>CM066047.1:126572013-127172013 GCA_033557465.1 Ichthyophis bannanicus
CCCTGTTGGAAAACTTTGAAATGTCTTGGGTATGCTTAAGCCAAATGAGGAATTCCTCCCTTTTATCCTCTGGGAGAAAAGGGAGGAAAGTGTGCAGCTTCTGTGCAACTTCCTTTAGAAACATACCCATGTAAAGGCTATATGAGTTGATTCTGGCAATAAGCATACTGGCTTGGAAGATTTTCCGACCAAAGGCATCCAAGGTCCTGCATTCTCTTCCTGGAGGAGCAGAAGAGTGTCTCTTTGTACTCTTTATCCTCTTCATAGCTGACTGCACCACAATGGAATGGTGAGGAAGCTGAGTTTTCTGAAATCCAGGACAAGGAGGGACACGATACATAGTGTCCAATCTACGAGAATGAGGAGAGAGAGTGAGAGGAGTCTCCCATAGATCAATCATGTGTTCATAAAGAATCTCATGAATTGGTAAGGTGACTGCCTCTTTAGGAGCTCTAGAATAGCCTAAAATATCCAATTTTTTAGCTCTAGGCTCTGATTCAGAAGTTACTGAAATAGAAAGTCCTTTAGCTACTTCTCTTATGAAGTCTTGAAAGGACAAATCCTCTGGAGGAGACATTCTTCTTTCTGGAGAAGGCGGCTCTTCAGGGAGGGCTATGGATACTTCAGGAGACTCGTCTGATGTATCAGAATCAGAGGAATCGAAGTATCGCCTGTCAGGGTGCTCTTCCAACGCTCGATACGCGTATCGAGCAGTATCGACATCGGGCGTCCCCGGTACCGTATCGGTACCGATAAGCCCTGGACAAGGAACCGCTGCAGCCGGTATCCTGGTCGATGTCGATGCAGTCGGTACCGGTATCGGTGCTGGTGCCGGTACCGGAGCCGATACCGATAACGGAGTTTGTTTCGGTACCAGCGGCGTCGCAGCTTGAATGAAGGCCGTAATAGCCTGCTGCATGAAAAGAACATTGTGATCCATCGACGCCATGAATGCCTGGAAGTCGGTACCGGGAGATTGTGCCGGTACCCCAGAGCATTCTAACAGGTGATCGGTCGAGGCCATGCCATCGATGTCAACCTGTAACCCCATAGGAGAAGCTTTGGAAGCCAGAGCTTCCCGCCGGGGTTGTTTTGCTGGCGCAGGATCCTCGAGGGCAAGCCCGGAGGCATCTCGATGCTTAGAGGGAGATCTACCCTTCGAGGACCTGCTAGGTTTATGTTTGGTTACCTGAGATCCATCAGGAGAAGAAGACCTGGAAGATGTCGATGCTACCGACGCTGCATCAGCGGGAAACAGCACATGGAGCTTAGCTGCTCTGTTCTGTAACCCCCGTTTAGACATTAGAGAGCAGGACGGACAATCCGGAATGGAGTGTTCAGGACCCAAACATTTAAGACACCATTCATGGGTATCTGTAACAGAAATAGTACCACTACACTTAGTACATTTTTTAAACCTGGAGGCTGGTTTTTCCATGAGGGAAATTTTCTTGTAGGCCCTGAGGCCCAAGAGGAGAAATACACTAAGTGAAGAAAAAACAGATATATATATTTTTTTTTTTTAAGAAAGAAAGAAAGAGAAAAAGACCGGCGGTACCGGTCCGGAGTCGGGGAAGGCAGACACGAGACCAAAGAAATAAAATAAAATAAAGAACTTCAGCGGTGACAGGGCTCGACCTGCTGGCTCCGCGGCAAAGAAGAACTGAGGAGAGATGGTTGGGAAAAGCGGGAAGGCAGCACGCAGGCGCTGTGGGATGCTCCCAAAAGCTTTCCTTTTTGGGAAGCTGGGGAGCGTTCCCACGCAGGCTCCGTCGGTACCGACGTACCCATATGTGAAGACTCATTCCTGCTTGTTCCTGGAGATAAAGCCATCCCCAGCTTACTGGGGTCGTAGGATATGAAGAGCTGAGAAGTCCTTCTATGGCTCTGCGTATGCTGAATATAGAAGGCCAACGCCCTCTTACAGTCCAGGGTATGCAGCATAGTCTGTCTGACTGGCATGCGGCCTGGGAAAGAAGGTAGGCAGCACCACCTCCTGGTTGAGGTGGAACGACGATTCCACTTTTGGAAGGAACTTGGGGTGTGTGCGGAGCACCACCCGGTTCCTATAGAACCTTGTATAAGGCCTGTCTGACACAAGGGCCTGAAGTTCACTCACTCGCCGAATGCCACCAAGAGAACTACCTTCCAAGAAAGGTAGCGCAGGTGGCAGGTTGCCATCGGCTCAAAAGGCGACCGAGTAAGCTACCCCAAAACCACATTGAAATCCCATTCAGTCGCCGGAGAGCAGACCGGGGGCTTCAGCAGAAGTAGGCCTCTCAAGAACCTAGAAACCAGAGGATGAGCAGAGAGAGGCTTCCCTCCTGCAGTGATGTGGTGTGCAGCAAGGGCACTGAGGTGAATGCTGACGGAGTTGGACTTCAGGCCCAAATCCGAAAACTGGAGAAGATACTATAGTACCACTGCAACCTGGCAGGAGAAAGGATTCACGTTCTGCTTTTCGCACCAAACCCCAAATCTACGCCACTTAAGGCATAGGTCCGTCTAGTTTACAGCTTCCTTGAGGCCAGCAAGACGTCTTCCACATTTTTAGGCAGGAGTGGTGGTGCGAGCACTACACTTTCAGCAGCCATGCCATTAGGTGGAGAGAGCTGAGATTGGGGTGCAGGAGAGTGCCCCCTTCCTGGGACAGGAGATTCGGGGAGGACCCCAAGGGGATGGGGACCTCCACTGCTAGCTGGAGTAGAAGCGGAAACCAGGGTTACCTCGGCCACCTGGGGGCTACCAGAATGACCGAGGCCCTGTCCTGGAGGAGCCTGAATAGAGTCTTGGCCACCAGAGACATCGGGGGAAACGCATACAGGAGGCACACAGACCATGATATGAGAAATGCATCGGCAGCCACCCTGTGCAGGTGTGGCTGCCTGGAGCAGAACCGGGACAACCGGTGATTAAGCGGACTCACAAACAAGTCCATGACTGGCCGTCCCCAAGTCTGAAAAAGCCAATGGACTACTCCCTTGTCCAGCAGCAGAATCCTGCTTAGTCTGTCGGCTAAGTAGTTGTCCTGTCCTGGCAGGTAAACTGCCCTCAGATGAATGCAATGCCGGACTGCAAAGGAGCACAGATCCAGGGTTTCCTGACACAGTAGGCGGGATCCCATGCCACCCTGCTTGTTCACATAGAACATGGCTACTTGGTTATCTGTTTGTACCAAGACAGGCTGGTGAGCCAAAGTCTGACAGAAAACTCGTAGAGCCAGGAGGGATGGCACGGAGTTCCAAGAAATTGATTTGTTGTGTGCTCTCGTTCGGAGACCACACCCCTGAGTACAAAGCCCCTGGCAATGGGCTCCCCAGCCCAGCAAGGACGCATCTATGGTCAGAATTCTCATGTGTCGAGGAGCCTGGAAAGGCATCCCCGCCTCCAAGTGTAATGGTTGAAGCCACCAGTCCAAGGACTGTACTAGTCTTCTGGACACTTTGACCCTGTCTCGGAGGCCGCCTGTGGCGTGTGTCCACTGGTGTCTGAGGCACCACTGAGCAGTTCGCATGTGGAGGTGGGCATCCGGTGTCACATGGACAGTGGAGGCCATGTGCCCGAAGAGGCACAGAAAGTGTCTTGCTGACACCTGGGATCTGTGACTTACTTGGCGTGCTAGGGCCAGAAGCCTTTTTGCCCTATCTGTTGGCAGGTAGGCCTTTGCTTGAAGGGTATCTAGTCTGGCCCCAATGAACTCTAATTGTTGAGTGGGAACAAGGCTGGACTTGGGGTAATTGATTACAAACCCCAGATGGAGCACCTGGATGGTGCGAGATGTGGCCTGATGGACCTCTATGGCTAAAGTGGCCCTGATGAGCCAGACTAGGTAAAGGAAGACAAAAACTCCTTGGAGTCTGAGAAAAGCGGCCACCACTGGGGGCGGAGGCCAGGCCAAAGGGAAGTAACCTGTACTGGCAGTGATTGCCACCCACCACAAAGTGTAGATATTGCCTGTGGTCTGGGTGTATTAGGATGTGTGTATACGCATCCTTTAGGTCTAAGGAGCATAGCCAGTCTCCCTGGCGGAGGTAAGGCAACATTCCAAGTGAAAGCATCTTGAACTTCTCCCTCACCAGGAATTTGTTTAAGTTGCGCAGCTCGAGGATGGATCTGAGGCCTCCTTATCCTTTTTGGTACCAGAAAGTACCTGGAGTAGAAGCCCTTGCCCTGTAGATGTTGGGGCACCGGTTCTATCGCCTGATCCTCGAGAAGACCTGCTAACTCCTTCAGAAGGTGGTCCCGGTGAAGGGGAGACCCAAGGGGCTCTCCTGGAAAATAAGGAGGTGGAACCTGGGTCAAATGGAGGAGACAGCTCTGATGGACTATCTGTAGGACCCAGGCATCGGTGGTAATGGCTATCCATCTGTGGGCATACAGGGCAAGCCTTCCTCCTGTGCATTGCCTGTCCCCTGTGGGGAGAGGGGCCATGCTGTGAGAGTCAAAAGCCGCTCCCAGGCTGGGCCGGAGCCAGTGCCTGGGGTTTGGGAGCTTTCTGCTTACGCAGGCCATGCCCCTGTCCCTTGACCCTGTTGGGGAGCCCTGAAATGGGCACCATTCCTTGGGTAAAAGGGTTTCTTACCCGAGCCCTTTTTCTTAGAAGGGGCAGAGGCCTTCTTTGAGAGCCGTGTCCTTGTCATGTACTTGGACTCGATCTCAGCAGCCTTGTCGATCATGGGTTTGCCAAAGAGGTTCTCTCCCTGACATGGGACATCGAGCAACATGTCCTGAACCCATTGCTCGAGGTCTGACTGTAGCCATGCTTGGCGGCGTGCACTGATGCCCGCCGCAGCTACCCGGGACGCCGACTCGAAGCTGTCATAATCTGCTTGAGTCATGAACTTAGAGCACTCACGGACACCGGTGGACAGGCTCTTGAAGCGCTGGAAAGGTCCCTTGGAGACCAGCAGAGAACCCGGTGAGTTCCTTTGCCAGGTCCCTCAGGTACATGTCCATGTATAGCTGGTAGGCCTGGATCCAACATGTCAGCATAGAACCCCAGAAGCATTTCTTGCCGAGGGCATCTAAGTTGTGGGCCTCCCTGCCAGAAAGCACCAAGGAGTGCGTCTTCTGACTTCAGCCTGAGCATGGCCGATTCCACAACCATGGAGCTGTGCGGCAATTGTGCTTTTTGAAACCCAGGGCTCTTACAGACTTGATACATCAAGTTGATCCGTCTGCTGATCACCGGCGCCAACACCGGTGTCTCCCACATGCGGAGCATCAGTCGTTCCAGGATCAGAGGCACGGGTACAGTAAGGGCCTCCCGAGGGGAGAGAGTCATACTGGAGGATCTCGAGCTCTTCGGCTCAAGGATCCTCCTCAGACTCCACAGGGAATGCCAAAGCCTTTGACATGTCCTTCACAAAGTCCAAGAACCTAGCTTCCTCCGGGAGGACACCTTCTCTGAGGCTTGGACACCAGGGAATCGGACGGGACGCCCCTGTGCCTAAAGTTGCCTGGGGAATCTTCCTCCTCCATCTCCCATCCCGATGCCTCCGAGGAGGAATCGAGGGGCTCTGGCATCGAGGGCCCCGGCTTAGATCATCCCAATGCCGGTGGAACCAGCGGCGACGACCTCGGCCCCAAGCGGAAGGTTGAAGGGGACCTCGGCCGAGGATCGATTCAAGTACGCATGGTCTCGAGGATCGGCTTGGCCTCCGGGGTCGACTTGGATGTTGGTGGCCCGGCGGTCAGGGTGGAAGGACCAGTGAGACCAGCAATCAGCGCCCACTGCTGCTCCATGAAGGCAGACATACTGTGCTCCAGGGCCACCATTGTGAGACTGGGTCCAGAAGGCTCCGCAGCCTCTGGGTCGGGTCCCGACGCTGGTTACCCCTGCCTCGGCTGCCTCGTATCCCATCGAGGAAGCTTCGCTGGACGTGCCATCTCAGAGGGGCTCTGCGACCTGTCCCGGGAGGGACCTGGCCATTCAGAGCCATCCAACGATGCCACCTTTAAGGATTTTTTTCTTCCTTCAATGTTCCCACGAGGGAGACCCCCTCTCTGAAGAACCTCTATGACGCTCGGGCTCAGAGTGTTCCCCCCGAGACGTAGAGGCCTCAGACGAGGTCCGGGCCCACGAAGATACGGACTCAGCAAAAATCCTATCATGCTGCTGCTGGCGGCTTCTCAGGGCCTTCGAGGACATCTTCCTGCACGGGCAACAGACCTTCAGGTCGTGTTCAGGCCCGAGGCACCGGAGACAGCCGTCATGTGTATTAGTGAGAGACATCAACTTAGTACACCGACCACATTTTTTAAACCCGCTGCAGCTATCGGGGGGAAAAAGGGCCCCTGCAAGGTCGAAGAACCGGGCTGCCAGTGAAAAAGAAAAAGAGAGCAAACGCTAGTCACTAAGGACAAAAACAAAAAGAAAATCAAGCCGGACTCGATGCGGTGTACCGAGCCGAAGGCAGGAAGGGGAACCGATGTCAAACCGGCAAAGAAAGAAAATTAATTTTCTAACTTTGATAACTTTTTCCACGACGACTAAAGCTGGGGATTTGCTCCACACGAGGGCTCCGTCGGCGCCGACGTCACCCATATGTGAGGACTGGCTTCCTGCTTGTTCCCGGAGAATTCTTGAATGAGCCGAGTTGCCTGGATCACCCATAGCTTAGGGAAGTCTTTGTGCTTCTCTGAGCATGCGTGCCTGCTTTCCCCCTGTTTGCTTCTGGAAACGTTCTGTCGGGGTTTTTTTTTTGTTTTTTTTTACAGCACTGAACCAGCCACAGTTCTGCCTCTCGCTTAATGCTTTCAAATCATTCAGCAATCTCCAATCGAGAACAAGAATAAGCACTCTATGATTGAACAGTTGCCCAAGAGCACATGGTTCAGAAGAATATTATATCCTTGAAGGATATTACCAAAAGCAGAGAGGTTCCAAAAAAGAGTAAAGTAGCCCAAATGCCCTTGAATATGGAGCAGATAGAGCTTAAAGATTCCAAATTACCCATGCCTACCAATAGCCAGATTAATATGAATAAAATATAGTATCTAAAATGCTTGTATGCAAATGCTAGAAGTGTAAAAAATAAGATGGGAGAGTTAGAATATATAGCACTAAATGAGAGGTTAGATATGATTGGAATATCAGAGACATGGTGGAAGGAGGACAACCAGTGGGACATTGTGATACCTGGGTACAAACTATATCGTAATGATAGAGCTGATCAAATTGGTGGAGGGGTTGCGCTCTATGTTAGAGAGGGCATTGAGTCACAAAGGATTAAAGTTTTGCAGGAAACAAAATTTGCTGTAGAATCTCTATGGATTGAAATTCCATGTAAAAAGGGGAAGGCGATGGCAGTGGGGGTGTACTAGCGACCGCCTGGCCAGAATGAACAAATGGATGATCAAATGCTCAAAGAAATCAAGGAAGCTAACAAATGTTACAGCACAGTAAAAATAATGGTGATTTCAATTACCCCGGTATCAACTGGGCCAGTGTAACAGCAGGACATGTTAGGGAGATAAAGTTTCTAGATGAAATAAATGACTGCTTCTTGGAGCAGCTGGTTCATGAACTGACCAGAGGGGAAGCCATATTGGACCTAGTCCTTAGTGGAACACCAGATCTGGTGCAAGAGATAAGGGTGTTGGGGCCACTTGCCAATAATGATTATAGCATGATCGTGTTTGATTTAATTAGTGGAGGAGGGATGGTAAGGAAATCCACAGTACTTCCTTTTAACTTTCGATAGGGAGACTATGATAAAATGAGGAAAAGAATTAAGAAAAAACTAAAAGGAGCAGTTGCAAAGGTTAAAGACTTACATCAAGCTTGGGCGTTGTTGAAAAATACTATCTTGGAAGCCCAGACCAGCTGTATTCCACGCTTTAAGAAAAGTGGAAGGAAGTCCAAAAAACTGCCAGCATTGGTTAAAGGTGAGGTCAGAGAGGCTGTTGTTGCCAAAAAAGCATCTTTCAGGAAATGGAAAAAAGAGCCAAATCACGAAAACTGGAAACAGCACAAGCACTGGCAAGTTAAATGCAAGGCATTGATAAGGCAGGCAAAGGGAGAATTTGAGAAGCAACTTGCTAGGGAAGCAAAAACGTGTAATAAATACTTTTACAAGTACATTCATAGCAAAAAGCCTGTGAGTGTCAGTTGGTCCATTAGATGATAGAGGGGTTAAAGGGGCACTAAGAAGCGACAAGGCAATAGTGGAGAGACTGAATGAATTCTTTGCTTTGGTCTTTACTGAGGAAGATGTCACCCTCCCTAGCCCTCTTCAAATCCAGGTTGAAAACCCACCTCTTCACTGTTGTGTTCAGATCTTGACTTCTGTGTTTTGTCTTGACTAGACTGTATGTGCCGTGTTTTGCGTTCTGCCCTGACTAGATTGTTAGCTCTGTGTTTTGTCTTGACTAGATTGTAAGCTCTGACGAGCAAGGACTGTCTCTTACATGTCTGTACAGTGCTGCGTACGACTAGTAGCACTATATAAATGCTCAATAGTAGTAGTAGTAGAATTAAACCTCTCTATCATATCTCCTCTATACCACCTTTCCTCTAGCGAAGTGGTTTTCAACCCAGTCCTCTGGGACCCCCGGGCAAGTCAGGTTTTCAGGATATCCACAATGAATATGCATGAGATAGATCTGCATACAATGGAAGCAGAGCATGCAGATCTCTCTCATGCATATTCATTATGGATATCCTGAAAACCTGACTGGCCTGGGGGGTCCCAGAGGCCTGGGTTTGCTCTAATGTATACATATTAAGATCTTTAAGCCTATCCCTCATATGCTTTATAATGAAAATCACTAACCATTTTAGTGGTGACCCTCTGCACCAGCTCCATCCTGTTTATATCCTTTTGAAGGTGTGGTCTCCAGAACTGCACACGATACTCCAAATGAGCTTGCCAAAAGACTTATACAGAGGCATTGCAAAATGCAAATGCAATGTGTGCCTTCAAGTCAGTCCCGACTCCTGGCGACCCAGAAGCTCCTGGGTTTTCTTGGCAGTGTCACTGGAAGTAGATTGCCAGGCCTTTCTTCCGAGGCAATGGAGGGTTAAGTGACTTGCCCAAGGCCACAAGGAGTGCTAGTGGGAATGGAACCCTGGTTGTTTGGTTACCAAGCCAGTGTTCTAACCACTAGGCTACTCCTCCATGGGATTTAATGTTAAAAAATGTAAGGTCATGCATTTGGGCTGCAGCAATCTAAGGAAGTATAGGGGATGAAGTACTTTTGTCCACTAAAGAAGAGCGGGACCTAGGCATGGTTGTGTCTGATGATCCTAAAGTAGCTAAACAGGTAGAAAAGGTGATGGCAAAAGCTAGAAGGATGCTTGGGTGCATATGGAGAGGAATGGTTAGCAGAAAAAAGGAGGTGATAATGCCTCTGTATAAGTCTTTGGTGCGACCTCATTTGGAATATAGTGTGCAATTGAGACCGCACCTTCAAAAGAATATAAACAGGATGGAGTCAGTACAGAGGGTGGCTACTAAAATGGTTAGTGGTCTTCATTATAAAGCATATGAGGACAGACTTAAGGATCTTAATATGTGCACCTTAGAGGAAAGGCGGGATAGAGGTGATATGATTGAGATGTTTAAATACCTCCGTGGCATAAATGTACAGGGGGAGAGCCTCTTTCAATTAAAAGCAAGTTCTGTTACGAGGGGACATGGGATGAGGGTGAAGGAGGATAGATTCAGGAGTGATATGCGGAAATATTTTTTTTTACAGAAAGAGTGGTGGATCCGTGGAATAGTCTCTAAGTCGAGGTGGTAGAGATGAGGACAGTAACTGAATTCAAAAAAGCATGGGACAAACGCAGAGGATCTCTAAAGGAAAAAAGGGGATTGTTGTAGTTGTTGATATGGAAGGCAGACTAGATAGGCCATGTGGTCTTTTTCTGTCGTCATATTTCTATGTTTCTAATACAGCTGATGTACATACCATCACCTCATCTCTTCTGAACTCACTTCTATTAAGGCCTATAATCATACACATACCATTTCCTAAATCAGGGGTCTCAAACACGCGGCCCGCGAGAGCATTTTGTGCGGCCCGCGGCCCGCGACGCCACGGAGTATCCTTTCTGCTATTTTTGCTATTTTTACTCACTGTTTTCCTTAGCGTGATTCCCGGGGCTGCATGGTGTTGGTCTCACATGACCGCGTCACGCGCCTGCCCTCCACCAATCAGGGACAGGCAGGAGGAGGAGAAAAAGGAGGAGGGGGGGGCCGGGCCCAGAAGCAGTCTGAGCAGCCACGAGGTTCCAGCGTTTGAAGCATCGCCTGCTTGGAGGAAGGATCGCCTGCTTGGAGGAAGGATCGCCTGCTTGGAGGAAGGATCGCCTGCTTGAGGATCGCCAGGGTGCACAGCTCTTCGCGGCAGGTAAGGAAGCAGTCTGCCCAGAATTAAGCCAGCCCTGCCTCCCTCAGTCCCTCTCCTCTTCGGCTTTCAGAGCCGCGAAGGGAGAGCTTCTCCCTCGCGACTCTGTTAAGCTCGAGGGGGCAGAGGGGAAATTTCCCATAAGCCTCAGCCGGCTTAACAGAGTCCCGAGGGAGGAACTCTCCCTCCGCGGTTCTAATCTAAGCCGAAGAGGAGAGGGACTGAGGCAGGGAGGGAGGGATGGCTCTGCCGGGGGGGGGCCCCTGTGATTTTTGCTGAGGGAGGCCTGTGATTTTTGCGGAGGGAGGATGGATGGATGGGGGGGGGGGCTGTGATTTTTGCTGAGGGAGGGTGGATGGATGGATGGATGGATGGGGGGGCTGTGATTTTTGCTGAGGGAGGGAGGGAGGGAGGATGGATGGATGGGGGGGGCTGTGATTTTTGCTGAGGGAGGGAGGGAGGATGGATGAATGGATGGGGGGGCTGTGATTTTTGCTGAGGGAGGGAGGATGGATGGTTGGGCTGTGATTTTTGCTGAGGGAGGGAGGGAGGGAGGATGGATGGATGGATGGGGGAGCTGTGATTTTTGCTGAGGGAGGGAGGGAGGGAGGAGGATGGATGGATGGATGGGGGGGGCTGTGATTTTTGCTGAGGGAGGGAGGGAGGATGGATGGATGGATGGGGGGGGGCTGTGATTTTTGCTGAGGGAGGAGGGAGGATGGATGGGGGGCTGTGATTTTTGCTGAGGGAGGGAGGGAGGATGGATGGATGGGGGGGGCTGTGATTTTTGCTGAGGGAGGGTGGATGGATGGATGGGGGGCTGTGATTTTTGCTGAGGTAGGGAGGGAGGGAGGATGGATGTATGGGGGGGGCTGTGATTTTTCAAGAGGGAGTGAGGGAGTATTGATGGATGGGGGGGGCTGTGATTTTTGCTGAGGGAGGGAGGGAGGATGGATGGATGGATGGATGGGGGGGCTGTGATTTTTGCTGAGGGAGGGAGGGAGGATGGATGGATGGATGGGGGGGGCTGTGATTTTTGCTGAGGGAGGGAGGGATGGATGGATGGATGGGGGGGCTGTGATTTTTGCTGAGGGAGGGAGGGATGATGGATGGATGGGGGGGCTGTGATTTTTGCTGAGGGAGGGAGGATGGATGGGGGGGCTGTGATTTTTGCTGAGGGAGGTGGAGGATGGATGGATGGGGGGGGCTGTGATTTTTGCTGAGGGAGGGAGGGAGGATGGATGGATGGGGGGGGGCTGTGATTTTTGCTGAGGGAGGGTGGATGGATGGATGGGGGGGCTGTGATTTTTGCTGAGGGAGGGAGGGATGGATGGATGGGGGGGGCTGTGATTTTTGCTGAGGGAGGGAGGGAGGATGGATGGATGGATGGATGGGGGGGGCTGTGATTTTTGCTGAGGGAGGGAGGGAGGGAGGATGGATGGGGGGGCTGTGATTTTTGCTGAGGGAGGGAGGGAGGATGGATGGATGGATGGGGGGGGCTGATTTTTGCTGAGGGAGGGAGGGAGGATGGATGGATGGATGGGGGCTGTGATTTTTGCTGAGGGAGGGAGGGAGGATGGATGGAGGGATGGATGGGGGGGCTGTGATTTTTGCTGAGGGAGGGTGGATGGATGGATGTGGGGGGGCTGTGATTTTTGCTGCTGCTGCTGCTGCTGATGATGGATGGGGGGGTCACAACTGGTAAGGTGCTGTGGGCTGGGGGTCAGAACCATCACCATTTCTGAACCCCCCAGCCCCACAGCACATTACCAGTTCTAAACCCCCCAGCACATTAACAGTGTGCTGTGGGCTGGGGGGTCAGAACTGGTAATGTGCTGTGGGGCTGGGGGGGGTCAGAACCATTACCAATTCTAAACCCCCCAGCACATTACCAGTGTGCTGTGGGCTGGGGGGTCAGAACTGGTAATGTGCTGGGGGGTTTAGCACCCGGTAATGTGCTGTGGGCTGGGGGGCACATTGCTTCTAATATTATTTTAACACACGCCTCTTTTTTCCAGACCACTGTTTCATCGGAAGGGCAGAGATTCAATTGTGATTGCAATCCTAATTTTTAATGAAGAGATTACAATCAGAAAAGTCTGGATGCAAGGACAATGGATATAGCAGTAAAAAGAGAAAAATCGCGAGCGAAAACAGAATTTTTCAAGAAAAATGGGAGGAGTTATATTTTTTCACTGAGATCAACCATACAATTCAATGTCTCATTTGTCAACAAACATTAGCTGTTCCGAAGGAGTATAACGTGCGTAGGCACTACGAAACAAAACACCATGAGAAGTATGACGCGTACATGGGCAAAGTTAGAGAAGACAAAGTTACAAAACTTAAATCAGCATTATGGAAACAAAGACGTTTATTTACCACTATTAATCAGTCCAACGAAGATTCAGTAAGAGCAAGTTTTGTTATAAGTGAACCTATTGCAAAGTCTTCACGGCCCTTTACAGAAGGTTTGTTCATAAAAGAATGTCTTTTAAAGGCAAGTGACATTTTATGTCCTGACAAAAAGAAACTGTTTGAAAGCTTAAGCTTGTCACCCAATATAGTTGCCACCAGGATTACAGAATTAGCAGATAATGTGGAGAAACAATTAATTGAAGTGGCTAAGGACTTTGAAGCATTTTCAATTGCTCTCGACGAAAGTACAGATGTGTCTGATACCGCACAATGTGCTGTATTCATCAGAGGTGTAGACTGCAGTTTAAATCTGACAGAAGAATTCCTAGAATTAATACCATTGAAGGGTACTACAACTGGACATGATTTGTTTCAATCCCTGGAAAAATGCATAGAGAAATATTGCTTACCATGGGAAAAATTTGTATCTTTGGCCACAGACGGTGCACCGTCAATGTGCTCTCAAAATGTAGGTGTAGTTGGATTGTTGAAAAACAAATTAAACAGTCTTGAAACAGTAGGAATCAACTTCACTAGTATACACTGCATTTTGCATCAAGAAGCTCTTTGTAGTAAAAGTCTACAAATGAAAGAAGTAATGGATGTAGTAGTTAAAACAATCAATTTTATACGTTCTCGGGGGCTGAATCACAGGCAGTTCATCTCATTTCTTGCAGATATGGACTCCGAGTATGGTGAACTTCTTTATCACACTGAAGTTAGATGGCTAAGTCGCGGAAATGTTTTGAAGCGTTTCTTTGCACTTAGAGATGAAATCGCTTCATTCATGATTATGAAAAATAGGGCAGTTCCTTTGCTAACTGATTCTATTTTTCAATGCAACCTTGCTTTTCTAACTGATATTATGGATCATTTGAATGGATTGAACTTGAAGCTTCAAGGTAAAAAACAGATTATCACACAGATGTATGACAATGTGAAATCGTTCAAAGTTAAACTACGTTTATGGATGAAGCAGGTGGGTGAGGGCAATTTGGTCCATTTCCCAACCCTGAATTCTTTACAAAAAGTTGAACCCAAATGCCTGAAAGAATATAGAGATTTGTTGTCTAACTTACTTCAACAGTTTGATGTGCGCTTTGAAGACTTTAAGATACTGGAGCCACAATTTCAACTTTTTTCAACGCCGTTTGCTGTAGAAGTTGATAATGTTGCAGAGGAATTGCAAATGGAGTTGGTGGAACTTCAGTGTGATACTATCTTGAAGCAAAAATATGTAGAATTAGGGACTCCCGAATTCTACACGTTTCTTCCACGAGACAGGTTTCCAAGGTTACTCTCTGCTACAGCAAGGATTCTTGCAATGTTTGGAAGTACATATGTATGTGAACAATTTTTCTCATCCATGAAGATTAACAAGTCTGTGCTAAGGTCACGGCTCACTGATGAACATTTGCAAGCAACACTGAGATTGCTTTTTTCTAATAAATGAAAGCCTAATATCGACGTCCTTGTTGATGCAAAACGCTGCCAGCTAAGTAGCCAGAAAAAAACTGACTGAAACGTAAAACTTACATAATTATTCACGTTACACATGTTATAATAAATGGATTAAAATAATTAAAGTTTGTAAAGCGCTATGTTCTTATGTTGACTTTAATTGAGGGGGGGGGGGGGCTCAGGGATGCTTGATACTGCGGTGGTGGAGGCAGCAGCAGCAGCAAGTTTCGATTTTTTAAAATGTACCTGGACTGCATGAAAAAAAAAACTAGAAGAGAGAAGAAAGGACAAATGGACAGCAGACGATGGAGAGCTAGCAGAAGACACGAAGAAACCATAAGAAAGTGGCCGGAACAATTGCAACTGAAAAAAAATGCACAAAAGGTAGGAAAATATCTCTTTATTTTGAGTTTATTAACTGGAATATGTCAGCTCTGGGAAATGTGCATCATTAATGTCTGTGCTTTAGTACAAGAAATTAATTTATAGTTTTATTTCTACAGTGCTGAGGTATTCTGTGTAATTCCTATTTGACATTGCTACTTGTTCTCTTTTCCCAGTAGGTCATGTATTGTTCTCTGAAATGTATTGATTTAATATTTGCAGTGTTGCCTTTTGATAGGTAGGGTCTGGTGCTTTGTGAGTCCTGGTAGTGCTGTTATGATACGGGGGGTTTGCTATGGGTTCTAAATGGGCAGTGTTAGTAGTAGTTCCTAATGTGCCTGGCGGTTGGCACTGGATTATAGTAATATAGAAATTTTCTAGTCTTTCTTTATCCATGCACTCATTATGCAACATTATGCAAATATTTATGCAAATGAGGCCCCTTATGCAAATGAGGCCCCGTGTCTTATGCGGCCCCCGGGTTACTTTACAAGTCCTCATTCGGCCCTCAAAGCAATTTGAGTTTGAGACCCCTGTCCTAAATTATTCGCCCCCCATAATTTTGTCATTCCTAAAGTTTATTGTTCTTAAGTTCCATGTAAATGTTTATAGCTCTTGCTAATGTTAGTGTTAATCGTTTTTTTTTTAAGTTCCTTGCACAAGTTCATAATTTGAGTTTTATGTATACTGCTTTGACTGCTAAAGCGGTATAAAAGAAAAACTTAAAACAAAATAAATACAGAGGTAATTCAGCATTTCTGTTTTTGCCTCGTCATACACCACACAGAGGTTTTCAAGTCTTAAAATTTCACTTTTGGCCTTCTTCCCCTCTCCAACATATCTGAGAAAAGTCTTTCCCCTCTTTAGTCCGTTTTCTTTTCTGTGATCCTCTGCATTTTGTGAATGTTACATTTTTGCCTTTTTTTAGCCACTTCCTTGGAGAACCATGCCAGTTTCCTGCTCCTCTTGCTTTTATTGACTTTGCAATCCAGAGCCTACCCTTTATGCAAGAAAGTGTCTAAAACTACTCTTATAAACCTTATAATGATGGTTGAGGGAAGTGACATCACAGGTAACCAGCCGATGGACATCTTGAGTTAAGGCTCCATTGGGATGCCCTTGTATGAGAAAGCATAGTAAATTCTTACCTCCTTGATTACTCTTTGAAGTCATTATAGGTTTCACCTACCTCTTTCCAATGTCAACAAGGAAGAAACTGCCAAAATTTTAAACCACTCTATGTGTAAGGCGATAAGGGTGGATGCCGTGACCTGGAGGGCAATATGGCATTTAAGATGGATTTGGAAGCTCAGCTGGAAAGGCATGATAAGCCATGCATAGGTGTGGACATGTGGTGTTGGTTTATCGACTTTAGTATATATCTTCAAAGGTAAGCTCCAGGATGCCATGGCCTCGCTGTGGCGAGATATTACTAATTTGGGGAGATGTGTTGAAGTAGAGGAAAGACTAGACTGCCATGTTGAATCAGTGTTAGAGGTGCTTGAACTGGTGGTTGATTTACACCAGGAGAACGAAAACATCCAAGATGAAGACTTAGAAAATCGTTCGCAATGATACAACATCTGCATACGAGTCGTCCCTGAAGTGGATAAATATCAGAACAGTGTAGGTATGGTACACAACAGCTGTGAGACTGATGCATGGAGAGCACCCCAGTGAAGAGATGCATGAGGTACTGGTAGAGCATGTACACTGAGCACCAGGCCCGTTGCCAGGTAATAAACCACGCAATATCATTGCTAGCTTCCTGCAGTTGCTGATAAGAGATTATGAGTATTGCTAGCAAGCAAAAAAAATTTAAATGGGAGAACCATAAAACTGAACTTTTCCATGACTTGGCTGCCAGTGCTTTGAATGTCGCAGAGCCATGAAACAAATCACTGGATATTTGTTGAAGGAACAGATTCATTACAAAAGGGTCTTCTCTTTTGGCCTGATGTTCTCATAGTCAAGCGGGCGGTGAAACGAGTGCATGCTGCATAAGTAGCCTGGTTGAGTTACTACTACTATCATTTGTATAGCACCACAAGGCGTACACAGTGCTGTACATATGCATGTAAGACAGTCCCTGCTCATTAGAGCTTACATTCTAATCAAGAAAAAGATCACCACAAAACTGGTGACTAGAGTATGTAAGACAGATAAGTAGTGAACAAGAGTGAGGAGCATCAGAATCCAAAAGCAGCCTCAAAGAGGTGTGCTTCTAGCCTGGATTTGAATAGGGCTAGAGAAGGAGCCCACTTCACTGACTCGGGAGCTTGTTCCGAGCATATGGAGCAGCGAAGTGTAATTTAACATTTCTTATATACTGCCTTTCATATCATCAAGGTGGTTTACATTGAACAGACTGAAATTACATTGCACTGAACAAGGCATTATAACTTGGAGATAACTATTTTATAGGGAACATGGGCAATGGAGAGTTAAGTGGCTTTCCCAAGACCACAAGGAGCACCTGTGGGACTAGAAACCCCAGGCTTCCGGCCCAAAGTTGCTGTCCTCTAGCGGGATTTGAACCTCCAACCTTCCGACTTGAGGTACCTTGCCCCAACCACTAGGCCACTCCTCCACTCTATGTCTTGGCAGTGTCAGAGAAGGGCACAGATAAAAGGGATCTGCCAGTGAAGTAGAGTTTCTGAGGAGGGGTAGAGTGAGATAAGCAAGGAAAGATAGTGAGGAGCCTCAGAATGAATACATTTTTAGGTCAGTAGGAGAAGTTTGAACTGGATATGGAAATGGACAGGGAGCCAGTAAAATGGCGAGAGGAGCTGTTATATTAGCATAGCGACACTGGCAGAAGATAAGCTGTGCAGCTGGGTTTTGAAGGGAGAAATGATTCAGAGAGACCAGTGAGGAGAAGTTTACAAAGTCAAGACGGGAGATGACTAGAGCGTGTACAAAGGTCTTAGTAGTCTGTGTAGAAAGGAAGAGATGAATTTTGCTGATGTTATGGAGGAAGACGAGACAGGTTTTAGCTGTTGGATGTTTGCAGAGAAAAAGAGTAAAGTCAAAGATGATCAAGGTTGCGGGCTGAGGAACCAAGGAGGAGGTTCTGTGTTTTCCACAGAAATAGAGAAGGGGGTGGGGGAGGTAGGTTGGGGGGTGGGGGAGGTAGGTTGGGGGCCGGGGGAAAATATGGAGCTCAGTTTTGATCATGTTCAATTTCAGACAATGGTCTAACATCCAGGCAGCAATGTTGATAAGCAGATAGAGATCTGGGTCTGGACCTGGAGAGATTTCAGGTGTAGACACATAGATCTGAGAATCATCAGCATAAAGATGGTACTGAAAACCATATGACAAAAAGCATAGTTACTCGCCTGTAACTGGTGTTCTCTGGGGACAGCAGGAATCAGTTCTCACATATGGATGACATTGATGTTGACGGAGCCCTCGCGAGCAATAGCTTCAAAGAAAGCCTTTGGGAGATGTACCACACATGTGGTTCCCTTCCCACCTAAGGGTGCCATCTTGCCTCAGTCAGATAACAGAACAAGATGGCAAAAAGAGAAGCAACTATGGGGAGGAGGGAGGGTTGTGAGGACTGATTCCTGCTGTCCCCGGAGAACACTTGCTATAGGTGAGTAACTACACTTTCTCTGGGAACAAGCAGAAAGTCAGTCCTCACATATGGGACTCCCCAGCTATAGGCTACCGAAAAAAAGCTGTAAAAGCCAGGGAGACCATAAAAGGTGAGCTGTGAGAAGCAGCAATTGAGTTGAGAGACAACAGACCAATGAGCGGCCCAAAGTGTCAAGCGAGGAACCAGTTCTCAAGTAGCCTGAACACACCGAAGGGCGGGGATCAGGAGTTGGCTTACACCCCAAACAAATGACTGAGGTACCGCATGTCCAAAGGCGCTGTCTTGGCGGCCTCCCTCTTCAGGCAGTAATTAGCTGCAAAGGTATGAACAGAGGACCAGGCGGCAGCCCAGCAGATCTCCGCCAGAGGAACAGAGCACAAGTTTGCCACAGATGTTGCGCCATGGCCTGGACACTGTGCACCGCGATCAGGCATTCAGCAAAAGATCAGCCTGCTGATAAGCAAAGGCAATGCAGTCTGACACCCAAGTGGACAGGGTATGCTTAGAGACCGCTGTCCCCAGCCAACCTGGGTTGTAGGAGACGAAGAGCTGTGAGGAGCAGCGGTGGGCTTGAGTATGTTTCAGGTAGAAGGACAAGGCCCACTTACAGTTCAGTGTGTGGAAAGCAGCCTCAGCCTAACTGGCGTGGGGCTGCGGAAAGAACATGGGAAGTACCACCACCTGATTTAGATGGAATAGCGACACCACTGTTGGTAGAAACTTGGGGTGTTGAGCATGACTATTATTGTAGAACCTTGTGTAAGGTGGGTGGGGCCACCAAGGCCTGGAGCTCACTGACCTTGTGAGCTGAAGTGAGCGCCACAAGGAAGGCTATGTTCCAGGATAGATACTTGAGGTAGAACGAGCTGAGAGGCTCGAACAGTGGTGCAGTGAATTTCGAAAGGACTATGTTGAGATGACATTCTGCTCCCAAGAAAGTAGTAGGCCCCTCAGGAATAGAGTTACGAGGGCCTGGGCAGAGAGGGACTTGCCCTCGACAAGATGATGGTGCCAATAGCATTCAGAGGTGAACTCTTACAGAGCTGGACTTAAATCCCACCTGGGACAGGTGGAGCAGGCACTGGAGTACCAGCTGGACTGAACAGGAGAAGGGGTTAATCAGCCTCTCTGCACACCAGATAGAAAACCTACGCCACTTAAAGGCATAGGCTCGGTGGGTGGAAGATTTATGGGAAGCCAAGAGAACTGCTTCCACCTCTCTGGAGAGATCAAGGTTGGCCAATGCTACCCTTTCAGAAGTCAAGCTATCAGAGAAAGGGACCCCAGATAGGGATGCAGGGGAGAGCAGCCCTGAAGTGAGAGCAGGCCCGGGTTGCATGCCAGAGGGACTGGGGTCACTTAGGATAGGCGGAGGAGCCGCAGAAACCATGGCTGCTGGGCCCACAGAGGAGCCACCAGAATCAGTGTGGCTCTATTGAGCTGGACCTTGAACAGGGTTTTTGCGATTAGTGATGTGGGTGGGAAGGCATAAAAACGGTCCCCCTGTCATGAAGCAAAACCAGGCTGCCTGAAGCAAAACCAGGCCAGCTGAGCGTTGGTTGGGCTGGCAAAGAAATACATCTGTGGGAGCCCCCAGAAACAAAACGGCTGACCACATCGGGGTCCAGCCATCACACTTACAGTTGAGGACTCGGCTGAGTTGGTCCGCCAGGATATTGTCCTGGCCCAGGAGGTAGACTGCCCACAGGAGCATATAGATGCTGCTGGTGAAGAAGCAGAGGCTCACCGCTTCTTTGCATAGGAGGACCACCACCTGTACCTTCCTGCTTGTCGATGTAGAAGATTGCCACCTGATTGTCAGTCTGAATTAGGACCACTTTATGCTGAAGGTGGTGTTGAAAAGTCCAGAGTGATGCTATCGACTGGAGCTCCAAAAGATTGATTTGCTGGAGGCTCTCCTCCTGTGACAAGCTGCCCTGGGTGCGGAGGTTGTCACAATGGGCTCCCCAGTACAGTTTAGAGGCATCCGTTGTGAGGATCCTTTGTGGGGCGGGGTTCAGGAAGGGCATCCCGGCCTGCAGGTGCTGGGGCTGCTGCCACCAGCCGAGAGAGTTGGCCAGAGAGCAGGTCACATCCACTCTGTCCTGTAATCGCCCCATTGCCTGCAACCACTGGGAGCCAAGAGCCCATGGGCCGGCCACATGTGCAGGCGGGCATCTGGGGTGAAGTGGGCCGTGGATGCCATGTGGCCCAGAAGGCGAAGCATGAGGCGGGCAGAAGCCGAGGGGTGACCCTAGAGGTGCCCTGGGAGTGCCTGGAAGTGCTGTGCCCTGTCCGGAGGAAGGCGGCCTTGGCCTGGAATTTGTCCAGCATTACCCCTATGAACGCCAGACTGTTTTGGCTGGAGGTGGGATTTTGGATAGTTTATGACGAACCCCAGGTGTTCCAGAATGAGGATAGTGTAGGCCATCGCCTGTTGGGCTTCTATGGCAGTGACGCCCTGTACGAGCCAGTCATTCAGGTATGGGAAGACGAACACCCCCTGGAGATGGAGGAAGGTGGGGGCGATCACTGCCAAGCACTTGCACTCAGGGCAGAAGCCAGACTGAAGGGAAGGAACCTGTACTGATTATGGCAGCCTCCTACCATTTATTTTATTTGGTTACATTTTTATACCGCTACTTCCAGTGATCAGTAGCGGTATACATTATAACTTTAAACACAGCAAAAATAACAGTTACATATAACAGATTTAAACCATGAAGCAGAGGTATTGTCTGTGAAGGTGATTAGATATATATATATGCATCCTTTAGATCCAAGGAGCATCACAAGTCTCCCTGCCAGAGGTATGGCAGCAATGTTCCAAGGGAGAGCATCTTGGATTTCTTCCTCATCAGGAACCTGTTGAGGTCTCGCAGGTCTAGGTTTGGTCAAAACCCTCCTTTCCTTTTGGGCACAAAAAAGTAGCAGGAGTAAAACCCCTTGCCCCGAGTTTGAGAGGGTGCGGGTTCCACTGCCCCATCTGCCACAAGACTTGCAATTTCTTGCTGAAGCAGGTCTCAGTGAAGGGGATGCATCAGGAGCTCTACTGGAAAGAAAGGCTCATGCGTTGGTGGTGATGACGGACCATCGCTGAGCAAAAAAAAAAAACCAGACGCCTCTCGGTGTGCTGCAGAGCAAGCCCTTCTAGGGGAAGAGAGGCTATGCCCCAGGAATCAAACTCCCCCCCCCCCCCAGGTTGCGCCTCAGGTGTGGGTTGGAACTTGGGGGGGGGGGCACCTTAGGCTTACGAGAGCCATGCCCTGGCCCCTTGGCTGCTGGCTCTGTTGGGGAGCTGGGAAGGCAGAGTGTTGAGAGTACTTTCCTTAAGCCTTCCTCTTTTTTGCGTATAGGGAACTTTTTAATTGAAGCCTTCGTCCAGGAAGGATCAGCAGTCTTCTTAGAGAGCCTGGTCTTGGTAATGAACGCAGATTCCAGCTCGGCAGCTTTTAACATCATGGGTTTGCCAAAGGGATTCACACCACGGCATGGGACATTGACCAACTTGCCTTGTACCCAATTGCTCCAGGTTAGAAGGCCGCAGCCAAGCATAGTGGTGGGCACTAATGCCCACTGCTGCTACTCTAGGTGCCGACTTGAAGCAGTCATAGGCTTGCCGAGTCAAACTTGGAGCACTCCTTGACCGTGGACACCAGGATCCAGAAACGCTGAAGAGGTTCCTCAGAGAGACCAGCTGCAAACCTGGCGAGTTCCTTCACCGTGTCCCACAGGTACATGCCCATGTACAGCTGATATGCATGGATCTGGCTGATAAACATCGAGCCCTGAAAGCGTTTCCTGCCCAGGGCGTCCATGGCTCAGGCCTCGATACCCAGAGGCACCGAGTAGTGCATTTTCTGGCTCTTGAGCCTCTGAATGACCCGCTCCACCACCATGAAGTTGTGGGGCAGTTGAGCTTTCTGGAAGCCAGGGCTCCAGCAGACCCAGTACATCGAGTCCAGCTACCTGCTCACGGTGGAAACAGAGGCCAGGGTTTCCCTCATTTGGAAGAGCAGTTGCTTCAAAAATGGGGGAATGGGCACCATGAGAGTCTCCTTCTGGAGGATCTCAAAATCCTCCACCAGAGGTTCCTCCTTGGACTCAGTGGTGAAAGAGAGGGCTTTTGCCATGTCCCTCAAAGTCCAGGAAGGACAGGTCCTCAAATGGGGACTGGTGCCAAGACTCTGGAGAGGGTGGGTCTAAGGGCACATCCCTGTGGAGTCAGGTGTCTGGGGACTCAATGTCCTCTGTCTCCCAGTCTGACCCAGAGTCCATAAGAACATAAGATATGCCATACTGGGTCAGACCAAGGTCCATCAAGCCCAGTATCCTGTTTCCAACAGAGGCCAATCTAGGTCATAAGTACCTAGCAGTTTCCCAAAAGACAGGTACCACAATGCTTGTACTGGGTCAAGCATTGATATCCTGGGTCCCTTCTTAATAATGATTTATGGACCTTTCCTCCAGGAACTTGTCCAAACCTTTTTTAAACCCAGCTACACTAACAGTCTTTACTACATCCTCCGGTAACAAATTCCAGAGTTTGACTACACGTTGAGTGAAAAAATATTTTCTCTTATTAGTCTTAAATAGTTTACCCTGTAGCTTCATTGCATGTCCCCTAGTCTTTCTATATTCTGATGACAAATATTTGATCTACATTTACCTGTTCCACTCCAGTCCTTGAAGGTTTCTCGGGCTGTAGCCCTAGCCCCAACGGTCCATGGGTCACGATGCCCTGGTGCCCAGAGTCATGTGCGCTGTGTGCAGGGGAAGTCCTCTGTCCCAACTGGGACTGAAGATTGGAGGATCGCCAATGTAACGCCAATTTTTAAAAAGGGCTCCAGGGGTGATCCGAGAAACTACAGACCGATGAACCTGACATCAGTACTGGGAAAAATGGTAGAAACCATCATAAAGAATAAAATTACTCAGAATGTATAGTCATGGCCTAATGGGAGACAGCCAACATGGCTTTAGACAAGGAAGATCTTGTCTTACTAATCTGTTATGTTTTTTGAAGGTGTGAATAAACAGGTGGACAAAGGTGAGTCGGTTGATATAGTGTATCTGGACTTTCAGAAAGCCTTTGACAAGGTCCTTCATCAGAGACTTTTGGCAAAACTAAAGGAGTCATGGGATAGGGGGCAGTGTACTACTGTGGATCAGGAACTGGTTAAAAGATAGAAAGCAGAGGGTAGGGCTAAATGGCCAATTTTCCCAATGGAGAAAGGTGAACAGTAGTGTACCCCAGGGATCTGTGTTGGGTCCGCTGCTTTTTGACATATTCATAAATGACCTAGAAAGGGGAATAACGAGTGAGGTTATCAAATTTGCAGATGACACAAAACTATTTAAAGTTGTTAAAACCCAAGAGGATTGTGGAAAATTGCAAGAGGATCTTGATAAATTGGAAGACTGGGCATCAAAATGGCAGATGAAATTTAATGTGGACAAGTGCAAAGTTATGCACCTAGGGAAGAACAACCCAAACTATGATTACACGATGCCAGGTTCCACATTAGGAACCACCACCCAGGAAAACGATTTAGGCATCATTGTGGATAACATGTTAAAACCCTCCGCCCAGTGTGCAGCGGCGGCCAAGAGATCAAATAGAATGCTAGGTGTCATAAGGAAAGGAATGGAAAATAAAACAAAAGATAATGCCTCTATATCGTTCCATGGTGAGACCGCATCTTGAATATTGCGTGCAATTCTGGTCGCCGTATCTTAAAAGGGATATAGCGTTATTAGAAAAGGTTCAGAGAAGAGCCACCAAAATGGTAAAGGGGATGGAAGGATACTCCTATGAAGAAACGCTAAAAAGGTTAGGGCTCTTTAACCTGGAAAAGAGACGGCTGAGGGAGATATGATAGAAGTCTATAAATTAATGAACGGAGTGGAACGGGTAAACGTAGATCGATTGTTTACGATATCAGAATATGGAAAGACTAGGGGACATGCAATGAAGCTACAGGGTAACCTATTTAAGACTAATAAAAGAATATATTTTTTCACTCAACGTGTAATCAAACTCTGGAATTTGTTACTGGAGGATGTAGTAAAGGCCATTAGTGTAGCAGTGTCTTTTGGGGAAACTGCTAGGTACGTATGACCTAGATTGGCCACTGTTGGAAACAGGATACTGGGCTTGATGGACCTTGGTCTGACCCAGTATGGCATATCTTATGTTCTTATGAGCTCGAGGAGGCTGGTGGCACATGAGGACTGGCTCCACCCTCCGGGGATGCCCTTACTATGGAGCTGCCAGTCATCAGGATTGATGACCTGGAGGAACTGTGCATCAGAGCCTACTGTTGGACTACGAAGACAGACTGCATTCTAAGGCCACCATCCTGGCCTTGATGCCCGGATGCCGGCAAGGCAGTTTCCTTGACTAGGATAGTCTTGGAGGCCTGTGACCAATCCCCGGAAGCCGATGGTGTTCTCTCTTGCCAGGGCAGCTTCAAGGGCCACTCCCAGCCATTGCCCTTGGCCTCATGTCAAGGGCTCCAAGGCCAGGTAGCATGGACTTCCGCATAATCTTGGACTAGACCCATGAGCAGGCCACTGACGATGTCAGTCTCTTCGAGGGGCATCCCTCCTTGAGGGAGCCCCGGCTTAGCACTCTTGTGTCCTCAAGGCTCTGAGGAAACACGGTCGCCACGTGAAGTGGAAGCCTCTGCTGGCAGCCCTTGAGGGCACTGGCCGCACAGACGACTCCGGGGCTGAGCTGGTCTTATGAAAAATCGACTCGTGCTGCTTATTGCGGCCTTCTGAGGGCCTTGGGGGTCATCTGCTGGCAGAGACCATACACCTAGGCATTGTGATCCGGACTGAGGCACCAGGCAACAATCATGCAAGTCCATGCATGACATATTATGAGAACAATTGCATGGTTTGAAGCCACTGGCCAAGGCCATAGCAGGGAAGACTGTCCCCATGAGGTCAAACTCCCTTGTTCCAGCCAGAAAGGGCACGAAAACCCACGCACCAGAGAAAGAGACCCCTGAAGGGAAAAAAGAAAAGGAACCCGAAAAAACTAAACGCCGGAGTCTAGCAGAATCGGGAGACTGAAGGGAAACGGTATGTGGCAGAAAGACAGAACAACAACTTTTTCCAGGGAAAACAGACATGTCCATTGTGCTCCGTGGAAAAAAGGAGACAGAGGCAAGATGGCACCCTTAGGCAGGAAGGGAACCATGCATGCGTGGTCGATCTCCCAAAGGCTTTCTTTGAAAGCTGGGGAGAGGTTACTGCAAGGGCTCCAGTCAGCGCAGTCACCCATATGTGAAGGCTGACTTCCTGTTTGTTCCCAGAGAATAAGTGCACCAAGGGACGAATGTAAAGAGAGAAAAGGAGAGGACCTAAGAGAGCCCTGAGATACATACCAACTGAAAGCGGGATGGCAGTAGATGAAGATCCACCAGAAGATACACTAAAAGTGTGATGGGAGAGAAGAATAAAACCAGGAGAGAACAGGACCTCTAAATCGAAACGAGGACAGAGTGTTAAGGAGAAGGTGGTGACCAATGGTGTCAAAGGCAGCAGAAAGGTCAAGAAGGTGGTGCCCCTCATTTACCGGGGAGAATGGCTTCTGAAGCAGCAGTAAGGAAACAAGGGAGCGAGGTTCCTGCTGTCCCCAGAGAATACCTGTTACAGGTGAGTAACGATGCTTTCTCCAGGAACAAGCAGGAAGTCAGCCCTCACATATGGGACTCCCAAGCTACAGGCTACCGAAAAACCTGTAAAAGCCACAGGTGACCCAAAAAGCGGACTGTAAGGGCAGCAGGGGTGCTGTTTGGCTGAATGTCAGCCACTGCAGACAGCGTCGAGAATACAATCCCTACCCCAATAACCTGGACAACCCTGGATGGATGAAGGAGTTGCATTATTCCCCAAAGTGATTGAGTACTGCCTGGCTGAAGGGCTGTCCCTCCAGGAGGTCTTCTCCAGACAGTAGTGTGCAGCAATGGTGTGCATCGAAGACCAGGTGGCGACTCAGCATATCTCCAGTAAGGGTACCGAGCGTAGGTAGCTACTGAGGCCGCCACGACATGCACATTGTGCGCTGTTACACGATTCACACGACAGTGTCCTGCCTCTTGATAGGTGCAGGAGATGCAGTCGGCCACCCAGCATGAGAGGGTGCATTTGGAGACTGCCAGCCCCAGTCGACTGGGGTCAAAAGAGACAATGTGCTGCGTTGAGCGGCGATGGGGTTGAGTCCTCTGGCTGTAAAAGTACAATGCACACACAGTTGAGTGTGTGCAGTGAGGTCTCTGCCCTAGAAGAATGAGGCCTAGGGAAGAAGGTGGGCAACACCACTTCTTGATTTAAATGGAAGGCCAAGACAACATTAGGTAAGGATTTCAGGTGAGTTCGAACGGCAACTCTGTTTTTGTAGAATCTGGTGTAGGGCACGTGAGCCACCAGCGCCTGCAGATCGCTCACCTGTCTGGCCAAGGTGAGAGCCATCAGGAACACAACTTTTCACGAAAGGAATTTGAGATGGCAGGTAGCCAAAGGTTCAAAGGGTGGAGCCACGAGCTTCCCCAATATCACATTGAGGTCCCATGCTACCGGCAGCGGACAGATTGGGGCCCAGGAAAAGAGGTGGCCCCTCATGAATCTACCAACTAGAGGGTGCAGAGACACTGCTTGGCCATCCACTATGTGATGGCGAGCAGAGATGGCACAGAGGTGCACCCTGACCAAGTTGGACTTAAGGCCAGTCTATGACAAGTGCAGAAGGTACCGAAGGATGATGGGCATTGCGCAAAAAGGGTTGAGACCTTCGCCTGCACACCATCGTGAAAACCATATACCCGTCAAGTGGAATCCTTACGCAAAGCCAGGAGAACATCCTTGACTGGCCTGGAGAGGCCAGGGTGTGTTATAGCTAGCGCCTCAGCATCCAGGCCATCAGCACTAATGAAGGGAGGTTCGGATGCAGCAGGGTCACGTTCTCCTGCGATAGCAGATCCAAGGTGTTCCCCAGTGGTAGTAGGTTCCTCCAAAACAGCTGCAGGTGCCTAGGCCACCAGGGCGCAATGAGAATCACTGAGGCCGCTTCCACTTGAATCTTGAGGAGGGTCTGCGGCACCAGCGGCATGGGCAGGAATGCATATAGGAAGCCTCCAGACCAGGGGAGGAAGAAGGCATCTTCCGCCTCCCGGACTGGTGCTGGGACCAGTCTCCGTGAGAAGAACCGTGGGAGCTACGCATTGTCCAGACCAGCAAAGAGGTCTATCTCTGGGATCCTCCAACACTGGAAAATCTCCCTCAGCATGGAGTTCAGCTTCCACTTGTGGGGCTGCAGGATATGGCTCAGGCAGTAGGCTAGGACATTGTCTTGGCCCGCTAAGTAGACCACTCTGAGGGAAATGCCTTTTCCCGCCACAAAATTCCAGAGTCATATCGCTTCCCGACATAGGTGGTATGATCCCATGTCGCCCTGCTTGTTGATGTCTGATTGTCCATCTGGACTTGAACCACCTGGCCCTCCAGATGATCCTGGAAGACTTGCAGTGCCAGATAAACTGCCCTGAGTTCGAGCAGGTTGATCTGCGAGGCACTTTCCTCTGCAGACTAAGGCTGCTGCGACTGCAGGTGGTCGCAATAGGCTCCCCATCCCAGCTTGGATGCGTTCATTGTGAGGGTGCGTCACACTGGGGGAGGCTGAAATGGCAGACCGGCTCTGAGATTGAGGGCGTTCTGCCACAAGGTGAGGGAGGCATTCAGGGCAGGCATCAGCTGGATATGGTCCTCCAGACAGCCAGGCACTTGTGAGGCAAAGAGGGTGACGTGGACGGTGGAGGCCATGTGCCCCAGGAGACGGAGCATTTGCCTGGCCATCACCACCGTACTGTCCTGAACTGCCTGGGCACCAGGAGACGGAGCATTTGCCTGGCCATCACCACCGTACTGTCCTGAACTGCCTGGGCCAAGGCTGATAGCCGCTGAGCTCAATCGAGAGGCAGGAATGCCCTCGCTTAAGTTGAATCGAGCAAAGGAGCCAATTAACTCCAGTTGCTGGGTTGACTGAAGGTGGGACTTTGGAAAGTTCACCACAAAGCCCAGGGTCTGGAGCAGCCAATGGTGTGATGTATGACATTGTGGGCTTCCACCGGCTTGGTGGCTCGAATGAGCCAACTGTCCAAATATAGAAAAACGAATGCTCCCAGGAGGCGGAGGCCAGTGGCCATGACCGCCAGGCTTTTTGTGAATACTCTGGGAACAAAGGCAAGGCCGGTCAAGAAAATGCCACCTGCCGTCAACGAGCCAAAGGTACTGATGGTGCCTTGGGTGCATCAGGATGAGAGTATAGTGAAACCTATTTAAGAACTAATAAGAGAAAATATTTTTTCACTCAATGTGTAATCAAACTCTGGAATTTGTTACTAAAGGATGTAGTAAAAGCTGTTAGTGTAGCCGGGTTTAAAAACGGTTTGAATAAATTCCTGGAGGAAAGGTCCATAAACCATTATTAAAGGGGACCCAGGATATCCACTGCTTGCCCCAGTACAAGCATTGTGGAACTTGTGTCTTTTGGGGAAGCTACTAGGTATTTGTGACCTAGATTGGTCACTGTTGTAAACAGGATACTGGGCTTGATGGACCTTGGTCTGGCCCAGTATGGCATATCTTATGTACTTATCTTTGAGATCCAAGGAGGATAGCCAATCTCCCTGCAGAAGGTAGGGCAGCAAGGTTCCAAGGGATACCATCTGGAACTTTTCCTTGACCAGGAAGCAATTGAGTTCTCATAGATCCAGGATGGGCTGGAAGCCCCGTCTTTTTGGGGACAAGGAAATAGCAGGAGTAGAACCCCCTGCCCAGGAGGTGCAGGGGGACGGGCTCCACCACTTGATCTACGAGCAAACCCTTAAGCTCCTTCAGCAGAAGTTCCCCGTGCAAGGGGCCCATTGGCAATTCCCCAGGGAAGAAAGGAGGAGATAACCTTCTCCGACCACCTGTAGCATCCAGGTGTCTGTAGTGATGTTTAGCCATTGGTGAACAAAATGAGCTAGCTGTCCTCATGCGAAACTTGGGCCCTGCACCTCTTGGGGGAACGAGGCTATGCCCAAGGCATCAAAAGCCCCTCCCCCCCCGGCTGCAGCACTGTTTAGGGTTTGGGGGCCTTTGGCTTATGGGGGTCACCCCTGCCCCTTGGCCTGTGGGGGGAGACTGATAGGCCTGAAACTTGGTGAAGTTCCCGTAAGCCTTCTAGGTCTTTGGGTAGAAGAGCTTTTTCCCCGAAATCTTCTTTTGGGAAGGCTCAGACACTTTCTTGGACAGCCTGGTTCTGGGTCATGAATTCCTTCTCCAGCTTATCAGCTCTCTCAGTCATGGGCTTGCCAAGGAGATTTTCCCCTCGGCATAGGACATCAGCTAACTTGTCCAGGACCCACTGCTCCAAATCAGAGGACTGTAGCCAGGCAAGGCGTCGGGTACTAATGCCCACTGCAGCTACCCAAGCCACCAGTTCAAAGTCGTTGAAGGCTGTTTGTTTGAAACCTGGAACACACTCTGACCGATGATACCAGAGCCCTGAAGCACTCCAGAAGTTCGCCTACCAATCCAGCCGAGAACCCGGCAAGTTTCTTAGCCAGGTCCCACAAGTACATGCCAATGTACAGCTGGTATGCCTGGATCCGGGCTGCAAGCATGGAGCCCTGGAAACACTTGTGGCCAAAAGCATCCATGGTGTGCACCTCCCTGCTAGAGGGCAGCGAGGAGTGTGTCTTCTGGCTTTTGATGTGATGCATAACAGACTCCATGACCATGGGGTTATGTGGCAGTTGGGCCTTCTCAAAGTCGGAGCTCTGGCCAACTCGATACTACGAATCGAGTCGATGGTTCACAACTGGCACAGTCACAGGGGTCTCCCACATTCTGAACCACCACCATTCGAGGATAGGGGGCATGGGCACTGTCAGTGCCTCCCGAGGCAGCGCCTCGTATTGGAGGATCTTAAGATCCTATGTACACAGCTTGTCCTCGGGTACTGCTACAAAGGTGAGTGCCTGGGACATCTTCCGGACAAAGTCAAGTCATCCAGGGACAACCTCTGCTGATGGTGTGGCGGGAACAGGTCAGAAGGGACATCCCGGTGGAGAATGATGAAGAGTCTCCCGACACCAGTCTCCCATGCCAACTCTGAGCCTGTGGAGTCTGACAGGACTCAGTGTCGTTGGACCAACTCAGCACTGACAACACGCTGCATTGAGGCTCTGGTGCCACTGTGCCTGACATACAGACTCTCGACTCGGATGTTGATGGCATCAACACTGCTTGGGCCAACGTCTCCAGGATGGGAGGGGCGTCCTCCGGGAGTGTCCTGGATGAGGACTACCTGGTCAGGGACAGAGACGATCCGGAGTGACCAGGAGTCAGGCCCCAGTGAGTCTCGACGAACTCCACAAAGCTGCATTCGAGGGCCAGAATCTGGACATCTATGCACGACGGCGCTGCTGTAGCGGGCACTGTCTGACTCCACGGCCAGAGCCGGGACTTTGGAGGGCGAGTCCCGTATGGTAATGGCATCGGGGGAACCAGAGTGATCTCCCGGCTCCACTGCTGCCGGCTCTCTCTGAGGTAGCTTGGGTGCTGCTCTGTCTCTGGCATCAAGTCGAGGGCTCTGCCCCTGGATCCCGGAGGTCTTACCCCCTCTGGTCAGGGTTGAAAGACTCCGATGCATGTCAGTCCCACGGCTCCAACTGGGCCCGGGAGCGTGATGTCAAGTTGCCTGACACTGGCATCAAAGGCAGGGATTCCGGCGCTAATGCCGATGCTGGGGCCGACTTGATGAACAGCTCTCCCTGCCAACTCTTGCACTCCTTCTGGGTCTTAGCCAACATCATGAGTAACAGTGGGCAGGAAGACATGTCATGGTCTGCCCCAAAGCAATAAATGCAGGAGCTGTGGCAGTCCGTAGGGAACATATTGCAGTTGCACTTTCCACACTGCTTGAAGCCGCTCGTCCAAGACATAGCAGGAAAAACGAGACCCGTGAGGTCAAACTCAGACATCTCGACCAGGTAGGCCATGAGTGAAAAACCCACAGACCGAAATAAGACAAAAATAGCTACCCAAGCAAAAAACACGATGCTGAGGATTTAGACTCACGTACAGAAAGGAGATTTATACCGAACAGAAGAAAGAAAATTACTGATACAAGTGGAAAGCATAGTTACTCACCTGTAACAGGTGATCTCCGGGAACAGCAGGAATTTAGTCCTCACATATGGGTTTCGTCGGTACCGGCGGAGCCTGCACGGGAAAGTTCCCCAGCGTCCAATTAGAACGCTTTTGGGAGCATCCCACAGCGCCAGCGTGCTGCCTTCCCACCTTTCCCAACTGCCTCTCTCCAGTTGAGTTTTAGAGCTGAGACAAAGAGAGAGTGAGGGAAAGGAAAAGAGATAGAGAGATACAACTCCTAGGGGAGGTGGGTGGGTTGTGAGGACTAAATTCCTGCTGTTCCCGGAGATCACCTGTTACAGGTGAGTAACTATGCTATCTCCAGGAACAAGCAGGAATGTAGTCATCACATATGGGGACTCCCTAGCTTTAGGTGCCAGGGAGAGACCCCAGAAGCTGTGTGTCCCTGAGAAGGGCTCCACTTCCCCCCATGGATCTCTGGCATCCTACCAGGGATGGTGGGTAGGAGTTGATTAGGTATGGAACAGGTGTTTGAGAACAGCCTGACCAAATAAGGCATCCCGGCGGGAGTCCTTGTCCAAGCAGTAATGGGCTGTGAAGGTATGAACCGAGGCCCAAGTGGCTGCTCGACAGATGTCGTCAATAGACACAGAGTTCAGATGAGCCATTGAGGCTGCCATAGCTCTCACATTGTGAGCTGTGACATGGCCCTCCAAAGAAAGGTTCTTACTCTGATAGGCGAAAGAAATACACTAAGCAATCCAGTTAGTGTTCTCTTGGAGACTGGAAGTCCCAAATGAGAAGGATCAAAAGCAACAGAGTTGAGAGGACTTTCTATGTTGCTGTGTTCTTTGTAAGTAAAAAGCTAGAGCTCTTTTACAGTCCAAGGTATGAAGATTCCTCTCTGCATTTGATGCATGAGGTCCTGGGAAAAAGACAGGTAGGTAGACCTCTTGGTTGAGATGAAAAGGTGACACCACCTTAGGCATAAAGTGTGGATGAGTCTTAAGGACTACCTTGTCATGATGGAACCTTGTATAAGGTGGATTAGTTACTAGCGCTTGCAATTCACTAATGCAGCATGCTGATGTGATTGCAATGAGAAAGATAACCGTCCAAGAAAGAAATTTCAGGGAGGTGGTAGCTAAAGGTTTGAAAGGTGCCTTCATGAGCTGCCCAAGAACCAGGTTCAAGTCCCATGCCACCAGAGGTAGTCTAATGGGAGGCTTAGTTAGGAGGCCTCTCATAAATCTTGCTATGAGAGGATGAGAGGAAATAGGCTGTCCATTTAGAGGTTTAAGAGAGGCTGCAATAGCACTCAAATGGACTCTTACTGAATTTGTCTTAAGGCCTGCATTAGATAAATGGAGGAGATACTCCAGCAAGGATTGCAGAGGTATTGCAAGGGGGTTAAGACCCTTTTCCGAACACCAAATAGTAAACCTTTTCCACTTGAAAGCATAAGAGCGTCTAGTGGAAGGTTTTCTGGAAGCATAAAGAACATCTTTCACTTGTTGAGAAAGATTAAGGTCTTGGAGATCTAGGCCTTCAGCAACCAAGCCCTGAGATGCAGAGACTGGGGATTGGGATGCCATAACATTCCGTTCTCCTGAGATAGGAGATCAGGAGCAGACCCTAACTCCAGGGAGGGAGCTTGAGAGAGATGTAGAAGCAGAGGATACCACACTTGCTGTGGCCAATGTGGTGCTATGAGAATCATGTGGCCTCTGTCTCTCTGAAGCTTGAAGAGGGTTTTGGGAATTAGAGGAATGGGTGGAAAGGCATACAGGAAGTCTTGACCCCAGTGAAGGAGGAAAGCATCCCTGGCCTGAGCCCCCTGAGCCGGAATACTGGAACAGAACCGGGGAAGTTTGGCATTCCACGGACTTGCAAAGAGGTCTATGTCCGGGGTTCCCCAAAGTTGAAATATCCTGGTCACCTGGTTTGCATGCAGAGACCACTCGTGTGGAAGCAGAACTCGACTGAGTCTGTCCGCCCAAGAGTTTTGAATGCCTGGAAGATATACTGCCAACAGATGAATCTGATGCTCTCTGGCGAGGGTCCATAGCCGCAGCGCTTCATTGCAAAGCGACAGAGAGCCTGTTCCCCCCTGCTTGTTCACATAGAACATGGCTACTTGATTGTCCATATGAATGAGGACTGTCTGGTAGCTGAGCAGGGAGTGGAACACTCGCAGAGCCAGGAAAATTGCTCTGAGTTCCAAGAGATTGATATGCAGACAACTCTCTTGAGGAGACCAGGTGCCCTGGGTGGAGTAGTCTTGCAGATGAGCTCCCCAACCCTTTGGAGAAGCATCTGTTGTGAGAGTTGCTTGGGGTAAGGGTTGTTGAAAGGGGGACCCCAACAACAGGTTTTGAGCGGACCTCCACCATTGGAGAGACAAAATGAGGCGACTTGTGTTTGCTATTTTGTTTGACAGACACCCTGATACCTGGGTGTATTGGGTGGATAAAGTCCACTGAGCTGCCCTCATGTGGAGGCGAGCATATGGAACCACATGCACGGTGGATGCCATGTGGCCCAGCAATTGCAACATTTTTCAAGCAGTTAGATGAGGCTTTAGCACTGTTTGAGAAGCTAACTGCTCCAGGCGAAGGCAACGGGCCTGGGGAAGATAGGCCCTTGCCCTTGTGGTATCCAGAAGAGCTCCTATGAACTCTAAAGACTGAGTGGGAGTCAGACTTGATTTTGGGATGTTTATTACCAGCCCTAAATACTGAAGGATACGCATTGTGCAGGATTTATTTATTTTATTTATTTACATTCTCTTATATACCGTGCTATTCTGCATCAGCGCGGTTTACACTTAAACTGAAATTACATTGTACAGGGCATTATAACTTGGAGATAACTATAGAGAAGGATAGAGAAGTCTTGGCCTCTGACTATGTTGGAGCTCGAATGAGCCAGTCATCCAAGTAAGGGAAGACGAATATTCCTAGAGTGCGGAGAAATGCTGCTACCACAGCCATGCATTTCGTGAACACCCTTGGTGCTGAGGCCAGACCAAAAGGAAGCACCCTGTATTGGTAGTGCTTTCCTTGAAAAAGGAACCGAAGGAACCTTCTGTGGGTTGGATGGATGAGGACATGGGTATACGCATCCTTGAGATCTAGAGAAAGTCAATCCTGATTCTGAAGGTATGGAAGCAGAGCTCTGAGAGAAATCATCTTGAATTTCTCCTTGACAAGGAATTTGTTCAATTCTCTGAGATCTAAGATAGGTCTGTATCCCCCTGTTTTCTTTGGGATAAGAAATTAAGGGGAATAGAACCCTGTGCCCTGTTGATGAAGAGGCACTTCTTCTATCGCCCCTTGGGAACCTCCTGACCTAACAGGTTGATGAGAGAGGTTGGAAAATTGAACTGCTTCACTCCTGTGTGAGGGGGCATGCTTGAAAAATGAAGTTTGCACCCCTCCTTTATGATGGAGTGTGTCCAATGCTCTGCTGTTATTTGCCCCCATCTGGGGGCAAAATGACATAACCTTCTTGGAATGGTGGACGGTTCTGGTCCTTCCAGAACCAGAAAGGCTAAGTTCTCTAGCTGAAAGTCAAAGGCCCTGAGGAGGCTGAGACTGCTGGGCCGGTGGAGGCCTAACAGCCTTTGCTTTCTTCTGTTTGGGTGGTTGCTGACGTTTGGTTGAAAGCTGACCTGCAGAATATGCCTGCTGACCATAAGCAGGATAAAATCTTTTCTTTTTAGAAAAAGATGTTTTCTTGAACAACTTATTTCTAACAGGATCAGCAGTGGACTTGGATAGTCTATCCAAGGTGGAATTTTCAGCATCCATTTCATTGGCTTTTTCCTGACAATCTTTACCAAACAGGGTTCTCACCAGTACAAGGGATATTTCCCAATTTATCTTGTACCCAGAGCTCTAAATCAGATGCCTGGAGCCAAGCAATTATACGTGCACCTATGGCAATAGCCAAGGTTCTGCTTATACACCCAAAGCAGTCAAAGGCTGCACGGTTGGAAAATTTAGAGACACCTTGGGCATGTTTGACCCAAGTGAGAAAGTCTCGTCTTTTATCCTCAGAAATGAAAGGACTTAAAGTCTGTAAATTATCTGTGACCTCCTTTAGGAACATTCCCATGTAGAGACTATAGGAACTGATTCTTGCAGCAAGCAGGGAAGCTTGAAAGATTCTACGTCCAAAAGCATCCAGGGTTCTGCATTCACGTCCTGGAGGATTAGAGGCATGTCTTTTTGCACCTCTGATCCTTCTCATAGCTGACTCCACCACAATAGAGTGGTGAGGAAGCTGAGTCTTATGAAACCCAGGACAAGGAGGGACACGATACATAGTATCCAACCTACGAGAATGAGGAGAGGTGGTAAGAGGTCTTTCCCACATCCTTAACATGAGATCATATAGAATCTCATGAATGGGTAAGGTAGCTGCCTCCTTAGGAGTTTTGGGATATTGTAAAATTTCCAATTCCTTGGCCCAAGGTCGGTACCAGGAATAACCGGTACCAGAGAATCGGTACCGGAGGGCATCGGCATAGCAGACACCAATGCCGATGCTATCGGTACCGGTACCGGTACCAATACCGATGCCAGTGCCAGTGCCGGTACCGATGGAGTTGTCTGTTGCGGTACCAAGGGCGTCGATGCCGCAAGGAAAGCCGCCAGACTGCGTTCCATGGTCAGAATTCTCTGGTCCATGGACGCCGCCAATGCCTGGATGTCAGTACCGGTGGAGACCACCGGTACATCAGAGCATGGCACCAGGAGATCTGTCAAGGCCGAGCCATTGAGAACATCCTGGAACCCCGATAATGCTTTGGAAGCCGAAGCCTCCCGCCGGGGTAATTTTGCTGGTGCAGAATCCTCGAGGGCAACACCAGAGGCATCTCGATGCTTAGGAGATCTACCCTTCGAGGACCGGCTGGATTTATGTTTAGTTACCTGAGATCCACGGGAGGAAGAAGCCACCCTGGAAGACGTCGATGCCACCGAAGCCGCATCAGAGGGAAACAGGGTACTGAGCTTGGCAGCTTGGTTCTGCCGACCTCTTTTAGACATCATGGCACAGGACACACAATCCGTGATGGAGTGGTCAGGACCTAAACATTTTAAACACCATTCATGGGTGTCGGTGACGGAAATGGTACCGCCACACTTGGTGCACTTTTTAAAACCTGAGGCAGGTTTTTCCATGTTAAGGAAGTTTTTGGGCCTAAGGCCCAAAAAGGCGGGTGCACCTGAAGAAAATGGAAAAACAGGTTCTTTTTGGGGTTTTTTAGAAATAGAAAAAGAAAGACCGGCGGTACCGGTAGAGCATTGAAGAAGGCAGACGCGACCACAAAAAGAAATAAATTCTTCTGCGGTGACAGGAACACGACCTGCTGGCTCCGCTGAAAAAGAAAAATGGAGAGAGGCAGTTGAGAAAGGCGGGAAGGCAGCACGCAGGCGCTGTGGGATGCTCCCAAAAGCGTTCTAATTGGACGCTGGGGAGTGTTCCCGCGTAGGCTCCATCGGTACCGACGAAACCCATATGTGATGACTACATTCCTGTTTGTTCCTGGAGATAAATATCAACTTTTACCGGGTGCACAGACAGCATGTCTGCAGGGCTCTGTGGAAAAAAGAAGACTGAGGTAAAATGGCACCTTTTGGTGGGAAGGTGACCGCACATGCGTGGTGTAGGTCCCAAAGGCTTTCTTTGAAAGCTGGGATTGGGATCCGCGCGGGCTCAGTCAACACCGATGTCACCCATATGTGAGGACTGACTTCCTGCCTGTTCTTGGAAAAATTCAGGAATTACAGCAGGAACATGAAAAGAGTATCAAAAAAGGTGTTGGCCAAGTTGGAAAAAGCTCTAAATACTCTGCAAGAGCTACCATTTGAAAACTTAAAAGTTATAGAGAGTCAACCAAAGGTACTTTGAGTTTAGTAACAAAGCGGGAGCAATGCTAGCTAGAAGGCTGAAAGAGGAGGCGAGAACAAAATAAAGGGTGATAAGGACTGACTGTACTACCAGGATGAAGAATTTTGAGAACAGTTTTGGTTTATTATGCAAGAAACTATAATCGATAACACTCAGATAGGCATTTGGAGCAGATTGCTCTCCCTTTTTTGGGGGGACAGACCAAGAGCTCCTGGATAAAGAAATCATAGCTATGAGATCTTTCAGGTAAGCTTTACCAGCTAATAAGTCTCCTGGGTTAGATGAATTTGCCTCCAGTTTTTATAAGATCTTTGGCAACAAGTTGGTTCTGCTGATGATGCAATTGTTTAATGTGCTATTGCAGGACAACTGCATTACTAATATCTATGAAAACAACAAGAATCTCTAATTTATAAGCCAAGCTGATATAGAACGTATTCTGGCTTGTTTCGTCCCTTATCATTCCTCAATACTAATGTTAAGATATTGGCCAGACGGACTTGTCCAAGTGAGACAAACAGCAGATAATAAAAGGACACTTCATTTAATATGAGCAGCGCAGCAGGAGGTGACCCCAATGCTGCTGCTCGCAATCAATGCCAAGAAGGGATTTGATCATGTGCACTGAGATTTTCTTTTTCTTGTACTCCGTAAAGTGGGTCTGGGTCAGTGGTTTATTAAGTGGACAAAGCAGCTAAATGCTGCTCTGGCTGCCTGTGTGGAGATAAATGTGAACTATACAGGGGACCTCTACTAAGCAGGGGCACCAGACAAAGCTGCCCATTGTTGCCTCTGTTTTTCGCTTTGATGATGGAGCCCCTGGCAGAGATGATCAGGGCTCATCTGGATATTAGGGGACAGGAGATGCTCTGCACACGATCTTACCCTCTTTGCGGATGTCATACTTTAGGCCACATAGTCCCAAACCTCTGCACTGGTGTTACTGACAGAGTTTGCTCTGTTTGGGAGGGTATCAGGGTTCAAGATAAACAGATAAATCTGAGGCTTTAAATAGGACTATGGGGAGCTACGGAGACTGAGGGATAATTTCTCCTTTAGGTGGGAAGCCACACAAATATCTAGGGGTCAGAATAACTAATGATCCCAAAAGAATGTATAAGGCAAATTAGACCCTATTATTGGCAACAATCGAAAAGGAATTACTGGAGTGACATGGACAGATTTCATGGCTAGACAGGATTGCTGTATCAAAAATGAATCTCCTCCCACACGTTATATTTACTTCAGGTCCTATCAGTAGCAGACCTGAAAGTAAAATTACTCAGACAACAAAAGTTCCTTGAGTCCTGGCTAGACCAGTCCAGACAAGTGGGTTGTGTTCCCCTAACAGCAGATTGGTGGAGACAAAGTACCAATGAAAATCTCAGGTTTTAATGATATCACTCATATGCCTCTATTCACTTCAACCATCAGAGGCCTCCTCAATATGCATCCCAAAACACATGGGAGAAAACATGGCAAGCCTCACACAACCTCAATCATGGGCAACAAGAAGTAACCAACAGTCGAGAACTATGTACAGGAAGCATAAACAGGAGGCTGTCCTTAGAAGATGAACCTGCAGAGTCAAGTACTAAAATCATAACGGACCCAGGGGTACTGCAGTGGAAGAGCATAGCAATACTGTTTCAGGGGCAGGCCCTGGACTGGTCTAGCAGGACTCAAAGAAAGGACATTAACTAGTAAATAAAATGTCACCTTCCATATCAATCTGCTAGTCCAAAACAGACAAGTGGGATGTACCAAAGCTACACCACCACTGGGCGAGAAGACAGTAGCTCGCAAAACTCTTGAGCCAAAGGTTGTGTCTGCTCATGCAGGGACATCTAAGTAGTAATGCTCGACAAAAGTGGAAGGTGATGCCCATGTTGCTGCCTGACAGTCTGCAGGGGCTAGTGAGCTCCGCTCCACCGAGGATGCTTGTGCTCAGGATGAATGGGCACACAACCTCCCCGCTCCCCCCCCCCCCCCCAGAACCAGCTGGTTCTGCAACAGATATGACAAGGCAACAGCCTTCTTAATTCCAGCACCCCAAAGTCGACCTGGTCGTTGTTTCATCCTTGCGCGGACCAGCAAACAGCACAAAGATGGCCTGACTTACAAAAGGAAGTTATAACCTCAAAAAAAGAGAGGCACCCTCTAGGCATCCACAAAGGGAAGATCCTTATACTCCCCCTGACATAGCTCTCAAACCACCTGGTTCACATGAAAGGGAGACAGTACTTTAGGCAAGAAGGAAGGCACAAACCAAATGGAAACAGCCTCCTTTGAAAAAGACAGATAAGGATCTCCGCCAGACAAAGCCTGTAGCTCAGAGATCCACTTTGCAGAACAAACTGTGACCAAGAAGAATCTTGAGTGCCAAATCATTCAAAGTAGCATGCTTCAGTGACTCAAGGGGGCTTCCATCAGGGACCTGAGCACCAGGAAGGGATCACAGATCAAAGGAGAAGACACAGACGCCGAACGCCCTGGAGAAGCAGGAGACATCCAGGTACAAGGCCAAAGACTTGCCTGCCACTGGACCATAGAAAACAGGTCAGAGCCGCCACCTGAACCTTCTGGGAGCTAAGTGAGAGGCCCTTCTCTAGGCCATCCTGCAGAAAAGCCAACAGGGAGGACACCTTAGCTGTCACAGGAGCCAAGTGCCATGTGCTGTACCAGCGCTCAAGGAGGCACCATATCTGTACATACAAAGTATAGTAGAAATTACTGCTGGAGAGTAGTCCTTATGCGCTAGCAGTCTCTGATTAAGAGCCATGTTGTGAGAAGGAAGCCGGATGAAAATGATTGGTCCCTGCCGCAATAGCCCTCCGAGACAGAGGCAGCCAAAGAGGCGGCGCCTATAGGAGCCACCTCAGGTTTCTGAACCATGCTCTCCACGGGCAATCTGGCGATACCAGAACAATCTTGCCCAGATGGCATGCTTTATATACTAAATAACTCCTCCCACAGGGGCCACAGAGGAAACATGAGCAGCAGTCGCTGACCATAACAAGGCTGGATCAGGATATTGATGCCCTCAGACCCCATCTCCGTGTGGTGACTGGAAAAGCAGCATGCTTGGCATTGGAGCGGGTCATTATCAGATCCATTTTAGGGTGATCCCAGCAGCACAGAATTAACTGAAACGCCTCCTGACTCAACTCCCACTCGCTGGGATTCAGAGAGTGAGGAAGTCCACTTCTACACTGTCCACTCCAGCAATGCACTGAACTTACAAGGTTAGGAGATTCTTCTCCACCCAGCAAATTGGAGATCCATCTCCAGGGCCACTCTGGTACTCCTTGTGTTGTCCTGCTGCTTGACATAAGCCATCACCATGCCATTGTCTGAAGAGGATGGGGCAAGGTACTTCAGGCCGGAAGGTCGGGGGTTCAAATCCCACTAGAGGACAGCAACCTTGGGCCGGAAGGACTGGGGTTTCTAGTCCCACAGGTGCTCCTTGTGGTCTTGGGCAAGCCACTTAACCATCCATAGCCCATGTTCCCTGTAAAATAGTTATCTCCAAGTTATAATGCCCTGTTCAATGTAATTTCAGTTTGTTCAATGTAAACCGCGCTGATGCAGAATAGTGCGGTATATAAGAGAATGTAAATAAAATAAATAGACTAACCATCTGGCCCTTGATCAGGGCCCAGAAATGCAGAAAAACCAACCTGATAGCTCTTGCCTCAAAGCAATTGGACCACATCTCTTCCCTGCAGTTCCAATGGCCCTGGGCCATACGGTCTCAGCAATGGGCTCCCCAACCTGAGGGACTGGCATCGACTGACAGAGGGATCCAGAAGAAATCATCCAGTGGTACACCCTTCCTCGGAAGACAGGGCTGTCACCACCACAGGCTGGTCCTCACCTTCCACATGAGCAGAAGCCTGTGCTCAAACTCCTGAGAAAGCGAGGGCCATCGAGTCAACAAGGAGCAATGGAATGGCCGCATGTGAGCACACGCCCACGGGATCATCTCTATGGTCTATCAATCCAAGAAGCTGAAGATGTCCCCTGAGTCTGGGTTTCTTCTGCGCAAAGAATGTCACCAGGCAACAGTCTTCTGACATTCTCTTCCAGCAGAAAAAAAACTGCTCACTCAAATGTCAAAAAGTGCTCTCAGCAACTCCAAGGACTGGGAAAGAAGAAAATGGTTCTTTTCCTAATTGATCATCCAGCCTAGGCTTTCCGAAAAGGACATCACTTGTGACATCCTCCGAGATGCTTCTGACAGGAAACAGGCTTGGAGAAGCCAGTTGTCCAGATAGGGATATAGACAGATCACTTGGTACCGCATCCACCACCATGACCTTGGAGAACATCCTTGCAGCAATGAAGAACTGATAGTGAGAGCCAAGCACAGCAAAACAAATACTTCTGCAGAACCGTCTGGATCAGGATATGAAAATATGCCTCAGCCAGATCCAGAGAAGCCAAGAATTCCCCCTCAGCGCACTGCTTGAATCTTGGAGCACAAGGTTTCTATCCAAAAACGCACGACGCATGAGTGCTCATTGGCCACTCTGAGGTCCAGAATGAGCCAGAAGGAACTGTCCTTCTTGGCACCATGAAGTAGGTGGGGTATCTGCCCTTGCCCCACTTGTCAGTGAGGGATGGGCACCACTGCCTGAAGGCAAAGCAACTTGTCCAAAGTGGTCAGCACCAATGTTCCCTCTAATTTTCTGTAGGCTGTGCGCGCATAAAATATCAGCTGTGTGCAGCTTTTGAAGGAAGGTTAAATTTTTGTGCATCACATAACACTCGGAGTTATATACTTTAAAATTTGACTACACGTCAGAATACAGTATGTACACCACATTGATTTTAATCAAATTAAATGAAAATAGACAATTACTATTTGAAGCGGGAAATTTCTAGTAATTACAATCATAACTTTTAAATTTTAAGATGTCTGTGTTGTTTTCTATCAGAATCAGAGCTGTAATTTTTGTGCGCTCTGTTTTAAAGTATGTGCGCTCACTCGGCGAGGTGTGTGCGCGCGCGCACACGCGCACAGCTTAGAGGAAACAGTGGTCGGCACCACAGCACCTTTGATCACAGACCCGCAAGGGGAAATGATGAAGGCATTGAGAATCTGCTCTTTGCATTCCAGGACATAACCAAACTGAATGGTGTCTAGCACCCAGCGATCTCTGGTATCAGGGAATGGGCCCCCAAACCTTCACTGCATAGCCCAGGAGGTTCCTCCTCTGGAGGGGACAGAGTCCCTGGGTCCAAGTGCTCCATGAAAAGACTAAGAATGGACTCGAGGCCCTGAAGCAGAGAGGAAGACAATTTTTTTTTGTTTGTTCGTTTTTTTTTGTTTTTTTTAAGGTCGGTAGTGACAACAGTTCTGAGACCCCCAGGGATCTGGCCAGCGTGCCCTTGGTAGATGGGCGGAGGCTGAAGAGAAAGGGGCACAAGCCCATTTCACAGGCTCCCTGGACCCGTCTTCTGGGAGGCGGTAAGGATTCACCAGCTTCTCCAAATCTGTTCCAAACAGGAGCTTCCCTTTAAGGCCAGTTCAGCCAACCGGCCAGTTCAGCCAATCGGACTTTGAAGGAGTCTGCTGCCCAGTGTCAAACCCAAATCCAATGCCTTGATACAGTAGTCAGGGCACCATCTCTGGCCAGCAAATGTACCAGATCATACATAGCATCAGAAAGGAAGGCTGCAGCCAACTCCAAGAGGGAAGTAGTATCATGAGAAAGTAGAGATGGAATTCACTGGAGTAGGGCTAGAGACAAAGCTGGTACATATTCCCAGCTGTAAAACAGCCACTCCATGGCACACTGGCTCTTCAGCAAGGAATCAACCTTGCAGTTCAGAACATCTTTTAAGGCTGATCCACCTTTCACAGGAATAGTGGTCCATCTGATAACTGCCATGGCTTGTACATCCACCTTGGGACTGTCAAACCACTTGTTGCGCTCCTCTTCCAGGAGAGCATATATGATTTTATAGACCCTTAACCCTTTAGGCAGGGAGTTGGGCAAATGACATAGCTAAAACAGCACAGAAAAAATTAAAAATAAACTATGTATAACTGCAACTCCTAGGGGAGGAGGGAGGGTTGTGAGGACTGATTCCTTCTGCTCTTGGAGAACACCTGTTACAGGTGAGTAACTACTCTTTCTCCAGGACCAAGCAGGAAGTCAGTACTCACATATGGGTGACTCCCTAGCTCTGGGCTACCGAGAACCCAGGCTGAACAAGAGAACTCCCTCTAGTCCCAGCATCAAAGATAGGCTTTTCACTGAAAGAACCTCCACCGGTAGCCCAACAGAGGGCAGGAGGGCAGAAGTTGCCTAAACCTCAAAGAGATTCCGAAGTACTGCCTGGCCAAAAGCACTGTCCCTATGGGACTCCCTTTCCAGACAGTAATGGGCCGCAAAAGTCTGGCTTGAAGACCAAGTAGCAGCCCTGCAGATGTCTACCAATGGTACAGAGTGGAGATGAGCCACTGAGGCAGCCATTGCCCTGATACGATGGGCCGTGACCCGACCCTGCAAAGGAAGGTCAGCCGCCCGGTAAGCCCAGGTGATACAGTCAGTCACCCAGATGGACAAGGTACGCTTGGACACAGCCAACCCCAAATTATTAGGGTCAAAAGAGATGAAGAGCTGAGTAGCCCTTCTGTGCCCCTGCGTACGATCAAGGAAGAAGGATAAGGCCCTCCTACAGTCCAGGGTATGCAGAACTGCTTCAGCCTGGCTTGCATAAGGCCTAGGGAAGAATGTTGGAAGAACCACCTCCTGGTTAAGGTGGAAAGAGGAGACAACCTTTGGGAGGAACTTTGGATGAGTCCTGAGGACTACCCTATTCTTATAGATTCTGGTGTAAGGCCTGTCACAGACCAGAGCCTGAAGCTCACTCACTCGTCTAGCCGAGGTTAGGGCTATTAAGAAAAGTCTTCCAGGACAGGAAGCGTAGAGGACAAGTAGCAATCAGCTAAAAGGGTGGGCGAGTCAGTTGCTGCAAGACCACATTCAACTCCCACTCAGGAGCAGGACGACGGATTGGAGGCTTGAGCAAGAGCAAGCCTCTGAGAAACTGGGACACCAAGGGGTGGACCGATAGAGAATGGCCGTCCACCAGTGAGTGGTGAGCTGCTAGAGCTGAGAGGTGGACCCGAACAGAATTGGACTTAAGGCCCTGATTTGATAAGTGCAGTAAGTACTGAAGCACTACTGGTACCGTACAGGAGAAAGGATCCTCTGTACGAATCTGTCACCACACAGAAAACCTTTTCCATTTTAGAGCACAGGTTTTCCTAGTGGACTGTATCCTAGAGGCTAGAACAACCTCCTCAACTTCCTGAGGGAGGCCCCAGGGAGCCAAGACTACCCTTGCAGCCTCCATGCCATCAAATTGAGAGCTTTGAGATTGGGGTGCAGAAGGGAACCCTGATCCTGAGAGAGAAGGTCGGGTTGCAACCCCAGAGGCAGTGGGGGATCCACTGCCAGCTGAAGCAGAAGTGGAAACCAAGGCTGTCTGGGCCACCTGGGAGCCACCAGCAAGACCGAGGCCTTGTCCTGAAGAATCTTGAACAGAGTTCGGGCCACCAAGGGCGTGGGAGGAAATGCATACAGGATGCCCTGAGACCAGGGAATCAGAAAAGCATCTGCTGCTACCTGCAGAGGATGCGGTTGCCTGGAGCAGAACTGTGGCAGCTGTTTGTTCAGTGGACTGGCAAACAGATCAATGGATGAAAGTCCCCATTTCAGGAAAATCTTCTGAACCACCAAAGGATGGAGCTGCCACTCGTCGGCCAGGTAGTTTTCCTGGCCAGGGAGGTACACCGCCTTGAGGAGCATGTTGTGCTTGAGGGCAAACAAGCAAAGGTCCTGTGCTTCCCAGCAAAGGAGCTTGGACCCAGTTACGCCCTGTTTGTTCACATAAAACATGGCTACCTGGTTGTCCATTTGAACTAGGACCGACTGATGAGCCACGGCTGGAGAGAAAGTCTTGAGGGCTAACCGAATAGCCCGGAGTTCCAGTAAATTGATTTGCTGTGCGGCTTCCCAGGGAGACCACAGGCCCTGGGTTCACTTGTCTAGACAATGAGCCCCCCAGCCCTGCAAGGAGGCATCCGTGGTCAGCACCACTGTGAACCCAGGAATCTGAAAAGGCACCCCTTGCAGCAGATTGGGTGGATGCAGCCACCAGCTGAGGGATTTCAGAAATTGTCTGGACACCCTTATCCTGTCTGAGGCTGAAGGCACCACTGTGCAGGCCTCATATGGAGCCTGGCATTGGGGGTCACATGTACTGTCGAAGCCATGTGGCCTAGAAGCCTCAGGCAGAGTCTGGCAGAGACCAGTGACCTGCTGAGAAACTGGCTTGCCAAGTTTATCAGTCGTTGGGCTCTGTCTTCTGGCAAGAATGCCTTTGCCAGCAGAGTCCAACCTCGCCCCTATGAACTCCAAGTTTTGGGATGGGAGCAAAGTGAACTTTGCGAAGTTTATGACAAACCCCAGGCTTTGAAGAAGGGCAATAGTTCTGAGGGTGGCTTGTCTGGCCTCCTGGCACGTCTGACCCCTGATGAGCCAGTCGTCCAGATAGAGGAAGACAAAGATTCCCTGATTTCTCAGGTAGGCCGCCACCAATGCCAGGCATTTGGTAAAGACCCTGGGAGTGGAGGATAGGCCAAAAGGTAGTACTCTGTACTGGTAATGATTTCCTCCCACAATGAACCTGAGGTACTTTCTATGGTCTGGATGAATGAGGATGCGAGTATACACATCCTTTAGATCTAAGGAGCATAGCCAATCTCCCTGCTGGAGGTAGGGCAGAAGGGTTCCAAGAGTAAGCATCTTGGACTTTTCCTTCTCCAAGAACTTGTTGAGGTTTCGGAGATCTAGAATAGGTCGAAGGCCACCGGTTCTTTTGGGTACTAGGAAATACCTGGAGTAGAACCCTCAACTTTGCAAGTGGGGAGGCACAGGCTCTACTGCCCTGTCCACCAACAGACCTTGTAGCTCCTGAAGGAGAAGATCTGTGTGCAGGGGAGGCCTTGGAGGCTCCCCTGGAAAGTATGGAGGAGGCAGTTGTTGGACGTGTAGTGCAGTGCATAGCCCCTGTGGACTATACTAACACCCAACTGTCTCCAGTGATGAGTGGCCACTGGTGGGGAAACAGAGCGAGGTGACCTCCTGTGCAGGGTTGGGAGAGCAGGGACGGAGAGGCTATGCCTAAGGAGTCAAAAAACCCCACCCTGCTGAGTGGGAGCAGGGGCCGGAGGCTTGGGGGTCCTCTGCCTACGGGGCCCATTACCCTGCCCCTTGGCTTGCTGACCCCTGAGGGGCAGCTTGATATTGTGGGTACTGTTTGTAGGCAGTGCCCTTCCTCGGGTAAAAGGACTTTTTACCCGAGCCCTTCTTCTTGTGAGAAGGGGCAGAAGTCTTTCTAGACAGCCTTGTCCTTGTGAGGTGCTTGGTCTCGAGCTGTGCGGCCTTCTCGGTCATGGGCTTGCCAAAAAAGTTCTCACCAAGGAAAGGGACATCGACCCACTTGTCCTGAACCCATGGCTCGAGGTCCAATGACTGCAGCCATGCCTGGCATCGAGCCGCGATGCAACACGGGCCGAAGCCTCGAAGCCATTGTAGGCAGCGCGGGACAAACTTGGAGCATTCCCGGATCCCCGAGGACAAGGACTTGAACCTCTGCAAGGGTTCCCCGGAGAGACCAGCAGAGAACCCGGCCAGCTCCTTGGCCATGTCTCACAAGTACATGCCCATGTACAGCTGGTAAGACTGGACACGGCAAGCAAGCATCAAAACCTGGAAGCACTTTCTACCAAAACCATTGAAGTTTCGGGCCTCCCTGCAAGGGGGCACCGTGGAGTGCATCTTCTGACTTTTCAGGCGATGCATGGCCGATTGTACCACCATGGAAAAGGTGTGGTAGCTGCGCCTTCTGAAAGCCAGGACTCTTCCGGAGTTGATAGATTGAATCGACCCGCTTGCTTAAAACCGGCGCCGAGGTCGGTGCCTCCCATATCCGGAAGACGAGCCGTTCCAGCACCGGAGGAACCGGGACAGTAAAGGCCTCCTTCGGAGGAGGGTCGTACTGCAGGGCCTCGAGCTCCTCCTTGGAGTCCGCAGGGATAGCCAATGCAGTGGCCATATCCCGAACGAACTCCGAGAACCGGGTATCCTCAGGAGGGGATCTACTCCGGGGTTCATAATACCGCGGTGAGTCCGATGGGACGCATTGAGTCTTGAAGGTGTCGGGGGGACTCCTCGTCCTCCGTCTCCCATGCGGACTCGTCCAAGGAGGAATCGGGGTGCGACCTTGCAGGGCCTGCGAGCACCCGCCCCGACGCCGAAGGCACCGGTGTTGACGCCCTCGGTCCCGAACAGGAGGTCGAGGGAGACCACGACCGAGGTCAACCTCGAGCCTTCATGGCCTCGAGTATCGGCTCGGTCTCGGGGGTCGACTTCGATGTCGATGTCCTGGTGGTCGGGGCAGATGCGCCAGACAGGCTGGCCATCAGTGCCCGCTTCTGTTCCATGAAGGCAGACAGTCAGCTCTCCAAGGCTGTCAACCTGAGACCCAGCTCAGGAGACTCAGCAGCTCCCGACTCGGGCCCCGGCGGCGGCGGCGGCACCGGGCCCGACGTTGGCTCCCTGGAGGAGAGTCCACAAGGACTACAGGGCTTACGTGTCCAGCAGACTCCGGCTCCAGTCGAGGGACTTTGGAAGGCTTCTCCTGTTCCACAGGCCCAGGGCGACGGGTCGGGGGTCTGAGACCTAGCTCTCGAGGAGCTAGGGACCTCTTCCTACGACGCCCTCATGAGCCGCTTCTTCCTCTTGCGTTCACGGTCGGGGGACCCCCTGTACGAGGAGCCATGACGGTGCTCGGGATCGGACTCCCGAGATGTCGAGGCCTCAGACGAGGTCCGGGCCCAGCCGGAGGCAGAGTCAGAAAAAAGCCTTTCCTTTTGGTACGGACGACTTCGCAGTGCCTTGGAAGACATTTTCCCACGTCTTAGGGTCTTGATCAGGACCGAGGCACCGAAGGCAGCAGTCGTGTGTGTCGGTGAGAGACATCAGTTTCTTGCACCGATCACACTTCTTATAACCGCTGGAAGCCATCGGGGAAAAGGGTCCCCGCGAGGTCAAAGGACCGGTCTTCCAGGGAAAATGAAAATAGGGCGCGAACGCCAGCCACTAAGGGCAAAAACCGAAAAAAGAAGATCGGGCTCGATACCGGTGTACCGAACCCGGCGGGAGGGGAACCGGCGTCGAACCGGAGAAGAAAAATAGCAAAGAAGCGCAAAAAATCGAACAATTTTCCGGGATGACTAGGACTCACGTCCGGTGGGCTTCACGGAAAACGAGAGACTGAACAAGATGGCACCTTTAGGCGGGAAGGGAACCACGCATACATGCCTTCATTCCCAAAGGCTTTCATAGAAAGCTGGGGAAATGCTCCACAAGGACTCCATCGACGTCGATGTAACCCATATGTGAGGACTGACTTCCTGCTTGGTCCTGGAGAACAGGTGGATCACGTCAGCCTCTGCATAGTCTTCAAAAGATGAGGGCATGTCCTCATCCATATCAGAACCCAAAACAGATTCATCTGGGTCAGAGGCATAGTAAACATCTCAGATATCTCCCAACTATTCCTCATTTTCAGGGAGCATCCCATACCAGGGACACTTAGCCAAGGTAATTAAATAGAGCTTCTATTTGCAGCCTGCCCAGCATGAGACTGCAGGGCCTGAATTTCCATGCCAGAAAGACCAGGCCTGTTGCTAAAAGGAAAAGAATTCAAGGGAGGACAATACGGATTCCAGAGGCTATCCTCTTGGACAAGGCTCCCCAACAACAGGGGGAATAGAAACCACAAACCCCCTTGAGGATGGAGAACAGCTCTCAGCACGGTCATCAGAGCCTCCAGCCCGATGAACATCCTTACCCTTAGCCCCATCCTGCACACTCCTGCCCTGAGGCAGCTAAGGGCGGACTAACTGTGTCCACCAGCTGAGAGGGGGAAGCCATGCCCTTCAGGGGCGACTCAGAAGCTGCCATACAGGAAGGCAGAGTCCAGAATCCAAGGATGAGGCTCCTTGCTTGCCACAACTCAAACGTTTCCTGGAAGAAGATAAAGCACAGTTACTTACCTGTAAACAGGTGATCTCTGGGAACAGCAGGAATAAGTATTCACATATGGGTACGTCGGTACCGATGGAGCCTGCGCGGGAACGCTCCCCAGTTTCCCAAAAAAGGAAAACTTTTGGGAGCATCCCACAGCACCTGCGTGCTGCCTTCCCACCTTTCCCAACCGCCTCTCTCCAGTTCGAGTTTTAAAGCTGAGACAAAGAGAGAGAGGAAAAGAAAGAAAGCTAGAGAGATACAACTGCTAGGGGAGGTGGGTGGGTTGTGAAGACTTATTCCTGCTGTTCCCAGAGATCACCTGTTACAGGAAAGTAACTGTGCTATCTCCAGGAACAAGCAGGAATAAGTCTTCACATATGGCGACTCCCCAGCTAGAGATGCCTGGGAGATCCCCAAGCTTGTGAGACCCTGAGAAGGGCTCTACCTCCTCCCATGGATCTCAGGCATCCAACCAGGGATGGAGGGTAGGAGTTGAATAAGCATGGAACAGGTGTTTGAGAACAGCCTGACCAAACAAGGCATCCCGGCGGTAGTCCTTGTTCAAACAGTAATGGGCTGTGAAGGTATGAACCGAGGCCCAGGTGGCCGTTCGACAGATCTGGTCGATGGACACAGAATTTAGATGAGCCATAGAGGTGGCCATGGCCCTCACATTATGAGCTGTGACATGGCCCTCCAGAGAAAGGTTCTTACTCTGGTAGGCGAAAGAAATACACTGAGCAATCCAATTGGACAGTGTCCTCTTAGAGACTGGAAGTCCCAAATGAGAGGGATCAAAAGCAACAAAGAGTTGAGAAGACTTTCTATGTTGCTGTGTCCTTTGTAAGTAAAAAGCAAGAGCTCTCTTACAATCCAAGGTATGAAGATTCCTCTCTGCACTTGATGCATGAGGACCTGGAAAAAAGACAGGTAAATACACCTCTTGATTAAGATGAAAAGGTGAGACCACTTTAGGCATAAAGTGTGGATTGGTCCTAAGGACTACCTTATCATGATGGAACCTTGTATAAGGTGGATTAGCCACTAAGGCCTGCAGTTCACTGATGCGGCGAACTGAAGTGACTACAATAAGAAAGATAACCTTCCAGGAAAGAAATTTCAAGGAGGTAGTGGCTAAGGGTTCAAAGGGTGGCTTCATGAGCTGACCAAGAACCAGATTCAAGTCCCATGCCACTGGAGGTGGTCTGATGGGAGGTTTAGTTAAAAGAAGGCCTCTCATGAACCTCGCAATAAGAGGATGAGAGGAGACAGGTTGTCCATTGAGAGGCTTGAGGGATGCTGCAATAGCACTCAAAAGGACCCTTACTGAATTTGTTTTGAGTCCTGCGTGGGAAAGATGCAGGAGATACTCTAGTAAAGAATTCAACGGTATTGCTAGAGGGTTCATACCCTTCTCAGCACACCAAATGGTAAACCTTTTCCATTTAAAGGCATAGGAACGTCTAGTAGAAGGCTTTCTGGAAGTATGAAGGATATCCCTTACTTGCTGAGAAAGATGCCACTCTTGAAGGTCTAAGCCTTCAGCAACCAAGCCCTGAGATGGAGAGATTGGGGGTTTGGGTGCCACAACGTTCCCCCCTCCTGAGACAGGAGATCTGGAGCAGACCCCAGATCCAGGGAGGGAGCTTGAGAGAGATGCAGAAGTAGAGGGTACCACACTTGGCGTGGCCAATGTGGAGCTATGAGGATCATAGTCCCTTGATCTCTCTGAAGCTTGAACAGGGACTTGGGAATTAGGGGAATGGGTGGAAAGGCGTACAGGAAGTCTTGACCCCAATGAAGGAGGAAGGCATCCCTGGCCTGAACTCCCTGACACGGAATTCTGGAACAGAATCGGGGAAGTTTGGCATTCCACGGACTTGCAAAGAGGTCTATGTCCGGGGTTCCCCAAATTCGAAAGATTCTGACTATCTGGTCCATATGAAGGGACCATTCGTGTGGAAGCAGAACTCGACAGTCTGTCTGCCCAAGAGTTTTGAACTCCTGGAAGGTATACTGCCAGAAGATGAATTTGATGCTCTCTGGTGAAGGCCCACAATCTCAGAGCTTCGTTGCAAAGCGACAGAGAGCCAGTCCCTCCCTGCTTGTTCACATAGAACATGGCTACTTGGTTGTCCGTGTGAATGAGGACTGTCTTGTAGCTGAGCAGGGTATGGAAGACTCAGAGCCAAGAAGATTGCTCTGAGCTCTAAGAAGTTGATATGTAGGGAGGTCTCCTGTGGGGACCAAATGCCCTGGGTGGAGAGGTCTTGAAGATGAGCTCCCCAACCCTTTGGAGAGGCATCTGTTGTAAGGATTGCTTGGGGTAACAACTGTTGGAAGGGGGACCCCAGCAACAGATTTTGAGTGGACTTCCACCACTGGAGAGACCAAAAGAGGCGCATGGAGGTTGCTATTTTGTCTGATAAAGTTCCAGATGCCTGGGTCCACTGGGTGGACAAAGTCCATTGAGCTGCCCTCATGTGAAGGCGAGAATAAGGGACCACATGCACCATGGATGCCATGTGGCCTAGCAGTTGTAACATCTCTCGAGTTACATGGGTTTTTAACTGAACCTGAGAGGCTAACTGCACTAAGCGTAGGCAACGGGCCTGGGGAAGATAGGCCCTTGCAGTTGTGGTATCCAGGAAGGCCCCTATGAACTCTAGAGACTGAGTGGGGGTGAGTTGGGACTTTGGGATGTTTATAACTAGTCCCAGATACTGCAGGACACGCATTGTGCAGGCTAGGGAAGTCTGGGCCTCTGACTGGGATGGAGCTCGGATGAGCCAGTCGTCCAGATATGGGAATACGAATATTCCCAGAGTGCGTAGAAATGCAGCTATTACTGCCATGCATTTTGTGAACACTCTTGGAGCAGAGGCCAGACCAAAGGGAAGCATCCTGTATTGATAGTGCTTTCCCTGATACAGGAACCGAAGGAACCTTCTGTGTGCTGGATGGATGAGTATATGGGTATACGCATCCTTGAGATCTAGAGAACAAAGCCAAACCTGACTCTGAAGGAATGGAAGGAGAGTACCCAGAGAAATCATCTTGAATTTCTCTTTGCATAGGAATTTGTTCAATTCTCTGAGATCTAATATGGGTCTGTAACCCCCTGTTTTCTTTGGAATGAGAAAGTAGGGGGAGTAGAACCCTGAGCCTTGTTGAAGAGGTACTTCTTCTATTGCCCCTTGGACAAGAAGGGTGGAAATCTCTTGACCCAGAAGGTCGAGGAGAGATGTTGGAGAATTGAACTTTCACCATGGTGTGAGGAGGAAGGTTTAAGAAATGAAGTTTGTACCCTTCCCTTATGATGGAAAGGGTCCACTTCTCTGCTGTGATTTGCTCCCATCTGGGAGCAAAGTGAGCTAACCTTCCTGGAATGGTGAGAGGCTCTGGTTCTTTTAGAGCTAGAAAGGCTAAGTTCTCTAGGTGCAAGTCAAAGGCCCTGAGGAGGCTGAGGCTGTTGGGCTACAGTAGGCCTTGCAGCCTTAGACTTGGCCTGTTTAGGTTGTTGACGCTTTGCAGCAAAACGACCTGCAGAAGATGTCTGCTGACCATAAGTAGGATAATATCTTCCCTTCTTGGGAAAATATGTCTTTTTGAACAACCTCTTCTGGACAGGATTAGAGGTAGACTTTGAAAGCCTATCCAAAGCAGAATTTTCAGCATCCATCTGAGTGGCCTTTGCTTGCCAATCTTTGCCAAACAGGTTTTCACCTGTACAAGGAAGATTTCCTAATCCATCTTGGACCAAGGGTTCCAAATCAGAAGCTTGTAACCAAGCAATTCTGCGTGCACCTATGGCAATGGCCGAGGCTCTGCTGGCCCCCTCAAAAGAGTCAAAGGCTGCACGGTTAGAGAATTTGGAAACATCCTTGGCATGCTTAAGCCAGGTAAGAAAGTCTTCCCTTTTATCTTCTGGAAGAAAAGGGAGGAAAGTTTGCAGATGATCTGTAACTTCCTTCAGAAACATCCCCATATAGAGACTATAGGAGTTGATTCTGGCAACAAGCATACTGGCTTGAAAATTTTTCTGCCAAAAGCATCCAAGGTTCTACATTCTCTTCCTGGAGGAGCAGATGAGTGCCTCTTTGCACTGTAACTTTTTCATAGCAGACTCCACCACAATAGAATGGTGAGGAAGCTGAGTTTTATGAAATCCAGGACAAGGAGGGACACGATACATGGTATCCAACCTACGAGAATGAGAAGAGATGGTGAGAGGAGTCTCCCATATGCCTATCATGTGGTCATAAAGGATCTCATGAACTGGCAAAGTGGCTGCTTCTTTAGGAGCCTTAGGAAATTGCAAAATATCCAATTTTTTGGCTCTAGGCTCTGTCTCAGGGGCTACTGAGATAGAAAGCCCCTTGGCCACTTCCCTTATGAAGTCTTGAAAAGACAAGACTTCTGGAGGGGACATTCTTCTTTTTCGAGAAGGCGGCTCCTGAGGAAGAAGTACCGATGCTTCGACAGAGGCCTCCGATGCATCAGAGTCTTCGGAGGAATCGAAGTATCGCCTGTCTGGATGCTCTTGTAAAGCCCGATACGTATACCGGGTGGTATCGACATCGGGAGTCATCGGTACCGGATCGGTACCGATAGGCATCATCGGACAGGGTACCGCTGCAGTCGACACCGAAGCCGATGTCAATGCAACCGGTACCGGCACTGATATCGGAGCCGGTGTCGGAGCCGGTACCGACAACGAAGCTTGTTGCGGTACCAGCGGCATCACAGCTTGTATGAATGCTGTAATGGCACGCTGCATGGTCAGAACATTCTGATCCGTCGACGCCATGAATGTCTGGAGGTCGGTACCGGCGGATTCCACCGGTACCCCAGAACATTGCAACAGGTGATTGGTCGAGGCCGTGCCATCGATGTCAACCTGTCACCCCATAGGAGGAGCTTTGGAAGCCGGAGCTTCCCGCCAGGGTACTTTTGCCGGTGCAGGATCCTCGAGGGCAAGCCCGGAGGCATCTCGATGCTTAGAGGGAGATCTACCCTTCGAGGACTGGCTAGACTTATGTTTGGTTACCTGAGATCCATAGGAGGAAGAAGCAGCCCTGGAAGACGTCGATGCCACCGAAGCTGCATCAGAGGGAAACGGTGTACTGAGCTTGGCTGCTCGGTTCTGTAAACCTCTTTTAGACATCATGGAGCAGGACGGACAATCCGTGATGGAATGGTCAGGACCCAAACACTTAAGACACCAATCATGGGTGTCGGTAACAGAGATGGTACCGCTGCACTTAGTGTATTTTTTAAACCCGAAGGCGGGCTTTTCCATGAGGAATTTTCTGCTAGGCCTAAGGCCCACTTTTTTTTTTTTTTTTTTAAAGAAAAGAAAGAAAAGACCGGCGGTACCGGTCCGACGTCGAAGAAGGCAGACGCGCGACCAAAGAAATAAAATAAAATAAAGAACTTCTTCAGCGGTGACAGGAACACGACCTGCTGGCTCCGCGGAAAAGAAGAACTGGAGAGAGGCGGTTGGGAAAGGCGGTAAGGCAGCGCGCAGGCGCTGTGGGATGCTCCCAAAAGCTTTCCTTTTTTGGGAAGCTGGGGAGCGTTCCCGCGAAGGCTCCGTCGGTACCGACGTACCCATATGTGAAGACTCATTCCTGCTTGTTCCTGGAGATAGAGTAGTTACTCACCTGTAACAGGTGTTCTCCAGAAGCAGCAGGAATCAGTCCTCACTTATGGGTGACATCGATGTCGATGGAGGCCCCGTGCGGAGCATTTCCCCAGCTTTCTAAGAAAGCCTTTGGGAATACTGCACGCATGTGCGGTCCCCTTCCCGCCTAAAGGTGCCATTTTGCTCAGTCCAATGACATAGCTAAAAGACAGCACACAAAAAATGTAAAAATGAACTATGTACAACTGCAACTCCAAGGGGAGGAGGGAGGGTTGTGAGGACTAATTCCTGCTGCTCCTGGAGAACACCTGTTACAGGTGAGTAACTACTCTTTCTCCAGGACCAAGCAGGAAGTCAGTCCTCACTTATGGGACTCCCCAGCTTCAGGCTACCGGGTACCCAGAGCTGAAAAATGAGCTCCCTCTAGCCGCAGCATCAGAGAAAGGATTTCACTGAAACAGACCCCCACCAGTAGCCCAACCAGAGGGCTGGAGGGTAGGAGTTGCCTAAACCTCAAAGAGATTCCAGAGCACTGCCTGACCAAAAGCAATGTCCCTACGGGACTCCCTCTCCAGGCAGTAATGGGCCGCCAAAGTCTGGCTTGAGGACCAAGTTGCAGCCCTGCAGATGTCTGCCAACGGTACAGAACTGAGATGAGCTACTGAGGCAGCCATTGCCCTGACATGGTGGGCCGTGACCCGACCCTGCAAGGGAAGGTCAGCTGCCCGATAAGCCAAGGTGATACAGTCAGCCACTCAGATGGACAAGGTACGCTTGGAGACAGGTAACCCCAAGTTATTAGGGTCAAAAGAGACGAAGAGCTGAGTAGCCTTCCTATGCCCCTGCGTAAGCTCAATGTAGAAGGACAAGGCCCTCCTACAGTCCAGGGTATGCACGACTGTTTCAGCCCAGCTGGCATGGGGCCTAGGGAAGAACGTTGGAAGAACCACCTCCTGGTTGAGATGGAAAGAGGAGACAACCTTTGGGAGGAACTTAGGATGAGTCCTAAGGACTACCCTGTTCCTATAGAAGCGAGTGTAAGGCCTGTCACAGACCAGGGCTTGAAGCTCACTCACTCGCCTGGCCGAGGTTAAGGCCACAAGGAATAGAGCCTTCCAAGAAAGGAAGCAGAGAGGACAGGTAGCCATCGGCTCAAAAGGTGGGCGAGTCAGTTGCTGCAAGACCACATTCAACTCCCACTCAGGGGCCGGTGGACAAAGAGGAGGCTTGAGCAAGAGCAAGCCTCTGAGAAACCGGGACACCAAGGGGTGAACTGACAGAGTTTGTCCTTCCACCAGTGAGTGGTGAGCTGCGAGAGCAGAGAGGTGGACCCGAACCGAATTGGACTTAAGGCCTTGATTGGACAAGTGCAGTAGATACTGAAGCACTACTGGTACAGTGCAGGCGAAAGGATCCTCCTTGCGCTGCTGACACCACAAGGAGAACCTTCTCCACTTCAGGGCATAGGTTTTCCTGGTGGATTGCTTTCTAGAGGCCAAGACCACCTCTTCCACTTCCCGGGGTAGGCCCCAGGGAGCCAACACTACCCTTGCAGCCTCCAGGCCATCAAATGGAGAGATTTGAGATTGGGGTGCAGAAGGGAACCCTGATCCTGAGAAAGAAGATTGGGTTGCAATGCCAGAGGTAGTGGTGTTTCCACCGTTAGCTGAAGCAGAAGTGGAAACCAGGGCTGCCTCGGCCACCGGGGAGCTATCAGAAGCACCGAGGCCTTGTCCCTTAGAATCTTGAACAAGGTTCGGGCCACCAGAGGCGTGGGAGGAAACGCATACAGGAGGCCCTGGGACCAAGAAATCAGGAAGGCATCCGCTGCTAACCTCAAGGGATGCGGTTGCCTGGAACAGAACCTGGGCAGCTGCCGGTTCAGGGGACTGGCAAAGAGATCTATGGATGGAAGTCCCCATCTCAGGAAAATGTTCTGAACCACCAAGGGGTGGTTAGTTGCCACTCGTGGGGTTGCAGAATCCTGCTCAATCTGTCTGCCAGGAAGTTTTCCTGGCCAGGGAGATAAACAGCCTTGAGAAAATGTTGTGTTTGAGAGCAAAAGAGCAAAGGGCCTGTGCCTCTCGACACAGGAGCCTGGACCCCGTGCCTCCCTGTTTGTTCACATAGAACATGGCCACTTGATTGTCCATCTGTACCAGAATAGACTGGTGAGCCAAGGTGTGAGAGAAGGTTTTGAGGGCTAAGCGAATAGCCCGGAGTTCCAGAAGGTTGATTTGCTGTGTGGCCTCCCATGGAGACCACAGGCCCTGGGTGCACCCCAGCACTGCAAGGAGGCATTGGTGGTCAGCACCACTGTGGAAACAGGCACCTGAAAAGGCACCCCCTGTAATAAGTTGAGGGGGGGGGGGGGGTGTAGCCACCACTGTAGGGAGTCCAGAAATGGTCTGGACACCCGCACCTTGGCTGTGAGGCTTCCTGTGGCCTGGTTCCATTGAGTTCGAAGACACCATTGTGCAGGCCTCATGTGGAGGCGGGCATTGGAGGTCACATGCACTATCGATGCCATGTGGCCCAGGAGATTTAAACAGAATCTGGCGGAGACCCGTGGCCTGCTCAGAAACTGGTTTGCCAAGTCTGAGACTTTGAGCCCGGTCTCTGGGCAAGTAAGCCTTTGCTTGCAGGGAGTCCAACCTTGCCCCGATGAACTCTAGGTTCCGGGAGGGGAGCAAAGTGGACTCTGCGAAGTTTATGACAAACCCTAGATGTTGGAGGGAGACAGTCGTGAGGGTGGCTTGCCGGGCCTCCTGGTAAGTCTGACCCCTGATGAGCCAGTTGTCCAGGTAGGAGAAGATAAACACACCCTGATTCCATAAGTAGGCCGCCACCACCGCCAGGCACTTTGTAAAGACCCTTGGGGCGGATGTCAGGCCAAAGGGCAGTACTCTGTACTGATAATGGTTTCCTCCCACAATGAACCTGAGGTACTTTCTGTGGTCTGGATGAATGAGGATGTGAGTGTACGCATCCTTTAGATCTAAGGAGCATAGCCAATCTCCCTGCTGGAGGTAGGGCAGAAGTGTTCCAAGAGTAACCATTTTGAACCTTTCTTTCTCCAAGAACTTGTTGAGATTCCTGAGGTCAAGAATAGGCCTGAGGCCCCCGGTTCTCTTTGGTACAAGGAAGTACCTGGAGTAGAACCCGTGACCTTGCAGGTGGGGAGGTACCGGCTCCACCGCCTGGTCTAAAAGTAGACCTCGAAGTTCCTGAAGGAGGAGGTCTGTGTGTAGAGGAGGTTGTGGAGGCAACTGCTGGAAATGGAGCATATAGCCCTTGTGGACTATGCTCAACACCCAAGCATCTCCTGTAATGGGTGGCCACCTGTGGGCAAACAGGACTAGACGACCTCCTGTGCAGAGATGGGACAGCAGAGGTGGAAAGGCTATGCTGTGGGAGTCAAAAACCCCCTCCCTGTTGAGTGGGAGCAGGAGCCGAAGGCTTGGGGGTCTTCTGCCTACGGGACCCATGTCCCTGCCCCTTAGCCTGCTGACCATGCTGGGGAGGCCTGGTACTGAGGGAAAAGTTTGTAGGCAGCTGCCTTCTTTGGGTAAAAGGACTTCTTACCTGAGCCCTTCTTCCTCTGAGAAGGGGCAGAGGTTTTTCTGGACAGCCTTGTCCTAGTCAGGTGCTCGGTTTCGAGCTCAGCCGCCTTCTCGTCCATGGGCTTGCCAAAAAGGTTCTCACCTTGGCAAGGGACATCGACCAACTTGTCCTGCACCCAGGGCTCGAGGTCCAATGACTGCAACCATGCCTGGCATCGGGCCCCGATGCCGGCTGCCACTACACGGGCCGAAGCCTCAAAGCCATCGTAGGCCACTCGGGACATGAACTTTGAGCATTCCCGGATTCCCGAGGACAAGGTCTTGAACCTCTGCAAAGGTTCCCCGGAGAGGCCAGCAGAGAACCCGGCAAGTTCCTTCGCCAGGTTCCAGAGGTACATGCTGGTAAGACTGGACACGGCAAGCAAGCATTGAGCCCTGGAAGCACTTTCTGCCGAAAGCATCCAGGTTCCGGGCTTCCCTGCCGGGAGGCACCGCAGAGTGCATCTTTTGGCTTTTCAGACGATACATGGCCGATTCCACCACCATGGAATGGTGTGGCAGCTGTGCCTTCTGGAAACCAGGGCTTTAACGGAGTCAATAGATGGAATCGACCCGCTTGCTCAAAACCAGCACCGAGGCCAGTGCCTCCCACATCCGGAAGAGGAGCCGTTCCAGCATCGGAGGAACAGGCACAGTAAAGGACTCCTTCGGAGGAGAGTCATACTGGAGGGCCTCGAGCTCTTCGGCTCGAGGCTCCTCCTCGGGGTCCACAGGAATCGCCAAAGCCTTGGCCATGTCCCTGACGAACTCCGAGAACCTGGTGTCCTCCGGAGGGGACCTACTCCGGGGCTCGTACTGCGGTGAGTCCAAAGGGACGCACCGAGTCCGAAACATATCAGGGGACTCCTCGTCCTCCGTCTCCCATGCGGACTCATCCGACCGTGCGAGCCTCAGTGGCAACCACCCCGACGCCGAAGGCACCGGCGTCGACGTCCTCAGTTCCGAGCGGGAGGTCAAGGGTGATCGTGACCGAGGACGACCTCGAACCTTCATGGTCTCGAGTATCGGCTCGGTCTCCAGGGTCGACTTAGACGTCGATGTCCCGGTGGTCGGGGCAGATGCACCAGCGAGGCTGGCCATCAGTACCTGCTGCTGATCCATGAAGGCAGACAATCTGCACTCCAAGGCTGTCAGCCTGAGTCCAAGCTCAGGAGACTCAGCAGCCACCGACTCGGGCCCGGCACGTCGGCTCCCTAGGAGGAGAGTCCACGAGGACAATAGGACTTACATGTCCGGCGGGCTCCGTCTCCACACGAGGTATCTTGGACGGCTTCTCCTGCTCCAAGGGCCAGGGACAGCGGTCGGGGGTCCGAGACCTGGCCCTCGAGGAACCAAGGACCTCCTCCGACGCCGCCCTCACGAGCCGTTTCTTCCTCTTACGTTCCCGATCAGGGGACCTCCTGTCCGAGGAACCCTGGCGATGCTCGGGATCAGACTCCTGAGACGTCGAGGCCTCGGACGAGGTCCGGGACCGGCTGGAGGCAGAGTCAGAAAAAATCCGTTCTTTCTGATGCTGGCGGCTTCGTAGTGCCTTGGTGGACATTTTGCCACACGGGACACAGACCTTAGGATTGCTGTCCCTTTTGTAAACAAATGGCGTTCCTTTCTGTTTCCTTTCTTCAGTAGTCTCCTTTGTTTTTATTGTAAACCGCCGCATGCCTCTTGGTTTAGGCGGTATAATAAGTTTTAAATAAAGATAAAGATCATGATCCAGTCCGAGGCATCGAAGGCAGCAGTCGTGTGTGTCGGTGAGAGACATCGGTTTCTTGCACCGATCACACTTTTTGAAACCACTGGAAGCCATTGGGGAAAAAAGAGCCCCAGCGAGGTCAAAGGACCGGCCTTCCAGGGAAAAGACAAGGGGCGCGAACGCCAGCCACGAAGGGCAAAAACCGAAAAATAGAAGACGGGCTCGATACCGGTGTACCGAACCCGGCGGGAAGGGGAACCAGCGTCGAACCAGAGGTAAAGTACGATGAAATCGCAAGAAAACACGTCAACTTTTCCGGGTGACACGGACAGACGTCCGGTGGTCTCCACGGAAAAAGAAAGACTGAGCAAGATGGCACCTTTAGGCGGGAAGGGGACCGTGCATGCGTGCAGTATTCCCAAAGGCTTTCTTAGAAAGCTGGGGAAATGCTCCGCACGGGGGCTCCATCGACATCGATGTCACCCATAAGTGAGGACTGACTTCCTGCTTGGTCCTGGAGAATTAGGGTATCACAAGAGCATGCGCCAAGGCTGCATCGGCCAGCAAGCACGCATTAACTGCTTTTACATAACACACATTAAAGGTGCTAGGGAAGGAGTGCGCGTGGAAGATGTTTGGGCAGAACACACCACCCCCAGGCACACAATAGGCAAAAACATTACTAACACTTGCAAAAAAAGGTGGGAAACCCCCACAGTGCCAACAGTTGCTAGCAGTCCACCCTGAATTGCATCTCTCAGAGACCGAACTAGGATCTCCCACAACAAGGACAATGACAAGGTCAAGCCTTGGTCCTCACCCTTTGAGAGTCCCAGGTGTAGGATCCATGCTGGGCTCATCTCTACTCCTCAGATTGTTTCACTGGCTGGGTTTATTTTAACACTGTGTGAAAGGTGGCTGGCAGGCAGATTCCTCTGAGAGCCTTCTGCAATCTTCGGGAGGGAATGGGGCGGGATGGAGGAGGGAGGGGGCACTGACATTGTGGGAGGCTGCTGAACTCCTCCAGATTCTTCAAAATCCTTCCAATTTGTGGCTGCTCAACAGGCCCTTATCATGATAAGGGTATGGAGCTGAACCAATTTTCCCCCTCCTATGACTATCAAAAAGACCAAAGTCTACTGAAGCCTCCCATGTCATGCTCAAGTGAGAGAGTTACCTCCTTTTAGGGCTTGGTGGTCATTCACGAGAATTTACTCAATTGAAGCGGATAGAAACATAAGAGTGATGTCGCTGAAAACTGGGTTTTCCATTGGTTCTTTCTCTCTACCAATCTTCTGGTAGGGGAACACAACCCACTTGTCTGGACTGGTCTAGCAGGACGATATGGACAAAGCTTTAATTTTGCTTTATTTGGTGACATAGGCCACTTAGGATAACGCATAGAGTGTTTGTGTTAGATAAAGGGAAAGGTGTATGTATTCTTACTTCCTAGCAGCTCAGATGCATCAGGTTGTTGACTGGAGGGAGAAGAGGGAGGTTAAATGATTCATGCAGGTGAACAATGCTCTATTCCCCACCAACGCTTAGATTATATACCTCGGATGAATAAGAGGTAACTGCAGAGATTACAGGTTAATAACTTGGAAAATTAGGACAGGGAGTTCAATTCAGGCATTGACCCCCATAAGATTCACCACAGATTTTGAATATGGGAAAGAAGGTATTCTTTAGGAGGTCGAATACCCTTGGGCTGGACACACTTGCTAAATTAATAGATGGCCCAAAAATCCTGATACCAAATGTCCCCCGTTAAATTTAAATAAACTTTTTGTCGGAGCTAGTCAACCCAGTGTATGGAATCATTCCTAACACCACTGTGACGTCTCCTTTTATTAAATAGCTTTATGCGATTATAAATCCAAACTTAGCTTCATATTTATGTCCAAGCATCGTAGCTAAAGTTTGCCAGAAGCGCAGCAGTGACGACATGCTCCAGAATACAATAGTAGGGGACAGATTCATTGTGAGTAATAAAGTTCATATCTTCCTCCAGTCTACATTATAGCGACTAGCACCATTTTCGCACTGTTACCACTCATTACTTTGCATAGTAACAATAATACTACACATGTAAATAGTTACATTATTTGTTATTGTTAATTACAATTGTTATATGTAAATGTTTCTTGTTCCATGTAAACTGCATTGCGCAGGAGTTCTAAAGTTCCATGTAAACTGCTTTGATTTCTATGACAAAAGCGGTATATAAAAACAAATAAATAAAAAGATAAATTCAGAGTTTTACTCAAACGATATTTGCTGGGCAATTAGCCTTGGACCCCAAACAGTTCCTATTGGGGTGGTGGCCAGACCATGTGTCTCAGAAATGGAAGCGGGTGATTATGGCTTGTGCAATAGCTGCACACTGTGAGGTTGCGTGGAAGTGAAAACAAGATAAATCTTCCAATTCAGACCACTGGCATCAATGTATACAAAAAGTGATGTATAAGGAATGGTTGACAGATGAGAAGGAAATATGAGAGGACTGAAAATCAAAGGAAATTGGTAGTCTTATTTGAAGGGGAATTGATGCCGGTGTGTGAAGGGGAGGGGGGAGAGGGGGTTTAGAAAATGGGTAGATTGGGAGGGTAGGGCAGGTTCTATTTGTACAATGAAAAAAGGCTTTGGAGGAGGATTGCATTGGGGGGAGGGGGGAAGAGAATACAAAAACTTGATTATGGAGGCTGGATTAGATTTTCTTGTTTTGTCTTGCAGTTGGTGTTTGTTCTCCAATAAATAATTTAAAGTATAATGTTGGTTGGAGATAGGGTGGATTTCTGAAAATTGATAAGGAAAAAAGAGATTGTAGAAGGGTAACTGTAGTTTGTGGCAGTGTTAGAACTTCAGATTGAGTGGAAGCCACTAGCAACTAATCATTTGGGTAAGGGAACACCACATTTCCTTGCTTGTGAAGACCTGCTACCACCACTGCATGGCACTTTGAAAACACCATTAGTGTTGAAAAAAGGCTGAATGGGAGTACTCTGTACCAGTAATGATTGGACTGAAGTATACACATTAGAATGCCTTGTATTGTGGGTGTATTGGGATGAGTGTGTCGCCATCTTTGGGAGGTCCAGCATACACATCCAGTCCCCTTTGTTGGGTAAGGGACAGAATGGAAGGTTTTGTAGTCATTTTGAACTTTGATCAGAAAATAAATGAGATCTGAGATTTAATATTGGGCGCAATCCCTAAATCTTCTTTGGAATTAGGAAATATCTGGAACAAAATTTCTGTTTGATCTCTTGTGAGGGAATCTATTCTACTTCAATGGCTTGAAGCAGTAGAACAACTTCTTCACTTTAAAGTGTCATATGGTCCATTGGTGTTTGGTCCAATGCAATGGATGATCTGGTGGATGGCTGGAGAATCTGAGAACGTAGCTGAAATAGATGATAGAGGACCCATGAGTCAGTGGTGATATTCTGCCAAACAAAGGAAGAACTGAACCCATCCTGCCACAGGCAGAGCAGGGTAGGTCTTCTGAAGAGAGAGGAAGGCTAGTTGATAGTATATTTAACAAAAAAAGGCTGCTGCTTTTGCAGTGTAGGAGTTGCCTGCTTAAGCTCTCCATGCTCTCCTCGACAAGGCTTTGTTGAAGTAGGCTTCCAAGTTTGTTAAGGATGTCTTCGATAATATCCCTGATGACACTATTCTCTCCTGTATTGAGAGGTTCTGCATGATGAAAGGGTAGACAGAAGGCTGGTCAGCCAAAACATGCTATAAGGTAGGGCAATGATCTTTGATCATGTTGACTGTTTAATTAACATTTCCTCTGAGAGTTTAGAACAGACATCTTCTCTAAGACCAGAAGCAGGTAGCCAAGCTAAGCACTGAGATGCTATGGTAGAAGAAGAAATTCTATACAAAGTCTCAAAAACATCATAGATTCATACCATATTCATCTGCTTCAGTTAGAATGGAAGTGAGTTGGGGATCGTTCCATTTGTAATACAGCACAAGCGAAAACTTACATGTTTTGAAAATCAATATTCGTGTATTGGACCAATGGGCCACAATACAAACAGAAAGCATGGACTCCTTAGAAAACGTTTTCCTGATATGATCCATCATGGGAGAGTCTCTTCCTGCAGCTTCTACAACTAATGAACAATGGGAAAGATGCTGTTTATTAAAGTTCCAAGATGGATGGGGCTTCATACATAAGATCCAGTTTCAAAAGAGTTGGTTGAATTGTAAGGTGACATTTTACTTTCCAGTTAATGTCCTTTTCTTGAGTCCTACTAGACCAGTCCAGACAAGTAGGATGTGTTCCCCTACCAGCAGATTGGTGGAAAAAAAAAGAAAACTGTAAAGACCTAAAGGAGGCTGACTCCATTGGCCAGACGGAATCACCAGATCACCTTCTCCATGCAAAAGGAGAACAAACACTCACTCAGAAAGGACATATCACTTTCCAATAAACCTCATCTTATGCAGAACAGCACACTCATACATAGTAATAACCATCTCACAGATTTTTCCTTCCAAAAGGATTCTTTTATTATTCCCTATCTAACAAAACCAAAAAGACTAAGAACAAAGAAAGTCAGTCTAGTGGAATTACAGATCTTGCCACCTCTCACAGCAAACAGGGTCATTCTGTACTTATCTGAGTGCAGATCAGCTAAACAGCTAAAAGCAAGAATATCTGCTTTTCCCTGCATGATTCTGTTTTCTTGACTCAGAAATAACAAACAAAAGTACATCCTTCTGTCCTGTCTATAACAGCAAGTGAGAGAATGTGCGACAGGCATTCGGACAAAAGAAATCAGGGTTACAGACATCTTCACACGACACTAGAACAAACTAGCGCACACACAAAACTCTCAGACACAATAGGGATACTGGGGCCATAAGGAACCCAGGGAATCCATACCCTCACAGCCTTCACTATGCAGGAGACAAACTCATTGCCTATCTGGTCCTGTCACATTATATACCCTTCCTCAGAACCATACTTGCTATTCGAAGCATATTTCTCTAATTAGTTAATTATTGTTCCAGCTGACTAACAGGTGATCTCTGGGAACAGCAGGAATAAGTCTTCACATATGGGTACGTCGGTACCGATGGGGTCTGCGCGGGAACGCTCCCCAGCGTCCAATCAGAAAAAGAAACACCGGCGGTACCGGTGCGTCGAGGGAAGGTAAAAGCGACCACAAGAAAAAACAAAAATAAAGGAAGAATTTTCTGCGGTGACAGGACGTCCTGCCGGCTCCGCGGAAAAACAAAAACTGAGGAGAGACAGTTGGGGAAGGCGGGAAGGCAGCACACAGGCGTGTTGGGATGCTTCCAAAAGCGTTCTGATTGGACGCTGGGGAGAGCTCCCACGCAGACTACGTCGGTACCGACGTACCCATATGTGAAGACTCATTCCTGCTTGTTCCTGGAGATCAGGTACACCATTAAGCACTTACATTGAACTGGAGATCGAACTTGGGTTTCAACTGGGGTAACTATATACAACTATCTACAGTTATCAGATATTGTTATCTGACCTCTGCCCCACTCACTCGGTTCTTTACCTGGTTCTCTTGCTTGGTTCTCTCCCACCCCTCAGTTCCCAAGAAATATCTCTCTAACTCTCCGTGTTCCGACAACTATACTAGAGGCCATTTGTTCTTCTTCATGCTAAGCTGGCACATTTATATCTCATGCTGCCTTTCTACCCCCTCTCTGTCCACCATGAACTGATAAAAATGGTTTCACAGTTTTTTCACATGTCGTCACATGCCTCTGGAAGCTTCACGTACACACCTCAGTACAATTCCATGTTTTGTGTGTTAACCCTTTTTCCTCTGGCTCTCACAAAAGCCCAAGTTTCAATGACATCACTCCCATGCCTCTGTTCTCCACAACCAGAGGTCCCTTCAGTATTCATCACAAAGCATACAGGAGAACTATGGCAAGCCTCATACAACCTCAACAATGAGTAACAAAACGATAGAGAACTATGTATAAGAAAGCATAAACAGAAGGCTATCAGTAAAAGATGAACCTGCAGAGCCAAGTATAAAATCACAGCAGACCCAAAAGGTACCACAGCAGAAAAACAGAATACAGTTCCAGGGGCGGGCCTGGATTGGTCTAGCTGGACTCAAGGACATTAACTGTTAAGTAAAATGCCACCTTCAATATTGTCCTGCTAGACCAGCTCAGACAAGTGGGATATACCAAAGCTAGAACTCCACTGGGCGGGAAGAAGACAGCAGCTCGCAACACCCTTGAACCAAAGGCCAGAGCATTTCCCCAGCTTTCTAAGAAAGCCTTTGGGAATACACCCACACATGCGAGGTCCCCTTCCCGCCCAAAGATGCCATCTTGCTCAGTCAGATGACATAGCTAAAAGACAGCACATAAAACAAAATGAACTATGTACAACTGCAACTCCTAGGGGAGGAGGGAGGGTTGTGAGGACTGATTCCTGCTGCTCCTGGAGAACACCTGTTACAGGTGAGTAACTACTCTTTCTCCAGGACCAAGCAGGAAGTCAGTCCTCACATATGGGTGACTCCCTAGCTCTGGGCTACCAGGAACCCAGGCTGAAAAACAGAGCTCCCTCTGTGAAGCCTCAGCATCAGGGAAAGAATTGTACTGAGAACAGATCCCACCAGTAGCCCAACAAGAGGGCTGGAGGGTAGGAGTTGCCTAAACCTCAAAGAGATTCCGGAGTACTGCCTGACCAAAAGCACTGTCCCTACGGGACTCCCTCTCCAGGCAGTAATGGGCTGCAAAAGGCTGGCTTGAGGACCAAGTTGCAGCCCTGCAGATGTCTGCCAGCGGTACAGAACGGAGATGAGCTACTGATGCAGCCATTGCCCGGACACGGTGAGCTGTGACTCAAACCTGCAAGGAAAGGTCTGCTGCCCTGTAAGCCCAGGCGATACAGTCCGCCACCCATATGGACAGGGTACGCTTGGAGACAGGCAACCCCAAGTTGTTTGGGTCAAAGGAGACGAAGAGCTGAGTAGCCCTTCTATGACCCCTAGTACGTTCAAGGTAGAAAGACAAGACCCTTCTACAGTCCAGGGTATGCAGGACTTCCTCAGCCCAGCTGGCATGGGGCCTAGGGAAGAATGTTGGAAGAACCACCTCCTGATTGAGGTGGAAAAAGGAGACTACCTTCGGGAGGAACTTAGGATGAGTCCTAAGGACCACCCTGTTCCTCTAGAAACGAGTGTATGGCCTGTCACAGACCAGGGCTTGAAGTTCACTCACTCGCCTGGCCGAGGTCAGTGCCACTAGGAAAAGCACCTTCCAGGAAAGGAAGCGGAGAGGACACGTAGCCATCAGTTCAAAGGGAGGGCGAGTAAGCTGCTGCAAGACCACATTCAACTCCCACTCAGGGGCTGGTGGATGTAGAGGAGGTTTTAGCAAAACCAAGCCCCTGAGGAAGCGGGACACCAAGGGGTGAACAGATAAAGAGTGCCCTTCCACCAGCGAGTGGTGGGCTGCCAGAGCAGAAAGGTGTACCCGAACAGAATTGGACTTAAGACCCTGATTAGACAAGTGCAGCAGGTACTGAAGCACCACTGGCACAGGGCAGGAGAAAGGGCTCTCCTGACGTTGGTCACACCACAAGGAGAACCGTTTCCACTTCAGGGCATAGGTCTTTCTGGTGAATTGCTTCCTAGAGGCCAAGACCTCTTCAACCTCCTGAGGTAGGCCCCAGGGAGCCAGCACTACCCTTGCAGCCTCCAGGCCATCAAATTGAGAGTTTTGAGATCGGGGTGCAGAAGGGAATCCTGATCCTGAGAAAGAATTTCGGGTTGCAACCCCAGAGGGAGTAGGGTGTCCCTGCGTACACTCAAGGTAGAAGAACAAGGCCCCAAGTTGTTTGGGTCAAAGGAGACGAAGAGCTGAGTAGCCCTTCTATGACCCCTAGTACGCTCAAGGTAGAAGGACAAGGCCCTCCTACAGTCCAGGGTATGCAGGACTGTCTCAGCCCGGCTTGCATGGGGCCTAGGGAAGAATGTTGGAAGAACCACCTCTTGGTTGAGATGGAAAGAGGAGACAACCTTGGGGAGGAACTTAGGATGAGTCCTAAGGACTAGCCTGTTCCTATAGAAGCGAGTGTATGGCCTGTCACAGACCGGGGCTTGAAGTACACTCACTCGCCTGGCAGAGGTCAAGGCCACTAGGAATAGAGTCTTCCAGGATAGGAAGCGTAAAGGACATGTAGCCATTGGTTCAAAAGGTGGACGAGTAAGTTGCTGCAAGACCACATTCAACTCCCACTCAGGGGTCGGTGGACAGAGAGGAGGCTTGAGCAATAGTAAGCCTCTGAGAAAAGTGGACACCAAGGAGTGAACTGACAAAGAGTGTCCCTCCACCAGAGAGTGATGAGCTGCCAGAGCAGAGAGGTGGACCCAAACAGAATTGGACTTAAGGCCTTGATTGGACAAGTGCAGTAGGTACTGGAGCACTACTGGCACAGTGCAGGTGAAAGGATCTTCCTTGCGTTGCTGACACCACAAGGAGAACCTTCTCCACTTTAGGGCATGTGTTTTCCTGGTGGATTGCTTTCTAGAGGCCAAGACCACCTCTTCCACTTCCTGAGGTAGACCTCAGGGAGCCAAGACTACCCTTGCAGCCTCCATGCCATTAGAGGGAGAGATTTGAGATTGGGATGCACAAGGGAACCCTGATCCTGAGATAGGTCAGGTTGGAATCCCAGAGGCATGGGTGTCTCCACTGCCAGTTGAAGTAGCAGGGGGAACCAGGGCTGCCTCGGCCACCTGGGAGCAACCAGAAGTACTGAGGCCTTGTCCCTGAGAATCTTGAACAAAGTTCGGGCCACCAGAGGCATGGGAGGAAACGCATAGAGCAGGCCCTGGGACCAAGAAATCAGGAAGGCATCCGCCACCACCCTTAGGGGATGCGGTTGCCTGGAACAAAACCTGGACAGTTGGTGATTCAGGGGATTGGCAAAGAGATCCATGGATGGAAGTCCCCATTTTAGGAAAATCTGTTGAACCATTAAAGGGTGCAGCTTCCACTCGTGGGGTTGCAGAATTCTGCTTAAGCGGTCTGCCAGAAAGTTCTCCTGGCCAGGAAGATACACAGCCCTCGGCAACATCTGGTGCCTGAGGGCAAAAGAGCAAAGGGCCTGTGCTTCCAGGCATAGAGGCTTGGACCCAGTGCCACCCTGTTTGTTCACATAGAACATGGCTACTTGGTTGTCTGTCTGAACTAGAACAGACTGGTGGGCCAAGGAGTGAGAAAAAGCCTTGAGGGCTAAGCGAATAGCCCGCAGTTCCAGTAGGTTGATCTGTTGCAGGGCCTCCCATGGGGACCAGAGGCCCTGGGTGCAGCTCCCTTGACAGTGTGCACCCCAGCCCTGCAAGGAAGCATCGGTTGTCAACACCACTGTGGGGGCAGCTACCTAAAAAGGCACCCCCTGCAGCAAGTTTGGGGGGGGGGTGTAGCCACCACTGAAGAGAATCCAGGAAAGGTTTGGATACCCTTACTTTGTCTGCTAGGCTCCCTCTGGCCTGCTTCCACTGAGTTCTGAGGCACCACTGTGCAGGCCTCATGTGGAGGCGGGCATTGAGGGTCACATGCACAGTCGATGCCATGTGTCCCAGGAGCTGCAGACAGAGCCTGGCAGAAACCATCGGCAGACTGAGAAACCGGGATGCCAACTCCATGAGCCTTTGATCTCTGTCATCTGGCAAGTAAGCCCTTGCTTGCAGAGAGTTCAACCGTGCTCCTATGAACTCGAGGTTCTGGGAGGGGAGCAAAGTGGACTTTGCAAAGTTTATGACAAAGCCTAGGTCTTGAAGGAGTGTGACAGTCCTGAAGGTGGCCTGCCTGGCCTCCTGGTAGGTCTGACCCCGGATGAGTCAGTCGTCCAGATAGGGGAAGACAAATATCCCTTGAGTCCTCAAGTAGGCTGCCATCACAGCTAGGCACTTTGTAAAGACCCGTGGGCGGAAGTTAGGCCAAAAGGCAGCACCCTGTACTGGTAATGGTTTCCCGCCACCACGAACCTGAGGTACTTTCTGTGGTCTGAATGAATGAGGATGTGAGTGTACGCATCCTTTAGATCTAAGGAGCATAGCCAATCTCCCTGCTGGAAGTAGGGCAGAAGTGTTCCAAGAGTAACCATCTTGAACTTCTTTCTCCAAGAACTTGTTGAGGTTTCTGAGATCTAGGATAGGCCTTAGGCCTCCTGTTCTCTTTGGCACCAAAGAATACCTGGAGTAGAACCCGTGCCCTTGTAGGCGAGGAGGTAATGGCTCCACCGCCTTGTCCAGAAGCAGACCCTGAAGCTCTTGGAGGAGGAGGGTGGCGTGCAGGAGAGGCCTCAGAGGTTCTCCTGGAAAGTAGACAGGAGGTAGATGTTGGAAATGAAGCATATAGCCTTGGTGAATGATGCTTAAGACCCAAGCATCCCCTGTAATGGGTGGCCACCAGTGGGCAAACAGGGCTAAGCGACCTCCTGTGCAGGGATGAGGGATGAGACAGCAGGGACGGAAAGGCTATGCCTTGGGAGTCAAAAAAACCCTCCCTGCTGGGTAGGAGCAGGAGCTGGAGGCTTGGGGGTCTTCTGCCTAAGGGGCCCCATGTCCCTGCCCCTGAGGGGGAGCTGGGGAGGCCTGGTATTGAGGGAAAGGTTTGTAGGCAGACACCTTTCTCGGGTAGAAGGACGTTTTACCTGAGCCCTTCTTTTTGTGAGAAGGGGCAGAAGTCTTTCTGGACAGCCTAGTACTGGTCAGGTGCTCGGTTTCAAGCTCAGCTGCCTTCTCGGCCCTGGGTTTGCCAAAAAGGTTCTCACCTCGGCAAGGGACATCGACCAACTTGTCCTGTACCCAAGGCTTGAGGTCCGATGACTGCAGCCATGCCTGGCGTCAGGCCGCGATACCGGCCGCCGCCACACGAGCCGAAGCCTCGAAGCCATCGTAGACCGCTCAGGACATGAATTTGGAACAGTCCCGAATTCCTGAAGATAAAGACTGGAACCTCTGCAAAGGTTCCCCGGAGAGGCCAGCAGAGAACCTGGCAAGCTCCTTTGCCAGGTCTCGGAGGAACATGTCCATGTACAGCTGGTATGACTGGACACGGCAAGCAAGCATCGAGCCCTGGAAGCACTTTCTGCCGAAAGCAACCAGGTTCCGGGCCTCCCTGCCGGGGGGGGGGGGGGGGGGGAGGGCCCCGCGGAGTGCATCTTCTGGCTCTTCAGTCGATGCATGGCCGATTCCACCACCATGGAATGGTACGGCAGCTGCGCCTTTTGGAAGCCACGGCTCTTACGAAGTCGATAAATGGAATTGACTCGCTTGCTCAAGACCGGTGCCGAGGCCGGTGCCTCCAACATCCGGAAGAGGAGCCGTTCCAGCATCGGAGGAACCGGCACAGTAAAGGCCTCCTTCGGAGGAGAGTCATACTGGAGGGCCTCAAACTCCTCGGCTTGAGGCTCCTCCTCGGGGTCTGCGGGAATCGCCAAGGCCTTAGCCATGTCCCGCACGAACTGAGAACCGGGTGTCCTCCGGAGGGGACGTACTCCGGGGGCTTGGACTGCGGTGTGTCCGACGGGACGCACCGAGTCCGGAAGGTATTGGGGGACTCCTCATCCTCTGTCTCCCAGGCTGACTCATCCGAAGAGGAGTCAAAGGGCTCCAATGCCGAAGGCACCGGCGTCGACACCCTCGGTTTCGAGCGGGAGGTCGAGGGAGACCTTGACCAAGGACGACTTCGAGCCTTCATGGTCTCGAGTATCGGCTCAGTCTCCGGGGTCGACTTCGATGTTGATGTCCCGGTGGTCGGGGCCGATGCACCAGCGAGGCTGGCCATCAGTACCCGCTGCTGCTCCATGAAGGCAGACAATCTGCACTCCAAGGCTATCAGCCTGAGTCCAAGCTCAGGAGACTCAGCAGCCACCGACTCAGGCCCCGGCGGCGCCGGGCCCGACGTCGGTTCCCTTGGAGGAGAGTCCACGAGGACTACAGGACTTACGTGTCCGACGGTCTCCGGCTCTACACGAGGTACTTTGGACGGCTTCTCCTGCTCCAGAGGCCCGGGACAGCAGTTGGGGGTCTTAGACCTGCCCTCGAGGAACCAGGGACCTCTTCCGACGCCGCCCTCGTGAGTCGTTTCTTCCTCTTGCGTTCCCGGTCGGGGGACCCCCTGTCCGAGGAACCCCGGCGATGCTCGGGATCAGACTCCTGAGACGTCGAGGCCTCAGACGAGGTCCGGGCCCGGCCGGAGGCAGAATCCGAAAAAATCCTTTCCTTCTGGTGTTGACAGCTTCGAAGTGCCTTGGTGGACATTTTGCCACACGGGCCACAGATCATGGGATCATGATCTGGGCCGAGGCACCGAAGGCAGCAGTCGTGTGTGTCGGTGAGAGACATTAGTTTCTTGCACCGATCACACTTCTTGAAACCACTGGAAGCCATTGGGGAAAAAAGGGCCCCCTCGATGGTCAAAAGACCGGCCTTCCAGGGAAAAACAGAAAAAAGGGCGCGAACGCCAGCCACGAAGGGCAAAAACCGAAAAATAGAGAACAGGCTCGATACCGGTATACCGAACCCGGCGGGAAGGGGAACCGGCGTCGAACTCGGAGAAAAAAGTGAAGAAATCTTCAAAAAACGTCAACCTTTCCCGGGTGACTAGGACGAACGTCCGAAGGGCTCCACGAAAAAGAGAGACTGAGCAAGATGGCACCTTTAGGCGGGAAGGGGACCGCGCATGCGTGTAGTATTCCCAAAGGCTTTCATAGAAAGCTGGGGAAATGCTCCGCACGGGGGCTCCATCGGCACCGATGTCACCCATAAGTGAGGACTGACTTCCTGCTTGGTCCTGGAGAATGTTCTGAACCACCAAAGGGTGCAGTTGCCATTCGTGAGGTTGCAGAACCCTGCTCAATCTGTCTGCGAGGAAGTTTTTGTGGCCAGGAAGATAGACTGCCCTGAGCAGCATATTGTGTTGAAGTGCAAAAGAGCAGAGGGCCTGCGCCTCCTGACACAGGAGCCTGGACCCCTTGCCCCCTTGTTTGTTCACATAGAACATCGCCACCTGGTTGTCTGTCTGTACCAAGACAGACTGGTGTGCCAGGGTGTGAGAGAAGGCCTTGAGGGCCAAGCGTATCGCCTTGAGTTCCAGGAGATTGATCTGTTGCGTGGCCTCCCATGGAGACCACAGGCCCTGAGTGCACTTGTCCAGACAATGTGCACCCCAGCCCAGCAAGGAGGCATCGGTCGTGAGTACCACAGTGGAAACAGGTACCTGAAAAGGAATTCCCTGTAGAAGGTTGGGGGGGGGGGGGGGTGTAGCCACCACTGCAGGGAGTTCAGGAAGGGTTTGGACACCCTTACTTTGTCTGAGGCTTCCTGAAGCCTGCCTCCACTGAGCTCGGAGACACCACTGTGCAGGCCTCATATTCAGGCAGGCATTGGGGGTCACATGCACTGTCGAAGCCATGTGGCCTAGGAGCCTTAGATAGAGTCTAGCGGAAACCAGTGGGTTGTCTAGAAACCGTCTGGCCAAGTCCATCAGCCTTCCCGCTCTGTCTTCTGGCAAGTAAGCTTTTACTTGCAGGGAGTCTAACCGTGCTCCTATGAACTCCAGGTTCTGGGAGGGGAGCAAAGTGGACTTTGCGAAGTTTATGACAAAGCCTAGTTGCTGAAGGAGAGAGACAGTACGGAGGGTGGCTTGCCTGGCCTCCTGGAGAGTCTGACCCCTGATGAGCCAGTTGTCCAGGTAGGGGAAGACAAAGATACCCTGGTTTCTCAAGTAGGCCGCCACCACTGCCAGGCACTTTGCGAAGACCCATGGGGCGGAGGTTAGGCCAAAGGGCAGTACCCTGTACTGAAAATGGTTTCCTCCTACCATGAACCTTAGGTATTTTCTGTGGTCTGGATGAATGAGGATGTGAGTGTACGCATCCTTCAGATATAAGGAGCATAGCCAATCTCCCTGCTGGAGGTAGGGCAGCAGTGTTCCAAGAGTAAGCATCTTGAACGTTTCCTTTTCCAAAAATTTGTTGAGATTTCTCAAGTCCAAAATGGGTTGGAGACCTCCAGTTCTCTTTGGCACAAGAAAGTACCTGGAGTAGAAGCCCTGCCCCAGCTGGTGGGGAGGTACAGGCTCCACCGCCCTGTCTTGAAGAAGACCTTGCAATTCCTGGAGGAGTTCCTGATGCAGAGTAGGCCTTTGAGGCTCCCCTGGGAAGTAGGAGGGGGGTACTTGAATGAAATGGAGCAGATAGCCCTTCTGGACTATGCTTAGTACCCAAGCATCTCTTGTGATGGGCGGCCACTGGTGGGCAAACAGGGCCAACCAACCTCCTGTGCTGAGATGGGCCAGCAGAGGCAGAGAGGCTATGCAGTGGGAGTCAAAAACCCCCTCCCTGCTGAGTTGGAGCAGGAGCTGGAGGCTTGGGGATTTTCTGCCTACGGGGCCCATGTCCCTGCCCCTTGGCCTGCTGACCCTGCTGGGGAGGCCTGATAATGAGGGAAAGGTTTGTAGGCAGATGCCTTCCTCGGGTAAAAGGTCTTTTTCCCCCGAGACCTTCTTCTTATGAGAAGGGGCAGAGGTTTTTCTGGACAACCTTGTCCTTGTCAGAGTCTCTGACTCGAGCTCAGCGGCCTTTTCGGCCATTGGCATGCCGAAGAGGTTTTCACCCCGGCATGGGACATCGACCAACTTGTCCTGTACCCATGGCTCGAGGTCCGATGACTGTAGCCATGCCTGGCGTCGAGCACCGATGCCGGCCACTGCTACCCAGGCCGAAGCCTCGAAGCCATCGTAGGCCGCCCGGGAGATGAAGTTGGAGCATTCCCGGATCCCCGAGGACAAGGACTTGAACCTCTGCAAAGGTTCCCCGGAGAGGCCAGCCGAGAACCCGGCTATCTCCTTAGCCAGGTCCCGCAAGTACATGCTCATGTACAGCTGGTAGGACTGAACATGGCAAGCAAGCATTGAGACCTGGAAGCACTTTCTGCCGATGACATCTTGGCTTCGGGCCTCCCTGCCGGGGGGCACTGCGGAGTGCATCTTCTGGCTCTTCAGACGATGCATGGCCGATTCCACAACCATAGAATGGTGTGGCAGCTGCGCCTTCTGGAACCCCAGGGCTCTTTCGGACTCGACACATGGAATTGAACAGCTTGCTCAAAACCGGCGCCGAGGCCGGTGCCTCCCACATTCGGAAGAGGAGCCGTTCCAGCATCGGAGGAACCGGCACAGTAAAGGCCTCCCTTGGGGGAGAGTCATACTGTAGGGCGCTGAGCTCTACGGCTCCTCCTCGGGATCCGCAGGAACATTCAAAGCCTTGGCCATGTCCCTGACAATCTCCGAGAACCGGGTGTCCTCTGGCAGGGACCTACTCCAGGGCTCGGACTGCGGTGAATCCGAAGGGACACACCAAGTCCTGAAGGTATCGGGGGACTTCTCGTCCTCCGTCTCCCACGCAGACTCATCCGAAGAAGAGTCGAGGGGCTCCGACCGTGCGGGCTCTGGCAACACCCGCCCCATCACCGGGGCCGTTGGCAACGACGCCCTTGGTCCCGATTGGGAGGTCGAGGGAGACCGTGACCGAGTCCGGACTCGGGCCTTCATGGCTTCGAGAACCGGCTCGGTCTCCCAGGTCGACTTAGACATCAACATCCCGGTGGTCGGGGAAGATGCACCAGTCAGGCTGGCCATCAGCACCCACTGCTGATCCATGAAGGCAGACAGTCTGCACTCCAAGGCTGTCAGCCTGAGTCCAAGCTCAGGAGACTCAGCAGCCACCGACTCGGGCCAGACGCCGGCTCCCTGGGAGGAGAGTCCTCGAGGACAACAGGACTTATATGTTCGACGGACTCTGGCTCAACACGGGATACCTTAGTTGGCTTCTCCAGAGGCCCGGGGCGGCGGTCAGGGGTCCGAGATCTGGCCCTCGAGGTACCAGGGGCATCCTCCGACACCGCCCTCACGAGCTTTCTCTTCCTCTTATGCTCCCGACGACTGGGGGACCCCCTTTCAGAGGAACCCCGAAGCTCGACCGGAGGCAGAGTCAGAAAAAATTCTCTCCTTCTGATGCTGCCGGCTTCGGAGTGCCTTAGTGGACATCTTTCCACACGGGACACAGACCTTGGGATCATGGTCCGGCCCGAGGAAACGCAGGCAGCAGTCGTGTGTGTCGGTAAGAGACATGAGCTTCTTACAACAATCACACTTTTTAAAACCACTGGAGGCCACCGGGGAAAAAAGGACCCCCGCGAGGTCAAAAGACCGGCCCTCCAGGGAAAAAGAAAAAGAGCAGGAACGCGTGCCACGAAGGGCAAAAAACTGAAAAATAGAGATCGGGTCGATACCGGCGTACCGAATCCAGGCGGGAAGGGGAACCGGCGTCAAACCGGACAAAAAGAGCGAAAATAGCAGAAAAAAATCAAACTTTTCCAGGTGACATGGACTCATGTCCGTTGGGCTCCACGGAAAAAGAAAGACTGAGCAAGATGGCACCATTGGGCAGGAAAGGGACCGTGTATGCGTGGGTGTATTCCCAAAGGCTTTCTTAGAAAGCTGGGGAAATGCTCCACATGGGGGCTCCATCGATGTCAATGTCACCCATATGTGAGGACTGACTTCCTGCTTGGTCCTGGAGAACAACTCCTGACTCAATTCCCACTCTCCACGATCCAGAAAACTGGCTGAGGAAGTCTACTTTCATACTGTCCACCCTGGCACTGTGCTGAGCAGACAAGGCTAGGAGGGTTCTTTTCCATCCAGGCAAACAGGAGAGCCATCTTCAGAGCTACCCCGGCACATCCCGTGATGCATTGCTGATTGACATAAGCTACTGCTGTAGTGTTGTATGAAAACACCCGAACCACCCTGCCCTCGACCAAAGGCCAGAAACGCAGAAGAGCCAAACTGATGGCTCTCGCCTTGAGGAAGTTGATGGACCACACTGCTTACCTGTGGTTCCCACGGCCCTGGACCATGCGGTCTTGGCAATGGACTCCCCAGCCCAAGAGACTGGCATCCATCATCAGGAGGATCCAGGAGAAGTCATCCAACACGCCATTCCTCAGATGGCAGAGTTGCTGCCACCACTGCAGGCTGGACGTCACTATAAAAGGGAGCGGCAGCCTGCACCTGAACTCCTAAGAACTTGGGAACACTGAGCCAGCAAGAACAGCTGGAGCGGTCGCATGTGAGCATGCACCCATGGCACCATCTCTACAGTTGCCATCATCAATCCAAGCAGCTGAAGATAATCTCAGATTCTGGGAGCCTGCTGCACACAGAACAGCATACCAGGCAATCCAACAGTCCTGAACTTCTCCTCTGGCAGGAAAACACTGCCCACTCGAGTGTCGAGACACTTCCAGAAACTCCAGGGACTAGGAAGGCAGTAGCTGGCTCTTTCCCCAATTGATCACTCAGCCGAGGCTTTCCAAAAAGGACACCACTCAGGATGCTACCTGGGAAGCTTCTGAAAGGGAACAGCCCTAGATGAGTCAGTCATCCAGATATGGATGAACACAGAAACATAGAAACATGATGACAGAAAAAGACCACATGGCCTATCTAGTCTGTCCTTCCATAACAACAACTACAACAGTCCACTTTTTACCTTTAGAGATTCTCTGTGTTTGTCCCATGCTTTTTTGAATTCAGTTACTGTCCTCATCTCTACCACCTCCACTGGGAGACTATGCCATGGATCCACTACTCTTTCCGTAAAGAAATATTTCCGCATATCACTCCTGAATCTATCTCCCTTCACCCTCATCCCATGTCCCCTCGTAGCAGAACTTGCTTTCAATTGAAAGAGGCTCTCTCCCTGAACATTTATGCCATGGAGGTATTTAAACATCTCAATCATATCACCTCTATCCCGCCTTTCCTCTAAGGTGTACATATTAAGATCCTTAAGTCTGTTCTCATATGCTTTATAATGAAGCCCACTAATCATTTTAGTAGCCACCCTCTGCACCGACTCCATCCTGTTCACATCCTTTTCAAGGTGCGGTCTCCAGAATTGCACACCATACTCCAAATGAGGTCGCACCAAAGACTTATACAGAGGCATTATCACCTCCTTTTTTCTGCTAGCCATTCCTCTCCGTATGCACCCAAGCATCCTTCTAGCTTTTGCCGTCGCCTTTTCTACCTGTTTAGCTACTTTAAGATCATCAGACACAACCATGCCTAGGTCCCGCTCTTCTTTAGTGGACAAAAGTACTTCACCTCCTATACTGTACTGCTCCCTTGGATTGCTGCAGCCCAAATGCATGGCCTTACATTTTTCAACATTAAATCCCAGCTGCCAAATTCTAGACCATTCTTCAAGCTTAGCTAGATCCCACCATATCTAGACAACAGGCTCCTGCCACCACGACCTTGGAGAAGGTTCTCAGGGCGGTGGATAGCCTGAAGGGGAGGGCAGCAAACTGATATTGAGAGCCAAGCATAGCAAAATGAAGATAGCAATGCTGATCCACTCGGATCAGGACGTGAAAATATGCCTCAGCCAGATCCAGAGAAGCCAAGAACGCCACTCGGCACACTACCTGAATTCATGGAGCACAAGGTTTCCATCTGGAAGTGCAAGTACTCGTTGACTCACTTGAGGTACAGAATGGGCAGGAAGAAACCATCCTTTTTTGGCACCACAAAATAGATGGGAGTATCTGCCCTTACTCCACTCGTTCGGGGGAACAGGGACTATGGCCCTTAGGAGCAGCAACATGTGCAAGGTGGAAATGACAAAGGCGTCCGGAATAGGCTTCTTGCATTCCAGGACATAGCTGAACTGAATGGCGTCTAGCACCCAGCAATCCTTGGTGACCCAGGACCATTCCTGAAAGAAAAGAAGAAGCCTGTCATCAACTGGAAGAATCAGGGAATAGGCCCCAAACCTTCATTGTGCAGTCTGGCAGGGTCCACCTCTAGAGTGGATAGAGTCCCTGGTCCCATGGGCTCCACGAAAGGACCGACAGTGAGCTCAAAGTCTGGAAGCAGAGGAGAAGAAAGGCTTTCCAGGTTGGTGATGAGATCCCTGGGAGTCCTGCCAGCGCACCCACGGTGAACGGGCAGAGGCCGACAAGACAGGGGCTCCTGCCCGCTTCACACCATGCACTCCTTTTCTGGGAGAGTGTACATTTTCTTACTCACTCTTAACCCAAGGCAAGGGAGTCAGGAGAATGTCATTCTGATCAGACCATATCCTTGATCACCCCCAAGAACAGCAAGACAGTAGTGGATAGCTGCAACCCTTGCAGAAGTGGGTGTTATCTTTGGCTCCTATTTCTTCCCTGGAGCATCTGGCAAGTTCAAGGCGGATAAAACCCTGGCCATCAATGTCACCAGCTCCTCCTTCTGGAAGAGGCTTATCACCCTGGCCTCATCACAGTCCTCTGAAGGCAAGAGCACTTCCTCGTCCACATCAGAGCCCAGCACTGAGACATCTGAATCAATCATAGTCGAAATCCAAAATCAGTCCGAGATGACCCCCCTCACTGGGGACACTTAGTCAGAGGTAATTGAACAGGGCTTGTATTCTCAGCCTGCCCCCCATGAAACTGTGTCCGGGGGCACCCAGAGGCTGCAGAGTCTGAATTTCCATGGCAGAAGGTCCAGGCCTGCTGTAAAAAGGAAAAGAATTCTGGGGAGGACAATCTGGAATCCAGAAGCTCATCTTTCAGAAAAGACTCCCCAACATCTGGGGCACTGCTGCCTCAGATCACTTAAAGGATGAGGAGGGGCTCATAGCCTGGTCGCCAGACACTCCGGTCAGCTGAATATCCTTACCACAACACAGCAGACAGGAGCGAGGTGAAAGTCTCAACCCTTTAGTTAATGTTTTTAATAAAGCTGTATCTTCATTGATTATAGGGTTGAGACTTCTTTTGCCTCATTCCTCTCTGCTGTGGTGCGTTGTCTTGCGAATGTAAGTGCCCCGTTGTGGACCCTATCCTTACCCACAGCGCCTTCCACCACATCCTGCCCAGCTGAGACAGAGGGAGCAGGCCCTCCAGGGACGACTCAGAAGCTGCCATACAGGAAGAGCAGAGTGCAGAATCTGGAGAGGAGGCCCCTTGCTTGCCACAGGTCAAACATTTTCTGGAAGTAGATTTAAGGCAAGTATCACAACAGCATGTACGGAGGCCATAGCGAACCGAAGGCACGCAGTAACTGCACTTTACTGCGGTATGCGTTAACTGTGCTTTTTAGAACAACGTACATTGGAGCCATTTGGGCAGAACGCACGTTAGGATGTGCAACTGTGAGGCATACAATAGGTAAAAATACTACTAACATGTGCAGAAAATGGCAGGAAACATTACACCACAATCATTGATAGCGGATCCATCTCAAATTGCATGCCAGGAAGACTGAATCGGGAGCCCCTAACAAGGGCAGTGAGAATATCAAGCCTTGGTATTCACCCCCTGAGAGCTCTGGGCTCATATTACTCCCCAGGAACTGTTTCTCTTGCTTTGCAGCACTGTATTTAAAGTGGCTAGCAGGCAGATCCCTCTGAGAGCCTTCTGCAACCTTGAGGAGAGAGCAGGGAGAAAACAGAGGGAGGGAGGGGGGCACTAATGTTGTGTGAGGCAGTTGTATTGTCCCAGATCCTTCCAAATACTTCCAATCTCTGGCTGCTCAATAGGTTCTTATCCAGGATAAGAAGATGGAGATGTACCAATTTTCTCTCCTCCTATAGCTACTGAAAAGACTGCAATCTAGTGGAGTTTCCCATATCATGCTCTACTGAGATCAACCCAAAGGCTGCTGTTCATAAGCATTTTAAATCAATTTTTTCCTCTCAAATCTTCAGAATTTTCTTCAGATGAGAAAATCCATCTACCTTCTGGCTGGATACAAAGAAATACTGATAGGACCTCTGGTGGCCGAGGCGAATAGAGGCATGGGAGTGATGTCATTGAAACCTGGGCTTTTCATTGGTTCTTTGACTCCACCAATCTGCTGGTAGGGGAATACAACCCATTTGTCTGGACTGGCCTAGGGAAGACAATATGGAAGCAGAGTTTGCCAAATATGCTGTTGCTCCTTCAGCAGGCCATGCACTGGATCACCAGAGTTGTTTGTAGAGCTTCTATATGTTTATATGACAACTGAGGTGTGAAGATTGGTAGAAGACTCAACAACATTCGCTATGCTGATGATACCACGTAACTGGTTGAAAGTGAAGACGATCTGAAACATCTGCTTCTCAAGATCAAGGAGCATAGTTTTAAAATGGGTCTGCACCTAAACATTAAGACAACAAAGATCCTGGCAACTTGAAAAATCAGTAAGTTCATCATTGATGGAGAAGAAATTGAAATAGCTGACAACTTTAACTAACTTGGATCAACAATCAAAGGAAGGACTTGCAGTCAAGAAATCAGACTACATATTGCTCTTGGTAGAATGGCTATGAAGAACCTAGATAAGATTTTCAAGAGCAGAGATGTTTCTCTCCATAAAAAGATTTGACTTGTCCAGGCCATGGTATTTTCAACAGCAGCATATGGATTCAAACTTTGGACAGTGAAAAAGATAAACAGGAAGAAAATTGCTGCCTTTGAATTATGGTGCTGGCGACGGATATTGTGTATATCATGGACTACCCGAAGAACAAACCAGTCAGTACTAATGGAGATCAAACCTAAGCTTTCCTTAGAAGCTCAGATGACAAGACTTCAATTTTCATACTTTGGACACATCATGCGGAGAGAGATCATTGGAGAAAGACCATGCTTGGCAAGGTAGAAGATCACCATAAAAGCGTAAGGCCAGTAATGAGATGGATTGGTACAACAACTGCAGCTAGGGATACCATTCGATCAACAATGAGCTGCTTGGCAGATATGATAGAGGTCTGTAAATTAATGAATGGAATGGAACGGGTAAACGTAGATCAACTGTTTACGTCATCAGAATATAGAAAGACTAGGGGACATGCAATGAAGCTACAGGGTAACCTATTTAAGAGTAATAAGAGAAAATATTTTTCACTCAACATGTAATCAAATTCTGGAATTTGTTACCGGAGGATGTAGTAAAAGCTGTTAGTGTAGCTGGGTTTAAAAAAGATTTAGACAAGTTCCTGGAGGAAAGGTCCATAAACCATTATTAAAAGGGACCCAGGATATCACTGCTTGACCCAATACAAGCATTGTGGAATCTGTTTTGTTTTTTTTGGGGGGGGGAACTGCTAGGTACTTATGACCTAGATTGGCCACCACTGGAAACAGGATACTGGGCTTGAAGGACCTTGATCTGAGTGGCATATCTTATGTTCTTATGGCTGAAGACTGAACAAAGTTTAGGTCAACTATCCAGAGGGTTGCCAGGAGACTCGACAGCACTAATAATCCAAAATCAACAGAATCTGGTCCTGATTCTTGCTGCAGTAGAAAAAGAATTTCAATATCTTGCGGACAAACTTGGGATAAGATGTCCTCATAATGAGATTAATTTCTCTGAGGTACAGGATTGGAGGGTATGATGGTAGAGCTCGGTATGCCATCCAGGGAAGGAGGATGAGAATCAGAGAAAAACATTTGATAGAACAAACAGACTCCCAAGAAAGAGGGGGCAAGGAGTATACATTTTCTTGTTCAGAAGTCAAAATAACACAACCTGATCAGATCAAATGTTTGTGTGCTGGCATGAGACCATTAGAATGGTAAGATTGAGTATGTATATGCGAGCAAAAATTAGATATGGTTTGAAAGTATTCCGTATGAGGACGCAGGTGGAGATAGTTCATTCTAAAGTGAGGGTCCTAAACATCACGAAAATTAACTTTGTCAAGATGGGGGAATATCTCAAAATATGCCATAGTGTGTCAGATCAAGGGTCCATCAAGTTCAGAATCCTGATTTCCAACAATGGCCAACTCAGGTCACAAGTACCCATCAGTTTACCAAAAGGTATACAGATTCCATGCTGCTTGTCCCAGCGGTAAGTAGTGGATTTCCCTGGTCCTCTAACAATGATTTATAGACTTTTCCTCCAGAAACCCGTCCAAACCTTTTAAACACAGCTACACTAACAGCTTTCAGTACATTCTCTGGAAAGACTAGGGGACATGTAATGAAGCTACAGGGTAAACTATTTAAGACAAATAAGAGAAAATATTTTTTCACTCAACGTGTAATCAAACTCTGGAATTTGTTACCGGAGGATGTAGTAAAGGCTGTTAGTGTAGCTGGGTTTAAAAAAAGGTTTGGACAAGTTCCTGGAGGAAAGGTCCATAAACCATTATTAAAAAGGGACCCAGGATATCAATGCTTGACCCAGTACTAGCATTGTGGAACCTGTGTCTCTCTTGGGGATACTGCTAGGTACGTATGACCTAGATTTGCCACTGTTGGAAACAGGATACTGGGCTTGATGGACCTTGGTCTGAACCAGTATGGCATATCTTATGTTCTTAATGAATTCCCGAGTTTGATTACATGTTGAGTGAAAAAATATTTTCTCCGATTAGTCTTAATTATGCTACCTCGTAGCTTCATTGCATGTCCCCTAGTCTTTCTACTTTTTACCTGTTCCACTTATTTTATTGACCTTTATCAGACTGCCCCTCAGCCATCTCTTTTCTAAGTTGAAGAGCCCTAACCTTTTAAGCCTTTTTTCGCAGGGGTATCCCTCCATTCCTTTTACCATTTTGGTCACTCTTCGCTGTATTTTTTCTAATTCCACTATATCCTTTTTAAGATATGGTGACCAGAACAAGATGTGTTCGCACAATAGAGCAATACAGAAGTATAATATCCTTGGTTTTATTCTCCATTCCTTTCCTTATGATTTGTAGACTTCTATTTGCTTTCTTGGCTATGGCTGCACATGGAACAGAGGATTTCAATATATTATCCATGATGGCACCCAAGAACATCATGTAACCATAGTTTGGGTTGTTTTTCCCTAAGTTCATAACTGGGCTCTTATCCACATTAAATTTCATCTGCCAATTGGATGCTCAGTCTCCCCAAATTTTCAAAGTTCTCTTGCAATTTCAAATACTCTTGTGTTTTAACAACTTTGAATAACTGTCATCTGCAAATTTAATCACTTCACTCATTATTCCCATTTCTTGGTAATTTATGAATATGTTAAAAAGCAGCAGGCCCAGCACAGATCCCTGGGGTACTCCACTATTCCCCTTTTTCCACTGAGAAAATTGGCCACAGTCCTACTCTGTTTTCTCTCAATCAGTACCTGATCCACAATAGCACACTGCTTCCTCTCATGACTTTTTAATTTCCCCAAAAGTCTCTCAAGAGACCTTATCAAAGGCTTTTTAAAAATCCAAAAAAACTATCAATCAGCTCACCTTTATCTACCTGTTTATTAATACCTTCAAAAAAATATAAGATTAGAGACAAGACTTTTCTTTGCTAAATCTGTTGGCTTTCTGCCATTAAATGACATGTGCAGTAATTTTGTTCTTTATAATGGTTTCTACCATTTTGCCAGGTACTGACCTCAGGCTCACCGGTCTGTAGTTTTCTGATTACACCTGAAACCCTTTTTAAAAGTTGGTATTCCACTGATCACTCTCCAATCTTTAGGTACTACAGATGACTTTAATGATAGTTCAGATTACTAAAAGTAGGTCTGCGATCCCATGTTTTAGTTCTTTCAGCACCCTGGGATGTATGCCATCCAGTCCAGGTAATTTATTACCTTTTAGTTTATCAAATAGCTATATTACATCTTCCTGATTTATCAAGATTTGTTTCAATTCCTCAGATACATCACCTTTAAATATCATTTCTGGTTTGGGTAAGTTTCCTACATCTTCTTCAGTAAAGACTGAAGCAAAGAATTCATTCAGTCTCTCCGATATGGCCTTGTCCTCTCTTAGTGCCCCTTCAAGGAGTCATTAGCTGGATGGGAACATCTGAGGGAAAAACAGTGGGCAAAACTGAAAGGAGGTATGTTAAGGAGCAACAAACCTTTCTGAAACAGAAACATGACAGCAGAAAAAGACCACATGTCCTACCTAGTCTGCATTTCTATAGCAACTACTATAGTCCCTTTTTATCTTTTAGAGATCTTCTGCGTTTGTCCCATGCTTTCTTGAATTCAGATACAGTTTGTCTCTACTACCTCCACTGGGAGACTATTCCATTCATCTACTACTCTTTCTGTAAATAAATTTTTCTGCATATTACTCCCAAGTCTATCTCCTCTCACTTTCATCCTATGCCCCCTCACTGCAGAGCCTTCTTTCAATTGAAAGAGGCTCTCTTCCTGTGCATTCATGCCACAGTGGTATTTAAATGTCTATCATATCTCCTCTCTCCTGCCCTTCTTCCAAAGTATACATAATGAGATCTTTGGGAGGGGGGGGGGGGGAGAGATATTCAGCGGTGGCAGCTAGCGCCTCTAAAGCGCATAGCCATCACTGCTGAACCATAACCCCAGATATTTTATGCCGGGACCATATCTGGCCACTGGCATCAAATATCTGGGTCTGTCACATGGTGTTGCACGACATGGAAGCTAACAGGGCAGTGGTGATATTGAGCCTCTGCCCAGTTAGCTACCACGGATAAATATAGGCACGGGAAAAGCTGGCCTATCTTTACCCACGGGTCGTTAAGCGGGCAGCAGTTCAATTTTGCCAGTGCCCGGTTAGCGATGGGTGCTGCTGCTCCGGAATGCCGACATGCCCCGATGCTACATGGTTAGCATCGAGTCATGTAGCGGCAGAATCCACATATATTCAGCTGTACTAACCATGTTAATGCCATTGAATATCCCTCAAAGCAGCATTTACATGGTTTACAGGTTTGTAAACCCTGTAAATGCCTTTGGATATTGTGCCCTTTAAGTTTTTTCCCCATATGCTTTATGACTAAGCCCACGGACCATTTTGATAGCCACCCTCTGCACCTACTGTACATCGTGTTTGTATCATTTTGAAGGTGTGGTCTCCAGAACTGCATACGATATTCAAAATGAGATCTCACCAAAGACTTATACAGAGGCACTATCACCTCCTCCTTCCTGCTAGCCATGCCTCTCCCTGTGCACCCAAGCATCCTTCTGGCTTCTCCCTTTTCTACATGTTTAGCCACCTTAAGATCATAAAATCACGCCCAGGTCCTGCTCTTCTTTCATGGACAGAAGTACTTTACCCCCAATATTGTATTACTCTCCTTGGATTTTTATTACCGAAATGCACAGCCTTCCAATTTTTAGCGTTAAATCCCAGCTGCCAAATTCTCAACCATTCTTCAAGCTTCGCTAGCTCTCGCTTCATTGTTTCTACTCCTTCCTAGGTGTTTACTCTATTGCAGATTTTGGTATCATGCGTAAAGAGGCAAACCTTACCCGATGGCCCTTCTGCAAAATGACTAATAAAAAACCCCATAAAAGAGGAAAAGGAAGCCACTATGGTTTTCAATGGAAGCAGCTGAAAAGATGAAAAAAAAAGAAAGAGGTTAGCCTTCATAAAATATAAGAGATCACAGAAAGCATAGTTACTTACCTGTAGCAGGTGTTCGCCAGGAACAGCAGGAATAAGTCATTACATATGGGTGACATCATCGGCAGAGCCCACGTGGGAATGCTCCCCAGCTTCCATAGAAAGCTTTTGGAAGGACTAATGCGAATGCGTGCTCGTCTTCCCACCCAAAAAGAGCCATCTTACCTCAGTATGATGACAGAGCTTAATCAAGCAAAAAAGAACATGGGGAGGTGGAAGGGTAGTGAGGACTTAATCCTACTGTTCCCGGAGAAAGCATAGTTACTCACCTGTAACAGGTGATCTCCGGGAACAGCAGGAATTTAGTCTTCACATATGGGTATCGTCGGTACCGACGGAGCCTGCGTGGGAACGCTCCGCAGCATCCAATAGGAAGCTTTTGGGAGCATCCCACAGCACCTGCATGCTGCCTTCCGGCCTTTCCCAACCGTCCCTCTCCAGTTGAGTTTAAAGCTGAGACAAAAGAGAGGGAGAGAGAGATACAACTCCTAGGGGAGGTGGGTGGGTTGTGAAGACTATATTCCTGCTGTTCCCGGAGATCACCTGTTACAGGTGAGTAACTATGCTATCTCCAGGAACAAGCAGGAATGTAGTCATCACATATGGGGACTCCCTAGCTGCAGATGCCAGGGAGAGACCCCAGAAGTTGTGTGCCCTTGTGAAATGGCTCCCACTTCCCCCCATGGATCTCTGGCATCCTACCAGGGATGGTGGGTAGGAGTTGATTAAGTATGGAATGTTGAAGAACAGCCTGACCAAACAAGGCATCCTGGCGGGAGTCCTTGTCGAAGCAGTAATGGGCTGTGAAGGTATGAACCGAAGCCCAAGTAGCTGCTCGGCAGATGTTGTCGACAGACACAGAATGAAGATGAGCCATAGAGGCTGCCATGGCTCTCACATTGTGAGCTGTGACATGGCCTTCCAGTGGAAGGTTTTTACTCTCATAGGCAAAAGATATACACTGTGCAATCCAGTTGGACAGTGTTCTTTTGGAGACAGGAAGTCCCAAATGACTAGGATCAAAAGCAACAAAAAGTTGGGAGGACTTTCTATGTTGCTGAGTCCTTTGCAAGTAAACAGCCAGAGCCCTTTTACAATCCAAAGTATGAAGATTCCTTTCTGCATTTGAGGCATGAGGCCTTGGGAAAAATACAGGAAGGTAAACCGCTTGGTTTAAATGAAAAGGTGACACCACCTTTGGCATAAAGTGTGGATGCGTCCTAAGGACTACCTTATCATGATGGAACCTTGTATAAGGAGGATCAGCCACCAACGCTTGCAATTCACTGATGCAACGTGCTGATGTGATTGCAATAAGAAAGATGACCTTCCAGGAAAGGAATTTCAAAGAGGTAGTAGCTAATGGTTCAAAAGGTGGCTTCATGAGCTGCCCAAGAACCAGATTTAAGTCCCATGCTACCGGTGGTGGCTTAATGGGAGGCTTAGTTAAAAGAAGGCCTCTCATGAATCTCGCTATGACAGGATGAGAAGAAATAGGTTGTCCATTTAGAGGCTTGAAAGAAGCTGCAAGAGCACTCAAATGAACTCTCACTGAACTGGTCTTAAGCCCTGCATTAGACAAATGAAGGAGATACTCCAGTAATGATTCCAGAGGTATCACAAGAGGGTCAAGACCCTTCTGCGAGCACCATATGGTAAACCTTTTCCATTTGGAAGCCTAAGAGCGTCTTGTGGAAGGCTTCCTGGAAGCATAAAGGATATCCTTTACTTGCTGAGAAAGATTAACACCGTGAAGTTATAGGCTTTCAGCAACCAGGCCCTGAGATGCAGAGATTGGGGATTGGGATGCCACAGCATCCCGTCCTCCTGAGAAAGGAGATTTGGAGCAGATCCTAACTCCAGAGGTGGAGCTTGAGAGAGATGCAGGAGCAGAGGGTACCACATTTGCCGTGGCCAATGTGGAGCTATGAGAAACATATGACCTCTGTCTCTCTGAAGCTTGAACAGGGTTTTGGGAATTAGGGGAATGGGTGGAAAGGCATACAGGAAGTGCTGGCCCCAATGGAGGAGGAAAGCATCCCTGGCCTGAGAACCCTGAGCCGGAATTCTGGAACAGAAACGGGGACGTTTGGCATTCAGCGGACTTGCAAAGAGGTCTATGTCCGGGGTTCCCAAATTTTGGAAAATTTTGGCCACCTGGTCTGCATGGAGAGACCATTCGTGTGGAAGCAGAACTCAACTGAGTCTGTCTGCCCAAGAGTTTTGAATGCCTGGAAGATACACCGCAAGGAGATGAATCTGATGCTCTCTGGCAAGGGCCCATAGTCGCAAAGCTTCGTTGCATAGCGACAGAGAGCCTGTTCCGCCCTGCTTGTTCACACAGAACATGGCTACTTGATTGTCCGTTTGAACTAGGACTGTCTTGTAGCTGAGCTGGGTGTGGAATACTCGAAGGGCAAGGAAGATTGCTCTGAGTTCCAGGAGATTGATATGTAGGATAGGTCTCCTGTGGAGTCCAGGTACCCTGGGTAGAAAGACCTTGCAGGTGGGCTCCCCAACCCTACTGTGAGGCATCTGTTGTTAGAGTGGCTTGGGGTGGGGGTTGCTGAAAAGGGGACCCCACCAAAAGGATTTGGGGTGATTGCCACCATTGGAGGGACAAAATAAGACGATCTGAGTTGCTATTTTGTCTGACGGGCAACCTGACGCCTGAGTCCACTGAGTGGATAAAGTCCACTGGGCTGCCCTCATATGGAGGCAAGCATAAGGAACCACATGCACAGTGAATGCCATGTAGCCTAGCAACTAACATTTCCCGAGCAGTGAGGTGAGGTTTTAACACTGCTTGGGAGGCTAATTGCACAATGCGAAGGCAGCGGGCCTGTGGAAGGTAGGCCCTTGTCTGTCTGGTATCCAGCAGAGCTCCTATAAACTCCAGGGACAGAGGGGGAGCAAGGATGGATTTTGGGAAGTTTATGACAAGTCCCAAATACTGAAGGATGCGAATTGTGCGAAAGAGAGCAACCCTGGCCTCTGGCTCTGAAGGGGCTCGAAAGAGACAGTCATCTGAGTAAGGGAAGACAAATATTCCTAGGGTGCGAAGAAATGCTGCCACCACAGCCATGCATTTTGTGAACACCCTTGATACCGAGGGCAGGCCAAAAAGGAAGAACCCTGTATTGGTAGTGCTTCCCTTGAAAAAGAAAGCAAAGGAACTTTCGTTGAGCTGGATGGATGAGAATATGAGTGTACGCATCCTTGAGATCTAGAGAACAAAGCCAATCCTGACTCTGAAGGTATGGCAGCAGAGTTCCTAGAGAAATCATTTTGAACTTCTCTTTGAACAGGAACTTGTTCAATTCTCTGAGGTCTAAAATGGGTCTGTGTCCTCCTGTTTTCTTTGGAATAAGGAAATAGGGGGAGTAGAACCCTGTACCCTGTTGGGGAATGGGTACCTCTTCTATTGCCCCTTGGGCAAGAAGCACAGTGACCTCTTGACCTAACTGGTCATTGAGAGAGGTCTGAGAATTGAACTGTCTTACCACTGTAGGAGGGGGCATGCTGAGGAAATGAAGCTTGTAACCCTCTCTTACAATAGACAGGGTCCAATTTTCTGCTGTTATCTGCCCCCATCTGGGGGCAAAATGACATAACCTTCCAGGAATTGTGGAAGGCTCTGAGCCATTCAGGGCCAGGAAGGCAAAGTTCTCTAGATAGGAGTCAAAGCCCCTGTGGAGGCTGAGTCTGCTGAGCCGGTTGAGGCTTAGCAGCGTTTGTTTTCCTTTGCCTAGGTTGTTGCTGCTGTCCCTTTTGGGCAGACTGACCTAAACGATGCCCCTGCTGGGTATAGGATGGATAAAATGTTTTCTTCTTACTGAAGAATGGTTTCTTGTAGGAATTTTTCCTTGCAGGATCAGCTGTAGATTTAGACAATCTATCCAAAGTGATATTGTCAGCATCTCAATAGCTTTTTCCTTCCAATTCTTGCCAAAGAGATTCTCTCCTGTGGAAGGAATATTCCCTAGTTTATCCTGTACCCAAAGTTCCAAGTCAGATGCCTGGAGCCAGGCAATCCTACGTGCACCTATGTCAATAGCAGAGGTTCTGCTTATGCACTCAAAACAGTCAAAGGCTGCACGATTCACAAACTTGGAAACATCCTGAGCCTTTTGACAAGGGCGAGGAAATCCTGCCTCTTATCAAGAAGGAGAGGGCTCATAAGCTCTAAATCTCCTGTGACTTCCTTAAGGAACATTCCCATATATAATATATAGGAACTGATCCTAGCAGAAAGCATGGAAGCCTGGAAGGTTCGACGTCCAAAGGCGTCAAGAGTCCTACACTCACGTCCTGGAGGATTAGATGCATGCCTTTTTGCACTCTTGATCCTTCTCATAGCTGATTCCACCACCATGGAATGGTGTGGTAGCTGAGTCTTCTGAAACCCAGGATAAGGAGGAACTCGATACATGGTGTCGAGTCTTCGAGAGTGAGGAGATGTGGTTAGAGGTGTTTCCCACATCCTCAACATGAGATCATGCAAGATCTCATGAATAGGTAAGGTAGCTGCCTCCTTGGGAGCTTTAGGGTATTGTAGGATTTCTAATTCCTTTGCCCTAGGCTCTTTTTCAGGAGCCACTGTAATGGAAAGACCTCGAGCCACATCTCAGATAAAATCCTGAAAGGACATATCCTCTGGAGGAGACATCCTAAGCTGAGGAGAAAAATCCTCAGGAAGAAGTACTCTGGTATCGGCAGAGCTTTCAGAGTCTTCAGACTCCTCCGCGGATTCAAAATATCTCCGATCCGTGTGATCATGCAAGGCATGGTACCAGTACCAACTTGTCGATACCGGATGGATAAGCATAATTCGGTCCCGGCAGAAGACCTGCCGATGTCGATGCAGTCGGTGCCGGTACTGGTTGAATTGTCTGAAGCGGTTTCAGGGGCATCGAGGCCGTGAGAAGAGCCACCAGACTGCGTTCAATAGCCAAGAATCTCTGGCCTATCGACGCTGCCAATGCTTGGGTATCGGTACCGGATGAAGCAGCCGGTACCCCAGAGCATGGCACCAGTAGTTCTGCCGAGGTTGAGGCCTCGAGAACATCCTGGAGCCCCGTTAGTGCTTTGGAAGCCGAAGCCTCCCACCGGGGCAATTTTGCCGGTGAAAGTCCCTCAAGGGCAATGCCAGAGGCATCTCGATACTTAGAGGGAGATCTACCCTTTGAGGACCAGCCAGATTTATGTTTAGTTACCTGAGATCCATGGGAGGAAGACAAAGCCCTGGAAGACGTCGATGCCACAGAGGCTGCATCGGAGCGAAAAAGGGTGCTAAGTTTAGCAGCTCGGTTCTGCCGGCCCTTCTTCGACATCATCCCACAGGCAACACACTCCGAAATAGATTGGTCAGGACCTAAACATTTGAGGCACCACTCATGGGTGTCGGTGACAGAGATGGTACCGCCACACTTGGAACACTTTTTAAAACCCGAAGCGGGTTTTTCCATTTCAAGGAAAAAGTTGGGCCTAGTGCCCAAAATGGCGCGTGGCACCTGAGGAGAAAATAACTGGAAAAGACTCCAGAAGAAAGTTTTTGGGTTTTTTTCTTGGAAAAAAAGAACCACCAGCGGTACCAGTGTAGCGTCAAAGGAAGGCAGACGTGACCACAAAAAAGAATAGACAGGAATTTTTTCTGCGGTGACAGGATGTGCGACCTGTCGGCTCCGCGGAAAACGAAGAACTGGAGAGGGACAGTTGGGAAAGGCAGCACGCAGGCGCTGTGGGATGCTCCCAAAAGCTTCCTATTGGACGCTGGGGAGCGTTTCCACGCAGGCTCTGTCGGTACCGACGATACCCATATGTGAAGACTACATTCCTGCTTGTTCCTGGAGATTACCTGCTACAGGTGAGTAACTACACTTTCTCTGGGACAAAGCAGGAAATCAGTCCTCACATCTGAGACTCCCAAGCTAAAGGCTACCGAAAAAACCTGTAAAAAGCCACTGAAAAAACCTGTAAAAAGCACAATGGGGCAACCAGAAAAATGAACAGAGAAGATCAGCATAAGAAATCGCTGAGAGGTTCCAAGAGTCAAGGTCCAGCAGGACATCAACAGCAGATTGACTATGATAGCCTGGATGAATAGAAGGGCCTGTGGGAAGGAGTTGCTCTAGTTTCCAGAAAGGTACCAAAGTATGGCTTAGCCAAAATTGCTGTCATGCCAGGAATCTCCATACTGACAGTAATGGGCTGTAAAGGTGTGGACAAAGGACCACCTAGCAGCCCTGCAGATCCCTCCGTGGAGACAGAGCGCAGGTTGGCTACCGAAGAAATTATAGTACAAACATTGTGCGCATTGACATGGCATTCCAGAGTAAGCCCAGCCTGAGCATGTGAAGGAGAAGCAGTCTGCCACCCAAATGGAAAGGGTGCATTTCAATACCACCACATTCAGACGGTTGAGGTCAAACAAGACAAAGAACTGGAAGGAACGACGGTGGGCTTTCATCTTCTCTAGGTAGAAAATGAGCACTCTCTTACAATCTACTCTGTTGGCATGAGGTTTTGGAAAATGGTGGCAAGACCACCAACTAACTTATGTGGTAAACAGAAACTAAGGAATTTGGGGTGAGTTCAAAGAACTACCCAGTTCTTGTGAAATCTGCCACTAACGCCTGGAATTCACTGACCCTGCGCATGCAGTAGTGAGAGCCACCAGAAAGATCACTTTCCAGGTGAGATATCTGAGCAGACAAAGCTGTCCCAGTACAACGTTAAGATCCCATGCCACCGGAAATGGTTTAATGAGGGACAAGATAGGAGATGGCCCCTCAATGCAACCAATGGGTGAGCAGAGACGACCACAGCACTGAAACGCACATGGACAGAATTGGACTTCAGGCCACAGTAGGAGAGGTGTAAGAGGTAAGACAGCACAGACTCCACTGAACAGGAGAAAGGGTCTATTTATTTATTTATTTGAACTTTTTCTATACCGCTCCTTCCAAAAGATCAGAGGCGATTTACATCGAAACAGTTACAAATAACTATATACATGGTATAATTTTTACATTAAACAATATAGAGTTTGATTAAGGTTCAACTATTTACATGAGAAGTTACTGATCCATATACAGGAGCGTATGATCAGCTGCATAGTATCTGTGTGAGGTTACAGGTACTATTAGGGGGGCAAAAAGGGGGAAGAAACAGGGGGAAGGGAGTGTACTAGTTGGTGGAAGTGGCATTAATGTAGGATTCAGTGAATAGCAGGGTTTTCATATCTTTTTGAAAGGCTTGTAGGTCTTTGGTTGCTCTGAGGTGGTCTGGAAGGGAATTCCAGAGGGTGAGGGCTGTGTATGTGAAGGCTCTGCTGCTTGTTTTTATTTTAGTCTCGTGGATGTATGATGGTACGAGGAGATTTTGGTTGCATTTTCTTCTGTGTCTGGATTCAGTTTGGGTCTGTATCCGTGAAGGAAGGACGGAGGGGGAGATGATATTGGGCAACTTAAAAATGATTATTAAAGTTTTATATTTTATCCTGCTCTGTATCAGGAGCCAGTGGAGGTTCTGTAAGATGGGGGTGATGTGGTCCGTTAGCTTTGCTTTGGCTATGATTCTGGCTGAAACATTCTGGGCTATTTGCATACTGTGTAGGTTCTTTTTAGGTAACCCACCGTAGCACACTGTTGTAATAGTCCAAGTGAAGCATGATCAGAGCTTGGGCAACTGTTCTGAAGTCTTGTGTGTCAAGGAGGGGTCGGAGGTTTTGAATTGTTCTTAGTTTGTAGAAGATAGCTCTGGCTGTTTGTTTGACTTGGGATGACATACTGAGGGAACTGTCTATTACGATTCCTAAATATTTGACTTTTTGTTTTACTTTAAAGGTGGAGTTGTATTGTTTGGGGGAGGGGAGAGTAAAATTTTGATTTCTAGTCGTGAACATTATTTCAGTTTTGTTGAAATTGATGTGAAGGTTATTTGCATTCAGCCAGGATTCTGCTTCGTGGATGCCCACCACTTGAAGGTATAGGCGTGCCATGTAAAGTCTTTACGTGATGCCACAAGCATATTCTCCACTACCTCTGGCAGGTGGAGGAGGGCAAGAGCTATGCACTCAGCCTCCATGTTGTGAGCGCTAGGGATATTACACACTTGGATTCAGTGGAGTCCCTGCGTCCTGAGAAACCAGGTCAGGAGCCAGCCGGGCCTGAGTAGCTGTTGCCAGGACAGCCGAAGCAACAGGGGAATCAGGGTAGCCTGGGCCAATGCGGCACTATGAGAATCATGGAGGCACCATCTGCTTGTAATTTGAAGAGGGTCTTGGCCACTAGAGTCATCGGAGAGTAAGCATACAGAAGGCCCTCGCTCCAGTCCAGGACAAAAGCACAGAGTGCTACCCGATGTTTGCACGGCACTCTGGAGCAAAACCGCAGTAGCTGGATGTTGTGAGGAGTGGCAAAAAGATCTATCGACAATGTGCCCATAGTTGGAAGATACAACTTGCTACCTTCTTGCTGAGTATACATTCGTGTGGCTGAAGGACTCTGTTGAGGTGATATGCCAGGACATTGAGCTCCTCTGGCAGGTATATGGCTTTTAGGAGCATATCATGTGAGATGTCAAACTTCCAGAGGCGGAATGCCTCTCAACAGGAGATACAACCCTGTCCCACCCTCTTTGTTGATATAAAACATGGCCACCTGGTTGTCCGTCTGAATGAGGACTACATGGTTGGAGAGCTTTTGTTGAAAAACCTTCAGGGCATTGGAAACAGCTCTGACTTCCACGAAATCGACTTGGTGGAGGGCTCTCTCAAGCAGTCCATAGACTGTGTGCGCATAGATTGTCCAGGTGAGCTCCCCAGCCTGCCTTGGAGGCCTCTATTAGGATGCATTGATGCGATGGGGTGTGGAAAAGCAGCCTTGCGAGGGCTGTTGCCACCAGGTGAGGGACTACCGAGTAGGTGAGTCACTCTGACCTTGTCCCAGAGGCAGCCAGTCATGTAGCGTCACTGTGTGCAGTGAGCCCACTGCACCTGATGCATGCGGAGTCGTGCCACTGGTGTGACATGGACCGTGGCGGCCATTTAGCTGAGAAGGCGTAGCATCTGTTGAGCTGTCATGAGGGAGCAGCGCTGAACAACCTCAGCCAGGGCAAACAGATGCTGGGCCCTGTCCTTCAGCAGGTATGCTCGCACTAGAGTAGTATTGAGCAGAGTCCCAGTGAACTCAATCCTTTTAAGAGGGCTGAAGATGAGACTTAGGTTAATTGATGACGAAGCCCAGGGACTCCAGGACTTGTACAGTCAGCTGTGCCAAATGCTGCACATCCTCAGGTGACTCGGCCTTGATCAACCAGTCATCCAGGTAAGGGAAGACAAAGATCCCCTGGGTGTGGAGGAAAGTGGCTACAACCACTAGACATTTCATGAAGACCCTGGGGGTGAAGGTAAAGCCAAAAGATACCATCTTGTACTGATAGTGCTGTTCAGTAAGGGCGAAGCAGAGATACTGCCGGCGAAGGGGATGAATGAGAATATGTATATAGGTATCTTTGAGATCCAAAGAGCATAGTCAATCTTCCCGGTGGAGGTAAGGCAATAGGGTTCCCAGGGATACCATCTTGAATTTCTCCCTCTCTAGGAACCAGTTGAGGTTCTGCAGGTCCAAAATGGGCTGAAAGCCTCCAGTCTTTTTTGGAACCAGGAAATAGCGGGAGAAAAATCCCCACCCCCTTTCAGGTGAAGGAACCAAATCCACGGCCCGGACAGACTGGATCTCCTGTTGGAGCAAGGGGCGGCGGTGGTGAGGGGGTACTTCCCTGGGAAGAAGGTGGGAGGAAGCTGATCGAAGTGCAACTGGTATCCCTCCCTGATGATCTGGAGAGCCGTGATCTGGAGGTGTCTTATGCCAGGCCACCTGTGGACAAAATGAACCAGTTGGCCTCTCACCTATGGCAGAACTGTGTCTGAAATGGGAAGGGGGGGGGGGGACCATGTTCCAGAGGAAGGAGTCAAACACTCCCACAAGGCTGCGGCACTGGTTGAGATTTGAGGCTTTGGCCGGTACTGCTGGCATTAGTCTTGGCCCTGGCCCTTTGGTTGCTGATGTGCCCCGCTGGGGCAACCGATAGGAATGGTACGGAGTGTAGGTACCATAGTACCTCTTGGGGAAGAAAGACTTTCCCCCAGATGACTTTTGTCTGGAGGGGTCAGATGTCTTTCGAGAGAGTTTGTTCATAGTGAGTTCTCCTCTCTTCAACTCTCCATCTTTCTCCTCCATTGGTTTCCCAAAGAGGTTTTCACCCCTGCAAGGGACATTGGCTAGCTTGTCCTAGGGTCCCATTGTTCCAAGTCCAACAACTGCAGCCAGGTGAGGCAATGGGCCCCAATGCCCATGGCAGTCAACCGAGCGACCAATTCAAGTCCATCGCATGCAGCTCGAATAATATACTTAGAGCACTCCTGTGTCTTGGAGCCAAGGGCTCGATAGCACTGCAGCTGCTCACCCAACATATCAGCAGAGAACCTGGCAAAATCCTCCGTGAGGTCTCAGAGGAACATACCCATATAGAGTTGGTAGGTCTGGATACGGGTCACCAGCATTAAGCCTTGGTAGCACTTCCTGCCAAAGCCATCCATGGTCTGTGCCTCCCAGCCCAGGGGCATCGAGTAGTGTTTCTTCTAACTTGATACGACCATGGAATTATGGGGAAGTTGTGACTTCTCGAAGCTGGGGCTCTTACTCACCCAATACTGGGAATCGCGACGGCAGCTCAACAGGGGCACTGTGAGTGGTGTTTCCCACATTCAAAAGAGGAGATGCTCAAGGATCCGACACACCGGACCATAATGGCCCCCCTTCAGGGGAGAGGGGTACTGGAGGATATCCAACTCCTCTGCCCTGGCTTCCCCTCCTCTGCCTCGATGGTGAATGGCAAAATCTTCCCCATGTCCCACACAAACTCATGGAAAAACAAGTCCTCCAGAGGGGACTTACTGCGTTCATACGGGGGTGAGGGATCAGAGGGAACATCCCGATGCCACACAATCTCCGGCAATTCCTCTTCAGTTTCCAAATCATCGGAATCAGATTCCAAGAGGAAATCGAAGTACTTACACAATTCCTCATGGAGTCTGTGGTGGTCAGCCAGAATAGAGGGAGACTGAGGTTCTCGACGGTCTGACCCCAAAGCATTCGGGGAGAAAGGCAGTGTACCGAGGAAGACCTTGAGCATGCCCTGGTACAGGTATCCTCTCGATAGGGCATGAAATTCCAATATAGGCTGAACTTCCAATGGTGAGGCTGCTGTTGTCGACTGTGCCATCACCAGTACAGAGGAAACCAAGGTGAGTGGGTTTTGGGCAGTCTGCTCGGTCAGGAACAAAGACAGACCATGCTAGAGGGCTTCCATGTGCTGCCTAGCAGCTACAGGCAGCAGTTCCCTCAGCAGGGATTCCACGATAGTGACAGCCTTGGGAGTTTCCTGCCAGCCCTCTGGAGCCTTGAGGAGCAGCTTGGGGGCTGCTACCAGCCCTCACTCTCAGTTTTGTCAAGGGCTATGATGCTGGCAGCCATGGGTTTTCACCTGGGACTTGGCATTGTCCTTGGATGTGGATGGGGCTAGAATCCAGTCCTTCTGGGGGTGCTCCTTTTGAAAGGAGAGCTGCTGGTCTAATGATCCGCAACCTCTCTGCTACAAATAGGCCCGGTCCTCGCATGAAGCCAAAGCCTCACTGAAGGTCTTCGAGGGCATCAATGCTGATGTCAATGGTGGAGCAGATGCTGACGACTCCGAGGAACCGAAGAGTGAGTATCACTGCTTTTCTAAATTCCTGAGCCCCTTGGGCATCATCTGAAGGCAGAAAGCACAGGTGTAGAGGGCTCATGATAAGGCCCAAGGCACCAGTTGTGGCGGTCCATCATCGAGATGGCTTGGCCATAAATGGGTGCGCTTTTTAAAGCCACTGGCCAGCTTTGACATTTTGGGGAAAGACTGCTTCCACCAAGTCAAAGGACTCCAATGTCTTAGCTGATCAGGGGGCATGAGAGAAAACCCCCTCGCACCTCAAAAAAGAATAAGAAACCAGAGGAAAACGCAGCGCCGAGGAACCGACGAGCCTAGGAATGATCAAGCACGCAACCAAAAAAAGAAACATACCACAAGGGTATCAACTCTTTCTGGGAATCAGACAGCATCAGACATGCTCTGCAAAAAAAAAAAAAAAAGACTGAGGTAAGATGGCTTCTTTTGGGCATGAAGACACGCACACATGGGCGATGGCCCTCCTAAAAGCTTCCTATGGAAGCTGGGGAGCGATCCCACCTGGGCTCTATCAAGGTCATCACCTATACGTGAGGACTTATTTCCTGCATGGTACTGGAGAAAGAAGACAACAAAAAACAATATCTGGTTAAGTTAAAGGAAGCCAGTAAAGTAGCTAGGAAAGCAAAGATGCCAAATGGAAGAAAAAAATAGTAAATAAAATAAAGCTTTTCCCCCATATTTTACTGTAAGTATGTTAACAGGAGGAAGTGCAAAAATGGCCACAGAGACAGAGGGGCAAAGGGCAGGAATATGTGGAGGCTGAAGAGGATAAAGCGGAATGGTTTAACAAATATTTCTGTTCTATGTTCACAATTGAAGGGCTACGAATGGGACCTCAGAAACAAACACAGGCTGCCTGATTCAGTATTGTGCGTCCCAGGATGCACCATGGGGCAGTTGGGGTTAGTCTGCCATATAAGGCATTTTTACCTTATATGGCAAGACTGATCCTACTTGATTCATCCCAGGATGCACCCCAATTGGGTCAGGCACCACCCTTGTCCAAGATAGCGGCATGAGGGCAAGAACACTGAACATAGATATGGGGGATGGGGGAGACTGAGGAGGCTAGGACTAAAGGGGGGGAAGATCAGATCTGTTCTCGGAGCTGTGCGGGAGGGATATATAGTGGCTTGACCCACCAATGGTATCTTTTGTTGGGTTTGCAGGGTTGGAGGTAGGGCCACCGGGCACATTTTATTTAGGGGTTTGGAGAGTGGTGGAGATTCAGAGCCACCAATGTTAGCAGACATGCAATAGGAGGTCTGGGCCTTGGGTCATCTGGAGGTGAAGTGTCAGATGATCCCTTTGCTCTTTGCTGGATCTTTATGCCTGCTCAAAGCTGGCATAAAGATCAGTCTTAAGAGAAAATAACCTGTGCAAGGCTTCAGCGCAATTTTTTTTTAATCATCAGGAGCAATTAAATATGTACTCATTTGCATGCAATGAACATGCCCACTTCACTATGGATTTAGCACAGTGGGTTCTGCTCTAGATTCTCCTGCACTAGCTTGCTTTCTGCATTAGAAGCAGGAAGTGTGGGAAAAACAGAGTAAAACTCAGAGGATAGCACAATTTACTGCATTAAGGCCACAAATAGGAATGGAAGTGAAGTAGAATTTGAATGATTTTCAGAAGTCGTGTTCATGAGGAGCTAGCTAAACTAAAAGACGACAAAATAATGGGGCCGGACAGGATTCATCCCAGGGTAATCACAGAATTAGGAAAGTACTGGCAGCTCTGCTGTCTGACCTCCTTAATGCTTCTTTAGAGTTGGGAGTTATCTTGGAAGATCGAAGATGGGTGAATGTGGTTCCTGTCCACAAAAGCTGAAGTAAGGAAGAAGCTGGGAACTACTGACTGGTTAGTCTGATGTCAGGGTAAGTAAATCATTAGAAGAGAGCACTAGATGCGGTATACTTTGATTTCAGCAAGGCCTTTCACACTATTCCTTATCGGTGACTTATAAAATTAAGTGTCCTTGGAATGGACCCTCAAGTGACTGACTGGGTAAGAAACTGATTGAGTGGGAGGCGACAGAAGGTAGTTGTAAACAGAGTTCACTCTGAAGATAGGGTTGTTATTAATGGTGTGCCGCAGATCCTTAGCCCTATTCTTTGTAAGGGTTTTTTTTTTTTTTAATAAGCGACATTGCGGAAGATCTGTCAGGCAAGGTTTGCCTCTCTGTGAATGATACCAAAATCTGCAACAGGGTAGACACCCTGAAGGTATAGATAACATGAGGATGGATCTAGTAATAAAAAATGGTTGAGAATTTGGCACCTAAGATTTAATGCTAAAAAATGCAAAATCATGGATCTATGCTGTAAAACCCCAGGGTATTTTTTTTTAAAGTGCTGTCAAGGCAATGCTGACTCCTGGCAACCCAGCAGCCCCTGGGTTTTCTTGACCAGGTATGATCAGAAGTAGATTGCTAGGCTTTTTCTTCTGAGGCAAGGGAGAGTAAAGTGACTTGCCTAAGGCCACAAGGATGTGGGAATCAAACCCGCAATCTCCTGGGTGTTAGGCTGTTGCTCTAACCCACTATGCTACTCCTACACAATATATTTTAGGAGACAAAATACTTCAATGCACAAAATAATGATACCTGGGGGTGGTTGTATCAAATGATCTTAAAGTGGCCAAACAAGTAGAAAAGACAATGGCAAAAGCCAGAAGGATGCTTGGGTACACAGGGAAGGAATGGCCAGCAGGAAAAAGGAGGCAAGAGGGTATTTGGATAAGTCTCTAGTAAGAAGATATAAAGTTTGTCCAAAAGGTGGCTAAAATGGTCAGTGGTCTTTGCCATAAGGCATATGGGGATAGACTTAATTTCAATATGCTCATTATGGAGAAAATGTGGGAGAGGGGAATTTTGAGAGAGGTATTTAAATACCTCTATGGTACAAATGTACAGGTGACAACCCTCTTTCAAATGAACAGCTCTGGAATGAGGGGGGTCATAGCATGAATGTAAAAGGGGATAGAATTAAGGGTAAGCTAAGGAAATAGCATAGTTACTCACCTGTAGCAGATGTTCTCCTTGAACAGCAGGAATAAGTCCTCACGTATGGGTGATGTCACTGACTGAGCCCCACACGGAATGCTCCCCAGCTTTCAAAAGGAAGCCTTTGGGAGGTACAACACGCATGCGCACCTGACTTCCCGACTGCCGCAGCGCCATCTTCTCCAGTCTAATAAAATATTATGGCAGGAGCCAAAAAAAAAAAAGGCAACAACCCAGGGAGGTGGGAGAGTTGTGAAGGCTTATTCTGCTGTTCACGAAGAATACCTGCTACAGGTGAGTAACTACGCTTTCTCTGTGAATAAGCAGAAAAGAAGTCCTCACGTATTGGACTCCCAAGCAACAGACTACCAGAACCTAAGATCAACAGCCAAACAGAGGCAATGAAACTGGAAACGCCAGAAAGAACAGTAAGGCAGTCCCCAATGAGGGACTCATCTGATTCAGCATCCTCAGCAAATAGCGACTTGAGGGGTTTTAATAGGTAGCCTGGAAGAACAGAAGGGCCAGTGGGCAGGAGTTGAAGACCCAAAGAGATGCCAGATCACGGCCTAGCCAAAATTGTTGTCCAATTGTGAATCCCCCATCCAGACAATAATTGGCTGCAAAGGTATGGATCAAGACCATGTCACAGCCCTACAGAACTCCTCTGCAGAAACAGAGTGGAGGTTGGCCACCGATGCCACCATTGCACAAACATTGTGAGCCATGACATGACCTTCAAGGTTCAACCCAGACTGGGAATGTGTGTGAGTGATGCAATCAGCTAGCCAAAGGGATAGCGTGTACTCCGAGATAGCAGCGCTCAGCTTACTGGGGTCAAAGGAGATGAATAGCTGGGTGGACTGGGAGTGCGCTTTTGTGCATTCTAGACAGAAAGCTAAAGCTTACTTGCAGTCGAACGTATGCAACACTCCCCCAGTTAGTGTGAGGCCGGGGGAAGAAAGTCGGTAGGACTATCGACTGGTTAAGGTGCAACACGGAGGCCACCTTCGGCAGAAAGCATGGGTGCATGCGAAGCAACACCCTGTTCTGATGGAACTGGGTATATGGAGGGTGAGCGACCCGAGTCTGGATCTCGCTGATGAGTCACACTAACGTTACTGCCACCAGAAAGAGGACCTTCCAGGTCAGGAATTTCAGATAGTTTATGACTAATCCCAGTCACTTGAGCACCTAAAATATGAGCTCGGCAGACTGCCAGACGGTGTCCAGCATGGGACCTTTGATAAGCCAGTTGTCCAGGTATGGGAAGATGAAGACGCCCTTGGACCTGAGGAAAGCAGCCTCGACCACCAGGCACTTCATGAAGACCTGTGGAGCTGAGGATAGCCTGAAGGGAAGCAATGAAAATGCTGGTCGCCCAGCATGAAAAGCAGATATGTCCGTGACTTGGGTGGATCAGGTTGTGCATTTACACATCCTTCAGATCCAAGGAGCATAGCCAATTGCCCTGAAGGTGGTAAGGTGGCGGCAACCCTAGTGAGACCATCTTGAACTTCTCACACATGAGGAACCAGTTCAGGTTTCACACGTCCAGCATGGGCCAGAACTCGCCATCTTTTTGGGAACCAGGAAGTATCAGGAATAGAAGCCCCGACTGACCTGAAAGCATAGTTACTTCACCTGTAACAGGTGCTCTCCAGGGATAACAGGAATCAATCCTCACATATGGGTAACATCAGCGCCAACGGAGCACATATGGAAGCATCTCCCCAGATTTCAAAGAAAGCCTTTGGCAGATGCATCATGCATGCATAGTCCCCCTTCCCACACAAGTGTGCCATCTTGCCTCAGTCTAACAACAGTTAAGATGGCAAAAGTAAAATACAGTAAAGAAGCAACTCCAAGGGGAGGAGAGAGAGTTGTAAGGCCAGATTCCTGCTGTCCCTGGAGAACACCTGTTACAAGTGAGTAACTACGCTCTCTCCGGAAACAAGCAGGAAGTCAGTCCTCACATATGGGACTCCCCTGCTATAGGCTACCGAGGACCTGTACAAAATGACACGGGTGACCACAGAAAGCGAGCCGTGAATTGCAGCAGTTGAGTTCCAACGAGGAGACTCTTGCAAGAGTCAAGTGTCGGCGAGGAACCAGCATTCCGGTAGCCTGAACACAAAAGGGTCAGAGGGCAAGAGTTGCCTACTCCCTGAAGAGATTACGGAGTATGGCCTGGCCAAAGGCGCTTTCACATCGGGACTCCCCTTTCCAGGCAGTAGTGAGCTGCGAAGGTATGGACCGAAGATCAGGTGGCGGCCTGGCAGATTTCTGTCACAGGTACGGAATGCAGATTTGCCACAGAGGTAGCTATGGCCCTGACAGTGCCCAGTGAGATCCCAGCTTGCTCATAGGCAAGGGCAATGTAGTCCACCACACACATGAACAGAGTTTGCTTGGTCACTGGAAGCCCCAGTCAACTGGTGTCATAGGAGACCAAAGGCTCTGCAGTGTCCCCAAGTCCATTGCAGATAGAAGGACAGAGCCCTCTTGCAATCCAGAGTATGGAGAACAGTCTCCGCCTTGCCAGGGTGAGGCCTCCGGAAGGAGGTGGGGAGCACCACCTCCTGATTGAGGTGGAAGAGGGACACCACCTTTGGCAGAAACTTGGGGTGTGTGCAGAGCACCACCCTGTTCTTGTAGAACTTTGTGTAGAGCGGCTCTGCCATCAGAGCCTGCAGCTCTCTGACCCTGCAAGCCGACAAATGCCACAAGAAAGGTGACCTTACAGGAGAGGTACCGCAAGTGGCAAGTAGCCAGGGGCTCAAATGGCGGCTTAGTGAGCTGTGAAAGCATCACATTGAGATCCCATGGGGGGTTTGGACAACATGAGGCCTCACAGGAAATGAGAAACAAGGGGCTAAGCCAAGACAGGCTTGCACTCAACGGAATGGTGGTGCGCTGCAATAGCACTCAGGTGCACCCTGACTGAGCTGGACTTCAGTCCAACATGGGATAGGTGGAATAGGTACTGGAGTACCTGCTGCACTGAGCAGGAGAATGAGTTTGCCCACATCTCGGCGCACTACACTGAAAATTGTTGCCACTTGAAGGCATATGCCCATCTCGTGGAGGCCTTGCGGAAGGCTAGAAGGATCTCCTCCACATTTCATGGGAAGTTAAGGGAGCTAGAGCTACTCTTTCAGCAGCCAAGCCATGAGAGACAGGGACCCCAGGTTGGGGTGCAGAAGAGTCTTCCTCCTGTGAAAGTAGTCCTGGGGCACGGCCCAGGGGAATCTGAGATAACACCGACAGGTAGAGAAGCAGTGGGAACTAGGGTTGCCTGGGCCACCAGGGGACTATCAGTATCAGTGATGTCCTGTTGCGCTGGATCTTGGCGACCAGCAGTGTTCGCGGGAAGGCATAAAGAAGGAATAGAATAAGGAATGCATCCACTGCCACCCAAGGACAGGTGTGACTGGCAGAAGCAAAAAGCGGAGCAATTGCGTCTTGTCTGGGCTGGCAAACATGTCCACTAGAGGAACACCACAGAGTCGGAACAGCCGGGTGGCCACTCTGGAGTCCAGTAGCCACTCATGTGACAGGAGGATTCTGCTAGGCCTGTCCACCAGGGCATTGTACTGGCCCAGGAGGTAGACTGCCCGCAGAAGTATCCTGTTGCATGTTGCATATGAGCAGAGGGCTACTGCCTCCTGGCAGAGGGAATATGACCCCATGCCCAATTGCTTGATGACATAGAACACTGCGACTTGGTTGTCCGTCTGGACCAGCACAGACTGGTGATGCAACCGGTGGTGGAAGGCGCGGAGGGCCAAAAATATCACCCAGAGCTCCAGAAGGTTGATCTGCAACTGGCATTCTGTCTGGGACCAACCGTCTTGCGTGCAGAAGTCCTCGCAATGAGCGCCCCATCCCAACAGGGAGGAGTCCATGGTAAGGAAGGGCAACCCGACCTGAAGGTGGCAGGAAATCTACCACCAGTCGAGTGAGTCCGCCAGATGGCAGGTCACTCTTATCCTGTCTCGAAGCCTGCCTGTGGCTTGTATCCACTGGGAGCAAAGGCACCACTGAGCCACCCTCAAGTGCAGGTGGGCATACGGGAGTCACATGCACCGTGGAGACCATGTGGCCCAGCAAGCAGAGGAGACGGTGAGCTGGCACTGACTGGCAGTGCTGCATCTCTGCGGCAAGCGCCCTGAGGCATTCTGTCCTCTCCAGAGGGAGGAAGGCCTTGGCCTGGAGGGTGTCCAGCAGAGCCGCTATGAACTCCAGGCACTGAGCCGGAGAGAGGTGAGACTTGATGTAGCTGATGAGAAACTCGAGATGCTGCAAGATGAGAGTGGTGCACTCAGTGGCATGGGGCACCTCTGCAGCTGTGCCTCCCCTTATGAACCAGTCATCCAGGTAGGGAAAGCCAAAAGCCCTTTGGAGAAAAAGGTGGGCTGAGACCACAGTAAGGCACTTGGTGAAGACCCTTGGCAATGAGGCCAGCTCGAAGGATAGCACCCTGTATTGGTATTGACGTCCTCTCACCACAAACAGGAGGTATTTTCGGTGGCTGGGATAGCCAGTCTCCCTGCTGGAGGTATGGCAGCAGTGTCCCAAAGGAGAGCATCTTTAACTTTTCCGGCAGCAGAAATCTGTTCAGGCCCCACAGGCCCAGGATGGGCCCGAGGCCCCACAGGCCCAGGGATGGGCCTGAAACCTCCTGTTCACTTGGGAATGAGAAAATACCTGGTGTAGAAGCCTTTGTTCCAGAGATGTTTGGGCACGGGTTCTACTGCTTGCCCTCGAGGAGGCCTGCAAGCTCGGTGAGGAGCAGAGTTTGGTGAAGGAAAGACCTTAGGGGTTCTCCTGGGAAGAATGAGGGTGGCGTCTGCTGCAGGTGGAGGAGGGAACTCTCCTTGACTACTTGCAGCACCCAGGACTCAGTAGTGATGGAGGACCACCTGTGGGCAAACAGGGCCAGATGCCCCCCTGTGGACTGCCGAGGGCTTCCTGGGGGAGAGGAGGCCATGCCCAAGGAATCAAGAACTCCCTCCAGGCTGGGCTGGGGCTGGTGCCAGTGCCTGGGCCTAAAGGGTCTTCTGCTTGCGAGGACCATGCCTTTGACCTTTGCACTATTGTCCTTGCTGTGGGGCAGAGAAGGCTTGGTACAGTGGGGCATTACTAAACCCCCACTTTTCCTCGGGCAGAAAGGCTTCTTCCATGGGGCTTTCTTATGGGGATGCACCGAGGTCTTCTTAGAAAGTCTGGTCCTGATCAGGAACTCAGTCTTTATCTCAGCAGTCTTGTCTGCCATGGGTTTCCCAAAGAGGTTCTCTCTGGTGCAAGGGACATCAATGAGTTTGTCCTGAACCCATTGCTAAAGGTCAGATGACTGCAGCCATGCCTGACGTCAGGCCCCAATGCCCGCAGCAACCACTCTGGCTGAGGACTCTAAGCCATCGTATGCTGCTTGAGACGAACTTCAAGCACGCCTTTACTGCCAAGGCCAGTGACTTGAACCACTGAAGAGGTTCCCTGTCGAGGCCTGCACAGAAACCAGAGTGTTCCCTCGCCAGCTACTTGAGGTGCATACCGATGTACAACTAATAGGACTGGACTCTGCAAGCTAGCATCAAGCCCTGGAAGCATTCGAGGGTGTCCAGGATCCGGGCCTCCCTACAGGGGCACTGAGGAATGAGTCTTTTGGCTCTTGAGTTGCCGCATGGCTGACTCGACGACCATGGAGTTGTGAGGGAGCTGGGTTTTTGGAATACTGGGCTTCAGTGAACTCAGTACATGGAGTCAAGCCGTCTGCTCGCTATAGGTATCAATGCCAGTGTTTCCCACATGCGGAGGAGGCGGCACTCGAGGACTGGAGGGATGGGCACAGTGAGGGCCTTCTTTGGAGGGGCCTCATACTGAAGGACCTCAAGTTCCTCTGTGCCGGGGTCCTTCTCCGCCTGTCTCAAATGCGAGCGCCTTTAACATGTCCCATACAAAATAAAGGCAGGCAACATCCTCAGGGGAACGGCACCGGGACATTGGTGGAGATGGGTTCAAGGGCACATCTTGGTGTTGCTATGTGTCCAGGGACTCCTCGTCCTCTGTCTCCCAGTCTGACTCTGTCAGAAGAAGAATCCAAAGCTCCGTGACACACCCAGTTGAGGCCCAAGCCCAAAGGTCCACGACCCCCAGAAGACCGGCGGTCCGAGCCCCGTGCGCTCACTGGAGAGGAATGGTGTCCCGAAGAATGGGACTGGGACATCATCTGATGCCGATGGCTCTCTCAAGGCCGGTGGTACTCAAGGATCAACTCTATGTCTGGGGAAGCTCTCTATGTTGAGGGTCCGGTTGCTAGGGCAGATGAACTGGACATCAGTGCCCACTGCTGGGCAAGGAAGGCAGAAGTACTGCGCTCAAAAGCTGCCATCCTAGTCTCCATGCCAGTTGGCTCCACAGCTTCGACACGGGCACTGCTGTCTTCGGACCTGGCGTCTGGTTCTAACGAGTGGGAGTCCTCAACCAGGATGGCCTCAGAGGTCCAAGGCCAGTCACCCGATGCTGACAACTCCTTCCGGGGCAGCTTGTGAGGCCGCTCCAGTTCTGATCCCTCTGATTCATGCTGGGGATTGTGGGGCCTAGCATGGGATTTTCCTGCTTTTCCAGACCTGTCCTCTGAGGCGGCCTTTGAGCTCCTCTTGCGTTTCATCTCCAGGGATTTCCTCTCAGAGAGCCCGTGGCTGTAGGGCTCCAAGCTGGCCCAGGCATCTTGGGACACAGAGGTACTGGATGGGGTCCTGGAACGTGGTGTTGCCAGGGACTCTGGCGCAGAGTTGGATTTATGGAAGAACTTCTTCTGCTACAACGGATGGCTCTTGATGCCCTTTGTAGACACGGACTTGCAGAGGTCACAATCTGAGTTGCCATGGTCTGGCCCAAGGCAACAGAGGAAGCAGTCATGGGGGGCAGTGAGGGACATTATTTTACTGCACCGATCAATTTTCTGAAGCCACTGGAGGCCATGGGAAAAATTGGTACTGCCACCTGGTTGAGGATCCGAGGCCCACTGGCCAAAAAAGAGCGTGAAGCGCCGGTCGAGGGATACCTCGAGAAAAATCAAATAACGAACCCAAGGAGTGAAGCAGAGTCAAGCTGGCTCAGGGGCGGGAAGAGGAAACGGTACATATAGCGGAAAAAGTAAGACAAAGACACTTTCCAGATAACAGGACAGACATCTGGAGGGCTCTGCGGAAAAAGGGAGGCTAATGCAAGAGGGCACTCTTAGTTGGGAAGGGAACCACGCATGCATGGTGCATTTCCGAAAGGCTTTCTTTGAAAGCTGGGGAGATGCTTCCATGCGAGCTCTGTCAGCACCGGCATCACCCATATGTGAGGACTGATGTCCTGCTTGTTCCTGGAGAACTGAAGGAACTGTCTCGAAGCCAAGACAGCTAAAAGAGCTAAGACTTTTCTGCAACAGGCTCCATCGTGTGGGGTCCATGGGGTATTCCCCGGGGACATACAGGAGCAGCAGGTGTGTGAGGTGCACCAGATATCCACTGTGGATGATCTGCAAACATCCAGGCATCAGAGGTGATGAGGGGTCACCTATGGGTGAAGTGGATGAGCCGCCCCCCTATTTGCAGAGGTACCCTGCGGAAAGTGGACAGTTGGCTATGCTTCTGAGGAACCTGTCAAAAACCTGTCCCCTGCTTTGGCTGCATGGCGGGTTGCGCCTTCGGGGTCTTATCCTTCTGTTGCTGGCGGGGAGGGCTGCACCTGCGGCTGCGTTGGGTAATACCAGTGGGGGCACAAGTAGAAGGGCTTCTTAGCTTAATGTTTCCTCTGCAGGGGATCCGTAGTTTTCCTGGAGAGCCTTGAAAGTCAAATGCTCCTTTAGCTCCTCTCCCTCTCCCACCTGCTTCCCAAAGAGGTTCTCACCTCAGCAGGGAACATTGGCGATCTTGTCTTTGACCCACTGGTCCAGGTTGGAAGGACTGAAGCCACACCATCCAGCAGATGGTGATACCCATCACTGCCACCTAGTCAACAGACAAAGCCGTTGGAGGCACCGGGCACCATGAATTTTGAGCAGTCTTTGTCGTGGGCCACCAGGCCCTGAAACGTCTCACGACAGTCTTCAGGGATGAGGGTGGCAAAGTCCTCCAGGTCCATCTTGATATCCTTGAGAAACATGCTCAAATAGGTCTGCATGGAACCCTAGCAGCATTTCTTCCCGAAGGAGTCCAGGGTTTGCACCTCACAGTCCAGAAGCACCAAAGAGTGAGTCTTGTTGCTTTTCACCCACTTCAAGGTCAATTCAACCATGATGGAGTTGTGTCATAACTGAGGCTTTTCGAAGCCCAGGACCTTCTGGACCCAGTATAGGGAGTTGAGTCTGCGGCTGACGGGAATTGTAAGAGGCATTTCCCACAGCTGCAGCAACCTCTGCAGACATGGTGGCATGGGAGCAGTCACTGCCTCCCTGGGGTCTGAAGGGTACTGGAGCAGCTCCAGTTCCTCCGCCCTCAGTTCCTTTCCTGATTCCAAAGAGAAGGGGGATGGCCTTGGCCATGTCCCTAAATAAATCCAGGAAAGACATGTCCTTTGGAAGTGACTTGAGTCTCTTGGGGGACGTACATATATTGGACCGAAGGTCTGAAGCAGTCAATTCCTCCTCAGTTTCCCACTCTGATATGGATTTTGAAAGGAAATGAAAGTAGCACAGAGTCTCCTCCCACCGGATCCTCGGCTTGGGAGAGAGTGAGCACTGGGGGCACCCATGTCACCTGGTGCACAGATGTCGATGCCCCTGAGACTCAGATTCTGACAAGCTGGAAAGGGAGACTGCTCCAGGAACTGGAGTCTATTCTGATCTCCCATCAGATGTTCCCACCTCAGTGGGCAGGGTATGGGTCTCCAGAAAGGGCTGGATGGAGTGAACATAAGAACATAAGATATGCCATAATGGGTCAGACCAAGGTCCATCAAGCCCAGTATTCTGTTTCCAACAGTGGCCAATCTAGGTCATATGTACCTAGCAGTTTCCCCAAGGGACACAGGTTCAGCAATGCTTGTATTGGGGTTCAAGCATTGATATCCTGGGTCCCTTCTTAATAATGGTTTATGGACCTTTCCCCTCCAGGAACTTGTCCAAACCTTTTTTAAACCCAGCTACACTAACAGCCAAATTCCAGAGTTTGATTACACGTTGAGTGAAAAAATATTTTCTTTTATTAGTCTTAAATAGTTTACCCTGTAGCTTCATTGCATGTCCCCTAGTCTTTCTATATTTTGATAAGGTAAACAATCGATCTACGTTTACCCGTTCCACTCTGTTCATTAATTTATAGACTTCTATCATATCTCCCCTCAGCCGTCTCTTTTCCAGGTTAAAGAGCCCTAACCTTTTTAGCCTTTCTTCATAGGAGTATCCTTCCATCCCCTTTACCATTTTGGTGGCTCTTCTCTGAACCTTTTCTAAAATCGCTATATCCTTTTTAAGATACGGCGACCAGAATTGCACACAATATTCAAGGTGCGGTCTTCACCATGGAACGATATAGAGGCATTATAATATCTTTTGTTTTATTTTCCATTCCTTTCCTTATCATACCTAGCATTCTATTTGCTCTCTTGGCCGCCGCTGCACACTGGGCCGAGGGTTTTAACATGGTATCCACAATGACGCCTAAATCTTTTTCCTGGGTGGTGGTTCCTAATGTGGAACCTTGCATCGTGTAACCATAGTTTGGGTTGTTCTTCCCTAGGTGCATAACCTTGCACTTGTCCACATTAAATTTCATCTGCCATTTTGATGCCCAGTCTTCCAATTTATCAAGATCCTCTTGCAATTTTCCACAATCCTCTTGGGTTTTAACAACTTTCAATAGTTTTGTGTCATCTGCAAATTTGATAACCTCACTCGTTATTCCACTTTCCAGGTCATTTATAAATATGTCAAAAAGCAGCAGACCCAGCACAGATCCCTGGGGTACACCACTATTCACCTTTCTCCATTGGGAAAATTGGCCATTTAGCCCTACCCTCTGCTTTCTATCTTTTAACCAGTTCCTGATCCACAATAGTACACTGCCTCCTATCCCATGACTCTTTAGTTTTGCCAAACGTCTCTCATGAGGGACCTTGTCAAAGGCTTTCTGAAAGTCCAGATACACAATATCAACCGACTCAACTTTGTCCACCTGATTATTCACTCCTTCAAAAAAACATAACAGAATAGTAAGACAAGATCTTCCTTGTCTAAAGCCATGTTGACTGTCTCCCATTAGGTCATGACTATCTACATGCTGAGTAATTTTATTCTTTATGATGGTTTCTACCATTTTTCCCGGTACTGATGTCAGGCTCACCAGTCTGTACTTTCCCGGATCACCCCTGGAACCCTTTTTAAAAATTGGTGTTACATTGGCAATCCTCCAATCTTCAGGTATTAGAGGTGATTTTAATGATAGTTCACAGATTACTAATAGCAGGTCTGCAATCTCGTATTTCAGTTCTTTCAACACCCTTGGATGTATACCATCGGCCCAGGTGATTTGCTACTCTTCAGCTTATCTAATAGTTGTAATACATCTTACCGATGTATCGATATTTCCTTCAATTCTTCCGCACCTTTAAATACCACTTCAGTCATGGGTAACATCCCTACATCTTCCTCAGTAAAGACTGAAGCAAAGAATTCATTCAGTCTCTCCGCTATTGCCTTGTCGCCTAGTGCTCCTTTAACCCCTTTATCATTATCTAATGGACCAACTGACTCTCTCACAGGTTTTTTGCTATGAATGAACTTGAAGAGGTCTTTACTTCGCGTTTTTGCTTCTGCAGCAAGCTTCTTCTCGAATTCTCCCTTTGCCTGCCTTATCAATGCCTTGCATTTTACTTGCCAGTGCTTGTGCTGTTTCCAGGTTTCGTCATTTGGCTCTTTTTTCCATTTCCTGAAAGATGCTTTTTTGGCAACAGCCTCTCTGACCTCACCTTTAAACCATGCTACAGTTTTTTGGACTTCCTTCCACTTTTCTTAAAACGTGGAATACAGCTGGTCTGGGCTTCCAAGATAGTATTTTTCAACAGCCAAGCCTGATGTACGTCTTTAACCTTTGCAACTGCTCCTTTTAGTTTTTTCTTAACTGTTTTCCTCATTTTATCAGAGTCTCCCTTTCGAAAGTTAAAAGGTAGTACTGTGGATTTCCCTACTATCCCTCCTCCACTAATTAAATCAAAGGCGATCATGCTATGATCACTACTGCCAAGTGGCCCCAACCACCTTATCTCTTGCACTAGATCTGGTGTTCCACTAAGGATTAGGTCTAATATGGCTTCCCCTCTGGTCGGTTCATGAACCAGCTCCAAGAAGCAGTCATTTATTTCATCTAGGAACTTTATCTCCCTAGCATGTCCTGACGTGACACTGACCCAGTCGATACCGGGGTAGTTGAAATCACCATTATTACTGTACTGTAACTTTTGTTAGCTTCCTTGATTTCTTTGAGCATTTCATCATCCATTTGGTCATTCTGGCCAGGCGCTCAATAGTACACCCCCACTGCCATTGCCTTCCCCCTTTTACATGGAATTTCAATCCATATAGATTCTACAGCAGATTTTGTTTCCTGCAAAACTTTAATCCTTTCTGACTCAATGCCCTCTCTAACATAGAGAGCAACCCCTCCACCAATTTGATCAGCTCTATCATTAGGATATAGTTTGTACCCAGGTATCACAGTGTCCCACTGGTTGTCGTCCTTCCACCATGTTTCTGATATTCCAATCATATCTAACCTTTCATTTAGTGCTATATATTCTAACTCTCCCATCTTATTTTTTAGAATTCTAGCATTTGCATACAAGCATTTTAGAGAATGTATTTTATTCATATTAATTTGGCTGTTAAGACATTGGTAATTTGGGATCTTTAAGCTCTGTCTGCTCCATACTTGAGGGCATTTGGGCTACTTTACTCTTTTGTGGAACCTCTCTGCTTTTGGTAGTATCCTTCAAAGATACATTCTTCCGAACCATCCGCTCTTGGGCGACTGTCGGCTATCCCCTAATATCTAATTTAAAAGCTGCTCTATCTCCTTTTTAAAGTTAATGCCAGCAGCCTGGTTCCATCCCGGTTAAGGTGAAGCCCATCCCTTCGGAAGAGCCCCTCCTTTCCCCAGAATGTTCCCCAGTTCCTAACAAATCCAAAACCCTCATCTCTGCACCACTGTCTCATCCACGCATTGAGACTCCGGAGCTCTGCCTGCCTTTTGGGTCCTGCGCGTGGAACAGGAAGCATTTCGGAGAATGCTACCCTGGAAGTTCTGGATTTCAACTTCCTACCTAAAAGCCTAAATTTTGCCTCCAGAACCTCCCTACCACATTTTCCTATGTCATTGGTACTGACATGTACCAAGGCAGCAGACTCCTCCCCAGCACTATCTAAGACCTTATCTAGGTGGCGTGTGAGGTCCGCTAGCTTTGCACCAGGCAGGCATGTTAACAGGCGATCCTCACGTCCACCAGCCACCCAGCTATCTACATGCCTAATGATCGAATCACCAACTATAACAGCTGTCCTAACCCTTCCCTCATGGGCACATGGCCCTGGAGAAACCTCCTCGGTGCGAGAGGGTTTTACATCACCTGGAGGACAGGTCCTAGTTACAGGATCACTTCCTGCCACACCAGGGTGATGCTCTCCTGTCACGTGACCTCTCTCCTACATGGCAACAGGGATGCTGCCAGACTGGAGGTGGGACTTCAGGACTATATCCCTGTAGGTCTCGTCTATGTACCTCTCTGTCTGTTTTATGCTTTCCAAGTCTGCTACTTTAGTCTCTAGAGAACGGACTCGTTCCCTGAGAGCAAAGAGCTCCTTGCACCTAGTGCACACCTAAGACCTCTCACCAACTGGGAGAAAATCATACATGTGACACTCAATGCAAAAGACTGGAAAGCCCCCATCCCGCTGCTGGACTGCTGTCTGCATCTTAGTTTTAAGTTTGTGTTTAGATCTAAGTTCTTTACTTACTAAGGGTTGCTATGGATATTTATACTAATAAAACTATACCTAATACGTGTAATATACCTTGTTCACCTGAAGCTTAACTAATCTCAGGTCCTTAGTGTATGACTGATTTGGGTAATGAGCTTCACCTGAGAGCATCTCCTGTCTTTTAAGATGTGTAAGTACCTATAATAAAGCTACGATTACCCCAGGAGTGGGTGGGTGTGTTGAGGGAGGGAGGGAAATAACACTTATTAAAAGAGGGCTGCTACATAGTACCCTGTCTTGTGCTGCTGAGATAAGCTATATTCTGATTTGATTTAAATTATAGCTCTTAGCTGCTGCTAGGCTCTAACTTCTTATGAAATTTAAACTACAAGCTCTCTGCTGGGTTCTAAATTTAACCAGAAAGCTCTTTTCTGTGTTTTAAATTTAAGCTAAAAGAACTTTGCTGATGCTAGGCCCCGAGTGACTTAAATTTAGACTACAAGCTCTCTGCTGGGTTCCAAATGTAACCAGAAAGCTCTCTTCTGTGTTTTAAATTTAAACTAAAAGTACTTTGCTGTTACTAGGCCCTGAGTGACTATTAAATTTAAACTACAAGCTCTCTGCTGGGTATGAAATGTAACCAGAAAGTTCTCCTCTGTGTTTTAAATTTAAACTTAAACTCCTGCTACTAGGCCCTGACTGATTTAACAAAAAAAGTGGATTCACAGATTAATTAGCTTTAATACAAAGAATTCCTTTTAGAAAATTACCAGAAGTATATACTCACAGTTGCAGATCTCTCTCCAGAAGTAACAGTCCCTTTTTCTAGTCCTTCAATGACTATGCTTTTGGCACCACAAAGCTTGCGTTTTGCAAGGCCACAACTACTTTAAATGAGCTTCAAGGGCTCGAAGGAGTTCCTCTAGAACCACCACCTGCAAGGGGGGCCAATGCCGCAGCCGTAGACACTGGCGTCAACACTTCTGGCAGGGACTGCACAATGATTGGTGCATCAAGAAGCATCTGGCAGCCCTCCTGGTCACAATGAGGGTCGACTCCACTGACCAGGTCGATTTCTTCCACCGGACAAGTTTGGCTGGTCATTCCCAGCCATTGCTTTCCGCATTGCATCGTGGAGGGCTGCAATGATACTGCACCAGGAGTTTCTTCCAGTGCTCACCCTTCAACATCAATACCTAATCAGTTTATTTATTTAAAGGTTTTTATATACCACCCCTTCTAGTGATCAGGGGCGGTTTACAATGAACAGAATTTGTTTACAAAGAACAGTGCCTTATAGTATAGTTTGATATATTCTATTTACAAACCAGCTGTTCACATATACAGCAGAATAGCGAATGCTGAGGCAGAGCTATTCACAGTGTAGGATGAGGAAGGGAACGGGATAAGGGAGAAACATATTAATGGAGCTTCATAAAGAGAACGGTTTTGAAGGGGGAGAGGAGGGAGAATATCAAGTGAGAAAGAGGTTCAGGAGGGTATGTATTTATTGTATTTGTATTTCTCCAGTATATAGCAGAGAGAAGTAGGAAGGGGACCATGGTGTTCGAGGGGGAGTAATAGATGTGTTGAGGTTAAAGTGTTGAATGAAGAGGAACGTTTTAAGCTCTTTTCTAAAAGTCTGTAGATCTTTTATTAGTCTTAGGTTGTCTGGGAGAGCATTCCAGAGAGTAGGGGCTACAAACAAGAACGCTCTTGAACTTGTAGTTTTGATTGTGTTACAAAAATGGGTATTCTGGCAGCACATTCTTCTGGATCTAATGGGGTCACTGGGGGTAAAAAGAGAAAAGACATGAGGGGGCCCCTCTGCTCCAACTGGGCAGGTATCTCTTTCCCCTTGGATGCCTCAGTAATCTTGGCAGGTGTTGACGATGGGGTCAGGGTTGAGGAAGCTGAATCAGATGAGCCAAAGAGGGATGACTCCTGTTTTTCCCAACCCTTCAGTCCTCGTCTTGTCATCTGCAAGCAAAGCTCGCAGGATGCAGGCTGATGATCGGGTCCAAGGCATTTCAAGCACAGTGGCGGCAGGCAATGGCCAAAATGGTCTTGCCACACTTGGTGCATTTCTTAAAGCCACTAGCTGGCTTAGACATGCCAAAAAATAACATTTTGCCAAACTAACTTGGAGAGCTGCCGTGGGCATGAAAACAACCCTGAAGGGCTAAAAAGCAAGAAAAAAGGAAACCTAAAGCAGCAGGAACAAAAACAAAACAAGATAGCCCACAAGCCAGAAAAAAACCCCTTTTTTTCCAGGACTGCAGAACACATCCTAGGGGCTCCATGAGGGGGGGGGAGGAGAGGGGAAGAGGGGGAAAGACTGGAGAAGATGGCACCATGGCAGGCAAGCACACATGCACGGTGTACCTCCCAAAGGCTTCCTTTGGAAGCTAGAGAGCATTCAGTGCAGGCCTCTGTCAGTGATGTCATCCATACATGAGGACTTATTTCCTGCTTGTTCATGGAGAAACTATTTTATGGAAAGGGTGATGGATATATGGAACAGTCTTGTGGTGGAGGCAAGAACTATCTGAATTTAAAAAGGCATTGCAAAGGTTCAGAGAATCTTTGAGGGTGAGAAGGGATTGTAGAGCATAACAGTTCTTATGGATAGGCAGATTTAAGTATATATGTGCTGGCAAGTCAATGCTGACTCCTTGCAACCCAGCTCCTGGTTTTTTTTGGCAAGGTGTGACCGGAAGTAGATTGCCAGGCCTGAGCAGTGAGTTTATAGCCCCTGGTATTCCAAGGTGGTCAACCATCCAAGTACTAGCCATGCCCAAACCTGTTTAGCTTCAGCTGAAAATGTGTTCATTCCAAACAGCTGAAGATTTTACAGACTAGATAGCAGTTAAAGTGCATATGGCCTATTTTCTCAGTTTCTACCCCTTGACAAAGTCCTCAAACAGCTTCTGCATGAAAGAATGTGAATGCACCAGTAGGCACACCAAGAGGGGAGACAAGGAATCACCCTCTTCCGTGACTAAAACTGGAGGACTAAAAGGCTGCTTCTGTGCAGAGGACAACGTACAAGTTGTTTTTTTTAGTGTTTTGAGCAGGTTCCAAAAGTGCAGAGCTGATGCTGCGCTTCAGAAGAGTTTAATGGAGGGTATGCTCTTCATGCTGGAAGGTTTATTTTCCATTAGCACTTTTGTTGGTATAGCCAAATAGAGCTGATCAAGTTTTTACAAGCACTCAAATGACTGCATGGGAAACCTGGAAACCTCTGCGGAAGAACATCTGGCCTCATCTGGCAATCACCTTGGGCAGCTGGACATTTGGAGCCACTGCACTTGGAGGTAGATGGCTCCTCCATGGAAGATTCCTGACCAGTCTGCGCATAGGATGATTTCTTCTGGGCTTATCCTTGAAGCTTTTTCTCGACTTAAACAAGGTGATTTAAGTGATCTTTTCTTGTTTGTGGAGACATCCGTACACAATGTTCACAGTTCTTTTAACTGTGGTCTCGACCCAGGCAGATTAGACATTGAGAGAGTATGAAAATTTTTTATCTTCTGCCTGTGCTTGGGACAGGGCCTAAAAGCAGCTTTTGTCATAAAAGGTCTTCTGAAGAACAAACTTGACGAAAAACAATGCTGAATGCATAAAACAATAAAACGGGAGAACTTTTTTACACATCCCTTCAGTGGAGTAGAACAAAAACTTGAACTAAAGTGACCGTTGCACACGGAAAGGGCCACGTATACTCAGAACGTTACACTAAAGTTCTGTGCTATGGGAGAGCAATTCCATCCTCAGCACCACTGGGTGACATCCATTTGGTATGCCTGACTTAATCCTGCTTATTAACAGAATTTCCACCCTCAGTTGGGTATATCTAATTTGCCAAGTGCTGGCAGCAAAAAGGTGTTGCAAATACCAGATATTTAACTATGGGGCAGTTCCCCACTTTTCAAAAGCTGAAGTAGCAGTGGCAGCTGCCAAATTTGCTAGCAGACCAAATACTACTACATAAGTCTCAAAAGAAAATATTCCCTGTATATAATTAGATCTGAAGATGTCCATAGGTTATTGGCTATGACCACACATAGTAACATAATTGTACTTTGGTACAACTAAAAGTAGAAAGTAGAATTATTTTGTAATAAGATTAGTGAGCTATGTGATACAATTAAGGCGGCATTTGAGCTGGCTGGTGAAAAACAATTTAAAATACCACACAGAACATATGTTCATTACTAGGCTGGGCTGATGCTATCTGTAACTAGGCCCATGTTCTTCAATGCGACTGTGTCACAAATAGTGCAGGCTAACAGTTAGCCCAACTTAGTAAACATGCCCCTATGTGTTTTTCCTTTTGGTGACAAATGAGATAATGGCAAATGTGACAAAGGCTACATAAATCAAGGCACCTTACATCTTATGTTTACACAATGCCCAAAACTGACTACCTTTTGAAATCAAGTTAGAGAAGTCAAAGAGGAGACTAGGTCAGATGCTGGATTCATCAAATAGAATACAGTATTACATTTGAAAGACTTCATAGCTAAAAGCCCAATGGTAAAAAGTGAACAATGAATGCTATCAATATGGTGGTAATGACACGCCTAAAGTCAATTTGATTATGTTGGAAAGATAAAAAACAGTCTTCATATGCTTTATGGCAAAATTGGATGAGACACTGTTGGCTATTGAAATGAAAATGACAAAAACTACAAACAAAAAATAAAAGAAAGAGCAACACAATATTAAACACACCGAACAAGGAAAGAGGAAATGTGTAGGAATATATTTGGAAATTACCATCCTCTGATGTATATATTTATGTGCAAGCACTCTCAACCATAGGAGACTTACTGCATGAGTGAAAAGTATCAATATTTTTTTGGTTTTATTTCCTTAAGTCAAGTAAATTGTTATCAGTGTTCAATTGGATCCTGTTGTAATGATGGCATCCAGTGTTCCCGCTAAGCTGCACATAGTCCTCTGATAGCATTCCTGTCAGTGGAGGTGGTGGAAAGCGATCGCGCTTAGGATCCCTTTTGCAATCACTTTGCACCTCCCCCCACCATCAGGAATATCAGTGAAGGACTCCGCACAGCTTAGCGGGAACATCAATGGCATCATAACTTATTAAAAAAATTTTATTGTGATCAATGTAACATTTGCAGTAGTGAAAATGTAATTGTTTACCTGAATAAGTAGTGGGGTAAATATGCAGAGCATGGCTCATGAAATTCTAACCCGTGTGTGTGCACACATGTGCCTATTTGACATCTGCATTGTGTGTATACATGTCTATGTTCATCTGTGTGCCTGTGTGTGTATGCATGAATCCTTCCATGTTTCTTTGTATATTTTATCTGTGTTATTTCTCTGTGTCAGTGATTAGAAGAGGAAATGAGAGGTGAGGGCTATTTGACAGGTACAATACCATAATGCTATTGTGAATCAGTCTTTGTATGCTGCAGCTGTTGGAACAGCTTTTTCTACTGAAATGCATTAAAGCATTTTTTGGGAAGACAGCGGAATTCATTTTTCTTCCTTCAGCCACCATATGCAGAAACTGAACTTGTAGAGTGCAAGAACTTCCCCCAGCTCTTCCTCAGACTAGAGCAACATTCCACTATTTCAACCCACAACCTGATTAGATGGATCCTACCCATAGTCTCTGCTGCTGATTACAGTAAAAGCAGGGGGAAGGGATTAGAGAACTTGAGATAAAGCATAGTTACTCACCTGTAACAGGTGATCTCCGGGAACAGCAGGAATTTAGTCCTCACAAATGGGTATCGTCGGTACCGACTGAGCCTGCGCGGGAACGCTCCCCAGCGTCCAATTAGAAAGCTTTTGGGAGCATCCAACAGCGCCTGCGTGCTGCTGAGACAAAGAGAGAGAGAGAGGGAAAGAGAAAGAGATAGAGATACAACTCCTAGGAGAGGTGGGTGGGTTGTGAGGACTAAATTCCTGCTGTTCCCGGAGATCACCTGTTACAGGTGAGTAACTATGCTATCTCCTGGAACAAGCAGGAATGTAGTCCTCACATATGGGAACTCCCTAGCTTTAGATGCCAGGGAGAGACCCCAGAGGTTCTGTGCCCCTGTGAAAGGGCTCCACTTCCCCCCATGGATCTCTGGCATCCAAACAGGGATGGTGGGTAGGAGTTGATTAGGTATGGAACAGGTGTTGAACAGCCTGACCAAACAAGGCATCCCGGCGGGAGTCCTTGTCCAAGCAGTAATGGGCTGTGAAGGTATGAACCGAGGCCCAGGTGGCTGCTCGACAGATGTCATCGATAGACACAGAGTGCAGATGAGCCATTGAAGCTGCCATGGCTCTCACATTGTGAGCTGTGACATGGCCCTCTAGAGGAAGATTCTTACTCTGATAGGCAAAGGAAATACACTGAGCAATTCAGTTGGACAGTGTTCTCTTGGAGACTGGAAGTCCCAAATGATAAGGATAAAAAGCAACAAAAAGTTGAGAGGACTTTCTATGTTGCTGTGTTCTTTGTAAGTAAAAAGCTAAGGCTCTTTTACATTCCAAAGTATGAAGATTACTTTCTGCATTAGATGCATGAGGCCTTGGAAAAAACACAGGCAGGCAGACCGCCTGGTTTAGATGAAAAGGCGAGACCACCTTAGGACTCATCCACCCTTTATGCCAAAGGACTACCTTGTCAAGATGGAACCTTGTATAAGGTGGATCAGCTACTAGTGCCTGCAACTCACTGATGCGGCATGCTGATGTGATTGCAATGAGAAAGATAACTTCCCAAGAAAGGAATTTCAGTGAGGTAGTAGCTAAGGGTTTGAAAGGTGGCTTCATGAGCTGACCAAGAACCAAGTTTAAGTCCCATGCCACTGGTGGTGGCCTAATGGGAGGCTTAGTTAGAAGAAGGCCTCTCATAAATCTTGCTATAAGAGGATGGAAGGAGATAGGTTGTCCATTTAGAGGCTTGAAAGAAGCTGCAATAGCACTCAAATGGACTCTTACTGAGTTAGTTTTAAGTCCTGCATTGGATAAATGAAGGAGATACTCCAGTAATGATTCCAGAGGTATCGCAAGAGGGTTAAGACCCATCTGCGAACACCATATGGTAAACCTTTCCCACTTGAAAGCATAAGAGCGTCTTGTGAAAGGCTTCCTGGAAGCATAAAGGATATCCTTTACTTGCTGAGGGAGGTTAAGATCATGAAGATCTAGGCCTTCAGCAACCAAGCCCTGAAATGCAGAGACTGGGGATTGGGATGCCATAACATTCCGTCCTCCTGAGACAGGAGATCTGGAGCAGACCCTAACTCCAGGGAGGGAGCTTGAGAGAGATGTAGAAGCAGAGGGTACCACACCTGCCGTGGCCAATCTGGAGCTATGAGAATCATACAGCCTCTGTCTCTCTGAAGCTTGAACAGAGTTTTGGGAATTAGGGGAATGGGTGGAAAGGCATACAGGAAGTCTTGACCCCAGTAAAGGAGGAAAGCATCCCTGGCCTGAGAGCCCTGAGCCGGAATTCTGGAACAGAGCCGGTGAAGTTTGGCATTCAACGGACTTGCAAATAAGTCTATGTCCTGGGATCCCTAAATTTGAAAAATCTTGGCCACCTGGTCTGCATGTAGAGACCATTCGTGTGGAAGCAGAACTCGACTGAGTCTGTCTGCCCAAGGGTTTTGTATGCCTGGAAGATACACTGCCAGGAGATGAATCTGATGCTCTTTGGCGAGGGCCCATAGTTGCAAAGCTTCGTTGCAAAGCGACAGAGAGCCTGTTCCCCCCTGCTTGTTCACGTAGAACATGGCTACTTGATTGTCCGTCTGAATGAGGACTGTCTTGTAGCTGAGCAGGGTGTGGAATACTCGAAGAGCAAGGAAGATTGCTCTGAGCTCTAAGAGATTGATATGTAGATGAGTCTCCTGTGGAGTCCAGGTGCCTTAGGTGGAGAGGTCTTGCAGATGAGCTCCCCAACCCATTGGTGAAGCATCTGTTGTGAGAGTTGCCTTGGGTAAAGGTTTTTGAAATGGGGACCCCAGCAACAGGTTCTGAGTGCACTGCCACCATTGGAGGGACAAAATAAGGTGATTTGTGTTTGCTATTTTGTCTGACAGACACCCTGATGCCTGGGTCCATTGAGTGGATAAAGTCCACTGGGCTGCTCTTATATGGAGGCGAGCATAAGGAACCACATGCACGGTAGATGCCATATGGCCTAGTAGTTGTAACATTTCTCGAGCAGTGAGATGAGGCTTTGGCACTGCTTGAGAAGTTAACTGCACCATGCGAAGGCAACGGGCCTGGGGAAGATAGGCCCTTGCTCTTCTGGTATCCAGCAAAGCTCCTATGAACTCTAGAGACTGAGTGGGAGTTAGACTGGATTTTGGGATGTTTAGGACCATACCCAAATACTGAAGAATACGCACTGCGCAAGACAGAGAAATCCTGGCCTCTGACTCTGATGGGGCTCAAATGAGCCAGTCGTCTAAGTAGGGGAAGACGAATATCCCTAGAGTGCGGAGAAATGCTGCTACCACAGCCATGCATTTCGTGAACACTCTTGGTGCTGAGGCCAGGCCAAAAGGAAGCACCCTGTATTGGTAGTGCTTTCCTTGAAAAAGGAACCGAAGGAACCTTCTGTGAATTGGATGGATGAGAACATGGGTGTACTCATCCTTGAGATCTAGAGAAGAAACCCAATCCTGACGCTGAAGGTATGGCAGCAGAATTCCTAGAGAAATCATCTTGAATTTCTCTTTGAACGGGAATTTGTTCAATTCTCTGAGGTCCAAGATAGGTCTGTATCCCCCTGTTTTCTTTGGGATAAGGAAATAGGGGGAGTAAAACCCTGTACCCTGTTGATGAATGGGTACTTCTTCTATTGCCCCTTGGGCAAGAAGGATAGTGACCTCTTGATCTAACAGTTTGAGAGAGGTCTGAGAATTGAACTCTCTTATTTATTTATTTACATTCTCTTATATACCATGCTATTCTGCAACAGTGCGGTTTACATTGAACAAACAAATTACATTGAACAGGGCATTATAACTTGGAGATAACTATTTTACAGGGAACATGGGCTATGGAGGGTTAACTGGCTTGCCCAAGACCACAAGGAGCACCTGTGGGACTAAAAACCCCAGTCCTTCCGGCCCAAGGTTGCTGTCCTCTAGTGGGATTTGAACCCCTGACCTTCCGGCCTGAAGTACCTTGCCTCAACCACTAGGCCACTCCTCCACTCCATGTCTTACCACTGTGGGAGGAGGCATGCACAGAAAGTGCAGCTTGTACCCCTCTCGTATAATGGAGAGTGTCCAACGCTCTGCTGTTATCTGCTCCCATCTGGGGGCAAAGTGACATAACTTTCCTGGAATGGTGGAAGGCTCTGGTCCATTGAGGGCCAGGAAGGCTAAGTTCTCTAGATGAAAGTCAAAGGCCTTGTGGAGGCTGAGACGGTTGAGGCTTAGCAGTCTTAGCTTTCCTTTGTTTAGGTGGTTGCTGACCTGCATAATGTCCCTGCTGGGAATAAGAGGGATAAAACCTCTTCTTTTTTGAAAAGAAAGAAATCTTTCAAGAAGCCTTTCTCGCAGGATCAGCTGTGGCTTTGGATAACCTATCCAAAGTGGAGTTGTCAGCATCTAATTCATTGGCTTTTTCTTGCCAAGTTTTGCCAAACAAATTCTCACCTGTGCCTAGTTTGTCCTGCACCCAGAGCTCCAAATCGGATGCCTGGAGCCAGGCAATTCTACGTGCACCTATGGCAATGGCAGAGGTTCTGCTTATGCCCTCAAAACAGTCAAAAGCTGCACGGTTGACAAACTTAGAAACATCCTGGGCATGTTTGACCAGTGTGAGAAAATCCTGCCTTTTGTCCTCAGGAAGAAGAGGGCTGAAAACCTCTAGATCTCCTGTGACTTCTTTAAGGAACATACCCATATATAAAATATAGGAATTGATCCTGGCAGAAAGCATGGAAGCCTGGAAAGTACGACGTCCAAAGGCATCCAAGGTTCTACACATGTCCTGGAGGATTAGACGCATGCCTCTTTGCACTCTTGATCCTTCTCATAGCTGACTCCACTACAATAGAGTGGTGAGGAAGCCGAGTTTTCTGGAAGCCAGGACAAGGAGGGACTCGATACATGGTATCCAGTCTGCGAGAGTGAGGAGAGGTGGTAAGAGATGTCTCCCACATTCTCAACATGAGATCATGTAAGATCTCATGGATAGGCAAGGTAGCTGCTTCCTTGGGAGTTTTGGGATATTGTAAAATCTCTAACACCTTTGCCCTGTGCTCTGTTTCAGGAGTCACAGTAATGGACAGACCTCGAGCCACCTCCCTGATAAAATCCTGAAAGAAGATATCTTCTGGAGGAGACATCCTACGTTTAGGAGAGGAAGGCTCCTCCGGGAGAAGTATTCCGGTATCGACAGAGCTGTCAGAATCCTCGGACTCCTCCGAGGATTCGAAGTACCTTCTGTCCGGATACTCTTGAAGAGCCCGATACCCATACTGACTGAAGTCGGTACCGGGGGGAAATCGGTACCGGTGTATCGGTACCGGATGGCATCGCATGACTGGGTGCCTGCAAAGCAGACACCGATGTCGATGCTGTTGGTACCGGTACCGATACCGGTACCAGCGTTGGTACCGGTACCGGTTGAACTGTCTGACACGGTTCCGAGGGTATCGATGCCGCAAGCAGAGCCACCAGACTGCGTTCAATAGCCAGGAACCTCTGGTCTGCCGATGCCTGGGTATCGGTACCGGAAGCAGCCGGTACCCCAGAGCATGGCACCAGTAGTTCTGCCGAGGTCGAGGCCTTGAGAACGTCCTGGAGCCCCGTTAATGCTTTGGAAGCCGGCGCCTCCCGCTGGGGCAAGTTTGCCGGTACAGAACCCTCAAGGACAACGCCAGAGGCATCTCGATGCTTAGGAGATCTACCCTTTGAGGACCGGCTGGACTTATGTTTAGTTACCTGAGATCCATGGGAGGAAGACGAAGCCCTGGAAGACGTCGATGCCACCGAGGCTGCATCGGAGGGAAAAAGGGTGCTGAGCTTGGCAGCTCGGTTTTGTCGACCCCTCCTGGACATCATGGCACAAGCCATACATTCGGAGATGGAGTGGTCAGGACCTAAACATTTAAGACACCAATCGTGGGTGTCGGTGACGGAGATGGTACCGCCACACTTGGTGCACTCTTTAAACCCCGAGGCGAGTTTTTCCATGATGGAGGAAATTTTGGGCCTAAGGCCCAAAATGGCGCGTGCACCTGGAAAAGTTAGGAAAAAAAGATTATATATTTTTTTTTTTTAAAAAGAAAGAACCACCGGCGGTACCGGTGTAACGTCGAGGAAGGCAGACGCGACCACAAAAAGAAGAATAAGGAAAAATATTTTCTGCGGTGAGAGGAACACGACCTGCTGGCTCCGCGGAAAATGAAGAACTGGAGAGAGGCAGTTGAGAAAGGCATGAAGGCAGCATGCAGGCGCTGTGGGATGCTCCCAAAAGCTTTCTAATTGGATGCTGGGGAGCGTTCCCGCGCAGGCTCTGTCGGTACCGACGATACCCATTTGTGAGGACTACATTCATGCTTGTTCCTGGAGATAGACTTTAAACTCTGAAAAATGTCCAGACATTTTAGCCACTCTTACAGCTTCCAGATCTTAATGTAAAAATCAGTAGAATCACAAAAAAAGTCAGTTGTCAGAGCATGTCTGACATCAACCCCTCCCCTCCCTAAACTTTGGACCCTAGGTATGTCCATAGTTTTGTTAGTTCCTTAACCTAGCCCTGGCCCATGGCAACAAATAACAGTTACTACACACAGCAATCAATAAGAAAGCAGTACAATTCAGTCTGTAGCTTTCACAGTAGAAACAGCAGCAAAGAAAATAAAAATATGAGAATTTAAAATACAGTAAATTACAGCTAGAGAATTATTTGCAACCCTTGTATCTGTCTGTATATATCTGTTGTGTGCTCTACGTGCGTTGTATCTGTGGAGCTTAGCTGGGGGTGGTGACATTTCTTGGGGACAGTATTGGATAGCGAAGACAGATGCAGTGAGGTAGTTTTGGGGTGACTGTAGTTGTCAGGGTGGTAGGGCAGTTGCAGTGGGTTTTTCTAGTGGAGAGAGTTATATCTTGGGTGGTTTTGAGCATAGGCAGTCATGGGGGAACCTTTTGGGATGGAGCAGTTGGCAGGATATTTTGCAGGGTAGTGAGGCAAATGTGGAGGGCAGTTAAAGAGGTGGTAGTTTTACTACAACAAATTTGAGTTTCATTATGCATTGAGAAAAAAATTACTTTTTCCCAATTAGTCTTAAATCTGCTACATTGTAGCTTCATTGTGTCTCCTCTAGTCTGCTTCTTGAAGGCATAAACAACTGATCTACTTTAACTCTTCCACGCCACTCAGCCATCTCTTTACAAATTAAAGAGCCCTAACCTTTTAAGACTTTTCTCATAGGGGTATCCTTTTATTCTCTATCATTTTGGCCACTCTGTACCTTTTCTAATTCTGCTATATCCTTTTTAAGATATGGCAACCAGAACTGCACACAATATTCAAGGTTCAGTCGCACCATGGAGCAGATATGGAGGCATATCATCCTCCTTGGTTTTATTCTCCATTCCTTTCCTTATGATTCCTAGCATTCTATTTGTTTTCTTGGCCACCGCTGCACACTGGGCAAAGGGTTTCAATATATTATCCACAATGACACCTAGATCCTTTCCTGGATGGTGTTTCTTAATGTGGAACCTTGCATTGTGTAACTGTAGTTTGTCTACATTAAATTTCATCTGCCACTTGGATGCCTAGTCTCCCAGTTTCTAAAGTCCTCTTGCAATTTTTCACAATCCTCTTGTGTTTAACAACTTTGAATAATTTTGTCTTATCCGCAAATTTGATCTCCTCACTTGTTCCCATTTCCACGTCATTCATGAAAATGTTAAAAAGCAGTGGAGGCATATAGCCCTACTCTCCATTTTCTATCTTTTAGCCAGTTCCCAATCCAAAATAGGACATTGCCTCCTGTCCCATGACTCCGATTTCAAGAATCTCTCATGAGGGACCTTGTCAAAGGCTTTCTGAAAAGCCAGACACATTATAAATCAACAGGCTCACCTTTATCTACCTGCTTAGTCACATCTTCAAAAAAAATATAGAAGATTAGTGAGACAAGTGTCTTACTACTGATCATCTGTATATCACTACAAGGCATACACAGCTAAATTCATGTTGGCTTTGTCCCATAAACCATGTTCAGTAATTTTGTTCTTTATAACGGTTTCTACCAATTTGCCCAGTACAGACCTCAGGCTCATCAGTATGCACTTTCCCGGATCACTCTTGAAACCCTTTTTAAAGGCTGCTGTTACGTTGACCACCTCCAGTCTACAGATACTACAGCTGATTTTAATGATAGTTCACAAATTATTAATAGTAGGTCTGCAATCTCAATTTTTAATTTCTTTCAGCACCCTGGATGTATATCATCCAGTTCAGATTTGCTAGTCTTTATTTTATCAAACTGCTGTATTACATCATCCAGGTTTATTGAGATTTGTTTCAATTCCTCTGATACATCACCTTTAAATATAATTTCTGACATGGGTAACGTCCCTATATCTTCTTCGATAAAGACTGAAGCAAAGCATTCATTCAGTCTCTCCATTATGACCTTGTCTTCCCTTACTGCCCCCCTTTTAGCTGTCTATTATCTAATGGTCCAACTCACAGGTTTTTTGCTACAAGTGTACTTGAAAAAGTTTTGATTACAATATTTTCCTTACACAGCAAGCTTCTTTTCAAATTCTTTTTACCTGCTTTATCAATGCCTTGCATCTGACTTGCCAGTGCTTGTGTTGCTGTTTGTTTTCATAATTTGGCTCCTTTTTCCATATTCTGAAAGCTGATATTTTAAGCTAAAAACAGCCTCTTTGACCTCACTTTAAATCAGGCCAACAGACATTTGGCCTTGCTTCCGCCTTTCTTAAAGCATGAAATACATCTGGTCTGGGCTTCCAAGATAATATTTTTAACCACCACCCAGGCTTGATGTAAACTTCTAACCTTTGTAGCCACTCCTTTTATTTCTTAACCTTTTTCCTCATTTTATTATAGTCTCCCTTTTGAAAGTTAAAAGTTAGAATAGTGGATTTCCTTGCTGTCCTCCTTCCATTTATTAAATCAAATATGATCATGTTTACAGTTATTTTGAGATTTGATATACCGCCTATGAGCAAAGGTTATGATCACTGTTGCCAATGGCTACTACACAGTTATCTCTTGCACCAGATTCTGACGTTCACTAAGGAAAAGGTCTAAAACAATTTCCCCTCCTGATCTGATATGGCTCATTTCCAAACTGACTCGTTTTACCAGTTTTCCCCCCACATGCCAAGTTTCATTCCATTGTGTTAATTTTTCTGAAAGTTATTTTGCCCTCAGACGGACAGACATTCTCGACCCCTTTTGTATAGTTCTTTTCAGTGTCTATTGGGATGGAAAGAATAAAAAAGAAAAGCAAAAAATCCTCATGTGTGCCAGCTATAGTGCAGGTCTACTACATGGGAGAACTGGATGTGTTGAGTTTTATTCCATTTATCCAATGTCTGACAGACCCCATCATATCAGCTACCCAAGACTGAGGGAGGTTCAATACCGCTGGGGAGCTCTTAGTTGCAAACTTCACCACAACTGCTGATGGCACATCCTACTAGCTGCTGAAAATTATGACACAGCCACCTCCATTCCTTCAGCAGCTTAAAAATCCTAGTTGAATGACAGCAGCAAAGGTAGGATTATAGCAGGAATCAACAAAAGCAGCATTTTTATCATGCCCTGCTCTGTTTCTGGTCTTTTTTTGTTCCAAAGATATTTTTTAGACAGAATTAAAGAAGGATGCAAGAGAAGTTTGAGAGAGATGGTTGTGGGGAGGGGCACAGCATAAGAAAGTATGATGGAAGAATGAAGAGTCAAAAGGATCATGGGGAAAGGGGGAGAAAGAGTTGCTATCAGAATAAAGTTTGAAAGGGGAAGATGAGGGAGCAAACACTAACATTAGGCACATTTACTGAATCTTGAGTCTCACCTTACACTACTGTTATATTTCTATCCTAATCATGTTGTTTGTAGTGCAGACATAATGCCATACTTTTATGTACATAATTTCTGTTCATAAACTTTATTCATGTAGCTTTCTTAAATATTTCTGAAATATCTACTACACTAATACAATTTAATATCGGTCACCAGTTTAGCCATCTAATTTTAGGCTTCTTGCATTTGTATAGAAAGCACAAATATTTTGGTGTTGTCCAGAGTGTGCACTATTAAACTGGGGCTATTCGTCTTGACAATATGCTCAACTTCCCAGTCAGCAGGTTGTATGAGAAGCAATAACCACACAGATTCACTTTTGAATGAGCTTACCTTGATAATCCTACAGAAATGGGTCTGGCTACTGGCTGATGGGACCGTAAAGCGGAGCGGGAAAGGACTCGTCGCTTGGTGCTCAAAGGAGAAGCTGGGCTCACAGGATATTCTTCATTACTGTCAAGGAAAGCAAAGTCAGTCCAGCTTGATAGCATGGATCAAAGACTGCAATCAATGCACTCCAAGAGACAGATTTCAAACAATTTCTTTAAAATCAATCACAGTCAGCTGGGCATCATATACCATAACAGCAAAAAATGACAAGTCCTGTGTTTTCTTCAGTGGTCTGAAGTTACTAAGTGTGTGGGTTGATTTTGCAGTTACATGCCTGCATGCTTTAGTTAATGTTTTTCTCCACTTGAAGAACATTCAGAACATTAAATAGGCTGCGTGTTGAACCGAAGGATACGAAGGCAGATGAACACCACAGATTTCATCTAGTGCAGATTTTTCCTACTTACTACATTAAGTACAGATCCTACTAGACCTCCGGCTTCATCCTCACTTTCTCACTACTAAGGATTCTCTGTCCCACACTTTTCTGAATTCAAAGGCGACATTGTCCTTACCTGCTAATTTCCTTTCCTTGAATCCTGCTAGATCAATTTAGATGTGGGCTATGTTTCCCAATCAGCAGATGGAAGCACACATCACAAGCTTCAGTGATGTTATCACATGGGTAAGATGGTGTTGTAGTTCTGGAATGTCCCAGTTTGCCAATTCCTAAGCAGATATAGGTGCATTACAAAGTTGAAAAATCAGAGAATACTTTCCTAAAGCAAACCCACCTTTCTGCAAATATGAAACTGAATACATTTAATTTGCTGACTTGGTGGAAAGAAATCCCAGCCCACAGACTCCGTTTTCCCAAGGGTGGGTCTTGGACTGGACTAGCAGAATTCAAAGAAAGGAAATTCACAGGTAAAGAAAATTTCACCTTCCTTCTCATCCTTCTAGGCCAGTCCAGGTGAGTGAGTTGACCCAAGCAGTTAGGACTTAGGGTGGGAAGATGACAATGCCCTCTTGAGAAAGGCAATCTCAAAGGCACACCTTTCACTGATGCCTATTTTCAACCTGTGGTGTTTCAAAAAAGTATGCAAGGATGACCGCCATCCCACAAATGTCTTCTGGAACTACAGCTTTGGCCTCTGTCCAGGATGCCACCTAAGCTTGTGTGGAAAAAGCCTGAAGGACAACCTATGTTTGCTTATGATTCAGCAAGTAGGCTAAACTTATGGTCTCCTTGATCCAGTGAGCAATAGAAGATTTGCAAGCTGCCTGTCCCTTCCAAGAGCCTCTGAAAAGGTACCTCAACATAACTCTAACATCCAACGCACTAAGCAATCTGTCCTGCTTAAGATCCTTAACTGAAAAGATCAGAAGACAGACCACCTAATTGATATGAAAGAAAGAGTAGTTACTCACTTGTAACAGGTGTTCTCCAGGAGCAGCAGGAATCAGTCCTCACATATGGGTGATGCCGGCGCCAACGGAGCCCCTGTGCGGAGCATTTCCCCAGCTTTCAAAGAAAGCCTTTGGGAATGCAGCGCGCATGCGCGGTCCCCTTCCCACCCAAGGGTGCCATCTTGCTCAGTCTGATGACATAGCTAAAAGACAGCAAAAAAACAAAATGAATAATATGACTGCAACTCCAAGGGGAGGAGGGAGGGTTGTGAGGACTGATTCCTGCTGCTCCTGGAGAACACCTGTTACAGGTGAGTAACTACTCTTTCTCCGGGACCAAGCAGGAAGTCAGTCCTCAAATATGGGACTCCCCAGCTTAAGGCTACCGGAGACCCAAAGCTGAAAAAAAGAGCTCCCTCTAGAGCCTCAGCATGTGAGAAAAGAATCTTCTCTGAGAACGCCCCCGAATGGTAGCCCAACACCAGGGCCGGAGGGTAGGAGTTGTGTAAACCCCAAAGAGATTATGGAGTACCGCCTGCCCGAAAGCACTGTCCCTGCGGGACTCCCTCTCAAGGCAGTAATGGGCCACAAAAGTCTGGCTTGAAGACCAAGTAGCGGCCCGGCAGATGTCTGTCAACGGAACAGAGCAGAGATGAGCCACTGACGCAACCTTCGCCCTGACACGGTGGGCCGTGACTCGACCCTGCAAAGAGAGGCCGGCTGCCCTGTACGCCCAGGCGATACAGTCTGCTACCCAAATGGACAGGGTATGCTTGGAGACAGGTAACCCCAATTTATTAGGGTCGAAAGAGACGAAGAGCTGAACGGCCCTTTGGTGCTCCCACGTACGGTCAAGGTAGGAGGACAATGCCCTCCCTACAGTCCAGGGTATGCAAGACCATCTCAGCCCGGCTGGCATGCATCCTGGGGAAGAAAGTTGGAAGAACCACCTCCTGATTGAGGTGGAAGGAGGCGACAACCTTTGGAAGGAACTTAGGGTGAGTCCGTAAGGCTACTCTGTTCCTATAGAACCTAGTATATGGTGCATCTGACACTAGGGCTTGAAGCTCACTCACTCGCCTTGCTGAGGTAAGAGAGAAAGCACAAAGGACAAGTAGCCATAGGCTCAAATGGTGGGAAAGTAAGCTGTTGCAAGACCACATTGAAATCCCACTCAGGGGCAGGCGGACGAACTGGAGGCTTAAGCAAAAGCAGGCCTCTGAGGAAGCGAGCTACCAAAGGGTGGCCTGAGAGAGACTGACCCTCCACCAGTGAGTGGTGCGCTGAAAGAGCACTAAGATGAACTCTAACAGAATTGGACTTAAGGTCTAGGTTGGACAGGTGAAGCAAATATTGCAGCACCACTGGTACCAGGCATGAGAAAGGATCCTCGTGTTGAGTACACCAGATAGAGAACCTACGCCACTTAAGGGCATAAGATTTTCTGGTGGACTGCCTCCTAGAGGCCAAGACCACGTCCTCCACTTCCCTAGGCAGCAGTAAGGGTGCTAGAACTACCCTTTCAGCAGCCAGGCCATCAAATTGAGGGACTGGAGGTTGGGGTGCAAGAGAGATTCCTGCTCCTGAGACAGGAGATCTGGTTGCATTCCCAGAGGAAGAGGAGAGTCCGCCGCTAGTTGCAAAAGAAGTGGGAACCACGATTGCCTTGGCCATCTGGGGACCACCAGGATCACCGAGGCCTTGTCCAGGAGCACTGTGAACAGTGTCTGGGGCACTAGAGGCGTGTAAGGAAATGCATATAGAAGGCCAGTAGACCATGGAATGAGAAACACATCCACTGCTAATCTGAGAGGATGTGGTTGTCTGGAGCAGAACTGGGGCAGTTGACGGTTCAGAGGACTGGCAAAGAGATCTATGGTTGGGAGACCCCATCTTAGGAAGATCTGTTGAACTACTAGCGGATTCAATTGCCATTCGTGTGGCTGTAGGATCCTGCTCAATCTGTCTGCCAGGTAATTCTCCTGTCCAGGGAGATAGACCGCCTTGAGAAGTATGCCATGATTGACTGCCCAGGAGCACAGGTTCTGCGCTTCCTGACAGAGAAGTTGGGCCCTGTGCCCCCCTGTTTGTTCACATAGAACATAGCAACTTGATTGTCCATCTGAACTAAGATGGATTGGTGAGAGATGACATGAGAGAAAGTCCGCAGGGCTAAGTGGATAGCTCGCAGTTCCAAGAGACTGATCTGCTGTGCGGCCTCCCAAGGAGACCACAGGCCTTGAGTGCATGCTCCCTGGCAATGAGCTCCCCAAACTTGGAGAGAAGCATCATTTGTCAGCACTTGAGAGTGAGGAGGTGCCTGAAAAGGTACCCCTTGCACCAGATTTGGAAGATGAAGCCACCACTGTAGAGAAGACTCTAGTAGCGTAGACACCCTCACCTTGTCCTTCAGGTTTCCTGTGGCTTGGTGCCACTGAGTTCTGAGGGCCCACTGAGCTGGCCTCATGTGCAGACGGGCATTTGGAGTTACATGGACGGTGGAAGCCATGTGACCTAAGTCTCAGGAATTGTCTGGCGGAGACCAGAGAATTGCTGTGAAATTGTCTGGCCAGATCCAAACTGTGCGCCCTGTCCACGGGTAAAAAGGCCTTTGCCTGAAGGGTGTCTAGCCTTGCTCCTATGAACTCATGTTTTGCGAGGGGCGCAAAGTGGACTTTCCGAAGTTTATAATGCTGGAGTAGAGTGACAGTGCGAAGGGTGGATTGATTGGTCTCCTGTTGGGACTGGCCTCTGATGAGCCAGTTGTCCAGGTATGGGAAGACAAAGAGTCCTTGCACTCTGAGGTAGGCCGCCACCACCGCCAGGCACTTGGTGAAGAACCTGGGGGCGGAGGTTAGGCCAAAAGGCGGTACCTTGTTCTGATAATGGTTTCTTCCCACTACAAATCGAAGATATTGTCTGTGGTCTGGATGAATAAGGATGTGAGATAAGCATCCTTTAGGTCTAAGGAGCATAGCCAATCTCCCTGCTGGAGGTAGGTCAGCAGGAATCCAAGGGTAAGCATCTTGAACTTTCCCTCTCCAGGAACTTGAGATTTCACAAGTCTAGGATGGGCCTGAGGCCTCCTGTCCTTTTTGGTACTAGAATACCTGGATTAAAAGCCTTGTCCCCTCAGGTGGTGGGGCACCGGTTCCACCACCTGTTCCTTTACAAGACCTGCTAAATCCTGGAATAGGTCCCTGTGCAGAGGATGTCTGGGAGGCTCCCCTGTAAAGTAGGAGGGGGGTACCTGGTGGAAGTGGAGGAGACAGCCCTTCTGGACTATGCTTAGCACCCAGGTATCCCTTGTTACGGCTGGCCACCTGTGGGCATACAGGGCCAGCCAGCCTCCTGTGCTGAGAGGGGTCAGCTGAGGAGAGGCTACGCCACTGGAGTCAAAACCCCGCACCCTGCTGTGCAGGAGGCGGAGTTGGTGGCTTGGGGGTTTTCTGCCTAGAGGGCCCATGTCCCTGTCCCTTGGCCTGCTGACCCTGTTGGGGAGCTACAGAGGCCTGAAAGTGAGGGTATGATTTATAGGCAGATGACTTCCTCAGGCAAAAGGTCTTTTCCCGAGCCCTTCTTCTGAGAAGGGGCAGAGGTTTTCCTGGATAGCCTTCTCCAGGTAAGAGTTTCGGACTCGTGTTCTGCAGCCTTTTCAGCCATGGGCTTGCCAAAGAGGTTTTCACCTCGGCAGGGGACATCGACCAACTTGTCCTGTACCCATGGCTCGAGGTCCGATGACTGCAGCCAGGCCTGACGGCGTGCACCAATGGCGGCCGCGGCTACCCGGGCCGAAGCCTCGAAGCCATCATAGGCTGCTCGAGAGATAAACTTTGAGCACGCTCGGATACCCGATGACAGGGCCTTGAACCTCTGCAAAGGTTCCTCGGAGAGACCAGCAGAGAACCCGGCAATCTCCTTTGCCAGGTCTCGAAGGTACATGCCCATGTACAGCTGGTAGGTCTGGACACAGCAAGCAAGCATAGAGCCCTGGAAGCACTTCCTACCGAGGGCATCCAGGTTCCGGGCCTCCCTGCCGGGAGGCACCAAGCAGTACATCTTCTGACTCTTCAGACAATGTATGGCCAATTCCACAATCATGGAGTGGTGCGGTAGTTGTGCCTTCTAGAACTTGGGGCTCTTGCGGACTCGATACATGGAATCGACCGGCTTGCTCAAAACCGGCGTCAAGGCCGGCGCCTCCCACATGCGGAAGAGCAACCATTCCAGCATCGGAAGAACCACTACAGTAAAGGCCTCCTGGGGGAGAGTCATACTGCAGGGCCTCGGCTCGAGGCTCCTCCTCGGGGTCCGCGGGGAATGCCAAGGCCTTGGCCATATCCCGCACGAAGTCCGAGAACCGGGTATCCTCCGGGGGGGACCTTCTCCGAGGTTTGGACTCCGGCGAGTCCGATGGGATACACCGGGTCCGAAATGTGTCCGGGGACTCCTTGTCCTCCGTTTCCCAGCCCAACCCCTCAGAGGAGGAATCGAGCGGCTCCAGTCGGGCAGGCACTGATGCCATCCGCCCCGACGCCGAGGGTACCGGCATCGACGACCTTGGTCCCGAATGGGAGGCCGAAGGAGACCGTGGCCGAGGATCGACTCGAGAGCGCATGGACTCGAGGATCGGCTCGGCCTCCGGGGTCGACTTGGACGTCGATGTCCCGGTGGTCGGGGTAGATGCATCGGTGAGACTGGCGATCAGTGCCCGCTGCTGTTCCATGAAGGCAGCCAAGCTGCTCTCCAAGGCCATCAACCTGAATCCGAGCTCAGGAGACTAAGCAGACCCCCGACTTGGGGCCCGACGTCAGCTCCCCCAGTGGAGAATCCACGAGGACTACAATACTCACGTGACCCGAGGACTCCATCTCCACATGAGATTGTTTGGCGGGCCTCTCTGACTCCGAAGACCCGGGACGGCGCTCGGGGCTATGCGACCTGGCCCTCGAGGAGCCAAATGCGTCCACAGACGCCGCCCTCGCGGGTTTCTTCTTCCTGCTATGTTCCCGCAAGGGAGACCCCCTTTCAGAGGAGCCTCGGCGATGCTCGGGGCCGGAGTCCCGAGACGTCAAGGCCTCTGACTAAGTACGGGCCCGTCCAGACGCGGAGTCAGAGAAGATCCTTTCCTTTTGGTGCTGCTAGCTCCTCAACGCCTTCAAGGACATTTTCCCCACACGGGCCAAAGATCATCGGGTCATGATTGGGCCCGAGGAAGCGGAGGCAGCAATCATGTGTGTCGGTGAGAGACATCAGTTTCTTACACCGATCACACTTTTTAAACCCACTGGCAGCCATCGGGAGAAAAAGGGCCCCTGCGAGGTCAAAAGACAGGGCTGCCAGTGAAAAATAGAAAAATAGCGTGTACGCTAGTCGCTAAGGACAAAAACCAAAAAATGAAGTCTGGGCTCGATACCAACGTATCGGGCCCAGGCGGGAAATGGAACCGGCGTCGAAACGAAGAAAAACGGGTCCACGCAGAAGAATCAACTTTTTCCTCGGGTGAAAACGAAACACGTCCGTCGGGCTCCGCGGAAACAAGACGACTGAGCAAGATGGCACCCTTGGGCGGGAAGGGGACCGCGCATGCGCACTGCATTCCTAAAGGCTTTCTTTGAAAGCTGGGGAAATGGTCCGCACTGGGGTTCCGTCGGCGCCGACGTAACCCATATATGAGGACTGACTTCCTGCTTGGTCCTGGAGAAAGATAGGACTTTAGGCAGGAAGAATGGCACTATACACAGAGAGACATCTCTGGATGAAAAGGAAAGGTATGGACTGCGACACGAGTGCACCTGAAGCTCTGAAAGCTTCTAACAGAGAAAACTGCAACCAAGAATACTGCTTTTAAGGGTTGCCTGCCAAAGAGTCTCAAAAGAACTGCCCATTAAGGTCCACAATAACAAGGACAAGTCCCATTGTGGGATTACATGCCACTGAGGTGGTCGAATTTGCTTTACTCACTTAAGGAAGCAAGCAAGCAACATCTTGATGAGATGCAAAAGAAACACATTGGACAGGCAATAGCCAGAACATACACCTTCAGAGAATTAATGCAAGACTACCATCAAGCCCTCTGCCTGTAAGGAGGCCAGGACATATGCCATGCGGCTTTCCATACCAAGGAACTGGAAGAACAAAGACTTGAAAATTCACTGGACCCAAACATAGGCCAATATAACCTACAAGCCTTAAACAGAGTGGCAACCACCACTGCCAAATAACCTCTCAGGTCATCTGCAAGAAAGGATCTGGATCCTCAATAGTAGTCGTCTCTGGCACAGTAGACCATGACCCTTAGGGAGGATGAACGAGTAAGTCTTAGCACAATTTTCAGAAGACTGTGTTAGTGAGAAACTAGCTCAACGTAAAGTAGACAAAGCAATGGGACCGGATGGGATACACCCTAGAATACTGAGGGAACTTGGGGACGTTCTAGCAACTCCACTGACTGACCTTTTCAATGCCTCGGAGTCGGAAGTGGTGCCAAAGGACTGGAGAGGCGCTCATGTGGTGCCTTTACACAAAAGTGGAAGTAAGGATGTGGTTGAAAACTACAGGCCGGTTAGTTTAACTTCGGTGGTGAGTAAATTATTGGAAACACTGCTGAAAGAAAATAGTGAGGTTTCTGGAGCCCAGCAGATTACAGGATCCGAGGCAGCATGGATTCACCCGAGGCAAGTCTTGTCAGACAAATCCGATTGATTTCTTTGACTGGGTGACCAGGGAATTGGACCGAGGGAGAGCTCTAGATGTGGAGTATTTAGATTTCAGTAAAGCCTTTGACACTGTTCCTCACAGGCGACTTATAAATAAACTGAGCACCCTAGGTATGGACCCTAAAGTTACTGCTTGGGTTAGAAATTGGTTGGGTGGGAGGCGACAAAGAGTACAAGTAAATGGAGCTCACTCTGAGGAGAAGGATGTTACCAGTGGTGTGCCCCAGGGATCTGTCCTTGGTCCAATTCTTTTTAACATCTTTGTTAGTGATATAGCGGAAGGGCTGTCGGGTAAGGTTTGCCTCTTTGCGGATGATACGAAAATCTGCAATAGAGTAGACACCCAGGAAGGGGTAGATAACATGAGGAGGGATCTAGCTAAGCTTGAAGAATGGTCTAGAATTTGGCAGCTGGGATTTAATGTTAAAAAATGTAAGGTCATGCATTTGGGCTGCAGCAATCCAAGGGAGCAAGATAGTATAGGGGATGAAGTACTTTAGTCCACTAAAGAAGAGCGGGAACTAGGCACGGTTGTGTCTGATGATCTTAAAGTAGCTAAACAGGTAGAAAAGGCGACGGCAAAAGCTAGAAGGATGCTTGGGTGCATATGGAGAGGAATGGCTAGCAGAAAAAAAGGAGATGATAATGCCTCTGTATAAGTCTTTGGTGCGACCTCATTTGGAGTATAGTGTGCAATTCTGGAGACCGCACCTTCAAAAGGATGTGAACAGGATGGAGTCGGTGCAGAGGGTGGCTACTAAAATGATTAGTGGTCTTCATTATAAAGCATATGAGGACAGACTGAAGGATCTTAATATGTACACCTTAGAGGAAAGGCAGGATAGAGGTGATATGATTAAGATGTTTTAATACCTCCGTGGCATAAATGTTCAGGGAGAGAGCCTCTCAATTGAAAGCAAGTTCTGCTACGAGGGGACATGGGATGAGGGTGAAAGGGGATAGATTCAGGAGTGATATGCGGAAATATTTCTTTACGGAAAGAGTAGTGGATCCATGGAATTAGTCTCCCAGTGGAGGTGGTAGAGATGAGGACAGTAACTGAATTCAAAAAAGCAAGGGACAAACACAGAGGATCTCTAAAGGTAAAAAGGGGACTGTTGTAGTTGTTGATATGGAAGGATAGACTAGATAGGCCATGTGGTCTTTTTCTGTCATCATATTTCTATGTTTCTATGTTGGCAAACCAAGGTGTATGGAGCCACTCTGAGGCTACCAGAATGATTAGCCCTGCAAGAGTCTGAACCCTGTGCGGTACAAAACTTACAGCTGTCACAGGATGGGGGTGGCTGGGGGTGGAGGTGACAAACAGCAGATCCCTACTGTCTGAGGAAGCAGACTGCCTTGGCATTTCAAAACATCACCAGGTTAAATGCCGGTAGGACCCAGCATTGTACAAGACTGAACACTTGAGGAATGAGCTCTCACTCTCCAAGGTCGAGAAGGTTCTGACTGAGGAAATCTATTTTTTCATTCTTAGAGCCCACAATTTGAACTACTGAGAGAAGATACTTACTCGCCTGCCACAGGTGTTCTCCATGGACAGCAGGAATAAGTCCTCACACTTGGGTGACATCCTCGATGAAGCCCTGCATGGGAACATTCCCCAGCTTCTATGCGCCATCTTGTTCAGTCTGATAACATAGCTGTAGCAGAATACAACTCCTCGGGGAGGTGGGAGGGCTATGAGCTCTTATTCCTGCTGTCTATGGGGAACATCTGCTACAGGTGAATAATTACCTTTTCTCCGTGGACAAGTATGAAGTAAGTCCTCACACATGGGACTTCTAAGCTACAGGCTACCGAAAACTGAGGCGGCCACCGACAAGCCCAACAGGGGCAACATTAAACAACAAAACTTGAAAACCCAACTATGTACAGTGACGGCAATTCCCACTCCTTGTTCTCTGTCATATGGGTGACGTCGGCGCCGATAGAGCCCTCGTGCGGAGCATTTCCCCAGCTTTCAAAGAAAGCCTTTGGGAATGCAGCGCGCATACGCGGTCCCCTTCCCACCCAAGGGTGCCATCTTGCTCAGTCTGACGACATAGCTAAAAGACAGCAAAAAACCCCAAAATGAAATATGACTGCAACTCCAAGGGGAGGAGGGAGGGTTGTGAGGACTGATTCCTGCTACTCCTGGAGAACACCTGTTACAGGTGAGTAACTACACTTTCTCCAGGACCAAGCAGGAAGTCAGTCCTCACATATGGGACTCCCCAGCTCTAGGCTACCGAGAACCCAAAGCTGAAAAATAAGCTCCCTCTAGAGCCTCAGCATGCGTGATAAGAATCTTCTCTGAGAACGCCCCCGAACGGAAGCCCAACACAAGGGCCGGAGGGTAGGAGTTGCCTAAACCTCAAAGAGATTATGGAGTACCGCCTGACCGAAAGCACTGTCCCTGCAGGACTCACTCTCGAGGCAGTAATAGGCCGCAAAAGTCTGGCTTGAAGACCAAGTAGCGGCCCGGCAGATAACAGAGCGAAGATGAGCTACTGACGCAGCCTTCGTCCTGACACGGTGGGCTATGACTCGACCTTGCAAAGAGGTTGGCTGCCCTGTATGCCCAGGCGATACAGTCTGCAACCCAAATGGACAGGGTACGCTTGGAGACAGGTAACCCCAGCATATTAGGGTCAAAAGAGACGAAGAGCTGAACAGCCCTTCGATGCCCCCTGCGTACGGTCAATGTAGAAAGACAACGCCCTCCTACAGTCCAGGGTATGCAAGACCATTTCAGCCCGGCTGGCATGCGTCCTGGGAAAGAACGTCGGAATAACCACCTCCTCATTGAGGTGGAAGGAGGAGACAACCTTTGGAAGGAACTTAGGATGAGTCCGTAAGACCACCCTGTTCCTATAGAACCGTGTGTACGGTCTATCAGAAACCAGAGCTTGTAGTTCACTCACACGCCTGGCCGAGGTAAGAGCCACCAAGAACAATGCCTTCCAGGAAAGGAAGCGTAAATGACAGGTAGCCATTGGCTCAAACGGTGGGTGAGTAAGTTGTTGCAAGACCACATTCAAATCCCACTCAGGGGCTGGTGGACAAATCGGAGGCTTGACCAAAAGCAGGCCTCTGAGGAAACGGGCCACTAAGGGGTGGACTGACAGACTGGCCCTCCACCGGCGAGTGGTGCGCTGACAGAGCACTGAGGTGGGCCCGAACAGAGTTGGATTTAAGGCCTAGGTCCGACAAGTGAAGCAGATACTGCAGCACCACTGGGACCAGGCACGAAAACGGATCCTCTTGGCATGGAGCACACCAGGTGGAGAACCTATGCCACTTGAGGGCATAAGATTTCCGGGTGGATTTTCTCCTAGAGGCCAAAACCACCTCCTCCACTTCCCTAGGTAGAAGTAAGGGAGCTAGAACTACCCTTTCAGCAGCCAGGCCATGAAATGGAGAGACTGGAGGTTGGGATGCAGGACAGATCCCTGATCCTGAGACAGGAGATCGGGTTGCACCCCCAGAGGGAGTGGAGTGTCCACCGCCAATTGTAGAAGGAGTGGAAACCACGGTTGCCTCAGTCATCTGGGGGCTACCAGGATCAGCGAGGCCCTGTCCCGAAGAACCTTGAATAGGGTTCGGGCCACTAGAGGCGTCAGAGGAAACGCATACAGCAGGCCCGAAGACCAAGAGATTAGGAAGGCATCTGCAGCTATTCGCAGAGGATGCGGTTGCCTGGAACAGAACCTGGGCAGCTGACGGTTCAGTGGACTGGCAAAGAGATTGATGGTTGGGAGACCCCATTTTAGGAAGATCTGCTGGAGCACTAGGGGATTCAAATGCCATTCGTGAGGCTGTAGAATCCTGCTCAACCTGTCCGCCAGGTAATTTTCTTGGCCAGGTAGATAAACTGTCTTGAGAAACATTCCGTGTTGGACTGCAAAGGTGCACAGGGCCTGTGCTTCCTGACAACAGAAGCCTGGATACTATGCCTCCTTGTTTATTCACATAGAACATTGCTACATGGTTGTCCGTCTGAATCAAGACAGACTGGTGAGAGAGGACATGAGAGAAAGTTTGTAGAGCTAACCGAATAGCTCGCAACTCCAACAGATTGATCTGTTGTGTGGCCTCCCAAGGGGACCAGAGGCCCTGAGTGCATGCCCCCTGGCAATGTGCACCCCAACCTTGAAGAGAAGCATCAGTGGTCAGCACCTGTGTGTGTGGAGGTGCCTGGAAAGGTACCCCTTTGGTCAGGTTCGGGAGATGCAGCCACCACTGCAGGGAGGCCGCTAGTAGTTTGGACACTCTTACTCTGTCTCTTAAGTTTCCTGTGGCCTCTATCCACTGAGCTCTGAGGCACCATTGAGCAGGCCGCATATGCAGATGAGCATTTGGAGTTACATGGACCGTGGATGCCATGTGGCCCAAAAGCCTCAGGAAATTTCTGGCAGAGACCAGAGATCCACTGCGAAACTGCTGGGCCAGAGCCATCAGTCTGTGAGCCCTGTTCCCGGGCAAATAAGCCATTGCTTGTAAGGTATCCAACCTTGCCCCTATGAACTCCACGTCCTGTGAGGGGAGAAAAGTGGACTTTGCGAAGTTTATGACGAAGCCCAGGTGCTGGAGAAGAGAGAGTGGCTTGTCTGGCCTCCTGTGGAGACTGACCCCTGATGAGCCAGTCGTCCAGGTAAGGAAAGACAAAGATGCCCTGGTTTCTGAGATAGGCCGCCACCACCGCCAGGCATTTGGTGAAAACCCTGGGTGCTGAGGATAGGCCAAATGGAAGTACTGTACTGAAAATGATTTCCTCCCACTAGAAATCTGAGATATTGTCTGTGGTCTGGATGAATGAGGATGTGAGTATAAGCATCCTTTAGGTCTAAGGAGCATAGCCAATCTCCCTGCTGGAGGTAGGGCAGCAGTATTCCAAGGGTAAGCATCTTGAACTTTTCCCTCTCCAGGAACTTGAGATTTCGCAAGTCTAGGATGGGTCTGAGGCCTCCTGTCCTTTTTGGTACTAGAAAGTACCTGGAATAGAAGCCTCGTCCTATCAGGTGGTGAGGCACCGGTTCCACCACCTGCTCCTGTAGAAGACTTGCCAACTCCTAAAGAAGGTTCCTGTGTAGAGGGAGTCTTGGGAGGCTCTCCTGGAAAATAGGAGGGAGGTAACTGGTTGAAGTGGAGCAAGTAGCCCTTTTGGACTATGCTCAGTACTCAGGTATCCCCTGTTATAGCTGACCATCTGTGTGTGTACAGTGTCAGCCGGCCTCCTGTGCTGAGTGGAGCCAGCTGTGAGGGAGAGGCTATGCAGGGAGTCAAAACCCCGCTCCCTGCTGTGCAGGAGCTGGAGCTGGCGGCTTGGGGGTTTTCTGCCTACGGGGCCCATGTCCCTGCCCCTTGGCCAGCTGTAGAGAACTGGAATTGAGGGCAGGATTTGTAGGCAGAGACCTTCCTCGGGTAAAAGGGCTTTTTCCCCGAGCCCTTCTTCTGAGAAGGGGCAGAAGTCTTCCTGGACAGCCTTGTCCTGGTGAGAGTCTCAGTCTCGATTTCTGCAGCCTTTTCAGCCATGCGTTTGCCAAAGAGGTTCTCACCTCGGTAAGGGACATCGACCAACTTGTCCTGGACCCATGGCTCGAGGTCCGATGACTGTAGCCAGGCCTAATGGCGTGCATTAATGCCGGCCGCTGCTATCGGACCGAAGCCTCAAAGCCATCATAGGCTGCTCAAGAGATAAACTTTGAGCGCTCTCGAATCCCCGATGACAAAAAGCCTTGAACCTCTGCAAAGGTTCCTCAGAGAGGCCAGCAGAGAACCTGGCAATCTCCTTTGCCAGGTCTCGAAGGTACATGCCCATGTACAGCTGGTAAGTCTGGACACGGCAAGCCAGCATTGAGCCCTGGAAGCACTTTCTACTGAGGGCATCCAGGTTCCGGGCCTCCCTGCCGGGAAGCACCGAGGAGTGCATCTTCTGACTCTTCAGACGATGCATGGCCGATTCCACAACCATGGAATGGTGCGGTAGCTGTGCCTTCTGGAACCCAGGGCTCTTACTGACTCGATAAATGGAACCGACCCGTTTCCTGAGAACCGGTGCCGAAGCCGGTGCCTCCCACATATGGAAGAGGAGCATTCCAGCATCGGAGGAACCGGTACAGTAAAGGCCTCCTTCGGTGGAGAGTCATACTGGAGGGCCTCGAGCTCATCGGCTCGAGGCTCCTCCTCGGGATCCGCGGGGAAGGCCAAGGCCTTGGCCATGTCCCTCACGAAGTCCGAGAATCGGGTATCCTCCGGGGGGGACCTTCTCCGAGGCTCGGACTCCAGTGAGTCTGATGGGACGTACCGGGTCCGGAAAGTGTCCGGGGACTCCTCGTCCTTTGTCTCCCACCCCGACCCCTCCAAGGAGGAATCGAGCAGCTCCGGTTGGGCAGGCACCGATGTCATCCGCCCCGACGCCGAGGGTACCGGCGTCGATGACCTCAGCCCCATACGGGAGACCGAGGGAGACCTTGGCCGAGGATCGACTCGAGACCGCACGGACTCAAGGATCGGCTCGGCCTCCGGGGTCGACTTGGATGTCGAGGTCCCGGTGGTCGGGGCAGATGCACCGGTCAGACCGGCGATCAGCACCCGCTTGCTGTTCCATGAAGGCAGCCAAGCTGCTCTCCAAGGCCGTCAACCTGAGTCAGAGTTCAGGAGACTCAGCAGCCTCCGACGTCGGCTCCCCAGGAGGAGAGTCCATGAGGACAACAGTACTCACGTGACTCGGGGACTCCGGTTCCACACGAGGCAATTTGGCAGGCCTCTCCGACTCCGAGGACCCGGGACGGTGGTCGGGGCTATGCGACCTGGCCCTCGAGGGACCAAGAACGTCCACCGACACCGCCCTCGCGGGTTTCTTCTTCCTTTTGTGTTCCCGTGAGGGAGACCCCCGCTTAGAGGATCCCCGACGATGCTCGGGGTCGGACTCCCGAGACGTCAAGGTCTCTGACGAAGTCCGGGCTCGGCCGGACGCAGATTCAGAGAAGATCCTTTCTCATTGATGTTGACGGCTCCTCAGTGCCTTTGAGGACATTTTTCTGCACGGGTCACAGATCGGGTCATGATCGGGCCTGAGGCACCGGAGGCAGCAGTTGTGTGTGTCGGTGAGAGACATCAGTTTCTTACACCGATCACACTTCTTGAACCCGCAGTCATCAGGGGGAAAAGGGCCCCTGCAAGGTCAAAAGACCGGGCTGCCAGTGAAAAAGAAAAAAGCCCGAACGCTAGTCTCAAAGGACAAATACCGAAAAAGTAGCTCCGGGCTCGATACCGGTGTACCGGGCCCAGGCAGGAAGTGGAACTGGCATCGAACCAGCAAAAAACCACGAATCTTGGAAGGAAATCAACTTTTAAGTGGGTGACTAAGACACACGTCTGTCGGGCTCCGCGGAAAAAAGAAGACTGAGCAAGATGGCACCCTTGGACGGGAAGGGGACTGCGCATGCGCGCTGCATTCGCAAAGGCTTTCTTTGAAAGCTGGGGAAATGCTCCACACGAGGGCTCCGTCAGCGCCATCATTTATATGTGAGGACTGACTTCCTGCTTGGTCCTGGAGAATAAACAAAAAAATTTAAAAAGCTGCAGGAGAAGGAAAAAGAACGCCATTAAATTTTAGAAACAGAACAGAGGAGAAAAAGATAAGGACAGAAGAAGAAAGGGGACAGGGGACAATAGGTAGCAACAGTTAACAAAAGGGCGAGGGAATGTTATGATGACAAGGGGGGTGGGACAGGAGAGCATATAAGGCTGCATTTCAGTGGGGAGGGGGAGAAAGAGGGGAAAGGGAAGGTGGTAGGTCAAAAGCTAAGCAGAAAAGGTGTGTTTTCAGTTTTGCTTTGAAGGAAGTGAGAGATGACTGTAAACGGAGGGCGGGGGGGGGGGGGGGGGTGAGTTCTAGAGTCTTGGGCCAAGGAAGTAAAAAGCTGTGGAACGGGTGGACTCCAAGTGGGCCTGGGAGGAAGAGGGAAGGGACATGCGATTTGCGTGGATGGAGCGGAGGGAACGGTGAGGGGCGTGAAGGTGAACCTGATCAGCAAGGTAGAGGGGATACCTGTGTGAATAGATTTGTGAACGAAAATGAGAAGCTTGAATTGGATCTGAAAGGAAATAGGGAGCCATTGCTGACATAAAAGGAGGGGTATGACGTGGTCGAAGCGAGAGGCGTGAGTTAGAATATGAACGGCGGTGTTTTGAATGCGTTGAAGGCGAAGAAGCTGGGACTGAGGGAGACCGGCTAAAGTGATGTTACAATAATCAAGACGGGAAACGACAAGGGAAAGAAGTAGTGTAGTCAGGGATGAGGAAGAGAGAAAGGGACGAACGGCACAAAGTTGCTTCAGGGTGAAAAAAAGAACGCTGGACAATAGAGGAGATGTGTTCTTTGAAAGAAAGAGGAATCAAGGGTGTCACCAAGGTACTGGAGAGAAGAAACAGGGATAGGCGAGGAAGAAAGCAATGGGGTGAGGGGAGGAATGGGAGAGCTCCCAAGGGTAAACCAGATAGCAGAGGTTTTGGTAATGTGGAATGAGTTTTGGTACTCTTAATCCTCTTAAGGGTAGACTCTACCACCAAGGAGTGATGTGGGAACTGAGGTTTCTAGAAATCTGGAACCTTTTGGACCTGTACATCAAGTCCAGTCTTCAACTGACTGAAGGTACCATGAGGGGCTTTTCCTACATCCCAACTGCACCCTCTGCTGGATGCGCTGGATGTACACTGTCACAGCCTTTTTTGGTGCCGAGGTGTACTGCAGGATCACAAAATCCTCTGCCATGGGTTAATCCTCCGTCTCCAATGAGAATGGTATGCCTTTGGCCATATCCCTCACAAAATCCTGGAAGGTCAGGTGGGGACTTTTGCCACTTGTGAGAAGGGTCCAACGGGAGCTCTGGAGACCTGCCTTCCGAAAAGTCCTTCAAACCATCAGTTACCCAGCCCTCGGGCACCAAGAGGAAGTCAACATACCTCCAAATCTCCACCTTGACCTCCCTCCTGCTTCAAGGGGGAATGGGAGCTCCTGAGTGTAACGATGTTCATCTGGATTGTGAGAGTGCATCACACCCAGAGACACTGGAGTGAGAAAACGGCTGGACAGGAACTGGTATCGGACCCATTTGATGCCCCATTGCCAATGTCTCCAAGAACATAAGAAATGGCATACTGGGTCAGACCAAGGACCATCAAGCCTAGTATTCTGTTTCCAAACGTGGCCAATCCAGGTCACAAGTACCTGGCAAATTCCCAAAAAGGTACACAGGTTCCACAATGCTCATACTGGGGTAAGAAGTGGATTTCCCAGGTCCTCTTTAATAATGGTTTATGGACCTTTCCTCCAGGAACTTGTCCAAACCTTTTTTAAACCCAGCTACACTAACAGCTTTTACTACATCCTCCAATAACTAATTCCAGAGTTTGATTACACGTTTAGTGAAAAACTATTTTCTCTTATTAGTCTTAAATGGGTTACACTGTAGCTTCATTGTGTCCTCTATTCTTTCTACTTTAAAACTTTATCATATCCCCCCTCAGAAGTCTTTTCCAAGATGAAGAGCCCTAATCATTTAAGCCTCAACTCACCAGGGTATCCTTCCATCCCCTTTACCATTTTTGCTGCTCTTCTCTGTACCTTTTCTAATTCTGGTATATCCTTTTTAGGATATAGTGACCAGAACTGCACACAAAATTTGAGGTGCACTTGCACCATGGAAAGATATCCTTGGTTTTATTCTCATTCCTTTCCTTATGATTCCTAGCATTTTATTTGCTTTCTTGAACGCTGCTGCACACTGGGCGAAAGATTTCAATGCATTATCCACGATGATACCTAAATCATTCTTAACAGGGGCTATAACATTTCAAGCAAAGGTAAGAGTTTGTGGCTTTTTTAAATTACTACCTATCTACCTGGAAGGTCTTAAAAGGGTTTTGGTATATTTTTAAAACCGTTACATTCTTTTTGGTGCTTTAGTTTAAAAGGGAAAGCACAGTTACTTACCTGTAACAGGTGATCTCCGGAACAGCAGGAATTAGTCTTCACATATGGGTTCGTCGGCGCCGACGGAGCCCGCACGGGAATGCTCCCCAGCATCCAATCAGAAGGCTTTTGGGAGCATCCCTCGCGCCTGCGCGGTAGCTTCCCACCCTTCCCACTGCCTCTCCCCAGTTGCGTTTAATAGCTGAGACAGAAGGAGAGGAGAGGAAGGAAGAGAGAGAGAGAGATAGTTACAACTCCTAGGGGAGGTGGGTGGGTTGTGAAGACTAATTCCTGCTGTTCCGGAGATCACCTGTTACAGGTAAGTAACTGTGCTATCTCCAGGAACAAGCAGGAATGAGTCTTCAAATATGGGGACTCCCTAGCTGAGGGTGCCAGAGGAGATCCCAGAGTGCGCGCCCCTGGACAGGGCGGCATCACCCAACCTGGATCCCCGGCATCCCCGGAGGGATGGAGGGTAGGAGTTGAGAAGAGTTGCCAAAGCACAGCAACCGAAGACTACAGGGGAGTCTTCAACCACGTCAATTAGCATTAAACCATTAATGATCTAGCACAATCTAGAGCTTACCTACTGGATTGTAGAAGGCAGAGCTGCGACGGGTACTGTAGATGCAGTAGCGAAGTCTTCAAGGGAACTTCACCGCAGAGAGGACGAAGTTCCCAGTCCGGGCAGACTGGAGACGCAGGTGTCAACCGGCACCGGAAAGACGGCAGGTCTTCACGAGGAGCTCTAAGAAGCTGAGAACTCCAGGAGGAGCAGAGTCCCCAATCCGGAGGACTAATCAGAAGACTGACCGATCTGGGAAAACCCAGCCCAGAGAAGAACAGAAGTGTACCCTGGGATATCGAGGGGTACACTGTCTACTCGAGCCGGCAAGGGATAGGAAGACAATGGGTTCGAAAACCAAGGGGCTGTTGACATCACAGCAAGTTTAAGCATAACCGGTCTGAGCACCTGAGCCGCAGAACGCAGGCAAGCGGGCCGGCCGGACCCGTAAGAAATAACAAAACGTCAGTACCGACAATTGGGGGATAGTCGGTAAGACACAGGGCGCTATAACATTTCCCAAAAAGCGCCCGCCTGTACCGATATATATCCAAAAACAGGTATAGATGTATATCGGGCTATAGGTGGGCCCGGGAGCGCCCACCCAGGTTACTCAACCGGTATGGACACGTGAGAACGATAATGCCAACTCGGACCGGCCCTTGATCCACAGGAGGGCGCCTACCTGGAAGGTGGCGGGAGGAAGGGCCATCCAAGTGATGGGCCTATATGTGTGGAGCAGGGCAGGTCGGCGAGGGTAGCAGTATGGTTGCGTGACCGTCCGATGAGTTGGGGAGGAGCACATCAGGAGTACGTAGACCCCTGAGGCGTCCACCTGACAGTCACCCAAACGTGTCCTCCGTGCCACAGGGAAGGCAGGAGGATAGAAAACCCTATAGCCACGGCGTGACCGTGGGGCCATCTCCGGCCTACATAAAAAACCCCTCGGGGTTAGGGCCAAGGCCCTCCGCCGCTCCGAAGAGTGCAGGGAGCGGAGCCGGGGATCGGCATGGGTCAGTGGGACCCCTGTCCACCGTAACCTGACGGACCCAGGGATTTCCCTGCGAGAGCGGAGACACAGACCGGGGGGGGGGTTGGTCCGGCCCAGCCCTGTCGAGGAATGGTTCGGCCACGCTCGGAGAGTAGCGGCCAAGGCCTACACTGGGAGAAGGAGATTCGGTGCGCGATCCCCTCAATCCGGGGGAACCAGGCAGAGGGGAATCCGAGGGATGTACCCGAGGGTAAGTCCGAAGAGATTAGCATGGCCCTGAGGAGCCAGGCGAATCTAGCGTGGGAAGGTTCCCCCCCCCCCGGGGGCTCCATACCTCCAATCAAGCAGCCGAACCGCTTGTCACACTGAAAGAACCCCAGTGTAGAACTGGACAGTAACTTCATATAAGAGGAGTTAAGCGCAAACTGCCTCATACCGCAGCCTAAGGCTGCCTGGCATGGGCAGCCTGGCGCGAGCCCTGGCACTGCCGACCGGTGTGAGACGTCCCTGGCATGGGCGCACCCGGCAGGCGGGCAGAGGGATGAAACCTCCTCCTCTTCGGACAGGAGGGTCGGGAAGGACATTTCCTACCCCCGGGAGAGGCGGAGGGCCACGGACGGCCAGCGCCAAATAGGTCGGCGGAGCACTGAGCAACCTGACGCAATGCCTCGCCATTAAACAGGTTCTCCCCGGTGCACGGGGAAGTACCCAGGTTATGTTGTGCCCAGCTGCACAAGTCGGAAGCCTGCAACCAGGCTGTATGACGCGCCCCTATGGCTACCGCAAAGGACCTGCTAACCGACTCGAAAGAGTCCACGGCAGCCCAAGAAAGAAACCAAGAGATATTCCTGCAATGGTAAAGAAGCAAGGAATAGTCGGGGACCCGAGGGGCCGACACGAAGGGAGACAAGAGAGATAACCTCTCGGTGACCTCCCGCAGCGCCAGGCTCATTTAGAAGATATATGAGAGAATCCTGGAAGCCAACATGGACGCTTGGAAGGTTCGCCGCCCAAAGTTGTCCAGAGTTTTAGACGCACGATTCGGGGGGCAGGAAGAGTGCTTCTTCTTGCTTCCGACCTTCCTCAGGGCCGATTCCACCACAATGGAATGATGGGGAAGCTGGTGCGTCTGGAAACCCGGAGAGGGGGGCACCCGATACCGGGCATGCATGGCTGCAGGCGGTGCCGGTACCTGTAAGGGCGAGCGCCAAATCCCGAGCAGGAGATCCCGCAGGGGAGGTGGTAAAGGAAGCATTACGGCTGCCTGTTCCGCAGTACCCGCACTTAGCGAAGGGCCCGGGATAGGAATGGCGAGCAAGTCCGCCATGTCAAGGAGGAAGTCCTGAAAAGACGGCTCTCCCAGAGGGGCTATCCCGGGGGAGGCCGAAAGGAGGGGCCCGCTTGAGCACCAGGGGACCCACCGTGCTGGTGCACGGGAGGAATCGCTCTAAACAGAGGAGGGTACTGACAGCCCCAATTTGAGGCAGTCGGTACTGCATCGTCAGAGCCCGGGATAGACTCCAAGGGGGGCATCGAAGGGAGCGACGTCCCCGACGGGCCCGCGGAACTCGGCCCCGATTCCGGGGGCGGGTCCACCCCCCGGGCAGTCCACAAAGGCGGCTGGAGTGGTGCCGAGGCCGCTGGAGAGCAGGCGAGCGCAGCACTGCGCCGTCGGAAGAGACCGGGGTCGGATCCGAAATGCGCCGGAGCCACGCCTTCCAGACTGGAGATCGATTCGAGGCTGGGCATCGAACCAAGCGACACCTCCTCCTTAAGGGGCCCCGTTGTCGGCGGCCGCGCCGGTGCTGCCATTCCCGCGAATGGAGTCGGGGTCGCGACAATAGGTGCCGAGGGCAACGAGGGCTTCCCAGGCCGAAACTCGGCGAAGAGGGAAACACCCGAAATCGGCTCCGACGCCTGGAGAGAGGCCCTCCTATGCGCCGGGGTTCTGCCCGCGCCTGTTTTATTGAGCGGGAAACCCTTACAGGGCGTACTACGCGGCCTCGAGGGTACACAGGTAACTCGCCGACGAGCCCCAGCGGGGAGCGAGATGCCCAGCCCCGGCTCCGCGGCCGCGGCGCTTCTTTGGGTCGACTCGACCAAAGGACCTGGGTTCTGCGGGCAGACTCCAGTGACGAGTGGAGCACTCAACGCCCGCTTAGATGCCGGGAGGTCGGTGGCGTCCGGGGGAGGCCCCGGCCCCGCGCAAGGTGGTGGTGCTGACCTGCCCGACCGGGATAGATCGATCGGCTCCGCAGGTGGAGCCCGGAGGCGACCCCTGGCGAAGCACGGGGCTCTTGTTCCCGAGACCGCCGCGGGAGGGGCAGGGCCGCGCAAGGCCAGTACTGCCCCCGCGGAAGCCGGGGACGAGTCGATCGGCCCTGGCGGAGCCGAGGGCACCCGGTGCCGATCCCCGGCGGGGAGTAGGGCCACCGACTCTGACGCCGAGGACTTGGTCCCGCTCGAAGCGGTCACCACCTCCACGCATGGCTGGGTTGTGGGCACGCCATACCGGGTCAGGTTGGTCCGACGATCCCCGGTGACAAGTGGAACACTCGACACCGACACCGACGCCGGGGAATCGGCACCGCCGAAAGCGGGTACCGCCCCCGCGCAGGGCCGGAATGCAATAGAGCCAGACTGGGTCGAGTCGATCGGCCCCGAAGGCACCGAGGACACCAGTCGACAGTCCCTGGCGAAGAGTGGAACACTCGACGCCGGCACCGCTGCCGAGGGATCTGCACCGCTCGAAGCAGGTGCCACCCTCGGGCAAGGCTCAGGAATGTTCTGTGAGGAGCGAACCTCAGGAACAACCCGAAACCCCATGGAGGTTCTGAAGCCCGAAGACTCCCTCCGGGGTGTAAGGGACTGGAGGGGAAGGCCGGAGCCGTCGTCATGCGGCGCATGAGACTCACCCCTCAAGGCTCGGTTAGTCTTAACAGACTGTTGTTGGGTTACCTGATCCTGGCGAGGAGAGAAAGCCGACGACCACACCTCAGAGGGAAAGACGTCATCGAGGGACACTCGAAACAGGGAGGGCCTTCTCCCGACGCTGAAGCCCGGGGAACCGGGGGAGAAGGGGTCAGGGCCCCAACAGGAGAGACACCAGGCGTTGGAGTCGCAGCAGAAGACAATGTCTCTACAGTGGGGGCACTTCTTAGGGGAAGAAGGCTCCATGCTGGAAAGCCCGGTAGGCCTCAGAATAACACGAGGAAGATGCTCCTCGAAGGAAATAAGGAAAACAAAAAAATAAGGAAAAAGGGGGCACCAGCGGTGCCAGAGTCAGGGGGGAAAAAACCGCGACCACAGGAAACAAGAAAAGAAAAGAAGAAAAGGTTTCGGCGGTGACAGGAGGTACGTCCTGTCGGCTCCGCGGAAAAACGAAAACTGGGGAGAGGCAGTGGGAAGGGCGGGAAGCTACCGCGCAGGCGCGAGGGATGCTCCCAAAAGCCTTCTGATTGAATGCTGGGGAGCATTCCCGTGCGGGCTCCGTCGGCGCCGACGAACCCATATGTGAAGACTCATTCGTGCTTGTTCCTGGAGATATTTTCTTTAGTGGGGTAGGCTTAAATCTCTGCTTTAGTATCTTTCTCAGCTCTTTGAAGCTACTGACACCTCATCAGGTGATAGTTCCCTCCCTACCCCCTAGCTCCCACCCACCCAGTCTTGCTTTATAGGGCGCTTCCCCAATTAACTACACACAGGGACTTGGAACAGCATATTTTGAACACACTTAAGAGATTTAACTGCTTTTTCTCTGAAAGGACAGCTGGGAAACCAGCTGGTACTTTGGTAAGTCTCTCTTTTGCTTCAACAGATACCTAAGCTCCACCAACTGAACAATGGCTGGGAAAAAAAAACCCAAAAACTTATCGCCAAAGCTGTTGCCCCTATTACAGCTTAAGCCTCTGTCCAGAGGTTCCAATGCTAGCTGAAGGACCAGATTCATGTGCAGGATGCATGCATGCTGAAGCTCTCAGGAAACAAGTGGAGGAACTCAGAGAGGAGGTGGCGAGGCTGAGGAGTATTCAAGACAGTGAGTAGTACATTGATGAGATGCTTCTTGCAACATCCAAGCTCTCCAACGGAGGAGAAGATGGGAGCCTACAGAATGATAAAGGTCGGACAAGTCACCATGGCCTGCAAAATTACCAATTCAACTTCTCCATCCCTTGGATTGAACAACCATTATACAGCCCTGGAACTGGAGGAGGTTAAAGCATCCCTCGTAAGGGAAGAACCAGAGCTTGAGCACCCCAAAGTTGCAGAACAAGTGACCATAAGGAAGCGAAGGGTAGTGGTGGCTGGTGACTCTCTTCGGAGAGGTACTGAGGCATCCATCTGCTGACCAGACTTGATGTCCAGAGATGTATGTATGAGAAAGGAAGAACTGACCAAGGCCCCAGAACAAGGTTAGAGACTATAGCAGAGACTGATGAGCTTTTGTGTTATAAGGTAACTTACACTAATATAGATCATCCAGTTTATGGCAATCTAGACCTGGCTATGGATAGTGATGAATCTATTTATGGTACTGTGGATATAGGTACAGATAGTGATGCAAGCACAGATAATGATGGAGAAACAGGACTGTGAACGTGCTATAGCCATATACCTTTACTCTGGTAAAAGAGAAACATATGCTTATTGTAATGCCAGGCTTAACTGAAACATACATTTTTAGATAGAAGCTTCTGTCTCTCTCTCTCTCTGTGAAAAATTGCTGACAGTTAATTGCAACAGAGATTAGCTAACAAAGTTGTGTACATAGTTACTGGTGCAAAGGCTAGCTTCTGCAAAATCTTAGAGATACAGACAGTTCTGCCTCTCTTTTGTGGTAGATAGGTGAAAAATTAGATAACTAATATCAGCATTATTGCATAAACTTTCCAAGAATCAGAGACCTTAGGTCAACATATAACTGGAAATGAAATAAAGCTTGGGAAATTAACAGAATTTAGACAGAACTTATAGTGTAACTAATCAGCTTTTGTATAATGAAAGAATTACAGCGACACCTCCTGTCACTAGGTAATCATAATCATGGCCTTGTAACTTCTGTTTTTTATTTTTGCAAAGCATCAGCAGAAAAATAACCCTGTAAGCAGATTTTATTCCAGACCTGTAATTTTGTAACATGAATAATATCATCCGATGTTAATCAAAAACTAACTATGTCAGCTGATACTTCTTAATAAAAGGCAGATCTCTGGTAGAGGATTTTTGAAGATAGTTAGGGAGGAGCCATGATTTGGACCCCCTGACAGTCTTCCTTCTAGAGCTCTGGAATTAATATAATTGGTTTTCTGTGTATGTCTCTTGATTTTTTCCTTCCTGTTAGAAGGGTTAGGTAAAGCCTAAGAATCCAGGTTGGAATCCAGGTAGGAGAGCCTGCCCCAAAAGGGCTACAACAGTATGTTGTCTGCCAGGTGCCAAAATCCGAAATGTTAGAGAGTTTGCCAAGACTCATCAAGCCCACTGACTATTACCCAATGTTGCTAATCCATGTCAGCACAAATGATACTCTCAGAGGGATACCTGGCAGTATCAAAAGTGACTTCATGGCTTTGAGACAGATGGTGAAGCAGATAGGGGCACAGGTGGTGTTCTCTTCAATCGTCCCTGTTGAGGGTAAAGGCCAAGGCAGAAAAGCTCGCATCATGGAGATGAATGCATTGCTGCATGGATGTGTCAAGAGCATTTTGGTTTCCTGGACCATGGGATGCTGTTCCAAGGGTTGCAGATCAGTGATGGCGTCCATCTGTCCAAGAAAGGTCAAGGTGTCTTCAGTAGCAAACTGGCTAATCTACTGAAGAGGGCTTTAAACTAGATTCATTGGGGATGGGTATAGAAAGCACCCAGGTAAGTGAAACATTAAATACCTTTATGGAAATCGGTAAAAGGGGCAACATATGAAAAGCAGCATGTATAAAAGCCCGTAGCATGAGAAATAAGACCCCAGATGTTGAAACTTTAATTGGAGAGGCTGACTTGGATTTAGTGGCAGTTACAGAAACATGGTTCACAGAAAACCATGACTGAATATAACTATACCAGGCTGTACTTTATTCAGAAAGGACTGGGTAGGAAGAAGGGGAGGAATCGCAGCACTATATGTAAAAAAATAATATTAAAGCTTTGGAACTACAGAGCTTAAAAGGGAGAGAGGAGGCACTGTTGGATAAACTAGAAAAAGGGAAAGAGAAATCTATTTGCATTGGCATGATATACAGACCTCCCTCACAGGAGTAAGAGGCGGACGGAGAGTTAATTGAAGACATACGCAGGACTGCCAGGAAAGGGGAAGTGCTACTGATAAGGGATTTCAGTATGCCAGATGTTGATTGGCACATTCCTGCTGCAGTATCATCTAGAAGTAAGGAGATCCTGGATTCTCTACAGGGAGAACTATTCAGGCAACTGGTAACAGAACCCACACATGAAGGGGCCATACTGGACTTGGTGCTTACCAATAGTGAAAGTATTCTTGATGTTATAATGGGAGATCATTTTGCATCCAGTGATCACCAGATTGTGTGCTTCAGTATTAGGACTAGGGCTATTAAAATCCATTCAAAAGCGAGGGTCTTAAACTTTAGGAAAACTAACTTTGCCAAGATGGGCCAATACATCAGGGAGTCGTTAGCGAGATGGAAATAGATGTGGGATGTAGAAAAACAGTGGGCAAAACTGAAGGGGGATATTTTAAGGGCAACCAACCTTTTTGTTAAAATGGTAAATAAAGATAAAAGGAAAAGAAGGCCACTATGGTTTTCGAAAGTAGTACATGAAAAGGTGAAGAAAAAGAGGGAGGCCTTCATGAAATACAAGAGATCACAGAGAGAGGAAGACAGGCATCTGTATTTGGAAAAACTTAGAGAAGCTAGCAAAGTAGTCAGGAAGGCAAAGATTCAAAAGGAGGAGGAAACAGCTAATGCAATAAAATGGGGGATAAGACATTTTCAGATATGTTAGTGAGAAGAGGAAGGGCAAAAGTGGTATTGTCAGACTCAAGGATGAAGGGGAGGAATATTTAGAAGCTGATGAGGATAAAGAACCAGGAGCAGAACCTCAGAAAACACCCATGAACAGGAACAGAAGAGAGGAGCATCTTGAACAATTTTCAGAAGACTGTTCGTGAGAAACTAGCTAAACAAAGTAGACAAAGCGATGGAACCGGATGGGATACACCCTAGAATACTGAGGGAACTTGGGGACATTCTAACAGCTAGACTGACTGTCCTTTTTAATGCCTCGGAGTCGGGAGTGGTGCCAAAAGGACTGGAGAGGCTCACATGTGATCCTTTTACACAAAAGCTGAAGTAAGGATGTGGTTGAAAACTATAGTCCGGTTAGTTTAACTTTAGTGGTGAGTAAATTATTGGAAGCGCTGCTGAAAAAGAAAATAGTGAGGTTTCTGGAAAGATTCCACTCGTTCAAGCCATGGTATTTTCAATATCATATGGATGCGAAAGCTGGACAATGAAAGACAGGAAGAAAATTGATGCCTTTGAATTATGGTGCTGGAGGCGAATACTGCATATATCATGGACTGTCCGAAGAACAAACCAGTCAGTACTAGAGGACATCAAACCTAAACTTTCTTTTGAAGCTCAGATGACAAGACTTCGATTTCCATACTTTGCAAAGAGAGAGACCATTAGAGAAAGACATCTTGGCAAGATAGAAGGTCAATGTAAAAGAGGAAGGTCAGCAATAAGTCGGATCGATACACTATCCAGAGGGTCGCCATGAGTCGACACTAACTTGATGGCACTTAAATGGAAATTACACTTACCTGGTAATTGTTGTTCCTTGAGGGAGTACATTTCAGTCCTCCACCACTGGGTAGTGCACCTCCTCCTGCAGCAGGGAGACTGGACAAGACAAACTTGTGACATCACCGGGTATATCCTGCTGGACTTCTCCCATCATCCCCCAGTGACCTACTGACAAAGCAGACTCAAAAAAGCAACAAATGACCCATTAAGGGATTAATTACAATGCTATGCGTAAACTTCAACAGTTAAACCACAGTGCCCTAAGATAAAGGGCCGAAACCACCCCCCTTCCTGCCACTGACCTCCTGAACACAAACCAGAGAAGGACAGACAGCCCGAAGGAAGGAGGCCCAAGGAAGAAAAGGCGCTCTCACGAAGACCGACAAAGCATAGCCCGTTTCCGCCTTATGAAGCGGAAACCCTCTCCAACCTGACACCTTGTGTCTGATTTGCTCATCCCCGGGTGGGAATGAGGACTGAAATGTACTCCCTCAAGGAACAACAATTACCAGGTAAGTGTAATTTCCATTTCCTTATCGGTCCTACATTTCAGTCCTCCACCACTGGGATGTAACAGAGCAGTAATCCTCGGGAGGGACCTTTCCAGCCGCCTCGCCACCCAACCGAACAGGCCCCATTCCCTGCCTGTCCTCCAGGCAATAGGTGTTACTGAAACCATGAAGAAACGTCCGAGAGTCCGCTCCGACTCTCTACACTGGCAAGACAACCGGACGCCGTGTACCAAGCGGCGCTAGCACCTCCGAAGAGCCCGCTCGCAACCGTACTGGAAACGAACGCCCTAGAAACATATCCTCCTGCCCAAAATTCACAGGGACAGGTTTAGCAAACCTTAGAATGTACAAAAATAGACTGGCAGTTAAACAGCCAACCGGGAAGTGCCTGTGCTACGGTCTATGGCCACCAGAGGGCAGCTGGTACACACTCAAGAGTGCCTTTATATGACTGAGCAGGCAGCCATTATCTGCAGATCAGGAAAGAAATCACCACAGAGCCTCAGCGATCTGATGTAAGGTCTGAGAATCCAGTTAATATGACCAAGATTTAAACCTCTTACTTCTCCACCTCAACCGGACGGGGAACCGAAGCTGCCGCTTCCCCCTTGCAGGAGGAGCCGCAGCAGCCAGACAGACGAAGAGACCCTCGAAACACCGATGTCGACTTTACCTAATGTCCAAGAATCGCAGAGCACGATTGAAGTGTTCTAGCGTAAGTCTCAAAACTGGCAATTAGGAGGGCCACAGGTGGACTCGAAGAACCGAAGCAGAACGGAATTCCATCCAGAGACAGGAGGGAAGGAATTGAGTGAAAACGGAAAACCACCTATGGACAAAAAACCACAGAACTGGCAGCCAAGCCACCTCCGCTCTGGAGGAAGACAAAAACAGAGTTTGCCACGACCACGCCTGCAATCACAAAATCCGCTTCGCTGAACAGATGACCACCAACATACGGCCCGCAAGAAGAAATCCACAACCTACGCCTGCCGCAAAGGCTGAAATAGCGTGCCAGCCAATGCCCCCAAACTACATTGAGCAGCGCTGGCGGCTGTCAGCGTCTACGCGAGGCTGCCGGCTGGTAGCCACCGGAGTAAGCGTACCAGCTTGACCTGTGCGCACAAGCCACTCCCAGCTTGATGCCCCATAGCAGGGTAGGGCTCCCAACTGAGTTCCCCAGGACCTTGACGCCACTCTATCGAACCCATCCTGTAGAAGACGCCATCTTAAGGAACCCGGCACTAAAGTCGCACGTGGCTGTCTTCGCAAGCCCACGGTCTCACCGATGCGCTAGATGCACCCAGGCTGGGGTTTTTTTTTTTTACACATACACCATTAAAAAACTTAACCGCTCAATGGCCCCACTTTAGGCAAGAACTGCCCGACGCGCTTTGACATGCAGCAGTACTGAACCTAAGAGTGCTCTAGAGGGAAGGACAGAACGAAGACCAGCCAACTATTGTAGTTGCACCAATGCGTCCATGCTATCCTACATTCTTCCATGTCGCCAGACGAATAAGCGATCCACCGTTACCCACTGCAACGGCACCATGCGATCCAACATGGCCGGTCCTCATCCGAGACCGAGCCCTGCGAACACCTCCATATACAACTCCTATTCACCGGCAGTTACTCGGACTCTGCTAAGTCAACCCGCCGTCACATCGTGCCCACCGAGAAGCCGAGATCCGAGGCTCAATCCGCGCATGACGATCCTTCGCCCCGGCCACCAAGGCCACCCTTCGGGCTCCGCCCTGCCGATCGATGTCGGCCACAGTCACGGAGTCGGACAGTACTCACACCGCTCGACCTGTCACGGTGACGGCGAACGCATGCCATGCGTGCCGTACCGCTGGAAGGTCCAGCTGGCCGAACGACCACAGGGCCTGCTGTGTACCGCATGCACCATGCGCCAAAAAGCCTCTCCGAAACGTAGCTGAGTCTAACAAAATGCTGGCCAAGGTTCTGGAGGAAGCTCTATAACCTCCTAAGGCGGCGAAGTGGAGCCAACTATTAATGTACCCGAGTTTTGTTTTGCTGTTTTTTGTTTGTTTTTTTTTAAACTCCAATGGTCTACAAGACACAAACCACCTAACAGAATTGCACCTCAGTAGCACTTGTAACGGAAGGCCCTGAAAAGAAGCCTACGGAACCCCAGCGCTGGCTCTGAGACGCGCACTGAGGAACCACGTCGTCGCCTTGGCCTACTGACAAACCCTAAGCCCTGGACCGGCTCCCAAATACAAACGGCCCCTGGGCTCGAGGAAGCTTGGCCTAACCCAACACAGCACTGCCGGTATCCTTAGGACCGGAACCTCCCCAAGGCCGCCGCCTTAGGATGTAACCGACTGAGCCGAGCGCTATGGTCCATGGCTAGTCCCCTCGACGCAGTGCTGCTCAGCAATGCCCTGGGGGGAGGAGAGGCCTAGCGGGGGGAAAAAAAAAAAAAATCGCCAGCCGACCAAAAGGTTACATCCCACTGAAGCACATCAACGAAGGATCAGAAGGACTGCGGATGCTGGTCCCCACGGCGAGCAATGGGACCATGTGACCTTAGAAAACCGAGGCAGAAGACTGACAGGACGACGTTGGTCTGCCCCTGGCTTCCGCAACCCCCTGCCCGCATTGAGCGGAGGCGGAGAATGTATCCTCTAGAGGACCCAGGGTCTAGCTTCCTGGACAGCCGAGACGTAGGGGAAGATAGCCTCCGGGATCCAAGCCAAAGAGAGAGGAAACTGGTGCCAGCGACACTAGCCCCATAGGACAGGCTCACTCATGCTTCTGCAAACCCCATGAAACAGAAGGAAGACCTTACTCCAGTTATCCCAATCGACAACCCTCCTTGCGGGACAAATACCTGAGCATGAGAACACAGCCTGAGCGTAGAGCCGTAGACGCACTCTATGGAGAATGCACCCCAGATATAAGCGTGAGCCAAGGTGGGAACCTATCACATGCAGATCCCCATATACCGGAGAACCAGCTCCTGTCACCAAACAGCGCAGAGAGTCCGCTTGAACCTAGGCGGAAGCCCTGGCGCCGACAGCGAGCCTTGACTTTAGCCATGACACCTTCTAGCGTCCCGGGGTGCTAAGCCCCAGACAGCACCATCCAGTCTGCCTTTTCACTAACTCCAACACGAGCCTTACCAGAAGAAGGCCCCGCCAAGCGCACACCGCTCAGCTCTGAATGCCCAGGCCCTAGACCGGTGTGACTTACTTGCCTCTGCAACATTACACAGAGAAACTCACCCACTGACAAGCCGGGGAGGTAGCCTCTGTTCCTGGGAAGGGCATGCGAAAGGGAGCTATGAAGACCCCCAGGCACCCCCCCCCCCCCCGGCAATCCCGTAAGCAAAGAAATAGCGGCGGGAGACAACGGCAGCCTTGCCACCAGAGGACTTAGGGACAGCCCACTGCCCCAGGCAGCCTCATTCCCCAGGCACACAGGGGGTTCGAACCCATGATCCCCCAGTATCACAGGGTCAGTGTATTATTGTGCTATAGCCCAGTTTCTAGCTGGTGTGAATCCAAGATGAATGCAATCCCACTGTCTTTTTTTTTTTTTTCTTTCCCCAAGAGCAGAGCTGCTATCAGGTAGCCCAGAAAAGGATTTTAAACCTTGAACACACCACTAAGCCCCATATACTTCCGGACTTTCAGCGACTAGCCTGAATATTACTACATTGGGTCACAGCAAGGCATTATGGAAGGCCCTATCTGCCTTCTGGAGGCCGCGGACACCCGTACAGACCTCCTGGGTTCACAGTTTAACCCTTGTCATTAATATCATTGTCAAAGGAAATAATTGCCCTAAAGAAAAAGCAAAAAAGACTTTCTGCCATCCTAATCGGTGGGTGCCAACTTGATTTACCTCCGACCAAGGAGGAGTGTGCAAGTGTCAGAAAGAGCAATCACAGTCCCCTGTGCCTTTCCCCCAGAACATAAGAAAAGCGCAGGGTTAACACCCTTTCTACCAGAAGGATTTATAGCAGCAAGCATGTACCAGGGAGCTTAGCTGAACCGTTAAAGCAACTGGCTGTAGAGCTACTTTAAAGGTCCAAGCCAATTCCGCCAACACAAAAAAGCACGGGTCCACGTGCTATGAATAACCCCGTCCAAAAAAACAAACGTGGACAGCCAAGGAAGGAAAAGTTGTCATTAAACAAGTTTAAGCCACTGGCCCTAAGCCAATTACTGCCCCCTGCATCCGACAGAAGCCGCTAGCTGCCAGAAAGCAGGCGAACAGCCAAAAAACAAAAATACCCATAAAACAAAAAAATACATAGCATTATAAATCGAAAAGAACATGGAAAATAAATTAAAAGCAATGAATTCCTTATCTGTGTAACGTAGAACAGTGTAGTTTGTCCCAGCACGGTCCGCTCCGCCCTCTGCCGCGAGGCCTCAGCCTTGCGAGGAAAATGGCGCCAAAGCCAGGCATGACCGTTGGGCGCCAAACACAACTTCAGAGACCGCCCCAAGCCCCCTCCTATGGGCTCGAGGGCCTCCCCTCTGCGGCGTCGGAATCCAGCAAGCACCCCGCTGTAGCTCTGGGGCGAAATGCCGTCAAACCGCGCTGCTGCCTGGTGCCGTCAAGAGCAGCCGACACTGAGCACACCATCCAGCCGGCTGAAGAACCTCCAACAGCCTGAGGCTCCTGCCGTGCTGGAAAGCTGATGCCATGAACAGCTCCAGAAGGCAGATGTGATCCAGAGAGCTCTCCCCCGAACAGTCCTGGGGGAGAGATCACTACCGGCAAAGAGTGAACGATGGAACCCCAGCAGAGAGGCCAATCGCAGAACGTCAATTTTAAAGGGACAGAACCTCACTGTACTCTAAGCCAGGTAGCCTGAAATTAAAACACTAACCTGACGTCTAAAATGAAATTTCAATTAAATTAAATCAAAGTAAATCAAATTGTAAAAGTAAAGTCAAAATTTAGAATATTCAAACTAAAGAAAGGGAGCAAAAGAATTAACCAAGTAAATTAAATCCTGACCAACTATTGCTAATCTGCCTCACAAGTGAGCCCAGCACCTAGGCTCACTATGTCCTCCTGCTGCAGGGAGACTGGACACACTGGGGGATGATGGGAGAAGTCCAGCAGGATATACCCGGTGATGTCACAAGTTTGTCTTGTCCAGTCTCCCTGCTGCAGGAGGAGGTGCACTACCCAGTGGTGGAGGACTGAAATGTAGGACCGATAAGGAACAACTGGAGTTGAGCAGATTACAGGATCCGAGGCAGCATGGATTCAAAGGCAGGTCTTGTCAGACAAATCTGATTGATTTCTTTGACTGGGTGACCAGGGTGTTGGACTGAGGGAGAGCCCTAGATGTGGTGTATTTAGATTTCAGTAAAGCCTTTGACACTGTTCCTCACAGGTGACTTATAAACAAACTGAGCATCCTAGGAATGGACCCTAAAGTTACTGCTTGGATTAGAAATTGGTTGAGTGGAGGCGACAGAGGGTACAGATAAATAGAGCTCACTCTGAGGAGGTGGTCACCACCAGTGGTGTGCCTCAGGGATCTGTCCTTGTTCAGATTCTTTTTAACATCTTTGTTAGTGATATAGCGGAAGGGCTGTCGGGTAAGGTTTGCCTCTTTGTGGATGATAGCAAAATCTGCAATAGAGTAGACATCCAGGAAGGTCTAGATAACATGAGAAGGGAGCTAGCTAAGCTTGAAGAATGATCCAGAATTTGGCAGCGGAAAAATAATGTTAAAAACTGCAAAGTCGTGCATTTGGGCTGCAGCAATCCAAGGGAGCAATATAGTATAGGGGATGAAGTTCTTTTGTCCACTAAAGAAGAGCGGGACATGGGCGTGATTGAGTCTGATGGTCTTAAAGTAGATAAACAAGTTGAAAAGACAGCAAAAGCTAGAAGGATGCTTGGCTGCACAGGGAAAGGAACAGCCAGTAGAAGAAAGGAGGTGATAGTGTTTCTGCATAAATCTTTGGTGCGACCTCATTTGGAGTATTGCGTGCATTTCTGGAGTTAACACCTTCAAAAGGATATAAACAGGCTGGAGTCAGTACAGAGGGTGGCTACTAAAATGGTTAGTGGTCTTCATTATAAAGCATATGAGGACAGAGACTTAAGGATCTTAATATGTACACCTTAGAGGAAAGGCGGGATAGAGGTGATATGATGGAGATGTTTAAATACCTCTGTGGCATAAATGCACAGGAGGAGAGCCTCTTTCGATTGAAAGCAAGCTCTGCTACGAAGGGACATGGGATGAGGGTGAAAGGGGATAGATTCAGGAGTGATATACAGAAATATTTCTTTACGGAAAGAGTGGTGGATCCGTGGAATAGTCTCCCAGTGGAGGTGGTAGAGATGAGGACAGTATCTGAATTCAAAGAAGCATGGGACAAAGACAGAGGATCTCTAAAGGAAAAAAGGGGACTGTTGTAGTGGTTGATATGGAAGGGCAGATTAGATAGGCCATGTGGTCTTTTTCTGTCATCATTTAAAGATTAAAAAAAGAAAATCTTTTTCCTGGGTGGTGGTTTCTAAGGTGGTACTCTGCATCATGTAACCAAAATTTGGGTTTTTCTTTCCTAGGTACAATAACTTTCATCCTCTATTTTGATGTCCAGTCTTCCAATTTATCAAGGTCCTCTTACAATTTTTCACAATGCTCTTGTATTGTAACAACTTTAAATAATTTTGTCTCACTTGCAAAGTTGATCACCTCACTCGTTATTCCCATTTTCAGGTCATTTATGAATATGTTAAAAAGCAGGAGTTCCAGTGACGTCAGCGCATAGAATGGCAGTGTAGCCACGAGCTCCCGTGACCCCCCAGCAAAGAGGTGCAATAGAACCCAGGCAGGTCACCAACCTCTCATTAATCGGCAGTGCAAGTAAGAGTAGAAAGAGCAGGCTGAAGGGTAAGTAGAATGGCAAGCAAAAAGCAGCCCGATTTAAAAGAATTCACCTACAATCGGGCTTCAACTCCAAGAAGAGACCCCAAAATGGCGGGGAGCACAACAGAGCACAAACAAGGCAATGATGAACATGCGGAGCATGGGAGTGGTTCAGAGGATGAAGGCAATGAAATGATGAGTGCGAAGGAAATCCGCAATTGTTTTCTAGAGATTAAAGGTGAAATGAACAAAGAACAGATATCGGTACAATGGTAGCAGACCTAAGAGAAGAGCTGCATGAGCTGGGTAGCCGAATAGAAAAGGTTGGAGAACAATGCAATGATAATTCAGAGCAAATAAAAACATCCTCAATGATAAAGTTACTTGAGTTTTCTCAAAGTCCTTTATCAGATAAACTGGAAGATATAAAAACAGGAGCAGAAGATAAAACATAAGAATCCAAGGAGTGCCAGAAAAACAAGAGTATCATGACTGCACCAAAGTTCTGGAGAGCATTGTAAAGCATTTATGGGCTGAAGGGCAAGTGCTGGAGGTAACTCTTGAGAGAGCGTACAGAGCTTTGGGCACCCCACGGAGGAATTTACCACAGGACATAGTTGCCTGTTTTAATCGCTATGCCACGAAGGAGGTGATGAGGAAAGTCAGGTAAGCACCATCCAGTGGGAAGGCCACTCTATTGCAGCATATGAGGATCTTTCAGCTATAACTCTGAGGAGAAGAAAACTATGGGACATAATAGCAAAATTGAGAGAAGGGGGGATAAGATATAGATGGCATTACCCTTTTGCGTTAGGCATCACTAAAGATGGGCGCACGCTACGAGGACGCACCAGAGCGGAGGTGATAGCACACATGCAAGACTTGGGCGTGGAAGAAGCAGCAACCCTCCCTAAGGACCCACAACCTATGGAGCGATCGCAATCATCCTGGCAGCGTGTGAAAGGTGGCAGCAGACTGCGAAGGCAAGAAGATCAGGCGAGCAGATCAAGAGTTGGTAGTAAAGCACTGGACTCTTAAGGACTGACAAGTGCAATTTGCTTAAAAGTTGTCCTGTAGCACTGGGGTACAAGTGAAGGGTTACAATGGAAGGGGAAGCAAAGAGGAAAGTAATAAAAAATAAAAAAGGCAATAGAAGAAAAAAAAAATCTAAGATTAGGAGACATATAAATGGGGACGGGGCATGCATAAAGGGTGTGCATTAAAAGCCTATAAGGCGAGCCCTTTTAAGTGGCAGTTCCATCAATAGGTAGGAAGGTAAGTAAGGGGGGCTGGGGCTGTGCCAGGGGCTTGAGAAATGGGGAAAGAGGAATTCTGCGGGCTGGAAGTCACTGGTGCTCAGAACTGGAACTGCCAAAGGAGTCAGACATTAAGGGTAAAAGGCTAGGAGGGTGGGGGTGGAAGAAGGCGGGGGGGGGGGGGGGGAAAATACAACAAGGGACGCAAAGGAGGCTTACCCAGAAGAGGGGCAAGAAAAGTTTGGATACTCCCTAAGATGCTTTCCTTTAAAATTGGGTCCAGAAATGCGAACGGACTCAATTCCCCAAGCAAAAGTCAATCACTGTATAAGGAAGCGGGTAGATTGCAGCTGGGAATTGTCTGTGTACAGGAGACACATTTGAAAAGGTGAGACTATAGGCTACTAAGCAATAAACAATATCAAAGATATTATTGTGCCTCAAAGGGTCGGGGGAGTAAAAAAAAAAAAAAAAAGGAGGTATGGCGAAATTGATACATAATAACATAGCTTTTGAGGAGCTAGGAGTAAAGCAACAAGCAGCCATCCATCCACCAGCCCACAGTCAAACTCAAGCAACTACACAAGAGAAACCACCACCAACACAGAAACCTCAGCCCACACGAGACAGTGATAAAAAGGAAAGGAACACCCAACGCCCTAAGGAAACCAATGCGGAAGCCCAACCCAGCCCCAGGACGCACATGCCACCCTTCCTAGCCCCAATTTACCTCCTAGCACCATTCCTAACCCTTTATCCCTCCACTACCGACACGCTCCCCAACCACCCCATACCAAGCGTCAACCATCCAAACCACAAACACCAACAAACCCTCCTCCCCCCCTACATGGAGCAACACCCACACACCACCCACACCAATCCACACCCCCAATCCCCCAAACAACCCCCTCTCTCCATCACACTAATAAATGCTCGTTCAGTCAGAAACAAGCACCACATGCTCCAAGACCTGATAACAACCCAAAAGATTGACATCCTATGCATAAATGAAACATGGCTAACGGACACCGACACTGTACTCATGAACCAACTAACGCCAAATGGATACAGTCTTCATCACTGTTCTCGAGCCCACACCAGGAGGAGGCCTAGCCATCATTGCGAAAGCCAACCTCCACCTCAGAAACCATGCCTCAGAAACAACCAATGAAGCAGACATACTCACTCTCACCAACAAGCACCTCTCCATATGCCTAATCTACAGAGCACCCACCCCAAGCACCGACCTAACAGGCATATTACAACACATATCAGAGAGTGCCATCTCCACAAAAGAACTAATCCTCGGAGACTTCAACCTCCAAACACAACAGGATAAATATGCCGAAGCCTTCATCAATGCCATGGAAGCAATGAACTTAACCCAGATCATACACGAACCAACACATGAAAAAGGGAACACACTTGACCTCATATTCCTAAACTCACAAAATGCCACCTCATACAAAAACCCGGAGATCACATGTGTACCATGGTCAGACCACTATCTCATCAGCATCTCCCTCATCTACCAGCACACCAGCGTCAAAGAAAACAAACACCACACAAGAATATTTAAACCATTCATCAAAGAGGATTTCCAGGCGCAAATAGAAACAGAAATATGACGACAGAAAAAGACCACATGGCCTATCTAGTCTGTCCTTCCATATCAACAACTACAACAGTCCCCTTTTTACCTTAAGAGATCCTCTGTGTTTGTCCCATGCTTTTTTGAATTCAGTTACTGTCCTCATCTCTACCACCTCTACTGGGAGACTATTCCATGGATCCACTACTTTTTCCGTAAAGAAATATTTCCGCATATCACTCCTGAATCTCACCCTCTGTACAGACTCCATCCTGTTCACATCCTTTTGATGGTGCGGTCTCCAGAATTGCACACTATACTCCAAATGAGGTCACACCAAAGATTTATACAGAGGCATTATCATCTTTTTTCTGCTAGCCATTCCTCTCCGTATGCACCCAAGCATCCTTCTAGATTTTGCCGTCGCCTTTTCTACCTATTTAGCTACTTTAAGATCATCAGACACAACCACGTCGAGGTCCCGCTCTTCTTTAGTGGACAAAAGTACTTCACCCCCTATGCTATATTGCTCCCTTGGATTGCTGCAGCCCAAATGCATGACCTTACATTTTTTAACATTAAATCCCAGCTGCCAAATTCTAGACCATTCTTCAAGCTTAGCTAGATCCCTCCTCATGTTATCTACACCTTCTTGGGTGTCTACTATATTGCAAAATTTGGTATCAACCGCAAAGAAGCAAACCTTACCCGACAGCCCTTCTGCTATATCACTAACAAAGATGTCAAAAAAAGAATTGGACCAAGGACAGATCCCTGGGGCACACCACTGGTAACATCCTTCTCCTCAGAGTGAGCTCCATTTACCTGTACTCTGTCGCCTCCCACCCAACCAATTTCTAACCCAAGCAGTAACTTTAGGGTCCATCCCTAGAGTGCTCAGTTTGTTTATAAGTCACCTGTGAGGAACTGTATCAAAGGCTTTACTAAAATCTAAATACACCACATCTAGGGCTCTCCCTCGGTCCAACTACCTAGTCACCCAGTCAAAGAAAATCAATCAGGTTTGTCTGACAAGACCTGCCTCTGGTGAATCCATGCTGCCTCGGATCCTGTAATCCGCTGGACTCCAGAAACCTCACTATTTTCTCTTTCAGCAGCGTTTCCAATAATTTACTCACCGCAGAAGTTAAACTAACCAGCCTGTAGTTTTCAACCACATCCTTACTTCAGCTTTTGTGTAAAGGCACCACATGAGCCTCTCTCCAGTCCTTTGGCACCACTCCCAACTCCAACGAGGCATTGAAAAGGTCAGTCAGTGGAGCTGCTAGAACGTCCCCAAGTTCCCTCAGTATTCTAGGGTGTATCCCATCCGGTCCTATCGTTTTGTCTACTTTAAGTTTAGCTAGTTTCTCACGAACACAGTCTTCTAAAAATTGTTCAAGATGTCCCTCGCTTCTGTTCCTGTTTGTCAGTGTTTTCTGAGGTGCTGCTCCTGGTTCTTCATCTGTGAACACAGAACAGAAATATTTGTTAAGCAAATCCGCTTTATCCTCATCAGCTTCTACATAATTCCTCCCCTTCAACCCTTGAGTCTGACAATACCACTTTTGCCCTTCCTCTTCTCACTAACATATCTGAAAAATATCTTATCCCCCATTTGATTGCATTGGCTATTTCCTCCTCCTTTTGAATCTTTGCCTTCCTGACTACTTTGCTAGCTTCTCTAAGTTTTTCCAAATACAGATGCCTGTCTTCCTCTCTCTGTGATCTCTTGTATTTTTAATGAAGGCCTCCCTCTTTTTCTTCACTTTTTCAGCTACTTCTTTCAAAAGCCATAGCGGTCTCCTTTTCCTTTTACCTTTATTTACCATTTTAACAAAAATGTTGGTTGCCCTTAAAATATCCACTTTCAGTTTTGCCCACTGTTTTTCTACATCCCCCAGCTGTTCCCATCCCACTAACGACTCGCTGAGGTACTGGCCCATCTTGGCAAAGTTAGTCTTCCTAAAGTCTAAGATCCTCAACTTTGAATGGATTCTAACAGCCCTAGTCCTAATACTGAACCACACCATCTGGTGATCACTGGATGCAAAACGATCTCCCACTAAATCAGAAACACTTTCACCACTGGTAAGCACCAAGTCCAGTATGGCCCCTTTCGTGTGGGGTCTGTTACCAATTGCCTGAATAGTTCTCCCTGTAGAGAATCCAGGATCTCCTTACTTCTAGATGATACTGCAGCAGGAATGTGCCAATCAACATCTGGCATATTGAAATCTCCTATAAGTAGCACTTCCCCTTTCCTAGCAATGCCGCGTATGTCTTCAATTAACTCTGTCCACCTCTTCCTCCTGTGAGGGAGGTCTGTATATCACACCAATGCAAATAGATTTCTCTTTCCCTCTTTTTAGTTTAACCCACAATGCCTCTCTCCCTTTTAAGCTCTGTAATTCCAAAGCTTTAATAGTAGTTTTTACATATAGTGCCACTCCTCCTCACCTTCTTCCTACCCTGTCCTTTCTGAATAAAGTATAGCCAGGTATAGTTACATCACAATCATGGTTTTCTGTGAACCATGTTTCTGTAACGGCCACTAAATCCAAGTCAGCTACTCCCACCAAAGCTTCAACATCAGGGATCTTATTTCCCATGCTACGGGCATTTATACACACTGCTTTCCATATGTTACCCCTATTACCCATTTCCAAAAAGGTATTTAATGTATCACCTACCTGGGGGCTTTCTTCACCCATCCCCAACGAATCTAGTTTAAAGCCCTCTTCAGTAGATTAGCCAGTCTACTACTGAAGACGCGTCAACCTTTCTTGGACAGATGGATGCCATCTCTGTTCTGCAACCCTTGGAACTGCATCCCATGGTCTAGGAAACCAAAACACTCTCGATGACACCATCCATGCAGCCATGCATTCATCTCCAGGATGCGAGCCTCTCTGCCTTGGCCTTTACCCTCAACAGGGAGGATTGAAGAGAACACCACCTGTGCACTTAACTGCTTCATCCTCTGTCCCAGAGCCATGAAGTCACTTTTGATACGTTCCGAGGGATACCTGGGCAGTATCATTTGTTCCAACATGGATTAGCAACATTGGGTAACAGTCAGTGGGCTTGATGAGTCTCGGCAAACTCTCCATAACATTTTGGATTTTGGCACCAGGCAGACAGCATACCTCTCTGGACATCAAGTCTGGTCGGCAGACGGATGCCTCAGTACCCCTCAGAAGAGAGTCTCCAACCACCACTACCCTTTGTTTCCTTGTGGTCACTGATTCTGCAACTTTGGGGTACTTGAGCTCTGGTTCTTCCCTTTCCAGGGATGCTTTCACCTCCTTCACTTCCAGGGCTGCATAATGGTTCTTCAATTCAAGGGCTGGAGAAGTTGGATTGGTGAATTTGCAGGCCCTGGTGACTTGTGTCCAACCATCGACATTCTGTTGGCACCCATCTTCTCCTCTGCTGGAGAGCTTGGTTGCTGCAAGAAGCATCTCATCAATGTACTTCTCACTGTCTTGAATGCTCCTCAGCCTCGCCACCTCCTCCTCCTCCACTTGTTTCCTCAGAGCTTCAGCATGCAGGCACCCTGCACATGGAACCGGTCCTTCAACTGGAATTAGGACCTCTGTCTGGACAGAGGCAGAAGCTGTAATGGGGACAACAGTTTTAGCAATATGAATTTTCCCAACCATTGTTCTGTTCGTGGAGCTTAGGTATCTGTTAAAGCAAAAGAGAGAGATCTACCAAGTACCAGCCATTTTCCCAGCTGTCCTTTCAGAGTTTAAAAATAAACCCTCAAATCCTTACTGTTGGTTGATCTGTAGAGCCCCTGATAGGAAAGCCTCAACAGGGCAGGGCACTGGAGCCTTTTATGCAGGCCTCAGCTGCTCTCAGGTAATCAGGCCCACTAACTCCTGATTAGGTGTCAGCAGTTCCCAAAGCCGAGAAGGCTACTACAGTTCAACAACCTACTCTGCGCTCAAGGAAATTTCTACTAAAGCACCAAAAAGAAAGTAACTTTGCTTTAAAAATATACAAAACCCTTTTAAGAGCTCCTAGTCAGAGAGCTAGCAATTTAATAAAAATAAACCCTCAAATCCTTACTGTTGGTTGATCAAATACTACCTAAACTCCTAACTCCACCAACATCGATGACCTAATCCACAACTGGAATACTATCATCTCCTCTGCATCTTGTGCAACGGCAAACTGCACCAAAAGCAGACATACCTCAACAAAAGCCCGATGGTTCACCCCCAATCTACGGAGACTAAAGACCCAACTCAGAAGAGCAGAGAGAAAATGGAGAGACAAAAAAAAAAAGGAAGATAAAGTAAAATACATGAGTGAACTAGACGCTTACCACACAGAAACCAATAAAACAAAAAGGACCTACCACTCGAAGATCATAAACACCTCAATAAACAAACCACTTGAGCTCTTCGAAATTGTCAAGAAGCTAACAAAAGCACCCAACCAATCCAACCAGCTACCAAACATCCCGCCAGAACTACTAGCACGCCAATACAAGCAGCTTCAACAACCTCAAATTCCGCAACCGAATGCAGAGACAACAACCCGCCCTACTTCCATAGACACAGACTGGAGCACATTCGAAACAATCACCAAAGAAAAAATAGAATCCACCACCTCCCCACTAGATCCATGCCCTGCAGAATGGATAAAGAAATCCAAGGAGGACATAAGCAAGCCCCTAACCCACATTGTTAATTAATCCCTCAGACAAGGACACATGCCAGACATCCTCAAAACCTCCATCATCTGCCCAACCCTAAAAAACCACAACTTGGACCCCCTTGACCCCGCCTCCTTCATGCCTATAGCAAGTCTTCCATTCACCCCCAAAATCATTGAGAAGATAGTTCAACAACAACTTCAAGCCCACCTGGATACCAACAACATACTGGACCTGCAACAACATGGTTTCCGTCCATTCCACGGAGTCGAGACCCTCATGTTATCACTAATGAACACCCTCATCAAGGGCACACAGACCAAGCACTCTGGCTACGCTATGATCTTCCTGGACATATCCGCAGCCTTTGACACCATCTCCCACAACATCCTCCTACACAGACTCCAAGAAATTGCCATCAACAATGTCGTACTTCAGTGGTTCCACTCCTACCTGACCAATAGACAACAACTGATCCGCACAAGCATAGCAACCTCCCCCCCCCCTTTCAGCAACACCAAGGCATACCCCAAGGATCCACACTATCCTCCATGCTCTTCAACATCTACCTGCAACCACTCTGCTCAATCATATGGGCCCATAACATCAACTACACATCTACGCAGATGACATAATGCTCTATGGACCGATCACAACCACCAACCCATCAATCAACTAACAGACTGCTTCATAGAAGTCTCCAGCTGGCTACAAAAGAACCACCTATCCATCAACCTAAAAAAAACCCCAGAAGCTCTCACAGTAACCAAGGACCCAAACGTCACACCACCACCACACCTCAACTTAGAAACCGCACAAATACAACCACACATAAAATACTTAGGAATCATCATAGACCAAGCGCTCACACTCAAGCAACAGATCAAAAAGACTACCGGAATAATATTCCACAAAGCAAAAACAGTACAACGCCTCAGGCCTCTCCTTGATCCACAGGACTTCAGCTCAGTCATGCAAGCTATGATGCTCCCCCACCTGGACTACTGCAACATAATCTATCACGGACTACCTGCCACCCACACCAATCCACCGCGAACTGCCTTAAATACCACAGCAAGAATTATCCAGAAAGCAAAAAAACAAGATCACATCACCCCAGTCCTGAGAGAACTGCACATACTCCGTCTCGAAGCAAGAATCAAATACAAATCAGCCCTACTTATCCACAAAGCCCTCTATCAAACGCAGACCTCCCAGCTCAGAACTTTACTGCCCCAACCCACCCACAACAGAACAACCAGACAAACCACCAGCAACACGCTCACCATCCCCCATGAGCGAACTAAATACAATCAACGGACCTGCAACAGAGCCTCCGAACTATACGCGCCATTCCTCTGGAACTCCCTACCAAGTCAAATCAGAAACAACGGAGATCCTTCAACATTCAGAAAACTAAAAACCATCCTGTTCCAGGAATACCTCGGACCAGAAACAAGCATCCATCAATGACTACCTCCCCAGACCCTTTAACATACCCAGAGATCTACCTACTAAGAGACTGATGTCCATTGTTTAAGTCCTTAATGTCTGTTCAGATCATTAAATGTTGGCCTCCCAAGTGACAGCCCCCCACCCTAAGAATTGATTACTGTCCCCCCCTTTTTTTGTTAAACCGCTTTGACCCAGTGAAAAGCGGGGTATAAATACAGTTAAATAAATAAATAAATAAATAGATGTATGCAAAGAAGAGGAGGGGGGCAGATATGTGGCTCAAGTGCCGAATCCAGGGATTGATGACCTTTGTAAGCATATACACTCCCAATCAAAATCAAGGGTTTTTTTTATATCATCTCGCTGGAACTCTCTGGATTTATTGAGGGTTTGGTAATAATGGCAAGAGATTTTAATATGGTGATGAATCCAGAGCTAGATTCAACCAAAGTGAGGAGCGGGGACAGGGGAGACTATACAACGGAAAAAATGAAGGAGCTGTTGTCTTCATGGCAATGGTTAGATGCTTGGAGAGAGCTTCACCCCATGAGTAGAGTTTTCTCATGTTATTCACACCCACATGAAACGAGCTCTCGTACTGATATGATATGGATCTCAGCTCCCCTGATCATGAGGGTTAAGGGAGGAGATTATGAACCTAGTGTGTGCGCAGATCACAAGTTAGAATGAATAGAGCTGAAATGGGGTAAGCACCAAAGATGTTCCCGCTTTTGGCAAATGAATGACAGTCTGCTGAAGGATAAAAGATGGTAGAGGAAGTACAGAAGGTGATTGAAGATTATTTCGAAAATAATGCCCAAAAGGAGACAACCGATGATATAGTATGGGATGCCTTTAAGGCAGTAGTCCGTGGGCACGTCATCAGGTGGGGAGCAAAAAAAAAAAAAAAAAAAGCAGCAAAGAGAACAGGCCCTAGAGCAGGTTATAAAAGAATTGAAGGAAGCAGAAAGGCAAGCTGCATTATTTAGAGAAAATAAATTGAAAGTACAGTTAGAGGAGGCTAAAACTAAAGTTTGAGACTTACAAGCAGAATCATTAGCATTCCAATTACAATACAGTCGCCAAAGATTTTATGAGCATGGGGACAGACCAGGAAAGCTCTTGGTCTGAAGCCTTTATTTATTTATTTTATTTACAGTCTCTTTTATACCGCGCTATTTAATATTAGTGCGGTTTACATGAAACAAACGAGTTTATACGGGCAGAGATCTACACCGTATTTACAAATAACAGGTGATTCAACTCGGATAACCAGGGTAACTATTTACATATTTATGGTACAATATCAGTCCATTTCACCAGGGTAACTATTTACATATTCTTGGTACTATAACAGTACATGTCACAGGTTAATCATAGCGTGTTATTGTGTGTGAGGTGGGTTGAGGCGCCATTCCTCTGGGTAGCACTTTAGGAAGAGGTGGTGTTTCAGAGCCTTCCTAAATTGTGTTATATCAGGGATTGCCCGGATGTTGGGTGGCAGAGCATTCCAGCATTTAGGTGCACAGAGCCTAAAAGCCCTGTTCACTGTTCCCTGGGTGCATTGGGTCACTGTTTTGGGGATTACCAGAGTGTTTATTGCTGCAGATCTTCTGGCCCTATTGGGGGGAGTAACGTGAATAAGGTCAGCGAGTGAGGAGGAGGAGAGTCCGTTAATGGCCTTGAAGTTTAGCAGTAAGGTCTTGAAGGAGAGCCTGTTGGAGATGGGGAGCCAATAAAGCTGTTTCAGGATGGGCGTCACGTGGTCACATCTGGAGGCGCCATTCAGAACTCTGGCCACAGCATTCATGGCGAGCTGGAGCGGACCCAGAGTGGATTGTGGGAGTCCTTGGAGGATCACGTTGGCGTAGTCGAGATGTAGAATGGTCAGCACTTGATAGATAGTTCGGAAGTCGTCCGGTTGTAGGAGGGGGCATAAGTGTCTGAGAGTCCGAATCTTATGGTAGACCGCTCTTACCATGTTGTTCATGAGCGCCTTCATGTCCAGTCGTTGGTCAAGGGTAACACCAAGGTATCGGACTGTGGACTTGGTTTGCAGCTCGGCTTCCTTGACTTTTAGATATGCTGGGGGGATGAAGTTTTGGTTCCTTGTGATAAAAAGCACTTCTGTTTTCTTGTGCTGTATCCGGAGGTTTTGGGTCTGGAGCCAGTCGGCCACTGCGTCGAAGCAGTCTGTCAGTGGAGAGAGGTCTAGCTTGTTCACCACTCTGAAACAGAATTAATCAAGTAATCTTAAAAAAGACTTATCTACATCAGGTACTGAGGTACTGATGCGCGGCGTTTTATGGACAACTGCAAAAGAAAGTGGCATACATGGCCCTGATATTGGTTCGTGATTTGAGAGAAGGAAGAAATGAAACTGCAGATCAGTTCATAATGCCAGTGTGAAATCCCCTGATGAAACACATCGTGTGAAGCGCTTGGGTGCCTTAGAACGACGGCGTTGGGACTTCATCTGTGATCGCCAGCATGATTAATGAACATTTCCTAGTTGGAGTTTAGAATGAATGAGATTGAAGCTAAGTACTCTTGCTATCATCTTTATGGACAATAAGAAGAATTTTTTGTACGAGTATTGTGAAGTGATAGTGGTTAACTGAGAATGTGATAGATCTCTGGACTGATAAAAAGGAAAACTGATCAAAAAAATAAAATATAAAAAATTATCAGAAAAAGTCATAAGGGAGCGAAGAAATATCATGATAAAGACTTGAAGACATATAGTCAAATAAGTAAAAGTAATCCACACAGGTACTTCACAAGAGGTCATTGATGTGAATAGCAGCGGAAACTAAAATTGTTAAGTAGCTGCGTGTATTTTACTGAGACCTCAGTACCTGATGTAGATAAGTCTTTAAGATTAATTGATTAATTCTGTTGTTTCAGAGTGGTGAATTTATGAGCATATAAACAAGAATAGATCATATTGGCATATATTGCTCAGACACTTGACCGTATTACTGTATCCGCGTATATCAGGCAGTTTACGTTAAATGATCGGATGAGGTCACAGATGGGTTGCATGTATAGGTTGAACATCAGGACAGATAGAGAGGAACCCTGCGGCACACCCCGTTTCTGGTGGAAAGGTTCAGATGCTGAGGACCCTGTTCGTACATGCTGCCATCTGTCGGACAGGTATGATTTACACCAATCCAATGCTGCGTCGCAGATACCCTTTTCTTCGAGTCGCCTCAGGAGAATCTCATGGCTTACTGAGTCGAATGCGGCAGCTATATCCAAGACGACCAGGACGAAGCCATGACGAATGTTATCTATCCCAGTAATTATGTCACTGAAGAGGGTGGTGAGAAGCGTTTCCACACCATGGGATTCCCTGAATCCATGTTGGCAGGGGTCAAGTGGAGCGGTGTCATTGATGTGATGTTGTAACTGGCGATGGACCTCTTTTTCAATTATCTTGGCTAGCAGTGGTATGCTGGATATGGGTCTATACGAGTCTACCTTCTGGGGGTCGAGCTTACTGTTTTTCAGCAGAGGTCTGATTGACGTGTGTTTGAGGCTTTGGGGGAAGGAGCCTGTTGCAAAAGATAATTCCATGAGTTTGGCTATGACCGGGCTAAATTCACTACGTAGCTCTTTTATCCAGAAGGCGGGACAAAAGTCGGTTTGAGCTGTGGTGGTGTTGATCAAGGAGATGGTGTCTTCAATGTGCTTCTTGGATGGTGTGTGGAAGATGGTCAATGGTGTTGTGTATGTTGGTTCCTGGGCTGTGGTGAATGATGCGGACTTGTTGGTCTGGCATAGTTTTGATTGCAGGAAGTCTGCAAAATCTTGGGGGTAGATCTCGAGTTTTTGCTCCGGACCTGGTTCCTTTGTTAGGTTCTTGATGAGGTTGAACAGGTCATGGGGTTTACTTAGTGACCGTTTTAGAGTGTTAGTGTAGGACTGCCTCATTTTTTCAGTTATCGCCTCGCAGTGCTTTGCCAGGTGAAGGTTATATGCGTCCTGGTCTTCTGAGGAGCGTGATCGCCGCCAGCGACTTTCCAGCTTTCTTAGGTGGAGAAGTGACGTACACAGTTCAGTGGAGAAACAGGGTGCCGTGTCTCGTTTCCTTGGGGGCTTATTAGTGGGTGGGCACTTTGCAATGGCAGTGAGGCTGTTCTTCCAGCTGGAGACCAGCTTGTCAAGGCTGGGTGTTGTCATGGTGAGGAGTGGACGGGCTTGGTTCAGGATGGTCTCCTTATCGAAAGGTCGAAATCTCCGTGTTGGAGTCCTTGTGGAGTTGCTCCGACTTCCGGGGCGCTTCTGGTCGTGGTTGGTTGTGGATATTTGAAAAATGATTACTTTGTGGTCAGACTATGGTACTGTGGTACAGGATAGCTTAGGGACGTATGCTGTATCAAAGGCTGTTTGTGGGGCGAATATAAGGTCCAATATGTTTCCTTTCTCATGGGTTGGTTCGTTGATTAGTTACTGGCAACCTAGTTCTTGGCCACTGACACTTGTGCCTTAAAATCCAACAGGCACAAGTGTCAATGGCCAAGTTGAAGGGAGCGGGGAAAGCACAGTTACTTACCTGTAACAGGTGATCTCTGGGAACAGCAGGAATAAGTCTTCACATATGGGTACGTCGGTACCGACGGAGTCTGCGCGGGAACGCTTCCCAGCGTCCAATCAAAGAGCTTTTGGAAGCATCCCACCATGCCTGCGTGCTGCCTTCCCGCCTTTCCCAACTGCCTCTCCTCAGTTAAGTTTTAAAGCTGAGACAAAGAGAGAGAGAGGAAAGGAAAGATAGATAGAGATACAACTCCTGGGGAGGTGGGTGGGTTGTGAAGATTTATTCCTGCTGTTCCCAGAGATCACGTGTTACAGGTAAGTAACTGTGCTATCTCCAGGAACAAGCAGGAATGAGTCTTCACATATGGGGGACTCCCAAGCTGAGATGCCTGGAGTCCGAGCATGTCATAGGTTGGAACATGCTATCTCCCACAACACCAGGCATCCTGAGGATGGAGGGTAGGAGCTGAAGAAAGAAGATGCTGTGGAACAGCTAACCTAGCACAGGACTGCAGAAAAAGGGTCCATGTATGGATAATGATTGTTATGAATGATATTGCAAAGAATATTGCAATATGGACCTCCGCTAACAGGATTTCAGAGAAGTATGGAGGTTCATGGATCTACTGGGAAGCCAGTAGAGGAACCGTGAAGAGGACCTCACTGAAAAGTGGAGGTAATAAACCTGTAGGAAAAACAGAGGTGGTCAGAATCCTGAAAGGTAACAGGCACCCCTGGTAGGAAAAACTGGGGTAGTACAAAAACGGTGGGCCTTCAGCGAAAGCTGTATGGTAAAAACCAAACTCTTTTGGCGGTAGATAACTCACTCTTGGGAGCAAAAGAGAAAGGCTAACCGATTTGGACAAACAGGCACAGTCCTTGTGGGGAGAAAGGGTATGGGAACCCCCTGTATCCCAGGGTGAAGACAAATGCCTGAGGCGTTAAGCCTGTGATTAACTGAAGATCCACAATATCTCTCCTAACTGGGGTAAGCCAGGAAAGATATTAGATACGGAGAGCTTCAGAGGTACCTAAACCCATAAGGTTATGGTATAAAAATTGTTGATTACCACAGAAGTGGTTGTGTGTGTAGAATCCCACACCTGCTGAATGGCAGAGGAATGGGTAAAATCCCTCTGTCAGAAACAGATAGCTATATGAGCATAGACAGTGAGATAGATAAGTATGTGGAGACATATATATATAGTAACATAGTAAATGACGGCAGATAAAGACCAGTATGGTCCATCTAGTCTGCCCAGTATGATGTCAAGAGTAGGTACACCTGCTGCTCTGTGCAGGCCCCCTTCCCAGTGTCTTTGTTTAGGGGTGATCCCACCACTCCATGTAGGACACCCCTATTTGTTAAGGATTTAGATGGTTCAGATTATTTTGATATTTTCTTGTTGCTGTAAAGGGATCCACTGTGTCTGTCACCATATTTGCCCCACCACTTCCATCGGGAGCGCATTCCAAGCATCCACCACCCTTTCAGTGAAAAAGTATTTCCTGACATTGCCTTTCAATTTACCACCTTGTAGCTTCATGTTATGCCGTCTAGTTTTGCAGCTTCTCCGTCTTTGGAAGAGGTTTGTTTGTTCATTATATAAGTATTTAAAGGTCTGAATCATATCTCCCCTGTCCCTCTTCTCCTTCAAAGTGTACAAGTTTAGGTCTTCAAGTCTCTTCTCATAAGGCTTCTGACACATGCTCCAAATCATTTTGGTCACCTTCCTCTGAACAGTTTCCAGTCTTTTTACATCCTTTGCAAGATATGGTCTCCAAAACTGAACACAGTATTCCAAGTGAGGCCTCACCAGTGACTTGTACAGTGGCATAAGTACCTCTTCCTTTCTGCTGGTAATTCCTCTTCGTATGCAGCCCAACATCCTCCTGGTATTACATTCCCCAGTTTCTTTGGGTTCTTTGTCGGGTTTTGGAGAGGGGACATAAAAAATGTGGGCCGTGCACATATCTATCTATAATGAAATATCTCGTCATATATATATATATATATATAGATATATATATATAGATAGATAGATAGACAGACATATAAGAAGATATCTATAGTGAGATATGGAGGACATAAAATACACAAAGATAAATATGAATATGTAGGCCTAATAAGGGTGTCTGTAATTAGACAGATATATGCCCACAGCATGGTATTCACATAGGACATGTGGAGAGGAAAGATTCATCTAACAAGAAGGAGGTGCAACCTACTTGAGAAGATATATAGAGAATCTATTCCCTCTGGTTATGATCCGCAAGGATGCTAGCTAGTGAAAAAACCAGGATGGTTATATAAAACAGAGGATAATATCAATCTGTAGCCAGCAAGTCCTGAGTCGTCCAAGACTCTAGCATGGTAAGTAGACAGAAGACAGATAAGATGAGGTACCATGTTGACCTGTTTAAGGGCAAAAAGTATCATGCGTTCTTACCATGAGGACGAGCTGCAAGGAGAAAGAGCATATCCCCGATTGGGAATGCTGTGGACTAAAGCAGGGAATTGACAACTCCTTAAGCCCTTAGGTAATAGAGGGCCTATGTCCTTTATGGCAAAAGGAGATAGTAAAATAAGGGAGAACCTTCTAGTCATGGGAGACATGACTGAAAAGCCTTTTCCAACCATCTAAGATAGCTGTTGGAGAAAAAAACCCCATGCTCTCTAGCAAGGGCCCATAGTGGAAAGCTTCTCTTTAGAATTGCAGAGAGCATGATGCAGGAGAAAGAGGAGATAGGACTGGCTGCTAGAGCCAGTATCTCAGTCCACTATGCTGCCAAATCCAGGGGAATGGAGATGGCAGAAATAGAAGATCAACCCAGAAAGCTTGTAGTGGGATAATTTCCAAGATAGATGAAAACACTGACTTGGAGCCACTACTAAGACCAGATAGAATGTTAGAGGAGGACAAATCTGGTTGTTTGTGGGCAAGAACCAGTGGACCAAACATTAAGGCTCCTGCATAGGCAGCTGCTGGTAAGACAGCAGAAAGAATATTACTGTTTAAAACCAGAAAGAACAGACAGAACAGGAGTAGAAAACTCTGGACATGTCTGATAAGCTGCCTTAAAGTAAATTTGAGACAGGGGAGGAAACTCAGGGAGGAAAACTCCGCACTGGAAATTGACAAACCTAGAGAGGCTGAAGAAAAGCCCTCCAGTAAGTAATTCCGCTCTTACAGTGGTAAGAGGGTGAAGAGAAGAGAGCTGAAGACGACCTACCAAGTAGTAAGTCTATAGAAAGGAAAAATACATGCTGGCACAGGAACTATCATGTGATAGTGATCAGACCTCTTTCTCTGGAAGGAGAAGAGGAGAAACCTGTGACTTATAGGCATGAACATTCTGACAGCTCATAGAAAAAATGGATGTCGTTTGGAAAGAGATCCATGTGTAGGGGTTAGAATGAGTAATGGTTCGCTTCTGTTAAAAAAGAAGCAACTGTAGATTCTAACCCCAAGGGTCACAAGCATTTGATAGAAACATAGAGCTATAGAAACATAGAAATATGACGACAGAAAAAGACCACATGGCCTATCTAGTCTGTCCTTCCATAACAACTACAACAGTTCACTTTTTGCCTTTAGAGATCCTCTGTGTTGGTCCCATGCTTTCTTGAATTCAGTTATTGTCCTCATCTCTACCACCTCCACTGGGAGACTATTCCACGGATCCACTACTCTTTCCGTAAAGAAATATTTCCGCATATCACTCCTGAATCTATCTCCCTTCACCCTCATCCCATGTCCCCTCGTAGCAGAACTTGCTTTCAATTGAAAGAGGCTCTCTCCCTGAACATTTATGCCACGGAGGTATTTAAACATTGATGACTGATCAGAAACCCTGCAGAGGCCGGGTTTGCTGAGCCTGGTGAGAGGATGGATTCTTCAGACCAGGACGATGGCTCCCCTGTAGGGGAACATCTGTATGATGGGCAAGTGAGGAATAAAACCACCTTCTCCTGTGGGAAGAAAGTGTGGTAGGACATTTCCTACTTACTGGGACAGAAGAGGGTGTAGAAGAACCCTTAGGAACAGGTAAATCAGTGGACAACTGAGTAACCTGACATAAAGACTCCTTGTTGAAAAGATTTTCTCCAGTGCAAGGAGTATGTCCCAGTCGTCGTCGTTCCCACTTGGCCAAATCTGAAGCTTGGAGCCAGGCTCTACGTCGTGCCCCTATAGCTATAGCAGAAGTCCTGCTAACAGACTCAAAAGAGTCTAGGGAAGCACGAGAAAGAAACCAAGAGATATTCTGGATATGCTTAAGCAACAAGGAATAGTCTGTACTCCTGGAAACTGGAAGGAAAGGAGTCAAAAGATGTAATTGCTTTGTGCCCTCCTCAAGAGAAAGACTCATAAAAAATATATGAGAGAATTCTTGCTGAAAGCATAGATGTCTGGAAGGTCTGACATCCAAAGGCATCTAGTGTCTTTGACTCACGACCTGGCGGATAAGAAGAGTGCTTTTTCTTACTCTTTATCCGCCTCATTGCTGATTCCACTACTATGGAATGATGAGGAAGCTGAGTCTTTTGGAACCCTGGAGAGGGGGGCACCTGATGTAAGAGATCAGTTGCTCTGGGAGGTGGGGGTACCCTTAAAGGTGTTTCCCACATTCCTAGAAGGAGATCCTGCAAGGAATGATGCAAAGGAAGCATTATGTTATCCTTTGCTTTGGTGGAAACAGAGCCTGGTGCAGGATCATGACCTGGAATAGGAATGGCAAGGGATCTTGCTATATCTAGGAGGAAACTCTGAAAAGAGGGATCCCCAAGAGGAATGTCCCTTGGACAGGTTAGATCTAAAGAACTAGCCTGAGCACCCACAGAGTTATCCAGAGATATAGAAATAGAGGATCCTGCAGGGTGCAGTGTGGAATGCTTAAGGGATGGTTGCTTGGACTGGTTGTCAGGAACAGCAACCATCCTTACCACATTGTCCATGCTAGGTATCGACTCCAAGCTTGGTATAGAATGGAGCGATGCTGTTGAAAAAAGCATGGTAGGAGTTTGCCACGATGCTACTGTGGATACCGGTACTGGAGTCAATACCGGTACCGATGTCGGAGTCAGGCTCGACAGACATCGGAGTAGTCATCGGTGATACTTTAATCGGCACTGAGGGAACCAAAAATCTCCGGCTGCTATCCTCGGTACTGAGCCGCCGGTATCGATCGGTGTCGGTACCAAAATCTATTGGTACCCAGTCTTCCAGACTAGAGATGGATTCCGAACTCGGCATCGAGGGCAAGGAGCCTGAGAAGCGAAGCATGGAAGGCACCGATTGCGAGGGTAATGAAAACATCGGTACCGACTTTGGTACCGTGTCCGATACCGGTGAATGAAGGTCTACCAGTGACAACTCAAACGGCCTCAGAGGAACCGAGAGTTGTGGATCCGAGCCATCGGAACCGAGCCTTTGGTACCGCCCCGAGATGGTACCAAGGCGAGTCGGTACCCAGTCCTCCAAACTGGAGATCGATTCCAGACTCGGCATCGAAGGAAGAGAGGCTGTCGATGCATATCTGGAGGGTACAGACGTCGGTGGCAGTATCAGTGTTGGAACCGATAAGGGAGAGACAATCTGGGACGTATCCATCGGTCCCGAAGGCACCGAGGAGGCCAGATGACGATCCCTGGTGAGGAGTGTTTCACTCGAAGCGGATGCCACCACCGTGCACGGCTCAGGTATGTTCTGTGGGGGGTGAACCCCAGGAACAACCTGAAACCCCTTAAACGCTTTGGAGACCGAAGACTCCCGCCGGGGTTTCAAAGCCAGAAGGCCATCAAGGGCAAAGCCAGAGCTGTCTACATGCTGTGCATGAGACCTACCTCTCGAGGACTGGCTAGTCTTAACAGACTGTGGGTTACCTGAATCAAAGTGGAAGAAGGGGACGGTGCCCCGAAGTTGGAGGGCACCAGTGTATCGAGGGATTCTCAATGTTGAAGATGTCTTCTCACCAAACTGTTGTCAGGACCCAAACAGGATAGACACCGACTTCGAGGGTCTAAAGATAAAATTTTACCGCCACAATCTGAACATTTTGTGTGGAAAATGTCTGGCAGTTCCATGAAGGAAAAATAGGGGAGGCCTGAAGGCCTAAGACCCCGTGGGACACTATGAAGAAAAAATATCCCGTTGAAAATTTTACAAGAAAGAAAAGAAAAACACCGGCGGTACCGGTGGCGTTGAGAAGACAGCCGCGACCACAAGAAAACTAAAAATAAAAAATAAGAATTTTCTGCGGTGACAGGACGACATCCTGCCGGCTCCGCGGAAAAATGAAAACTGAGGAGAGGCAGTTGGGAAAGGCGGGAAGGCAGCACGCAGGCATGGTGGGATGCTTCCAAAAGCTCTTTGATTGGACGCTGGGAAGCGTTCCCGCGCAGACTCCGTCGGTACCAACGTACCCATATGTGAAGACTCATTCCTGCTTGTTCCTGGAGATCAGCTGGATATATGGAGATGAGGCTATAAGGGAATCTTTTAAAAACTTTTACCAACGGTTATATAGTGAGGAGGGGAGAGAAAGTGAGAAAGCAAAAAAGGAATATCTAGAAGGGATAACAATCCCTACGCTATTGTTAGAGGAAAGCACACAATTAGATTGACCTATTAGTGAAGAGGAAGTCGAGAAGGCCATAGACGTTTTGTCGAATGATAGAACCCCGGGATTAGAAGGACTGACCGCAAAAGTATATAAAACCTTTAAGGAACAATTAGTGCATAGATTAACATTGTTTTATAATGGAGTACTGGTGATGGGGCGACTCCCCCAATCAATGGGGCAAGCAAGGATAAGCATTATATTGAAACCTGAAAAGTCACCCGAACAATGCACCTCATATAGGCCCATATCCTTAATAAATTTGGATGTGAAAATACCTGCTTGCATACTAGCAGCGCGAATTAATGTATATATTCCCAGACTAATAAATGACAATCAAGCTGGTTTCATCTCAGGTCGACTAACAGCAGATAACGTAAAGAAAGTGGTCAACCTGTGCTGGTGGGTAAAAGAAAAGCGGATACCAGCTATAATGTTTATGTTTATGTTTATTAAGCTTGATATACCGCTATTACAAATTAGAACATAGCGGTTTACAATAGAAACATAAAGTCTTATACAGAGAGTCTTATACAGAGAGACCAATAGGTCGAAAAAAAAAAGAAAGAGAAGGAGAAAAGAAATTACAATATAAGACAGGAAAGCACCCAAGACATTTAAATAGACATAATGGAGCGGGGGCGGAGCCTGATGTCCAGCGGGTAAGACGCTTCGCGCTGAAGTTCCCGAGAGGCCTACTTAGAATCCTGACTTAATACCTATACAAACTTACTATTTCGCTCCGAGCTGACCGGGGTACCTCGGGGGGGATGGCGGCCCATAAACCAGCGCGCTTGGACTTCGGGTCTCCTTCTTCTTCTCACGGAAAACGCTCCAAAACAGAGGTGTCCTCCCCACAGAAGATGGTTCCATTTCGTGTAAACCCCGAAATGCACCTGGAGATTTTAGAGGAAATACGCGGCGTGAAGGAATTGGTGCAGTCCAATAGAGAAGCGCTTCGAGCCATGCGAGAAGACTTTGGAGTGCTCCAGGACCGACTTGAAAGTCTCTCATTACGGCAGGACAACATGGCGGGGGTCCTCGACTCGCACGCGGTGCGCTTGGGCAAACTGGACAAGGCTGAGCGCCAGATACAGAATCTTCAAAAGGAGTTAGAAGATAGCAATTATCGAGCCCGTCGCAACAATGTGAGGCTCCTCGGAATACCGGAGGGGGTGGAAGCAGGAGATATAAGAGAATTCCTGCTCAAAACTCTTCCCTCCTTGCTGAAGATCACTTTTCATAGAGAACTGGAAATCGATCGTGCACACCGTGTTCCTACCCACATGGCGCTCAACCGAACGACCCCCCCCGGCCTATTATCTTTCGCTTGCTACGATATCAACAAGTGGAACAAATTTAAAATGCTGCCCGGGCGAATCATCATTTGGAATTTGAAGGTCGCAAAGTCTCCTTCTTCCCTGATTTGGCAAAGCCTACCGTTGACCGTCGGAAGAAACTCCTTGCTTTTCGCCCTCGACTTCAACAGCTACAGGCTCGCTTTGGCCTGTTGTATCCAGCGAAGCTCCGAGTGACTCTCCACAACCAAACCAAGACATTCGAAGATCCTGATCTACTATCAACATTTTTAGAATCCAAAGAAGCAGAGCAGATGCGCTAATCCAAAAACTTGGACTTTTATCTGCCGGCTCTGTCCGCCATTTTGAAGGGCCCGATGCGGCGGTCATAGCCAAGCACAGAGACTACCTGGACTTTCTTTCTTTCTCTATATGACTTTTTTGTTTTTTGGTCTCCTATCCCTCCATGATGTGTGCCTCGGTCTGACTCGGAGCGCGCACAGTCCTACAGGTTATGTGTTTTTTCAATCTCGGCCTTCTCTGGGGTTTCTCCCCGCAGACACATGGTCGCCAGTAATTTCTGGGGTTCTGCTTCTCCTCTACCGCACTGCGGTGTTCTTTGTTAATGTGGGGCGCTTCATTGTATTATATTAGCTTATTTTTTATGTCATGTGTACAGCCAGATACAGTCAATATGAGGGACATTGTGAAATTATGTGCGCTATCATGCTCAGAATTTTAACTTTTCTGAATGGCCTTATGTAAAATCTTATCACTCAACGTAAAAGGCATTAATAGTCCACTCAAAAGAAAGAAAATCCTTAGCTATCTTAGCCATGAGCATGCTGATTTAGTGTTTCTTCAGGAAACGCATCTAAACTCTGCTGAAACACTGAAACTCAATGCTCAGCCTTACATGGTGGCTGCCTATTCTCCCGCCGTTTCCAAACGGTACGGGGTAGCCATTCTGGTTAAGAAGTCTTCGCAAGTTACTGTAATTGATACTAGCGCTGACAAGGAGGGTAGATGGGCCCGTGTACACCTTGAGGTTGGAGATAGTGAATTCACGTGTATTTGCATTTATGCCCCGAATGTGGACAACCCTGCTTACTATGCAAGTATTGCGCAGTTGGCATAGGCCTCTGCCAATGCTCCATTAATACTTGGTGGTGCTTTTAATCAAGTGTTCCATTAATCTTTTCTTCTCAAACAAGGCGCTCGCTGGCTGGAAGCTCCAGTACCGAGTAGACCTGTGTGGCTAGACATAGAAGAGGACCTTTGCAAACCGATTCCTCTTACTTTTCTCCCTGGTATGACTCTCCCATCAGACTCCCACTATCCACCAATGCTTTTAGACACTTTAGGTGCCTTTAATACTCTTATGCAATCTTTAGACTCCCGACTCTGTCCGTTCGACAGGCTCCCGCTTTGGTACAATACTCGATTTCGAATACAAATAAGTCGATGGCGTGGAGCCCCTGGTACACTAGGGGCATTTGGATTCCTAGCCAGTTGTTCCATGATGGTCGCTGGAAAACTTTTACTGAATTGCAAATTGAATTTGGTCTCCCAGCGAAACACTACTTTCAGTCGGTGCAACTTCAGCATTGCCTTCGGAGTGCTAGGGTACTCCCGCCATCGGCATCCCCTACACAAGGTTGATCGGAGACTTTCCGATCTATCGGTAGTTCACTGGGTGTAGCATCCAATTTTTACAAAACCTTATGTAATGCTATAACTAGAGATACCCCTATAGCGCAGAAAGCATGGGAGAGAGAATTGCATGTGACTTTGACCTCGGAGCAATGGAGCCTTGTCTGGAGTAGAGTGACACGGGTTTCCCGATCCGCCTCACTCACTCAGACACTCTTCTTTCTAGCCCACCGGTGTTTTTACACTCCTGACAGATTAGCCAAATGGAACACTACTCAGGGCAATAGTTGTTGGACATGCCATGCCATGCGGCCATTGGTTCACTACCTCATGTTATGTATGAATATCCCGCACTACAGTATTACTGGCGTCGGGTCAGGGGTCGTATCCAGTCTATTTTGCACTTTCAAGAGCCCCTTTCTGGGAGGATAGTGGGACTTCGCCCAGTTGCGGGGATCCCCTCTCTTCCAAAAAACGGCTTGCCTCCTTTTGGACTTTATGCTTGGCATTGCTATTTCCCTAATTAAGTAATACTGGAAAAATAGCTCCCATCTGAGCCCCAATGAATGGTGGAATCATGTCTGTCTCTACAGTAAATATGAACAAATACCTCGTATGTTTGCTTCCCCCGTTCAGACTCCTCATCATTGGTCTAAATGGAAGATGCTCAATGACTATATACATTCTGCTAAATGCTCTCATCTGACTGTCTAAATTTGTATATATCTCTGTCCCATGATCATTCTGTATCGTAGATACTCTTTTGATCGTTTTGATGTATAATCACTGTTAATTGGAAGCGCTCACATGCTGACATAATCGGCTAGAGAAGAAGCATGGGGGTGGGGGGTAATTGGGTTTACTTTTCCTTATTGTATACTTGTTTTGTCTCCTTTGGTGTGTTGTTTCTTTTGTTTGTTGCAAAATGAAAATAAAAGTTAAAAAAAAAAAATAAATAGACATAATGGTAGTAACAGATACCAAAAAGGCATTTGATAGAGTAGACTGGAAATTTTTATGGGCAACATTGAGAGCATTGGGGTGGGGAAGAACTATATGAAGTGGATTCAAGCTCTTTATGCAGGGCCCACAGCAGCGGTGAAGGTGAATGGGAGTTACTCAGAGTTACTTCTTTCACCTAAAAAGAGAACAAGACAGGGATGCCCCTTTATCACCTTTATTATTTGCACTTTCAGTAGAGCCTTTTGCAGCCAGAATCAGGCAAGGCAAAGAGGTGGAAGGGATTAGGGTAGGCAAACAAGAATGCAAGATAACAAGATGTCATCAGCGAACAAGTTAAAGGCTAACAGAGCAAGGAAGATTGCTAGAAGGGCTAAGAGATGAACTGTTGGAGTTCCAGGAGGTTTCTGGATTTAAAGCCAACTTGGAGAAAACAGATTCTAAATATCTCCCTAGCAGAAAGACATGCAACAAAACTGCAGGAACAAATTCCCTTTAGATGGACAAAGGGCCCACTGAGATATCTAGGGTTCCAGCTAGCGGCAGATATTTATTTATTTGTACATTTTTCTATATCAATTCTTCCAGAGATCAGAGGCGGTTTACATATAACCGAATAATAATAATAATGAGCGTTATTATTATTTTACAAAGAACAATTTAGGTAGTTTAACTAAAGGCAATATATAATGAAACAGGTGGCAAAAACGTGCCAATATAATATGTCTAAGTTGTATCAAATTATGTTCCACTCTGGAAAAAAGTAGCCGCAGACTTAGAGCACTGGCATGGTTAGGATGAATAGCAAGCATTAAAATGGCTATACGAGCCGTGTATTATATCTGTTTCAGACTCTACCTATAGCGGTTACAAAACAAGCATTAGTCCAAGCACAAAGAAAAATGTTTCACTATATTTGGAGCCATAGGCCATCTAGAATAGCTAGAAAGACCTTGTATGGATCAAAAAAGCGGGAGGCCTAGCAGTCCCGAATTTAATGTGGTATTATACAGCAGCTCAACTAATATTATAGGTTGGCAAGAGGGCTCTAAAAGAAAATGGGTAGGATTATTACAAGAGATAGAAGGAGAAAGACTCCCTTGGGAGGCTGTCTTGGTTGAATCAGGGGATAGGCTCCATTAGCAACCCACATGTTTGGCAAGTGTTGGAAATTTGGAGGAATATACGTGTGGGGAGGAAATTAAAAAGAGTGCAAATTCTCTGCTGCAGCCAATTTGCCAGAATCCAGGTTTTCCACCTGGAATACAGGACCTCCTGTTCCAGAGATAGAAAAAGAAGGGATTAATAGCAATCACTCAACTAACAGAAAGGTGAGGTGTTAGAATACTCTAAATTTCAGGTTGCCCCATTCAGACTTTTATGGCTTCCTGCAGGTATGGCATTGATTAGCCAGCAAAGAATGGGTTGAGAGTATAGGATGGGGTCTGACAGACTTTGAAAGAGTATTCTGGGGGTGGATGCCTTGCTGTGGGGGGATATTGAAGACATATGGCCTAGTTAGAGAAGAGCAAGAAACTGGTAGGCTATTGTGGCAGCAACAGTGGGAAAGGGATATATATCACTGGATGAGAGGGATTGTGGAGAAATTTACAAAAACATGGTTAAAGGATTCACAGCTGCCAGACATGTTGGGCATATTTATAAAATTCTCTATAGATGGTATATTACGCCAGCACGTCTCGCATTAATAGGAAAGGGTCAAGCAGCTGAGTGCTGGAGAGGCTGTAAAGAGAAGGGAGACTATGTTCATATGTGGTGGGAATACCATAAGATCCGGGAATTTTGGGATAGCATATACATGGAAATTTCAAACACAGTGGAACGTACAATAGAGTGGAATAAGGAGAATACATTGTTAACTCTTAGAGGGAGGGTTTAGGACGGGAGAGATGGAGTAGTAGCAAAATATGGTGTAATTGCTGAAAGATATGCAATAGCAAGACAGTGGAAAAAGAGGCTGCCCCTGAAAAAGTCTGTTGGTACGAATGCATACATGAAATTTATAGGTATTAAAGGCTAACAGCCATTCGCAGGGAGAAGCTGGAAATATCTGAGGAGAGTTGGACTCCCTTTTGCGAAAGCTATCTCTGGTAAGGGTGAAGGGGAGAAAAAAAAGTAAAAGAAAAATGAAGGGCCAAATGGACCCTGACACTGCGTGAAAATTGGAGAAATAAAAGGAAAAGGTATCTGAGCAAGGGTAACTCAAGAAGGTTCAGTAAGAAGAGGGGGGGGGGAATGTATTCACATATAAGTCCATCTGACATGATATGATGGGAGAATGTAACAATATACAAACTGTATATGAGAGAGGGCTTAATGAAAATAGTCAAAAAAAAAAAAAAGGAATATGTTAAAAAGCAGCAGGCCCAGCAGAGATCCATGAGGTACTCCCCTATTCATCTTTCTCCTTTGAGAAAATTGGCCATTTAACCCTACTCTCCCATGACTTTTTAATATGGCCAAGAGTCTCATGAGGGGCCTTGTTGAAAGCTTTCTGAAAATCCAGATACATTATATCGATCGGCTCACCTTTGCCTACCTATTTATTCACACCTTCAAAAAATATATATAACGGATTAGTAAGACAAGCCTTTCCTTGGCCAAATCCATATTGGCTTTCTCCAATTAAATCATGACTATCTACATGTTTGGTAATTTTATTCTTTATCATGGTTTCTACCATTTTGCCCAGTACAGACATCAGGCTCACCAGTCTGTAGTTTCTCAGATCACCCTTGGAACCCTTTTTAAAAATTGGCATTACATTGGTCGTTCTCCAATCTTCAGGTACTACAGATTATTTTAATGATATTTCAGAGATTACTAATAGTAGGTCTGCAAACTCATATTTCAGTTCTTTCAACACCCTCTGATGTATACCACCTGGTTCGGTGATTTGCTACTCTTCAGTTTATCGATATTTCTTTCAACTCTTCTGATACATCACCTTTAAATACTATTTTAGGCATGGGTAACTTCCCTACATCATCTTCAGTAAAGACCAAAGCAAAGAATTAATTCCTTTTATCTGCTATGGCCTTGGACCCTTTTAGTGTTCCTTTTACCCCTCTATCATCCAATGGTCCAACTGACATTCACAGAATTTTTGCTACGAAAGTACAGTCAAACCTCGGTTTTCATTTGCCCCGGTTTTCATACGCTTCGGTTTTCAACGTCTTTTCTGACTGAGATTTTGTCCCGGTTTTCATGCATTGCTTCGGTTTTCAACGTCTTTTGACTGAGATTTTGTCCCGGTAGCAGGGAAGAAAAGCTGTCAACGTAAGCAGGAGATGTTGCATGAATGTGGGAGGCAGTTCTTTCTCTTGCAGGGTACGTCTGAAGCTATATCATTAAGATTTTCTGCCATTCTGAAGCATTGAGCAGATAATGTAAAGGTATTTTAATGGACTGAATTCAATGTGATTCCGAAGAGAGCTGGGCACAGCAGCTTGTCAGGGGTGGCTAAGGCCAGATGTTAACATACTGTACTGTACAGTACTGTACTTAGCTTGCTTTCAGTGATGTTAAATGTTCATTTATCCATTTCATTAGTCATTTATATTTATTTCTCATTGTTTTCTGTATGTAAAAATATAGTTATTCTCTATAAAATGTATTTTTTGTGAATATTTTTGGGTGTCTGGAACGGATTAATTGGATTTACATTATTTCTTATGGGAAATATTGCTTCAGTTTTCATACGTTTCGGTTTTAGTCAGACTTTTTCGAACGGATTAATCATGAAAACCGAGGTTTGACTGTACTTGAAAACATTTTTGTGTGTTTTTGCTTCCACAGGAAGCTTTTCTTCAAATTCTCTCTTTGACTGCCTTATCAATGCCTTGCATCTAACTTCTGATAAAACCCCCGGCACAAGGTCAAACTAAACTAAGCAAACTAAACACCGGCCTAATGAGAGAGAACCCCTGAACAATAACTTTTTGTCGGAGTGATCATTCAAAAGAGGGAGGAATTAAAACCCTCCCCTTGCCGTGACCACTCCTTTTAATTATTTGAGAAACAGTGTAATAGTTAGAACAATTGTAAGCTTTTCCACGAGCTTGAAGAAACCACAGAGATTGGAGATTGGTGGGGGAAGCTGTAAGACATCTGGTAGTGGCAGAAAGGAGAGGGAAGGAGGGGAGGTGGGTAGAGGTGAAGTTGAAAGTATGGGGAGGGAGAGGTATGTGTGATAAGTATATATGGGCCAAATGAGGGACAGGGGGAGGCATTTGATAAGATAACAAGGGAGTTAGAGGAAAGAATAGTTACTCACCTGTAACAGGTGTTCTCCAGGAGCAGCAGGAATCAGTCCTCACATATGGGTGTCATGACACCCATACGTGAGGACTGACTTCCTGCTTGGTCCTGGAGAATTAGGGGATACCCCGTTAGTAGTGGGGGGGGGGGGGAGGCTTCACATATGGGTATCGTCGGTACCGACGGAGCCTGCGTGAGAATGCTCCCCAGCATCCAATTAGAAAGCTATTGGGAGCATCCCACAGCACCTGCATGCTGCCTTCCCGCCTTTCCCAACTGCCTCTCTCCAGTTGAGTTTTAAAGCTGAGACAAAGAGAGAGAGAGGGAAAGGAAAGAAACAGATAGATACAACTCCTAGTGGAGGTGGGTTGTGAAGACTAAATTCCTGCTGTTCCCGGAGATCACCTGTTACAGGTGAGTAACTATGCTATCTCCAGGAACAAGCAGGAATGTAGTCATCACATATGGGGACTCCCTAGCTTTAGATGCCAGGGAGAGACCCCAGAAGTTGTGTGCCCCTGTGAAAGGGCTCCACTTCCCCACATGGATCTCTGGCATCCGACCAGGGATGGTGGGTAGGAGTTGATTAGGTATGGAACAGGTGTTGAACAGCCTGACCAAACAAGGCATCCCGGCGGGAGTCCTTGTCCAGGCAGTAATGGGCTGTGAAGGTATGAATCGAGGCCCAAGTGGCTGCTCGACAGATGTCGTCAATAGACACAGAGTGCAGATGAGCCATTGAGGCTGCCATGGCCCTCACATTGTGAGCTGTGACATGACCTTCCAGATAAAGGTTCTTACTCTGATAGGCAAAGGAAATACATTGTGCAATCCAATTGGACAATGTTCTTTTGGAGACTGGAAGTCCCAAATGAGAAGGATCAAAAGCAACAAAGAGTTGAGAGGACTTCCTATGTTGCTGCGTTCTTTGCAAGCAAAAGGCTAAAGCTCTTTTACAGTCCAAAGTATGAAGATTCCTTTCTGCATTAGATGCATGAGGCCTTGGAAAAAAACAAAGGCAGGTAGACCGCTTGGTTCAGGTGAAAAGGTGAGACCACCTTTGGCATAAAGTGTGGATGAGTCCTAAGGACTACCTTGTCATGATGGAACCTTGTATAAGGTGGATCAGCTGCTAGTGCCTGAACTCACTGATGCGGCGTGCTGATGTGATTACAATGAGAAAGATAACTTTCCAAGAAAGGAATTTCAATGAGGTAGTAGCTAAGGGTTCGAAAGGTGGCTTCATGAGCTGACCCAGGTTTAAGTCCCATGCCACCAGTGGTGGCATAATGGGAGGCTTAGTTAGAAAAAAGCCTCTCATAAATCTTGCTATAAGAGGATGGGAGGAAATAGATTGTCCATTTAGATGCCTGAAAGAAGCTGCAATAGCACTCAAATGGCCCTTACTGAGTTAGTTTTAAGTCCTGCATTGGATAAATGAAGGAGATACTCCAGTAATGATTCCAGAGGCATTGCAAGGGGGTTAAGATAGTTGTTCGAACACCATATGGTAAACCTTTTCCACTTGAAAGCATAAGAGTGTCTTGTGGAAGGCTTCCTGGAAGCATAAAGGATATCCCTTACTTGCTGAGGGAGGTTAATATCATGAAGATCTAGGCCTTCAGCAACCAAGCCCTGAGGTGCAGAGACAGGAGATTGGGATGCCATAATATTTTGTCCTCCTGAGCCAGGAGATCTAGAGCAGATCCTAAATCCTGGGAGGGAGCTTGAGAGAGATGTAGAAGCAGAGGGTACCACACTTGCCATGGCCAATCTGGAGCTATGAGAATCATACGGCCTCTGTCTCTCTGAAGCTTGAATAGGGTTTTGGGAATCAGGGGAACGGGTGGAAAGGCACACAGGAAGTCTTCACCCCAATGAAGGAGGAAAGCATCCCTGGCCTGAGAGCTCTGAGCTGGAATTCTGGAACAGAACCGGGGAAGTTTGGCATTCAACGGACTTGCAAAGAGGTCTACTTCCGGAGTTCCCCAAATTTGAAAAATCTTGGCCACCTGGTCTGAATGTAGAGACCATTCGTGTGGAAGCAGAACTCAACTGAGTCTGTCTGCCCAAGAGTTTTGTATGCCTGGAAGATACACTGCCAGGAGATGAATCTGAAGCTCTCTGGCGAGGGCCCATAGTTGCAAAGCTTCGTTGAAAAGCAACAGAGAGCCTGTTCCCCCCTGCTTATGTAGAACATGGCTACTTGATTGTCCGTCTGAATGAGGACTGTCTTGTAGCTGAGCAGGGTGTGGAACACTCGAAGAGCAAGGAAGATTGCTCTGAGCTCTAAGAGACTGATATGTAGATGAGTCTCCTGTGGAGTCCAGGTGCCTTGGGTGGAGGGGTCTTATAGATAAGCTCCCCAACCCATTGGTGAAGCATCTGTTGTGAGAGTTGCCTGGGGTAAGGGTTGTTGAAATGGGGACCCCAGCAACAGATTTTGAGTGGACTGCCACCATTGGAGGGACAAAATAAGGTGATTTGTGTTTGCTATTTTGTCTGACAGGCACCCTGATGCCTGGGTCCATTGAGTGGATGAAGTCCACTGGGCTGCTCTCATATGGAGGCGAGCATAAGGAACCACATGCACTGTAGATGCCATGTGGCCTAGTAATTGAAACATTTCTCGGGCAGTAAGGTGAGGCTTTAGCACTGCTTGAGAAACTAACTGCACAATGCGAAGGCAACAGGTCTGAGGAAGATAGGCCCTTGCTTTTCTGGTATCCAGCAAAGCTCCTATGAACTCTAGAGACTGAATAGGAGTTAGACTGGATTTTGGGATGTTTATAAGCAGACCCAAATACTGAAGGAACGCATTGTGCAAGATAGAGAAGTCCTGGCCTCTGACACTGATGGGGTTCGAATGAGCCAGTCGTCTAAGTAGGGGAAGACAAATATCCCTAGAGTGTGAAGAAATGCTGCTACCACAGCCATGCATTTCGTGAACACTCTCGGTGCTGAGGCCAGGCCAAAAGGAAGCACCCTGTATTGGTAGTGCTTTCCTTGAAAAAGGAACCGAAGGAACTGTCTGTGATTTGGATGGATGAGAACATGAGTGTACGCATCCCTGAGATCTAGAGAACAAAGCCAATCCCGACTCTGAAGGTATGGCAGAATTCCCAGAGAAATCTTGAATTTCTCTTTGAACAGGAATTTGTTCAATTCTCTGAGGTCCAAAATAGGTCTGTATTCCCCTGTTTTCTTTGGGATAAGGAAATAGGGGGAGTAAAACCCTGTATCCTGTTGATGAATGGGTACTTCTTCTATTGCCCCATGGGCAAGAAGCAGTGACCTCTTGATCTAACAGATTGATGAGATAGGTCTGAGAATTGAACTGTCTTACCATTGTGGGAGGGGGCATGCACAGAAAATGCAGCTTGTACCCCTCTTTTATAATGGAGAGTGTCCAATGTTCTGCTGTTATCTGCCCCCATCTGGGGGCAAAGTGACATAACCTTCCTGGAATGGTGGAAGGCTCTGGTCCATTGAGGGTCAGGAAGGCTAAGTTCTCTGGATGAAAGTCAAAGGCCTTGTGGAGGCTGAGACTGCTGAGGCGGTTGAGGCTTAGCAGTCTTTGCTTTTCTTTGTTTCGGTGGTTGCTGACTCTTTCGGGCAGGCTGACCTGCAGAAGGTCCCTGCTGAGAATAAGAGGGATAAAACCTCTTCTTTTTTGAGAAGAATCGTTTCTTGAAAGATTTCTTTCTTGCAGGATCAGCTGTGGCTTTGGATAACCTATCCAAAGTGGAGTTGTCAGTATCCAACTCATTGGCTTTCTCTTGCCAATTCTTGCTGAATAGATTCTCACCTGTACAAGGGATATTGCCCAGTTAGTCTTGCACCCAGAGCTCAAAATCAGATGCCTGGAGCCAAGCAATTCTACATGCACCTATGGCAATGGCAGAGGTTCTGCTTATGCACTCAAAACAGTCAAAAACTGCACAATTGACAGAAACATCTTGGGCATGTTTAACCAGTGCGAGAAAATCCTGCCTTTTGTCCTCAGGAAGGAGAGGGCTGAAAACCTCTAGATCTCCTGTCCTGTGACTTCTTTAAGGAACATACCCATATATAAAATATAGGAACTGATCCTGGCAGAAAGCATGGAAGCCTGGAAAGTATGAAGTCCAAAGGCATCCAAAGTTCTACACTCACGCCCTGGAGGATTAGAGGCATGCCTCTTTGCACTCCTGATCCTTCTCATAGCTGACTCCACTACAATAGAGTGGTGAGGAGGCTGAGTTTTCTGGAAGCCAGGACAAGGAGGGACTCGATACATGGTATCCAGTCTGCGAGAGTGAGGAGAGTTGGTAAGAGGTGTCTCCCACATTCTCAACATGAGATCATGTAAGATCTCATGGATAGGCAAGGTAGCTGTCTCCTTAGGAGCTTTGGGATATTGTAAAAACTACAACTCCTTCGCCCTGGGGTCTGTTTCAGGAGTCACAGTAATGGATAGACCTCGAGCCACCTCCCTGATAAAATCCTGAAAGGAGATATCTTCTGGAGGAGACATCCTACGTTTAGGAGAGGAAGGCTCTTCCGGGAGAAGTATTCCGGTACCGACAGAGCTGTCAGAATCCTCGGACTCTTCTGATGATTTGAAGTACCTTCTGTCCGGATGCTCTTGAAGAGCCCGATACCCGTACCGACTGAAGTCGGTACCGGGGGGGGAATCTGTACCGGTGTATCGGTACCAGAAGGCATCGCATGACTGTGTACCGGTAAAGCAGACACCGATGTCGATGCCGATGTCGGTACCAGTACCAGTTGAACTGTCTGACGCGGTTCCAAGGGTGTCGATGCCGCAAGGAGAGCCGCTAGACTGCATTCAATAGCCAGGAACCTCTGCTCTATCGACGCTGCCGATGCCTGGGTATCGGTACCGGAAAAAAAAGCCGGTACCCCAGAGCATGGCACCAGTAGTTCTGCCGAGGTCGAGGCCTCAAGAACATCCTGGAGCCCCGTTAATGCTTTGGAAGCCGAAGCCTCCCGCCGGGGCAATTTTGCCGGTACAGAACCCTGAAGGGAAACACCAGAGGCATCTCGATGCTTGGAAGGAGATCTACCCTTTGAGGACCGGACAGACTTATGTTTAGTTACCTGAGAATCATGGGAGGAAGATGAAGCCCTGGAAGACATCGATGCCACGGAAGCTGCATCGGAGGGAAAAAGGGCGCTGAGCTTAGCAGCTCGGTTCTGTCGACCCCTCTTGGACATCATGGCACAAGCCATACACTCGGAGTGGTCAGGACCTAAACATTTAAGACACCACTCATGGGTGTCAGTGACAGAGATGGTACCGCCACACTTGGTGCGCTTTTTAAAACCCGAAGCGGGTTTTTCCATAGTGGAGGAAATTTTGGGCCTAAGGCCCAAAATGGCGTGTGCACCTGAAAAAGAAAAGTTTGGAAAAAAAGAATTTTTTTTTTTTTTTTTAAAGAAAGCAAGAAGAACAGGCAGTACCGGTACAGCGTCGAGAAAGGCAGACGCGACCACAAAAAATTAAGAATAAGGGAAAGATTTTCTGCCGTGACAGGAACGACGACCTGCTGGCTCCGCAGAAAATGAAGAACTGGAGAGAGGCAGTTGTGAAAGGCGGGAAGGCAGCACGCAGGCGCTGTGGGATGCTCCCAAAAGCTTTCTAATTGGACGCTGGGGAGATTTCCCACGCAGGCTCCGTCGGTACTGACGATACCCATATTTGAAGACTATATTCCTGCTTGTTCCTGGAGATATAAGATTTCAGATGTTGAGGCTTTAATGGAAGGTGCTGACTTAGATTTAGTGGCGGTTACGGAGACATGGTTCACAGAAAACCATGAATGGGATGCAATTATACCAGGCGAACTTTATTCAGGAAAGGCAGGGTAGGAAGAAAGGGAGGTGGTGTGGCACTATATGTTAAACCTATTAAAGCTATAGAATTGCAGGGTTTAAAAGGAAGAGAAAAGGCACTATGGGTTAAACTAGAAAGAGGGAAAAGGAAATCTATTTGCATTAGTGTTATATACAGATCTCCATCACAGGGAGTAAAGGTGGATGAAGATTTAATACAAGACAATGAAAAGAGAAGTGCTACTGATAGTTAATTTCAATATGCTGAATGCAGATTGGCACATCTCTGCTGCAATGTCATTTAGAAGTAAGGAGATCCTGGATTCGCTACAGGGAGAAAGCGTAGTTACTCACCTGTAACAGGTGTTCTCCAGGAGCAGCAGGAATCAGTCCTCACATATGGGTGACGTCGGCGCCGACGGAGCCCTCGCGGAGCAATTTTCCACAGCTTTCAAAGAAAGCCTTTGGGAATTGCAGCGCGCATGCGCGGTCTCCTTCCCGCCCAAGGGTGCCATCTTAGCCAGTCTGATGACATAGCTAAAAGACAGCATAAAAATTTGCAAAAAAAACTTAACCAGATGATTGCAACTCCAAGGGGAGGAGGGAGGGTTGTGAGGACTGATTCCTGCTGCTCCTGGAGAACACCTGTTACAGGTGAGTAACTACGCTTTCTCCAGGACCAAGCAGGAAGTCAGTCCTCACATATGGGACTCCCAAGCTTAAGGCTACCGGAGACCCTAAGCACAAAAATGAGCTCCCTCTAGCTCAGCGGCACAGAAGGAAGGAATCTTCACTGAATTATTACCCACCGGTAGCCCCCATCCGGGATGGAGGGTAGGAGTTGCTCAAACCTCGAAGAGATTTCGGAGGACTGCCTGTCCGAAAGCACTGTCCCTGCGGGACTCCCTCTCGAGACAGTAATGGACCGCAAAAGTCTGGCTCGAAGACCAAGTAGCGGCCCGGCAGATGTCTGCCAGCGGAACAGAGCGGAGGTAAGCCACTGACGTAGCCTTCGCCCGAACACAATGAGCCGTGACTCGACTTTCTAACGAGAGTCCGGCTGCCCCATAAGCCCAAGCGATACAGTCAGCAACCCAGATGGACAGAGTACGCTTGGAGACCGGGAGCCCCAATTTATTGGGGTCAAAAGACACAAAAAGCTGAGCAGCTTTACGGTGCTCCCACTTACGGTCAAGGTAGAAGTTCAATGCCCTTCTACAGTCCAGGGTATGCAGGACCATTTCAGCTCGGCTGGAGTGAGGCCTGGGAAAGAAGGTTGGAAGTACCACCTCCTGATTGATATGAAAAGGGGAGACCACTTTCGGAAGAAATTTAGGGTGAGTCCGTAGGACTACCCTATTTTTGTAGAACCGAGTGTAAGGGGGATCAGACACGAGGGCCTGCAATTCACTTACGCGTCTAGCGGAAGTGAGAGCTATCAGGAATAAAGTTTTCCAAGAAAGAAAATGGAGAGAACAGGTAGCCATAGGTTCAAAAGGCGGACAGGTGATCCGCTGTAAAACCACATTCAGATCCCAGTCCGGTGCTGGCGGGCGCAGAGGTGGTTTAAGCAGAAGGAGACCTCGGAGAAACCTCGCTACGAGAGGGTCGCTGGAAAGAGGTCTGCCCTCCACCGGCACATGATGTGCTGAAAGAGCACTGAGGTGAACTTTGACGGAGTTGGACTTAAGTCCCAGATTAGAGAGGTAGAGCAAGTACTGCAAGATCACAGACACCGAGCAGGAGAAGGGATCCTGAGACTGCTGGGCACACCAAGCGGAAAAGCGACGCCATTTAAGGGCGTAGCATTTGCGGGTAGAAGGTCGCCGAGAAGCTAGGACGACCTCTTCCACCTCTGCCGGCAGTAGAAGGGGAGCAAGGACTACCCTTTCAGCAGCCAGGCCATTAGATTGAGAGATCTGAGGTTGGGGTGTAGCAGGGACCCCTGATCCTGTGTTAGGAGATCCGGTTGAAACCCCAGAGGGAACGGATCCTCTACCGCTAATTGCAGCAGGAGTGGAAACCACGGCTGTCTGGGCCAGCGAGGAGCCACCAGGATCATGGAAGCTTTGTCTCTGAGAACCTTGAAAAGAGTTCGAGAGACTAGTGGTATGGGAGGAAAAGCATACAGAAGGCTCTCCGACCATGAGAGTAGAAAAGCATCTGCCGCTACTCGAAGGGGATGTGGCTGACGAGAGCAGAAGCGAGGAAGTTGCCGGTTGAGAGGACTGGCAAAGAGATCCATCGTGGGGAGTCCCCACTTCAGAAAAAGTTTCTGAACTACCAAGGGATCCAGGCGCCACTCGTGCGGCTGGAAGATCCTGCTGAGTTTGTCCGCCAGGCAATTTTCTTGGCCTGGGAGATAAACTGCCTTGAGAAGAATGCCGTGACTGACGGCCCAAGAGCAGAGCTTCTGAGCTTCTCGACAGAGAAGGAAGGAGCCCGTGCCCCCCTGTTTGTTCACATAGAACATGGCAACTTGATTGTCCGTCTGGACAAGGACGGACTGGTGAGAAATCAGGTGGGAGAAAGCCTTGAGAGCCAGACGGATTGCTCTGAGCTCCAGGAAGTTGATCTGCTGAGCAGACTCCCACGTGGTCCAGAGACCTTGAGTACATGCCCCTTGGCAATGTGCTCCCCAACCCAGGAGAGAAGCATCGGTCGTCAGCACTTGAGCCGACTGAGGTGACTGAAAAGGCATTCTGAGCACCAGGTTCGGCCGATGAAGCCACCACTGTAGAGAAGAGGCCAGCGGCCCGGAGACGCGCACTAAGTCAGCTAGGCCGCCCGTGGCTTGTTGCCACTGCTTGCGAAGGCACCATTGAGCAGGCCGCATGTGTAGGCGGGCATTGGGGGTCACGTGGACGGTGGAAGCCATATGGCCGAGTAGTCTCAGGAAGCGCCTGGCTGAGACCAGGGACTGGCTGCGAAAACGGCCGGCTAGGTCCATGAGCCATTGAGCCCTGTCGAGAGGCAGGAAAGCTCGTGCCTGAGGAGTGTGTGAACTCGAGATCCTGTGATGGGAGCAAAGTGGACTTTGCGAAGTTTATGACAAAGCCCAAGTACTGCAGAAGAGTCACAGTGCGGTGTGTGGCATTGGTGACTTCCGGAGAGGACGATGCTCTGATGAGCCAGTCGTCGAGGTACGGAAAGACAGAGGCCGTGAAGCCGAAGATAAGCCGCCACCACCGCGAGACATTTTGTGAAGACTCGCGGTGCGGAGGATAGGCCAAAGGGCAGTACTCTGTACTGGTAATGATTTCCTGCCACCACAAACCTTAGGTATTGGCGGTGGCTTGGGTGGATGAGGATGTGCGTGTAGGCATCCTTTAGATCCAAGGAGCATAGCCAATCTCCCTGCTGGAGGTAGGGCAGAAGGATTCCAAGGGTAAGCATCTTGAACTTTTCCCGCACGAGGAACTTGTTGAGGTTGCGCAAGTCGAGGATGGGTCTGAGGCCTCCTGTCCTTTTTGGTATTAGGAAATACCTGGAATAAAAGCCTTGACCTCTCAGGTGGCGGGGCACCGGTTCCACAGCCTGTTCCTGAAGAAGACTTGCTAACTCCTGAAGGAGTAAGTCCCTGTGCAGAGGGAGTCATGGAGGTTCTCCTGGGAAATAGGAGGGAGGGACCTGGTGTAAGTGGAGAAGATAGCCTTCTCTTACGACTTAAAGCACCCAGGCATCTGAAGTGATGTTGGACCACCTGTGGGCGAAGTGAACCAGCCGGCCTCCGGTGCTGGGAGGAGCCAGCTGAGGGGGAGAGGCTATGCTGATGAAGTCAAAAACCCCCACCCTGCTGAGCAGGGGCTGGTGGTGCAGGCTTGGGGGCTTGCTGCCTACGGGACCCGTTACCCCGTCCCTTGGCCTGCTGGCCCTGTTGGGGAGCTGCGGAGGCCTGATATTGAGGGTAGTGTTTATAGGCAGCCGCCTTTCTCGGGTGAAAGGACTTCTTTCCCGAGCCCTTCTTTTTCTGGGAAGGGGCGGTGGTCTTCCTAGAAAGCCTAGTTCTGGTGAGAGTCTCCGTCTCGATTTGTGCAGCCTTTTCAGCCATGGGCTTGCCAAAGAGGTACTCACCTCGGCAGGGGACATCGACCAACTTGTCCTGCACCCAGGGTTCAAGGTCAGACGACTGAAGCCAAGCCTGTCGGCGGGCACCGATGCCGGCTGCGGCCACTCGAGCCAATGCTTCAAAGCCATCATAGGCTGCTCGGGACATGAATTTGGAGCATTCCCGAATACCAGTTGTCAAGGCCAGGAACCTCCGCAAAGGTTCCTCGGACAGCCCAGCGGAGAATCCGGCTATCTCTTTAGCCAGGTCTCGGAGATACATGCCCATGTAGAGCTGGTAGGTCTGGACCCGACAAGCAAGCATAGAGCCCTGGAAACACTTCTTACCAAGGCCATCCAGGTTACGGGCCTCCCTGCCAGGAGGCACCGAGGAGTGCATCTTCTGGCTCTTAAGCCTATGCATGGCCGATTCCACTACCATGGAATGGTGCGGCAGCTGTGCTTTTTGGAAGCCAGGACTCTTGCGGACTCGATAGATGGAATCGACCCGCTTGCTTAATACCGGCGACGAGGCCGGACTCTCCCACATGCGGAAGAGTAGTCGTTCCAGCATGGGAGGAACCGGTACAGTAAAGTGTTCCCTGGCGGGAGAGTCATACTGAAGGGCGTCGAGCTCTTCAGCTCGAGGCTCCTCCTCGGGATCCGCAGGGAAGGCCAAAGCCTTGGCCATATCCCTGACGAAGTCCGAGAACCGGGCGTCCTCCGGAGGGGACTGCTTCCGAGGTTCGGACTCAGGTGAGTCCGAGGGGACACACCGAGTCCGAAACGAATCAGGTGACTCTTCCTCTTCAGACTCCCAGGCCGACTCCGAGGAGGAATCGGTGGGGTCGGCTCGGGCAGGCGGAGGCGGAGGCCGCCCCGACACCGAGGGAGTCGGCGTCGACGACCTCGGTCCCGAACGGGAGGCCGAGGGTGACCTCGACCGAGGATCGACTCGAGTTCGCATGGACTCGAGGATCGGCTCGGTCTCCGGGGTCGACTTAGACGTCGACGTCCCGGCGGTCGGGGCAGCGGCGCCAGCGAGGCTAGCGATCAGTGCCCGCTGCTGGTCCATGAAGGCAGATAGTCTGCTCTCCAAGGCCGTCAACCTGAGTCCGACCTCAGGTGACCCAGCAGCCCCCGACTAGGGCCCCGACGGCGTCGGGCCCGACGTCGGACCCCTCGGAGGCGAGTCCAGGAGGACTACAGGACTTACCCGAGCAGGCAACTCCGACTCCAGACGAGGTCGCTTCGGGAGGTGCTCCTTCTCCAAAGACCCGGGACGGCTATCGGGGCTATGCAACCTGGCCCTCGCGGAGCCAGGAGCGTCCACCGACGCCGCCCTCGCGGGTTTTACCTTCCGTCGATGGTCCCCGGAGGGAGAACCCCTGTCGGAGGAACTTCGGCGATGGTCAGAGCTGGAACCTCTGGATGCCGAGGCCTCCGACGAGGTCCGGGTACGGCCGGGGTCAGCGAAGATTCGTTCCCGCTGGTGCCGCCGACTCCTTAACGCTTTGGAGGACATTTTGCCGCAGGCCCCACAGATCAGTTCTTCGTGATCCGGGCCGAGGCAGCGGAGGCAATTATCATGTGTGTCAGTGAGTGACATATTTCTGTCACACTGAACACACCGCTTGAAACCACTGGCAGCCATCGGGGGAAAAAGGGCCCCTGCAAGGTCAAAGGACCGGGCTGCCAGCGAAAAACCGAAAAACGAAACTGACCAAAAATCAGAAAAGCCGAAAAATAATAGAAGGACTCGCAACGGCGTCGCGAGTCCGGGCAGGAAAAGACCGGCGTCAAACCGAAGGAAAAAAGAGAAATAAATCACTAAAATCAACTTTTTCAGCGGGGACACGACGGGTACGTCTGTAGGGCTCCGCGGAAAAAAGAAGACTGGCTAAGATGGCACCCTTGGGCGGGAAGGAGACCGCGCATGCGCGCTGCAATTCCCAAAGGCTTTCTTTGAAAGCTGGGGAAAATTGCTCCGCGAGGGCTCCGTCGGCGCCGACGTCACCCATATGTAAGGACTGACTTCCTGCTTGGTCCTGGAGAACTACTCAGGCAACTGGTAAGAGAACCCACACGTGATGGGACCATACTGGACTTACCAGTGGGGAAAGTGTTTTTGATGTTACAGTGATCACCAGGATGGTGTGGCTCAGTATTAGTACTAGGGCTGATAAAATCCATTCAAAAGAGGGTCTTAGACTTTAGGAAAACTAACTTGGCAGAGATAGTTACTCACCTGTAACAGGTGTTCTCCAGGAGCAGCAGGAATCAGTCCTCACATATGGGTGACATCGACGTCGATGGAGCCCCTGCTGAGCATTTCCCCAGCTTTCCATGAAAGCCTTTGGGAATGCAGGCACGCAGGCACGGTTCCCTTCCCGCCTAAAGGTGCCATCTTGCTCAGTCAAATGACATAGCTAAAAACAGCACACAAAAATGTAAAAATAAACTATATACAACTGCAACTCCCAGGTGAGGAGAGAGGGTTGTGAGGACTGATTCCTGCTGCTCCTGGAGAACACCTATTACAGGTGAGTAACTACTCTTTCTCCAGGACCAAGCAGGAAGTCAGTCCTCACATATGGGTGACTCCCTAGCTCTGGGCTACCAAGGAACCCAGGCTTTACAAGAGAACTCCCTCTAGTCCCAGCATCAAAGAAAGGCTTTTCACTGAAAGAACCTCCACCGGTAGCCCAACGGAGGGCTGGAGGGCAGGAGATGCCTAAACCTCAAAGAGATTCCGGAGTACTGCCTGGCCAAAAGCACCGTCCCTACGGGACTCCCTCTCCAGACAGTAATGGGCTGCAAACGTCTGGCTTGAGGACCAAGTTGCAGCCCTGCAGATGTCCACCAACGGTACAGAGTGGAGGTGAGCCACTGAGGCAGCCATTGCCTTGACATGATGGGCCGTGACCCGACCCTGCAAAGGAAGGTCAGCCACCCTGTAAGCCCAGGTGATACAGTCAGCCACACAGGTGGACAAGGTACGCTTGGACATAGCTAACCCCAACTTATTAGGGTCAAAAGAAATGAAGAGCTGAGTAGCCCTTCTATGCCCCTGCGTACGGTCAAGGTAGAAGGATAAGGGTGGGTGGGAGGGAATGCATAAAGCAGATCCCTACCCCTATTAAGAAGAAAGGCATCCTGCGCCTGACTGCATAGAGAGTGAAGCCTCAAGCGGAACAGCAATAGTTGTGTATTCTCCTGTGTGGCTAACAGATCTATTTTGGGGGTCCTTTACAGATGGAAGATCCAGGAAACAGTCTCCTGATTCAGTGTCCATGTGTGGATGAAGAATATGGCTGAGCCTGTCTGCCAGGAGGTTGAGTTCACAGGGGAGATACACCACCCTGAGATGGATGCAGTGTGCAATGGAGAAGAACCAGAAGCAAAGGGCACCTTGAATATTGTGTGCAATTCTGGTCGCCGTATCTTAAAAAGGATATAGCGATTTTAGAAAAGGTTCAGAGAAGAGCCACCAAAATGGTAAAGGGGATGGAAGGATACTCCTATGAAGAAAGGCTTAAAAGGTTAGGGCTCTTTAACCTGGAAAAGAGACGGCTGAGGGGAGATATGATAGAAGTCTATAAATTAATGAACGGAGTGGAACAGGTAAACGTAGATCGATTGTTTACCTTATCAGAATATAGAAAGACTAGGGGACATGCAATGAAGCTACAGGGTAAACTATTTAAGACTAATAAAAGAAAATATTTTTTCACTCAACGTGTAATCAAACTCTGGAATTTGTTACCGGAGGATGTAGTAAAGGCTGTTAGTGTAGCTGGGTTTAAAAAAGGTTTGGACAAGTTCCTGGGGGAAAGGTCCATAAACCATTATTAAGAAGGGACCCAGGATATCAATGCTTGAACCAATACAAGCATTGTGGAACCTGTGTCCCTTGGGGAAACTGCTAGGTACATATGACCTAGATTGGCCACTGTTGGAAACAGAATACTGGGCTTGATGGACCTTGGTCTGACCCAGAATGGCATATCTTATGTTCCTTATGGCAGAGGAGATAAGAGCCTATTCCACCCTGCTTGTTCAGAGCATAGCTACCTGATTGTCCGTCTGGACTAAGACCTGTTTGCCCAAAAGTTGGGGTTGAAAAACCCAAAGGGCATTCGTTAGAGTACGAAGCTCGAGGAGGCTGATCTACTTATGAGACTCCTGCTGTGTCCACTGCTCTTGAGTAGTGAGACTGTCCAGATGTGCCCCCACCCAAGTTTGGAAGCATCTATCGTTAGAGTGCACTGAGGTGGAGGCATCTGAAAAGGTGATCCTCAGAGTAAGTTTTGAGGGGTGCACTACCACTGAAGGGAGTTGACCAGAGGAGGTGTGATGCAAATATTGTCAGAGAGACGCCTGGACTCCTGGGTCTATTAAGACAATAGTCCATTGAGTCTGTTGCACATATAGTCGGGCTATATTATGATCTTCGTTGACATTTCATCAGAGTTCGACACAGTGGATCACAGAACGCTACTAGCAAGACTACAGAACATCGGACTACACGGATCCACTCTGAGATGGTTCCACTCTTACCTAACGGACAGGCAGATACAGGTCAAGGTCGGTGCCAACACATCCCCACCCATAAAGATCATGCAAGGCGTACCACAAGGATCCGCCCTATCGGCACTATTATTTAATCTCTACATTCAACCAATATGCAACATCATGAAGGAACACAAAATAAAATACACAATCTATGCCGACGATATCAAGATATACACACCACTCACCCTCGACAACCCAGGCTACACCAAAATAGACTGTCTCAAGCACATGACCAACTGGTTTCAAGACAACAACTCGACCATAAACTACAGCAAGACCGAGGCACTAATCATCACCCGAAACACCGACTTCGTCCCTCCACTCAATATCAAGGTAAACACCACAAAAATACCCATAAAACCGGAAGTGAAATACCTCGGAGTGACTCTTGACAAAGAACTGAACCTACAATCACACATCAGCAGAACCATCAAAAATGCATACCACAAGATGAGTCTAATCCGACGCTTCAAGCCTCTCCTCTCTCAGGAGCACTTCCGCAAAGTCTGTCAGGCAATAAAGCACAGTTACTTACCTGTAACAGGTGATCTCTGGGAACAGCAGGAATCAGTCCTCACATATGGGTGTCATCGGCGCCAATGAAGCCCCAGCGGAGCATTTCCCCAGCTTTCTATGAAAGCCTTTGGGAATGCAGGCACGCATGCGCGGTTCCATTCCCGTCTAAAGGTGCCATCTTACCTCAGTCAAATGACAGAGCTAAGAACAGCATACAAAAATGAAAAATAAACTATGTACAACTGCAACTCCAAGGGAAGGAGGGAGGGTTGTGAGGACTGATTCCTGCTGCTCCTGGAGAACACCTGTTACAGGTGAGTAACTACTCTTTCTCCAGGACCAAGCAGGAAGTCAGTCCTCAAATATGGGCGACTCCCCAGCTCTGGGCTACCGAGGAACCCAGGCTGAACAAGAGAACGCCTTCTAGTCTCAGCAGCAAAGAAAGGCTTTTCAAGGACACAACCCCCAACGGTAGCCCAACAGAGGGCAGGAGTTGCCTAAACCTCAAAGAGATTCCGGAGTACTGCTTGGCCAAAAGCACTGTCCCTACGGGACTCCCTCTCCAGGCAGTAATGGGCCGCAAAATTCTGGCTTGAAGACCAAGTTGCAGCCCTGCAGATGTCTACCAAGGGCACAGAGCGGAGATGAGCCACTGAGGCAGCCATTGCCCTGACTCGGTGGGCCGTAACTCGACCCTGCAAAGGAAGGTCAGCCGCCTTATAAGCCTAGGTGATACAGTCAGCTACCCAGATGGACAAGGTACGCTGGAACACAGCCAACCCCAACTTATTGGAGTCAAAGGAGATGAAGAGCTATGTAGCCCTTCTATGCCCCTGCGTACGGTCAAGGTAGAAGGATAAGGCCCTCTTACAGTCCAGGGTATGCAGGACGGCTTCAGCCTGGCTCGCATGAGGCCTAGGGAAGAATGTTGGAAAAACCACCTCCTGGTTGAGGTGGAAAGAGGAGACAACCTTAGGGAGGAACTTGGGATGAGTCCTAAGGACTACCCTGTTCCTGTAAATCCTGGTGTAAGGCCTATCACAGAACAGGGCCTGAAGCTCACTCACTCGCCTAGCCGAGGTAAGGACTATCAGGAAGAGCGTCTTCCAGGAGAGGAAGCGTAGTGGACAAGTAGCCATCGGCTCAAAAGGTGGGTGAGTCAGTTGCTGCAAGACCACATTCAGCTCCCACTCAGGGACAGGACGACGGATGGGAGGCTTGAGCAAAAGCAAGCCCCTGAGAAAACGGGACACCAAGGGGTGACCAGATAGAGACTGTCCCTCCACCAATGAGTGGTGAGCTGCTAGAACCAAGAGGTGGACCCGAACAGAATTGGACTTAAGTCCCTGATTGGATAAGTGCAGTAAGTACTGAAGAACTACTGGCACAGTACAGGAGAAAGGATCCTCTGTACGTAGGTGACACCACACAGAAAACCTTTTCCACTTGAGAGCATAGGTCTTCCGAGTGGATTGTTTCCTGGAGGCTAGGACAACCTCTTCAACTTACTGAGGTAGGCCCCAGGGAGCCAAAACTACCCTTGCAGCCTCCAGGCCATCAAATTGAGAGACTTGAGATTGGGGTGCAGAAGGGAACCCTGGTCCTGTGTGAGAAGGTCGGGTTGCAACCCCAGAAGCAGTGGAGGATCCACCGCCAGTTGAAGCAGAAGAGGAAACCAAGGATGACTCGGCCACCTGGGAGCTACCAGCAGGACCGAGGCCTTGTCCTGGAGAATCTTGAATAGGGTTCGGGCCACCAAGGGCGTGGGAGGAAACGCATAGAGGAGGCCCTGAGACCACGATATCAGAAAAGCATCCGCTGCTGTCCGCAGAGGATGTGGTTGCCTGGAGCAGAACTGTGGCAGTTGCTTGTTGATGGGACTGGCAAAGAGATCCATCAAAGGGAGACCCCATTTCAGGAAGATCCTCTGAACTACTGAAGGATGAAGCTGCCACTCGTGGGGCTGCAGTATCCTGCTCAATCTGTCTGCCAGGTAGTTGTCCTAGCCAGGAAGGTACACAGCCCTGAGGAGCATGTTGTGCTTGAGGGCAAAAGAACAAAGGTCCTGAGCTTCCCGACAAAGGATTCTGGACCCAGTTCCACCCTGTTTGTTCACTTAAAACATGGCAACTTGGATGTCTGTCTGAATCAGGACAGACTGTTGAGCCAGGGTAGGAGTGAAAGCTTTGAGTGCTAATCAAATAGCTCTGAGTTTGAGGAGATTGATCTGATGTGCAGCTTCCCAGGGAGACCAGAGGCCCTGGGTGCACTTGCCCAGACAATGCGCTCCCCACCCCTGCAGGGAGGCATCTGTTAGCAGCACAGTGTAATCTGGAATATGAAAGGGCACCCCTTTCAGTAGATTGGGTGGGTGTAGCCACCAGTTGAGGGAGTGCAGAAATTGTCTGGACACCCTTATCCTGTTTCTGAGGCTGCCTTTTGCTTGTGACCACTGAGACCGAAGGCACCACTGTGCAGGCCTCATATGGAGCCTGGCATTGGGGGTCACATGTACTGTCGAAGCCATGTGGCCTAGAAGCCGCAGGCAGAGTCTGGCGGAGACCAGGGACCTGCTGAGAAACTGACTGGCCAAGGCCATTAACCTTCGGGCTCTGTTTTCTGGCAAGAATGCCTTTGCCAGGAGAGAGTCCAACCTTGCCCCTATGAACTCCAAGTTCTGGGAAGGGAGCAAAGAGGACTTTGCGAAGTTTATGACAAACCCCAGGCCTTGTAGTAGAGCAGTAGTCCTGAGGGTGGCTTGATTGGCCTCCTGACATGTCTGACCCCTGATGAGCCAGTCGTCCAGATAGGGGAAGACAAAGATGCCCTGATTTCTCAGGTAGGCCGCCACCACTGCTAAGCACTTTGTAAAGACTCTGGGGGCGGAGGTGAGGCCGAAAGGCAGCACTCTGTACTGGTAATGGTTTCCTCCCACGATAAACCATAGGTACTTTCTGTGGTCTGGATAAATGAGGATGTGAGTGTACGCATCCTTTAGATCTAAGGAGCATAGCCAATCTCCCTGCTGGAGGTAGGGCAGAAAGGTTCCAAGAGTAAGCATCTTGAACTTTTCTTTCACTAGGAACTTGAGGTTCCTGAGGTCCAGAATGGGACGAAAGCCACCGGTCCTTTTGGGCACCAGGAAATACCTGGAGTAGAATCCGTAACTTTGCAAGTGGGGAGGCATAGGCTCCACCGCCCTGTCCACCAACAGACCCTGAAGCACCTGACGGAGAAGGGCTGTGTGCAAAGGAGGCCTTGGAGGCTCCCCTGGAAAATATGGGTGTGGCAGTTGGTGGAAATGGAGGGCATATCCCTTGTGGATTATCTCCAGCACCCAACTGACCCCAGTGATAAGGGGCCACTGGTGGGCAAAGAGAGCGAGACGACCTCCTGTGCAGGGTTGGGAGAGCAGTGGAGGAGAGGCTATGCTCAAGGAGTCAATAACCCCCACCCTGCTGAGTGGTAGCAGGGGCCTGAGGCTTGGGGGTCCTCTGCCTACGGGGCCCATTACCCTGGCCCTTGGCTTGCTGACCCTGGGGGGCAGCTTGGGCAGCCTGATACTGTGGGTACTGTTTGTAGGCAGTGCCCATCCTCGGGTAAAAGGGCTTCTTACCCGAGCCCTTCTTTTTATGAGAAGGGGCAGAGGTCTTCCTCGACAGCCTTGTCCGGATGAGGTGCTCGGTCTCGAGCTGAGCGGCCTTCTCGGTCATGGGCTTGCCAAAAAGGTTTTCACCTTGGCAAGGGACATCAACCAACTTCTCCTGAACCCATGGCTCGAGGTCCGATGACTGCAGCCATGCCTGGCGTCGAGCCGCGATGCCGGAAGCAGCAACTCGGGCCGAAGCCTCGCAGCTATCGTAGGCGGCGCGGGACATGAACTTCGAGTAGTCCCGAATCCCAGAGGACAAGGTCTTAAATCTCTGCAAGGGTTCCCCGGAGAGACCAGCAGAGAAGCCGGCCAACTCCTTGGCCAGATCCCGCAAGTACATGCCCATGTACAGCTGGTAAGACTGGACACGACAAGCAAGCATCGAGCCCTGAAAACACTTTCTACCGACGCCATCTAGGTTTCTGGCCTCCCTGCCAGGAGGCACCGCGGAGTGCATATCCTGACTCTTCAGACGATGCATAGCCGATTCCACAACCATGGAATGGTGTGGTAGCTGTGCCTTTTGAAACCCAGGGCTCTTCCGGAGTCAATAGATGGAATCGAACCGCTTGCTAAGAACCGGCGCCGAGGCCGGTGCCTCCCACATACGGAAGAGGAGCCGTTCCAGCATCGGAGGAAGCGGGACAGTAAAAGCCTCCTTCGGAGGAGAGTCATACTGTAGGGCCTCGAGCTCTTCAGCTCGAGGCTCCTCCTCGGGATCCGCCAGAATAGCCAAGGCAGTGGCCATATCCTGGATGAACTCTGAGAACCGGGTGTCCTCCGGAGGGGACCTACTCCGGGGTTCAGACTGCGGTGAGTCCGAAGGGACACACCGAGTCTTAAAGGTATCGGGAGACTCCTCGTCCTCCGTCTCCCAAGCTGACTCGTCCGAGGAAGAGTCGGGGTCCGACCCCGCGGGGCCCTGGAGCACCCGCCCCGATGCTGGAAACACCGGCGTCGACGCCCTCAGACCCGAACTGGAGGTCGAGGAAGACCGCGACCGAGGTCGACTCCGAGCCATGGGGGACTAGAGTATCGGCTCGGCCTCCGGGGTCGACTTTGACGTCGATGTCCCGGTGGTCGGGGCAGATGCGCCAGACAGGCTGGCCAACCGTGCCCGCTGCTGCTCCATGAAGGCAGACATTCTGCTCTCCAAGGCTGTCATCCTGAGACTCAGCTCGGGAGACGCAGCAGCCACCGACTCGGGCCCTGGCGGCGCCGGGCCCGACGTCGGCTCCCTGGGAGAAGAGTCCACGAGGACTACGGGGCTTACGTGTCCAGCAGACTCCGGCTCTACACGAGGAACTTTGGCAGGCTTCTCCGGTTCCACAGGCCCGGGGCGACGGTCGGGGGTCTTAGACCAGGCCCTCGAGAAGCCAGGGACCTCTTCCGACGATGCCCTCGCGAAGCGCTTCTTCCTCTTGCGTTCCCGGTCGGGGGACCCCCTGTCCGAGGAGCTTCGACGGCGCTCGGGATCGGAATCCCGAGATGTCGAGGCCTCAGACGAGGTCCGGGCCTGGCCGGAGGCTGAGTCTGAGAAAAGCCTTTCCTTTTGCTGCTGTCAACTTCGTAGTGCCTTGGAAGACATTTTTCCGCAGGCCCCGCACAACTTAAGATCGTGGTCAGGGCCGAGGCACTGAAGTCAGCAGTCGTGTGTGTCTGTGAGAGACATTCGTTTCTTACACCGATCACACTTCTTAAAGCCACTGAAAGCCATCGGGGAAAAAAAGAGTCCCCGCGAGGTCAAAGGACCGGCCCTTCCAGGGAAAAAGAGAAAAAAGGGCACGAACGCCAGCCACGAAGGGCAAAAAACGAAAAAGAAGAATCGGGCTCAATACCGGTGTAACGAACCCGGCGGGAGAGGAACCGGCGACGAACCGGTAGAAAAAATGAGCAAAAAATGCTAAAAATCTGATTTTAACCGGGAAAAACGGGACATATGTTCGACGGGCTTCACGGAAAAAAAGAGACTGAGGTAAGATGGCACTTTTAGGCGGGAAGGGAACCGCGCATGCGTGCCTGCATTCCCAAAGGCTTTCAAAGAAAGCTGGGGAAACGCTCCGTTGGGGCTTCATCGGTGCCGATGACACCCATATGTGAAGACTGACTTCCTGCTTGGTCCTGGAGAATAAGTCTTCACATATGGGTACGTTGGTACCGACGGAGCCTGCGCGGGAATGCTCCCCAGCGTCCAATCAGAAAGCCTTTGGGAGCATCCCACAGCGCCTGCGTGCTGCCTTCCCGCCTTTCCAACTGTCAATCCTCAGTTGAGTTTTATAGCTGAGACAAAGAGGGAGAGAGAGGGAAAGGAAGAGAGATAGACAACTCCTAGGAGAGGTGGGTGGGTTGTGAAGATTTATTCCTGCTGTTCCCAGAAATCACCTGTTACAGGTAAGTAACTGGGCTATCCCAAGGAACAAGCAGGAATGAGTCTTCACATATGGGGGGACTCCCTAGCTTTTGATGCCAGGGAGAGAGCCCATCAGTTGTGTGTCCCTGGAACAGGGCTGTACTTCCCCACATGGATCTCTGGCATCTCATGAGGGATGGTGGGTAGGAGTTGATTAAGTATGGAACAGGTGTTTGAGAACAGCCTGACCAAACAAGGCATCCCGGCGGGAGTCCTTGTCCAAGCAGTAATGGGCTGTGAAGGTATGAACCGAGGCCCAAGTGGCTGCTCGACAGATGTCGTCGATAGACACAGAGTTCAGATGAGCCATTGAGGCTGCCATGGCTCTCACATTGTGAGCTATGACATGGCCCTCCAGAGAAATGTTTTTGCTCTGATAGGCGAAAGCAATACATTGGGCAATCCAGTTGGAAAATGTTCTCTTGGAGACTGGTTGTCCCAAATAAGAAGGCTCAAAAGCAACAAAGAGTTGAGAAGACTTTCTATGTTGCTGTGTCCTCTGTAAGTAAAAAGCTAGAGCTCTTTTACAGTCCAGGGTATGAAGATTCCTCTTTGCAGTTGATGCATGAGGTCCTGGAAAAAAGACAGGTAGGTAGACCTCTTGGTTGAGGTGAAAAGGCGAGACCACCTTAGGCATAAAGTGTGGATTAGTCCTAAGAACCACCTTGTCATGATGGAACCTTGTATAAGCTGGATTAGCTACAAGTGCTTGCAATTCACTGATGCGGCGTGCTGATGTGATTGCAATGAGAAAGATAACCTTCCAAGAAATATATTTCAAGGAGGTAGTAGCTAAAGGTTCAAAAAGCGGCTGCATAAGCTGACCAAGAACCAAATTTAAGTCCCATACCACCAGTGGTGGTCTAATGGGAGGCTTTGTTAAAAGGAGGCCTCTCATGAACCTTGCCACAAGGGGATGAGAGGAAACAGGCTGTCCATTTAGAGGCTTGAGGGAAGCTGCAATAGTACTCAGATGGACTCTTACTGAATTTGTCTTAAGGCCTGCATTAGACAGATAAAGGAGGTACTCCAGCAATGATTCCAGAGGTATGGCACGGGGGTTAAGACCCTTCTCAGAACACCAGATGGTAAACCTTTTCCACTTGAAGGCGTAAGAACGTCTAGTGGAAGGTTTTCTGGAAGCAAAAAGAAAATCTTTCACTTGCTGAGAAAGATGAAGATCCTGGAGATCTAGGCCTTCAGCAACCAAGCCCTGAGATGCAGAGACTGGGGATTGGGATGCCACAACTTTCCGTCCTCCTGAGAGAGGAGGTCTGGAGCAGACCCTAACTCTAGGGAGGGAGCTTGAGAGAGATGTAGAAGCAGAGGGTACCACACTTGCCGTGGCCAGTGTGGAGCTATGAGAATCATGTGGCCTCTGTCTCTCTGAAGGTTGAACAGGGTTTTCGGAATCAGGGGAATGGGTGGAAAGGCATACAGGAAGTCTTGACCCCAATGAAGGAGGAAAGCATCCCTTGCCTGAGCCCCCTGAGCCGGAGTTCTGGAACAGAACCGGGGAAGTTTGGCATTCCACGGACTTGCAAAGAGGTCTATGTCCAGGGTTCCCCAAATTTGAAAAATCTTTGATACCTGGTCCATATGTAGGGACCACTCGTGTGGAAGCAGAACTCGACTGAGTCTGTCTGTCCAAGAGTTTTGAACACCTGGAAGATAGACTGCCAGAAGATGAATGTGATGCTCTCTGGCGAGGGCCCACAGTCACAGAGCTTCGTTACAAAGCGACAGAGCCCCAGTTCCCCCCTGCTTGTTTATATAGAACATGGCTACCTGATTGTCCGTGTGGACAAGGACTGTCTTGTGGCTGAGCAGGGTGTGGAAAACTCGCAGAGCAACGAAGATTACTCTGAGTTCCAAGAGATTGATATGTAGACAAGTCTCCTGTGGGGACCAGATGCCCTGGGTGGAGAGGTCCTGAAGATGAGCTCCCCAGCCCATTGGAGAAGCATCTGTTGTAAGAGTTGCCTGGGGTAGAGGTTGTTGAAAGGGAGACCCCAGCAACAGGTTTTGAGGGGACTTCCACCACTGGAGGGACAAAATGAGGCGGCTTGTGTTTGCTATTTTGTCTGACAGGCAGCCTGCCTGGATCCATTGGGTGGATAAAGTCCACTGAGCTGCTCTCATGTGCAGGTTTTGACTCTGCTTGAGAAGCTAACTGCATCAAGCGAAGGCAACGGGCCTGAGGAAGATAGGCCCTTGCCCATGTGGTATCCAGCAATGCCCCTATAAACACTCCAGGGACTGAGTAGGGATCAAATTGGATTTTGGTATGTTTATTACCAGCCCTAAATATTGAAGGATACGCATTGTGCAGGTTAGAGCAGTCGTGGCCTCTGAGTGGGAGCTCAAATGAGCCAATCGTCCAGATAAGGGAAGACAAATATTCCCAGGGTGCGCAGAAAAGCAGCAACCACTGCCATGCATTTCGTGAACACCCTTGGTGCAGAGGCCAGGCCAAAGGGGAGCACTCTGTATTGATAGTGCTTCTCCTGAAAAAGGAACCTTCTGTGAGTTGGATGGATGAGAACATGAGTGTACGCATCCTTGAGATCTAGAGAACAAAGCCAATCCTGACTCTGAAGATATGGCAGCAGAGTTCCTAGAGAAACTATCTTGAACTTTTCTTTGACTAGGAATCTGTTCAACTCTCTGAGATCTAAAATGGGTCTGAAGCCCCCTGTTTTCTTTAGAATAAGAAAATAGGGGGAGTAGAACCCTGTGCCCTGTTGTTGAGAAGGCACTTCCTCTACTGCCCCCTGGGCTAAAAGAGTGGCAACCTCCTGCTCTAACAGGCTGAGGAGGGAGGTTGGAGAATTGAACTGGTGCACTCTTGTGAAAGGGGGCAATCTGGAAAAATGAAGTTTGTATCCGTCTCTTATGATGGAGAGTGTCCAATGCTCTGCTGTGATTTGCCCCCATCTGGGAGCAAAGTGACAACCTTCCTGGAATGGTGGAGGGTTCTGGTCCTTCTAGAGCCAGGAAGGCTAAGTTCTCTAGCAGAAAGACAAAGGCCCTGAGGGGGCTCAGATTGCTGGTCTGGAGCAGGCCTCGCAGCCTTCGCCTTGGTCTGTTTGGAGGATTGCTGACGTTTGGAAGGAAACTGAGCTGTAGAAGATGTCCTCTGACTATAAGCAGGATAGGATCTTCCCTTTTTAGAAAAAGGTGTTTTCTTGAACAACCTTTTCTTAGCAGGAGCAGCTGTAGATTTGGATAGTCTATCCAAAGCAGAATTTTCAGCATCCATTTGATTGGCTTTTGCTTGCCAATCCTTACCAAACAGATTCTCACCTGTACAAGGGATATTTCCCAATTCATCTTGGACCCAGATCTCCAAATCAGATGCTTGAAGCCAAGCAATCCTACGTGCACCTATAGCTATAGCTGAGGCTCTGCTGACGCATTCAAAGGAGTCGAAAGCTGCACGGTTGGAGAATTTGGAGATATCTTGGGCATGTTTGAACCCAGTGAGAAATTCTTGCCTTTTACTGTCAGACATAAAAGGACTTAAAGTCTGCAAATGGTCAGTGACTTATTTTAAGAACATTCCCATGTAGAGACTATAAGAATTAATTCTCGCAGCAAGCATGGAAGCTTGGAAGACTTCTACCAAAAGCATGCAGGGTTCTACATTCACGTCCTGGAGGATTAGAGGCATGTTTTTTGGCACTTCTAATCTTTCTCATTGCAGACTCAACCACAATAGAGTGGTGAGGAAGCTGAGTTTTATGGAAACCAGGACAAGGAGGGACACGATGCATGGTGTCCAACCTGCGAGAATGAGGAGAGGTGGTTAGAGGTGCTTCCAACATCCTTAACATGAGATCATACAGAATCTCATGAATAGGTAAGGTAGCTGCCTCCTTAGGAGTTTTAGGATATTGTAAAATATCTAACTCCTTAGCTCTAGGCTCTGACTCTAGGGCCACTGTAATAGAGAGGCCCCGAGCAACCTCTCTGATAAAGTCTTGAAAAGACAAGTCCTCTGGAGGAGACATCCTTTGTTTAGGAGAGGACTCCTCTTGTAGAAGAAGCATCACTGCATCGACAGACTCCTCAGAATCCTCAGAGGAATCGAAGTATCGTCTGTCAGGATGCTCTTGCAAAGCCCGATACCCGTACCGACTGGGATCAGTATCGGGAATCACCGGTACCGGGGTATCGGTACCGGAGGGCTGCAGAGGGCAGAGTACCGGCATAGCGGACACCGATGCCAATGTCGACGCCACCGGTACCGGGATCGGTGCCGATGGTGATGCCGCAGCCGGTACCGGCTGAGTAGTCTGTTACGTACCACGGGCGTCGATGCCACAAGGAAAGCCGCCAGACTGCGTTCGATGGACAGAATCCTCTGATCCATCGACGCTGCCAATGCCTGGAAGTCAGTACCGGTGGAAGCCACTGGTACCCCAGAGCATGGCACCAGGAGATCTGTCGAGGCCACGCCATCGAGATCATCCTGGAACCCTGATGATGATACTTTAGAGGCCGAAGCCTCCCACCGGGGTAATTTTGCCAGTGCAGAATCCTCGAGGGCAAGGCCAGAGACATCTCGATGCTTAGTAGGAGATTTACCCTTCGAGGACTGGCTTGATTTATGTTTAGTTACCTGAGATCCATGTGAGGAAGCAGCAGCCCTGGAAGATGTCGATGCTACCAAAGTCGCATCAGAGGGAAACAGGGTACTGAGCTTGGCAGCTCGGTTCTGTCGACCTCTCTTAGACATCATGGAACAGGACACAGTCTGTAATGGAATGTCGGGGTCTAAACATTTTAGACACCAGTCATGGGTGTCGGTGACGGAGATAGTACCGCCACATTTTGTGCACTTCTTAAATCCTGAGGCAAGCTTTTCCATATTTAAGGAAAAAGGTTTTGGGCCTAAGGCCCAAAACTGAAGTGCACCTGAACAAAAATAAATGGAAAAAAGGTGTTTTTTTTTAAAAGAAAAGAACAACGACCGGCGGTACTGGTACAGCGTCGAAGGCGGCAGACGCGACAGAAAAAAAATAAAGAAAAATAAGGAAATTCTTCTGCGGTGACAGGAACACGACCTGCTGGCTCCGCGGAAAAACAACAACTGAGGAGAGACAGTTGGAAAGGCAGCATGCAGGCGCTGTGGGATGCTCCCAAAGGCTTTCTGATTGGACGCTGGGGAGCGTTCCCACGCAGGCTCCGTCGGTACCGACGTACCCATATGTGAAGACTCATTCCTGCTTGTTCCTGGAGATTAACTCCAATCCTAGACTTCTGCAACCCAATCTATCTCGGCCCAACAAAGCACACACTCAGACCACTGCAATTGGCGCAAAACACAGCAGCACACAATATCCGGCACAGCAAAACAAGATCACATCACACCCATTCTAAAAAACCTTCACTGGCTACCAATCAGCTCCCGCATCAGATATAAGACAGTCATAAACGTCTTCAAAATCAGACAGACATCAGTTCTCAGCCTACAACCACTCATACAATCCAACAGCAGCACACGACCGAGGAGAGGCAGCTCCAACTGCATCAACACACCAAAAGAAGTCAACAAGATACGCAAAGACACTGCAAAACGAGCACTATCACTGGCTGCCCCAGCAATTTGGAACGCCCTCCCTAATGAACTACGATCAACGACAGACATCAAGGACTTTCGAAAACAGCTCAAGATTACCTTATTCATCGAACACTATGGTGACATCACATAAATTAAGATATCTTAAAAATCTAAAACCATTATCAAATCTGGACTTCAGATCAGTCCTTCAAGCCCTAATCCTGCCTCACTTAGATTTTAGTAACGTAATTCTTCAAGGTATTCCAAAACATGCTTTACACCAACTAAAGGTAGCACAACATGTTGCTGCAAGAATGCTTATAAATGCAGGTCCAACTGAACACAACCCCTATACTGTACAAACTTCACTGGTTACCTATACAAAGTAGGATAAAATATAAAGTTACCATAACAACGTTCAAACTGATAAGAGATATAGCCCCATCATATCTAACTGATCTACTGACAATTCATTCAAGGACCAGAACAGTGAGACAAAGGAACCTGAACACACTACTTGTTCCAAACAACTTTTCAAAACTCAATAAAATTACAACAAATAGGGCATTCAGCTTCAATGCATGGCATAAATGTTCAGGGAGAGAGCCTCGTTCAATTGAAAGCAAGTTCTGCTACGAGGGGACATGGGATGAGGGTGAAGGGAGATAGATTCAGGAGTGATATGCGGAAATATTTCTTTATGGAAAGAGTAGTGGATCCATGGAATAGTCTCCCAGTGGAGGTGGTAGAGATGAGGACAGAAACGGAATTCAAAAAAGCATGGGACCAACACAGAGGATCTCTAAAGGTAAAAAGTGGACTGTTGTAGTTGTTATGGAAGGACAGACTAGATAGACCATGTGGTCTTTTTCTGTCATCATGTTTCTGTGTTTCTATGTTTCTAATATGGAACGATCTGCCGGATAAACTCAGATATCACAGATCTTCCAGCATTTCGAAAAGATCTTAAAACTCACTTATTTATAGAGTACTTTGGAGACTCATTCCCAATAGATGAAATATTTCCCACTTAAACTCATGTATACTCATATTCATTAATTCACAACTTACTTTTTCCTTTTTCTTACTCTTACAATAACCAATTCTCCACATTATCACATTTACTCTTTACACTAATAATTCTAGTAAACTACATTTTTCCTTGCTCAGATAAGATTTTTGAAATTTGTAAATATTTAAATCTGTACATATGTTTAAACTATCTATATACCTAATCAGCATTTACTCAGCATTGTAACCCTCAAATTACCATTTTTATTATATACAATTTAATATTCACTGTGATTTCAATTGTTTGAATAAGTTTCAATGTAATGTTCAAGTTCTGTTCTATGTAAACCGCTTTGATTTTTCTGAAAGGCGGTATATAAAACCGTTCAATAAATAAAATAAAATAAGCTGGTGACATCACATAAGCTGCCCGCCAGACAGTACTACAGCATAACCCACCTCCTTGGACTCCTATGTACATAGCATTGTATAATAGCGCACGCTGTAAATAGCTCACAAAGAATCAATGACACCCGACACATACACGCATTCACTGCATTTATTTATTTATTTACAGTCTTTTATACCGCGCTATTCAACATCAGTGCGGTTTACATGGAACATAGAAACTTAACACATTTCATTGGCTGATCTGTGTTTACAAGGAACCGGTACTAAAAACTTGGATAACCAGGGGTAACTATTTACATCTAGGTGACATGACAAGTCGTACCTTGCCAGTTGTAGTCATGCATGCACACACAAGACAGTATTTTTTTTATTGTTGCTGTGTAGACCACCTTGATTAAAGAATAAGGTGGTATAGAAATCCATTTAAATAAATAAAATAAATAAATGGACCGTAGAAGCCATGTGACCCAGAAGGTGCAGCATCTGTCGAGTGGTGGTGACAGTGCTGCTTCCTTCAGTGTTGGCCAGCTGGGCAAGACAGAGCAATCCTGTGTGAGGAAAGCTCGGGCATGACGAGTGTCCAGAAGTGCTCCAATGAATATGAGCCGCTGGTATGGCACCAGGTAATATTTGGAAAAGTTTAGAACAAACCCCAGATTTTGAAGCACCATGATGGTGCGATAAAGAGTAGTTACTCACCTGTAACAGGTGTTCTCCAGGAGCAGCAGGAATCAGTCCTCACATATGGGTGTCATCGGCGCCGATGAAGCCCCAGCGGAGCATTTCCCAACTTTCTATGAAAGCCTTTGGGAATGCAGGCACGCATGCGCGGTTCCCTTCCTGCCTAAAAGGTGCCATCTTACCTCAGTCAAATGAAATAGCTAAGAACAGCACACAAAAATGAAAAAATAAACTATGTACAACTGCAACTCCAAGGGGAGGAGGGAGGGTTGTGAGGACTGATTCCTGCTGCTCCTGGAGAAAGCACAGTTACTTACCTGTAACAGGTGATCTCTGGGAACAGCAGGAATGAGGCTTCACATATGGGTATCGTCGGTACCGACGGAGCCTGCGCGGGAACGCTCCCCAGCGTCCAAAAGGAAAGCTTTTGGGAGCATCCCACAGCGCCTGCGCGCTGCCTTCCCGCCTTTCCTAACCGCTTCTCTCCAGTTTGAGTTTTAAAACTGAGACAAAGAGAGAGTGAGGAAAGGAAAAAACGATAGAGAGATACAAATCCTAGGGGAGGTGGGTGGGTTGTGAAGACTTATTCCTGCTGTTCCCAGAGATCACCTGTTACAGGTAAGTAACTGTGCTATCTCCAGGAACAAGCAGGAATGAGTCTTCACATATGGGGACTCCCCAGCTGGAGATGCCAGGGAGATCCTCAAGGTTGTGAGTCCCTGAGAAGGGCTCTACCTTCCCCCATGGATCTCGGGCATCCAACCAGGGATGGGGGGTAGGGAGTTGATTACGTATGGAACAGGTTTTTGAGAACAGCCTGACCAAACAAGGCATCCCGGCGGGAGTCCTTGTCCAAGCAGTAATGGGCTGTGAAGGTATGAACCGAGGCCCAGGTGGCCGCTCGACAGATCTGGTCGATGGACACAGAATGTAGATGAGCCATAGAGACTGCCATGGCCCTCACATTGTGAGCTGTGACATGGCCCTCCAGAGAAAGGTTCTTACTCTGGTAGGCGAAAGAAATACACTGAGCAATCCAATTGGACAGAGTTCTCTTAGAGACTGGAAGTCCTAAATGAGAGGGATCAAAAGCAACAAAGAGTTAAGAAGACTTTCTATGTTGCTGTGCCCTTTGTAAGTAAAAAACCAAGAGCTCTTTTACAATCCAGGGTATGAAGATTCCTCTCTGCACTTGAAGCATGAGGTCCTGGAAAAAAAGACAGGTAAATAAACCTCCTGGTTCAGATGAAAAGGTGAGACCACTTTAGGCATAAAGTGTGGATTAGTCCTGAGGACTACCTTGTCATGATGGAACCTTGTATAAGAAGGATTAGCCACCAAGGCTTGCAGCTCGCTGATGCGGCGAGCTGAAGTGACTGCAATGAGAAAAATAACATTCCAGGAAAGAAATTTCAAGGCGGTAGTGGCTAAGGATTCAAAAGGTGGCTGCATAAGCTGGCCAATAACCAGATTCAAGTCCCATGCCACTGGAGGTGGTCTGATGGGAGGTTTAGTCAAAAGAAGGCCTCTCATGAGAGGAAATAGGCTGTCCATTGAGAGGTTTAAGGGATGCTGCAATAGCACTCAAATGGACTCTTACTGAATTTGTTTTAAGGCCTGCATGGGATAAATGCAGCAAATACTCTAGTAAGAATTCAGAGGTATTGCAAGAGGGTTAAGACCCTTCTCTGCACACCAAATGGTAAACCTTTTCCATTTAAAAGCATAGGAACGTCTAGTGGAAGGCTTTCTGGAAGCATGAAGGATATCCTTCACTTGCTGAGAAAGATGCACATCTTGAAGGTGTAGGCCTTCAGCAACCAGGCCCTGAGGTGAAGAGACTGGGGATTTGGGTGCCACAACGTTCCCTCCTCCTGGGACAGGAGGTCTGGAGCAGATCCCAAGTCCAGGGAGGGAGCTTGGGAGAGATGCAGAAGTAGAGGGTACCACACTTGGCGAGGCCAATGTGGTGCTATGAGGATCATAGACCCCTTGTCTCTCTGAAGTTTGAAGAGTGTCTTGGGAATTAGGGGAATGGGTGGAAAGGCATAGAGGAAGTCTTGCCCCCAATGAAGGAGGAAGGCATCCCTGGCCTGAACTCCCTGACACGGAATCCTGGAACAGAACCGGGGAAGTTTGGAATTCCACGGACTTGCAAAGAGGTCTATGTCCGGGATTCCCCAAATTCAGAAGATCCTGGCTATCTGGTCCCTATGGAGGGACCATTCGTGTGGAAGAAGAACTCGACTGAGTCTGTCTGCCCAAGAGTTTTGAACCCCTGGAAGATACACTGCCATGAGATGAATTTGATGCTCTCTGGCGAAGGCCCACAATCTCAGAGCTTCGTTGCAAAGCAACAGAGAGCCAGTCCCGCCCTGCTTGTTCACGTAGAACATGGCTACATGGTTGTCCATGTGGATGAGGACTGTCTTGTAGCTGAGCAGGGTGTGGAAGACTCAGAGCTAGAAAAATTGCTCTGAGCTCTAAGAGGTTGATATGTGGAGATGTCTCCTGTGGAGACCAGATGCCTTGGGTGAAGAGATCTTGTAGATGAGCCCCCCAACCCTTTGGGGAGGCATCTGTTGTAAGGGTTGCTTGGGGTAACACCTGTTGAAAGGGGGACTCCAGCAACAGATTTTGAGTGGACTTCCACCAGTGGAGGGACCAAAAGAGGCGACTGGAGGTTACTATTTTGTCTGACAGGCAACCAGATGCCTGGGTCCATTGGGTGGACAGAGTCCACTGAGCTGCCCTCATGTGAAGGCGAGCGTAAGGAACCACAGGCACAGTGGATGCCATGTGGCCTAACAGTTGTAACATCTCTCGAGCAGTTAAATGGGATTTTAACTGAATTTGTGAGGCTAACTGCACCAAGCGTAAGCAACGGGCCTGGGGAAAATAGGCCCTTGCAGTTGTGGTATCCAGCAAGGCCCCTATGAACTCTAGAGACTGAGTAGGGGTGAGATGGGATTTTGGAAAGTTTATTACAAGTCCCAGATACTGAAGGATACGGCTTGTGCAGGTTAGAGAAGTCTGGGCCTCTGACTGGGATGGAGCTCGGATGAGCCAGTCGTCCAGATATGGGAATACGAATATCCCTGGAGTGCGTAGAAATGCAGCTACTACTGCCATGCATTTTGTGAACACCCTTGGTGCAGAGGCCAGACCGAAAGGAAGCACTCTGTATTGATAGTGCTTCCCTTGATAAAGGAACCGAAGGAACCTTCTTGTGTGTTGGATGGACGAGGACATGGGTGTACGCATCCTGGAAGTCTAGAGAGCAAAGCCAATCCTGACTCTGAAGGTATGGAAGGAGTACACCGAGAGAAATCATCTTGAATTTCTCCTTGCATAGAAACTTGTTCAATTCTCTGAGATCTAATATGGGTCTGTAGCCCCCTGTTTTCTTTGGGATAAGAAAGTAGGGGGAGTAGAACCCTGAGCCCTGTTGAAGAAGGGGTACTTCTTCTATTGCCCCTTGGGCAAGAAGGGTAGTAATCTCCTGACCCAGAAGGTCGAGGAGAGATGTCTGAGAATTGAACTGTCTCACCATGGTGTGAGGAGGAAGGTTTAAGAAATGAAGCTTGTACCCCTCCCTTATGATGGAGAGGGTCCATTGCTCTGCTGTGATTTGTTCCCATCTGGGAGCAAAGTAAGCCAACCTTCCTGGAACGGTGAGAGGCTCTGGATGTTCTAGAGCCAGAAAGGCTAAGCTCTCTAGTTGGAAGTCAAAGGCCCTGAGGAGGCTGAGGCTGTTGGGCCGTAGCAGTCCTAGCAGCCTTAGGCTTGGCATGTTTCGGTTGTTGCTGTCTCTTTGTAGCAAATTGACCTGCAGTAGATGACTGCTGACCATAAGCAGAATAATATTTCCCTTTTTTGGGAAAAAATCCCTGTTTGAACAACCTTTTCTTAAAAGGAGCAGAAGTAGACTTTGAAAGTCTACCTAAAGCAGAATTTTCAGCATCCATTTAGGTGGCCTTTGCTTGCCAATCTTTGCCAAAAAGGTTTTCACCTGTACAAAGAAGGTTTCCTAATCCATCTTGAACCCAAGGTTCCAAATCAGAAGCTTGTAACCAAGCAACTCTGCGTGCACCTATGGCAATGGCCGAGGCTCTGCTGGCACCTTCAAAAGAGTCAAAGGCTGCACGGTTGGAAAACTTGGAAATATCCTGGGCATGTTTGAGCCAGGTGAGGAACTCTTCCCTTTTATCTTCTGAAATAAAAGGAGATAAAGTTTGCAGGTGATCTGTAACTTCTTTTAGAAACATCCCCATATAGAGACTATAGGAGTTGATTCTGGCAACAAGCATACAGGCCTGGAAAATTCTCCTGCCAAAGGCATCTAAGGTTCTGCATTCTCTTACTGGAGGAGCAGAAGAGTGCCTTTTTGTACTCTTGATCTTCTTCACAGCAGACTCCACCACAATGGAGTGGTGAGGAAGCTGAGTCTTATGAAAGCCAGGACAAGGAGGAACACGATACATGGTGTCCAACCTGCGAGAATGAGGGGAAGTGGTGAGAGGAGTCTCACATATGCCAAACATAGCCCATGTTCCCTGTAAAAAAAAATAGTTATCTCCAAGTTATAATGCCCTGTTCAATGTAATTTCAGTTTGTTCAATGTAAACCGCACTGATGCAGAATAGCGCGGTATATAAGAGAATGTAAAAATAAACATGTGATCATAAAGAATCTCATGTATTGGTAAAGTGGCTGCCTCTTAAGGAGCCTTAGGATATTGTAAAATATCTAATTTTTTGGATCTAGGCTCTGTCTCAGGGGCCACTGAGATGGAAAGGCCCCTGGCCACTTCCCTAATGAAGTCTTGAAAAGACAAGTCTTCTGGAGGAGACATTCTCCTTTTTGGAGAAGAGGGCTCCTGAGGATGAATTACCGATGCTTCGACAGAGACCTCTGATTCATCAGAGTCTTCAGAGGAATCGAAGTATCGTCTGTCTGGATGCTCCTGCAGAGCCCGATACGCGTACCGGGTGGTATCGACATTGGGAGTGATCGGTACCGATTCGGTACCGATGGGCATCACAGAACAGTGTACCGCTGCAGTCGACACCGAAGCGGATGTCGATGCAATCGGTACCGGCACCGGAACCGATGTCGGTACTGGTGCCGGAGTCGGTACCGGCACCGGAACCGATGTCGGTACTGGTGCCGGAGTCGGTACCGGCAACGGAGTTTGTTGCGGTACCAAAGGCATCGCAGCTTGTATGAATGCCGTGATGGCACGCTGCATGGTCAGGATATTCTAATCCATTGACGCAACCAATGTCTGGATGTCAGTACCAGTGGGAACCACCGGTACCCCAGAACATGGCAACAGGTGATCGGTCAAGGCCGAGCCATCAATGTCAACCTGTGACCCCATAGATAAAGTTTTGGAAGCCAGAGACTCCCGCCGGGGTAATTTTGCCGGTGCGGATTCCTCGAGGGCAAGCCCGGAGGCATCTCGATACTTGGAGGGAGATCTACCCTTTGAGGACTGACTGGATTTAAGTATGGTTACCTGAGATCCATGTGAGGAAGAAGCAGCAGCCCTGGAAGACGTCGATGCAACCGAAGCTGCATCCGAGGGAAACAGGGTACTGAGCTTAGCTGCTCGATTCTGTAGACCTCTTTTAGACATCATGGAGCAGGACTCACAATCCGCAATGGAGTGGTCAGGACCTAAACATTTTAGACACCATTCATGGGTGTCAGTGACAGAAATAGTGCCGCTGCACTTTGTGCATTTTTTAAACCCAGAGGCGGGCTTTTCCATGAGGAAAAATGTCCTAGGCCTAAGGCCAAAGAAGAAAATGCACTGAAGTGAGAAAAAACTATTTTTTTTTTTTTTTGTTTTTAGAATAAAGAAAGAAAAGACCGGCGGTACCGGTCCAGCGTCGAGAAGGCAGACGCGCGACCAAAGAAATAAAATAAAATAAAGAAATTCTTCAGCGGTGACAGGAACACGACCTGCTGGCTCCGCGGAAAAGAACTGGAGAGAGGCGGTTAGGAAAGTCGGGAAGGCAGCGCGCAGGCGCTGTGGGATGCTCCCAAAAGCTTTCCTTTTGGACGCTGGGGAACGTTCCCGCGCAGGCTCCGTCGGTACCGACTATACCCATATGTGAAGACTCATTCCTGCTTGTTCCTGGAGATCACCTGATACAGGTAACTACTCTTTCTCCAGGACCAAGCAGGAAGTCAGTCCTCACATATGGGTGACTCCCAAGCTCTGGGCTACCGAGGAACCCAAGCTGAACAAGAGTACTCCCTCTAGTCTCAGCAGCAAAGAAAGGCTTTTCAAGGACACAACCTCCACCAGTAGACCAACAGAGGGCAGGAGTTGCCTAAACCTCAAAGAGATTCCGGAATACTGCTTGGCCAAAAGCACTGTCCCTACGGGACTCCCTCTCCAGACAGTAATGGGCCGCAAAGGTCTGGCTTGAAGACCAAGTTGCAGCCCTGCAGATGTCTACCAAGGGCACAGAGCGGAGATGAGCCACTGAGGCAGCCATTGCCCTGACACTGTGGGCCGTGACCCGACCCTGCAAAGGAAGGTCAGCCGCCCTGTAAGCCCAGGTGATACAGTCAGCCACCCAGATGGACAAGGTACGCTTGGACACAGCCAACCCCAATTTATTAGGGTCAAAGGATACGAAGAGCTGAGTAGCCCTCCTATGTCCCTGCGTACGGTCAAGGTAGAAGGATAAGGCCCTCCTACAGTCCAGGGTATGCAGGACTGCTTCAGCCTGGCTTGCATGAGGCCTAGGGAAGAATGTTGGAAGAACCACCTCCTGATTGAGGTGACAACCTTTGGGAGGAACTTTGGATGAGTCCTGAGGACTACCCTGTTCCTATATATCCTGGTGTAAGGCCTATCACAGACCAGGGCCTGAAGCTCACTCACTCGCCTAGCCGAGGTAAGGGCTATCAGGAAGAGTGTCTTCCAGGATAGGAAGCGTAGTGAACAAGTAGCTATCGGCTCAAAAGGTGGGCGAGTCAGTTGCTGCAAGACCACATTCATCTCCCACTCAGGGGCAGGACGACGGATTGGAGGCTTGAGCAAGAGCAAGCCCCTGAGAAAGCAGGACACCAAGGGGTGACCTGACAGAGGATGTCCCTCCACCAGTGAGTGGTGAGCTGCTAGAGCTGAGAGGTGGACCCGAACAGAAGTCCCTGATTTGATAAGTGCAGTAAGTACTGAAGCACTACTGGCACTGTACAGGAGAAAGGATCCTCTGTACATAGCTGACACCACACAGAAAACCTTTTCCATTTGAGAGCATAGGTTTTCCTAGTGGACTGTTTCCTAGAGGCTAGGACAACCTCCTCAACTTCCTGAAGGAGGCTCAGGGGAGCCAAAACTACCCTTGCAGCCTCCAGGCCATCAAACTGAGAGCTTTGAGATTGGGGTGCAGAAGGGAACCCTGCTCCTGTGAGAGAAGGTCAGGTTGCAACCCCAGAGGCAGTGGGGGATCCACCGCCAGTTGAAGCAACAGAGGAAACCAAGGCTGTCTCGGCCATCTGGGAGGCACCAGCAGGACCGAGGTCTTGTCCTGAAGAATTTTGAAGAGAGTTCGGGCCACCAAGGGCGTGGGAGGAAACGCATACAGGAGGCCCTGAGACCATGGAATCAGAAAAGCATCTGCTGCTATTCTCAGAGGATGCGGATGCCTGGAGCAGAACTTGGGCAGTTGCTTGTTCATTGGGCTGGCAAAGAAATCTACCAAAGGGAGACCACATTTTAGGAAGATCTTCTGAACTACTGAAGGAGGCAGCTGTCACTCGTGGGGCTGTAGAATTCTGCTTAATCTGTCGGCCAGGTAGTTGTCCTGGCCTGGAAGGTACACAGCCTTGAGGAGCATGTTGTGCTTGAGGGCAAATGAACAAAGGTCCTGAGCCTCCCGACAAAGGATTCTGGACCCAGTCCCGCCCTGTTTGTTCACATAAAACATGGCTACTTGGTTGTCTGTCTGAACCAGGACAGATTGATGAGCCAGGGTAGGAGAGAAAGCTTTGAGTGCCAATCAAATAGCTCTGAACTTGAGGAGATTGATCTGCTGTGCAGCTTCCCAAGGAGACCACAGGCCCTGGGTGCACTTGACTAGACAATGAGCTCCCCAGCCCTGCAGGGAGGTGTCTGTGGTCAGTACCACCGTGTACCCAGGAATCTGAAAAGGCACCCCCTTTAGTAGATTGGGTGGGTGCAGCCACCAGTTGAGGGAGTTCAGAAATTGTCTGGACACCCTTATCCTGTCTCTGAGGCTGCCTGTGGCCTGTGACCACTGAGTCCGAAGGCACCACAGTGCAGGCCTCATATGGAGCTTGGCATTGGGGGTCACATGCACTGTCGAAGCCATGTGGCCAAGCAGCCTCAGGCAGAGTCTGGCGGAGACCAGTGACCTGCTGAGAAACTGGTTTGCTAAGTTTCAGTCTTTGGGCTCTGTCTGCTGGCAAGAAAGCCTTTGCCAGCAGAGAGTCCAGCCTTGCTCCTATGAACTCCAAGTTCTGGGAGGGGAGCAAAGTGGACTTTGCGAAGTTTATTACAAACCCCAGGCTTTGAAGGGCAATAGTTCTGAGGGTGGCTTGTCTGACCTCCTGGCACGTCTGACCCCTGATGAGCGAGTTGTCCAGATAGGGGAAGACAAAGATTCCCTGATTCCTCTGGTAGGCCGCCACCACTGCCAGGCATTTGGTAAAGACCCTGGGAGCAGAGGTGAGGCCGAAAGACAGCACTCTATACTGAAAATGGTTTCCTCCCACAATGAACCTGAGGTACTTTCTGTGGTCTGGATGAATGAGGATGTGAGTGTACGCATCCTTTAGATCTAAGGAGCATAGCCAATCTCCCTGCTGGAGGTAGGGCAGAAGTGTTCCAAGAGTAATCATCTTGAACTTTTCTTTCTCTAGAAACTTGAGGTTCCTGAGGTCCAGAATGGGTCGAAGGCCACCAGTTCTTTTGGGTACCAGGAAATACCTGGAGTAGAATCCGTGACCTTGCAAGTGGGGAGGCACAGGTTCCACCGCCCTGTCCACCAACAGACCTTGACGCTCTTGAAGGAGAAGGTCTGTGTGCAGGGGAGGTCTTGGAGGCTCCCCTGGAAAGTAAGGAGGCGGCAGTTGGTGGAAATGCAGTGCATAGCCCCTGTGGACTATCTCCAACACCCAACTGTCCCCGGTGATAAGGGGCCACTGGTGGGCAAAGAGGGCTAGGCAACCTCCTGTGCAGGGTTGGGAGAGCAGGGACGGAGAGACTACGCTCAAGGAGTCAAAAACCCCCACCCAGCTGAGTGGGAGCAGGGGCCAGAGACTTGGGGGTCCTCTGCCTACGGGGCCCATTACCCTGCCCCTTGGCTTGCTGACCCTGGGGGGCAGCTTGGGCAGCCTGATAATAAGGGTACTGTTTATAGGCAGTGCCCTTCCTCGGGTAAAAGGGCTTTTTACCCGAGCCCTTCTTTTTATGAGAAGGGGCAGATGTCTTCCTAGACAGTCTTGTCTGTGTAAGGTGCTCTGTTTCGAGCTGAGCAGCCTTCTCGGTCATGGGCTTGCCAAAAAGGTTTTCACCTCGGCAAGGGACATCGACCAACTTGTCCTGAACCCATGGCTCGAGGTCCGATGACTGCAGGCATGCCTGGCGTCGAGCCGCGAAGCCAGCTGCTGCAACTCGGGCCGAAGCCTCGAAGCCATCGTAGGCGGTGCGGGACATGAACTTCATGCAGTCCCGAATCCCAGAGGACAAGGACTTAAATCTCTGCAAGGGCTCCCCGGAGAGACCAGCAGAGAACCCGGCCAACTCCTTGGCCAGGTCCCGCAAGTACATGCCCATGTACAGCTGGTACGACTGGACACAGCAAGCATCGAGCCCTGGAAGCACTTTCTACTGACGCCATCAAGGTTTCGGGCCTCCCTGCCAGGGGCACAGCGGAGTGCATCTTCTGGCTCTTCAGACGATGCATGGCCGATTCCACAACCATAGAATGGTGTAGTAGCTGTGCCTTCTGAAAACCAGGGCTCTGAGTCGATAGATCGAGTCGACTTGCTTGCTCAGAACCGGCGCCGAGGCCGGTGCCTCCCACATACGGAAGAGGAGCCGTTCCAGCATCGGAGGAACTGGGACAGTAAAGGCCTCCTTCGGAAGAGAGTCATACTGCAGCGCCTCGAGCTCTTCAGCTCGAAGCTCTTCCTCGGGGTCCGCCGGAATAGCCAAGGCAGTGGCTATATCCCAGACGAACTCCAAGAACCGAGTATCCTCTGGAGGGGATCTACTCCGGGGCTCAGACTGCGGTGAGTCCGACGGGACGCACCGAGTCTTGAACGTATCGGGAGACTCCTCGTCCTCCATCTCCCAGGCGGACTCGTCTGAGGAGGAGTCAAGGTCCGACCCCAAGGGGCCTTGGAGCACCCGCCCCGACGTCGGAGGCACTGGCGTCAACGCCCTCGGTCCCGAATGGGAGGTCGAGGGAGACCGCGACCGAGGTAGACTTCGAGCCATGATGGGCTCGAGTATCGGCTCGGTCTCCGGGGTCGACTTCGAAGTCGATGTCCCAGTGGTCGGGGCAGATGCGCCAGACAGGCTGGCCAACAGTGCCCGCTGCTGCTCCATGAAGGCAGACAATCTGCTCTCCAAGACTGTCATCCTGAGACTCAGCTCGGGATCACAGCAGCCACCGACTCGGGCCCCAGCGGCGCCGGGCCTGACGTCGGCTCTCTGGGAGGAGAGTCCTCGAGGACTACGGGGCTTAGGTGTCCAGCAGACTCCAGCTCCATGCGAGGAACTTTGGCAGGCTTCTCTTGTTCCACGGGCCCAGGGCGACGGTCGGGGGTCTTAGACCTGGCCCTCGAGGAGCCAGGGACCTCCTCCGATGACGCCCTCGCGAGCCGCTTCTTCCGTTCCCGGTCGGGGGACCCCCTGTCTGAGGAGCGCTCGACGGTGCTCGGGATCGGAATCCCGAGATGTCAAGGCCTCAGACGAGGTCCGAGCCCGGCCGGAGGCTGAGTCCGAGAAAAGCCTTTCTTTCTGCTGCTGGCGACTTCGGAGTGCCTTGGAAGACATCTTCTCACATGGCCCACATGACTTAGGGTCTTGATCAGGGCCGAGGCACCGAAGGCAGCAGTCGTGTGTGTCGGTGAGAGACAATTTCTTACACCAATCACACTTTTTAAAACCACTGGAAGCCATTGGGGGAAATAAGAGAGTCCCTGCGAGGTCAAAGGACCGGCCTTTCAGGGAAAAATGGAAAAAAGGGCGCGAACGCCAGCCACGAAGGGCAAAAACCAAAAAAGAAGAATCGGGCTCAATACCGGTGTACCGAACCCAGCGGGAGGGGAACCGGCGTCGAACCGGGAGAAAAAAATAGCGATAATCGCCGAAAAAAATCTACTTTTAACCGGGAGGACAGGACACACGTCCGGTGGGCTTCTCGGAAAAAAGAGACTGAGGTAAGATGGCACCTTTAGGCGGGAAGGGAACCGCGCATGTGTGCCTGCATTCCCAAAGGCTTTCATAGAAAGCTGGGGAAATGCTCCGCTGGGGCTTCATCGGCGCCGATGACACCCATATGTGAGGACTGACTTCCTGCTTGGTCCTGGAGAAAGAAAAAGCTTTACCACTTCTGGGGATTCTCCCCTTACTAACCAATCGTCTAAGTAAGAGAAGACAACGATCCCCAAAATAGGAAGGTAGCCTGCTACTACTGCCATGCACTTTGCGAACACGCTGGGTGCAGATGCCAGCCCGAAGTGAAGCACATGGATACTGCTAGTGATTCTGCTGAACCCGGAATGGCAGATAATGTCTGTGTAGAGGGAGAATCAGCAAATGAGTGTATGCCTCTTTGAGGTCTACAGAACAGACCATCGTTTCTCTGGAGTTATGGCAAAAATGTTCCAAAGGAAATCATCTTGAATTTTTCTCTAACAAGGAACTTGTTGAGATCTCAGATCTAGAATGGGCCTGAACCCTCCTGACTTCTTGGGGATAAGTGAGGAGAATAGAAATCTCTGCCCTCTTGGGAGGGAGGAACTGTTGACAGCACCCTGAGCTAACAGGGTGGCCACCTCAGCTTATAGGAAATTGGCCTGCAAAGGGTTTGTTGGATAAACCCATGGGGAGGTAGTGGGGGGTAAGCTTTGGAAGTGAAGCAGATAGCCCGTTTAGATTATGCTGAGAGTCCACTGTTCTGATATGATGAGATGCCACCTGTGGGTGTAAGCACAAAGTCTGCCTGCTATGTGAAGGGGTTGGGAGCCCTGCAGAGGCAGAGTGGCTATGATCTCTAGAAAGGAGTCAAAACCCAGGAGACGACTGTGCTGGAGCAGATGGTTGTTTTAGTTGCCTAGGCTTTTTAGCCTGATGAGGGCTTTGTTGCCTCTATTATTGCAGCTGGGATTTGTATGCAGCCTGAGGTGGATAAGAAGGGTAATATCTCTTCTTTTTAGAAAAGAAAGACTTCTTGACATTGGCCTTTTCTGGAGGGGACCTAAGTCTTTCTGGGGAGCCTCTTGAGGGGAAGATCACTGGCCTCATAGCTCACCAGCCTTCTCTCTCCAATCCTTTCTAAAGAGGATTTTCTGGAACAAGGAAAATTGGCTAATTTATCTTGAACCCATTGCTCAAAGTCTAATGCCTGGAGCATCCTGAGAGCACCAATGCATATGGCTGAGGCTTTGCTGGAAGACTCAAAGGTATCGAAAGATGCTCTTGTAAGGAACTTGGCTGCATTCTGATTTTGTTTATCTAAGGCCAGGAATTCATCTTGTTTATCATCAGGAAGGAGAGGAGCAAGACTCTCGAAATCTCTGGAGATATCTTTGAGATACATGCCCATGTCGAGCATGCACAAATTGATTATGGACATGAGCATGCATGCCTGAAAACAGCGATGCCCAAAGGCATCAAGAGCTCTAGCATCCCTGCCTGGAGATGTGGAGAAATGAATCTTCAAACTCTTAATGTGGTGCATGGCTGATTCCACTACCATGGAGTAGTGTGGTAACTGAGGCTTTTGAAACCCAGGAGATGGCGATACTCTGTACACGATATAGAGCAATTTGCTGATAGGCGGAATCGTTAACAGGGCGCCTCCCACATACCTAGCATTAAATCTTGTAGGATCCTATGCACCGATACCATGGCCACCTCCTTGGGCGCCGAGGGGTATTGTAGGATTTATTTATTTTATTTGAACAGATTTTCTATAACACCCCTTTCAGAGATCAGGGACAGTTTACATGGAACGAGTTACATAGAACCAAATAGTAGCTTAGGCATTTAAACTATTTACATCATAACTATACATACAACAGTGTGAATGGGTATACCATTAATTATTTACATAAATACTAATAGCTTATATACACATCACTGAGAATGTATGTTGTATTAGTTGCGATGTTACCAAGTGAGGGAGGAGACAGATTCTGAGGGGGGAAGAGGGTTGGGGGGGGGGGAAGAGGGTTGGGGGGAATTGCACTAGTTACTGCTGCAATTCGGGCTATTGTAGTGTTCAGTGAAGAAGAGGGTCTTTAATTCTTTTCTAAACATTTGTAGGTCCTTAATTGATCAGAAGGGGTCTAACATAATAACAGTATATGACGGCAGATAAAGACCAGTATGGTCCATCTAGTCTGGTAGTAAGCTCCATAATACAGGGGCTGTGAAGGTGAATGCTCTGTTGCTCATTGTTTGTTTGGTCTTGTGGATGGATATTGGTACAGTAAGGAGGTTCTGGTTGCTTTTTCTTCTGTTCCTTTTGTCAGTTTGGATGCGTATCAGGGATGTAAGAAAGGAGGGGGCAATGTTATTGAGTAATTTGAAAGTAGTGACTAGTGTTTTATATTTTATTTGACTTGCTATCGGGAGCCAAAGGAGATTGTGCAAGATAGGGGTGATATGATCAGTTAGGCATGCTTTGGTTATGATTCTAGCAGTGACATTTTGAACCATCTGGAGACTATGTTCTTTTTGGGTGTTACTTGTAGTAAGCTGTTTCAGTAGTTGAGTTGGGGCGTAATTAGTGCTTAGACTACTGTTCTGAAATCTTAAGTGTCAAGGAGGGATCTGAGGTGTTGTACAGCTCTTAACTTGAAGAATAGGGTTCTGGCTGTTTTATGTGTGCTGACATAAGGGATTTGTCTAATATGATGCCAAGATATTTTACTTCTTGTTTGACAGATAGTGGTGGTGTGTATGTGGATTGTTGGTTTTTTTTTTTGTGGGGGGGGAGCTTTTGTTTCTGGTGGTGAACAGTATTTCAGTTTTATTGAAGTTAATTTGAGATTGTGTTTACCCAGGCTTCTGCTTCCTGTATGCATACTGTGAGGTTGTGATATGTAGGGTTATTTATTTATTTATTTAACAGTATTTCTAAACCGCCTTATCATAATAATCAAGGTGGTATCACAGCAAACAATCTGGTAGTGTGAGTGTGTTATACATGCAGTGAGGGTGAAAATTTAGTTGGGTGCGTGTTGTCTTGTGTGCTAGATTGGTTTGAGCTATGTACAAAGTGGGCTATATACAGTGGTGCTAAAAACATTTTATATACATAGTGTTAGGCGGTAACGTGTGCTGCTATACAGTCACTTAGGTTATGTGATGTGTCCATAGTGTTCTATGAACAGCATGGTTTTCAGCTGTTTTCTAAAGTCCTTGAGGTCTGTAGTTGCCCTCAAATCGTCCGGTAGTTTGTTCCATATTGTTGGAGCAGCCATGGAGAGTGCTCTGTCTACGTCTACCTGGGAATTCCAATTCCTCTGCCCTTGGTCCAGTCTGATGTCACAGAGGTCTGGAGACCTGTCGCCACTGTTCCCTCTAAGCTGTGCGCATGCACACATCTCGCCGAGCGAGCGCACATACTTTACAACAGAGCGCACAAAAATTACGGTTCTGATTCTGATAGAAAACACCACAGACGTCTTAAAATTTAAAAGTTGTTGTGTATTTGCAGTTTTCACAAGTTCTACAATATTTTCTAGTGCAATGTGGTGTACATACTGTATTCTGATGTGTAGGCAAATTTTAAAGTATTTAACTCTGAGTGTCGTTATGTGGCGCACAAAAACTTAACCTTCCTTCAAAAGCTGCACAGCTGATATTTTATGCTCACACCGCTTACAGAAAATTAGAGGGAACATTGCCTGTCGCCATGTCCCTAATGAGGTCCTCTGGTGGGGATCGATGCCATTCATGAGGAGGGGAGTGGTCAGAAGGAATATCCCAGGTGGTCCTGGAATCCTCCAATGTGCCCTTAGAATTGGAAGAGGAAGAGTCCAATTCCAAAAGAAAGAAAGTATCGACGATTCCATGCCGATGTCTATGCTCATGCTGAGCTGTATCGGTAACAGGAACCGAACAGACGATGCCAGTCAGTTCCAACTGTGGCATCAGAGGGAGAGGATCTCCCGAAATAGGCTCGTGGGGTGGCATGGGACAGAGAGGTACCAGCCTTGAGGAGAGAAATGGCACCTGTGTTGCTGGAGCTATCAATACCACGGGTACAGAGGCTGCCAAGTTTCTCTTGATAGCAAGGATATGCTTATCAAGGGAGGAGACAAATGTTTGGGTGGAATAGAGTACATGGCTTTGTGTCACTGTTCCTGAGCAAGGCACCAGTAGTTCTCCGGAGGTCGAGGCCTCAGGAGCATCCTAAAGCCCCTGTGATGCTTTGGAGAATTGATCCTCCTGCCCGAGCTGTTTGGCAAGCCGGTCAGCATCTGATGCACCTTTTGGTGCATCTCGATGTAGGGCAGGGGTTCTCTACCCAGTCCTCGGGACCCATCTAGCCAGTCGGGTTTTCAGGATAACCACAATGAATATGCATGGCAGAGATTTGCATATAATGGAGGCAATGTATGCAAATCTCTCTCATACATATTCATTGTGGTTATCCTGAAAACCCGACTGGCTAGGTGGGTCCCGAGGACAGGGTTGAGAACCCCTGATGTAGGGACTTACCTCGATGCTCTGTATCAGACTTAGATGCCGATGCCAGTCTTAGACTTATGTTTGGACTTTGAAGAGAACCAAGAGAGGAGGCCGATGTCCTAGATGTTGCCAAAGCAACAGAAATAGAGTCAGAGGTGAACAGAGAATCAAACTTACTGGCCCTGTTCTTTAGACCCAGTTTAGTCATTTGTTGGCACAAAAGAATCTTTTGGTAAATGGTCTGGGCCCAAACATTTTAAACACCAGTTATGTTTGCCGGTGACTGAGATAGGACCAGAGCATTTGGTACATTTTTTAAACCCACTTTTTCCATTGTGGGAAGGAAAAAAAAAAAGAGAAGAAAAGAAAATTCATTAAAACAAGAAAATAACATGAAGGTAGAGCACAGATAAAATGCCAAAAAAGAAAGATTTTCAGCAGTGACAGGAAGAAAACAACCTGCTGGCTCCGCAGAAAATGAACTGAGGAGAGGATCTGGGAAGCCGCAGTGGAGTGCTCCCAAAGACTTTCCTATTAGATACTAGGAAGTGTTCCCGTGTGGGCTGTCGGTACAGATGATGCATATACATGAAGACTGCATTCCTACTTGTTCCTGGAGATAAAAACCATGCCTCACCATCGGCTGCCCAGAACCAGATAGACACACCACCTGGTGGACAAGGTCAGAAATTAAAGCCTGATCCACTAGCATAGCTTCCTGTTACAAGCTGGGGCTTGCTCTGAACCAAAGCCTGAACCATGGAGCCTGCTCTGAACCAAAGACTGAATAAAACAAGATAGATTCCTGGTTTGTTATAAAACTTGCATATCAAGCAATTTTGCCAGTTTGTGATACTTCTGCACTTAGCTGTAAAAGTGTTTTACTGTGAAGAACATGGCTGAGCCCTTCATTGTGCTAGCATTTGCAACAATGTATGAACTTCCACACCAGCAACGTTCGCACTATGGACCTTTGTTTACAGAAGGACCACCTATTAGCTGTTACCAGATTTGCTGCAGATGACACATACAGTGTTCGAGACCAATCACCAGGACTTCAGGACAAAGAATTATATGGCTGTGCACCGGAACCCAAAAGGACAGATGCAGGGGAGAAGAGAACAGAACACAGACAGACACAGCCCAAAAGAATACACATCTGCAGCACTCAAACATTGACAGAGGCTGGCAGAACACCTGGGAACTCCAAATCTGATACAGACTGCTCGCCTGCCTGCCTGTCTCTGGCTGGAAAGTTAGATAGTGTTCAAGGGCAAAACCTCGGGACGGAGTGAATTTCTCCCACAGACCAGCAGCTCAGTGTGTGACCACGCAGTTCATCTCAGTAGACATTGGACCTCTGCCATACTTTGACTTTGTGCTGTGCCAGATCCAGCCACGATTATTCTCGCAAGAGCTAAGGTACTGGTCTTTAACTTCTCCCTGAGATTGGGGCTAGCTTAGACAGACAGATAATTTACTGTATGTCTGAGTGCAGAGCAAATCAGTGACGTTGGTTCCTAAAACAGAGATTAGGTCTCTTGGTAATTGTAACAGGGCTGAATAACACACTACCTCAGAAAACTAATTTATGCTAATATTTTCTTTTTTTTGTAATCAGAAATAAAGTCTAATTTTATATACATGTAGCTTACAAATCAATTTTGGTCTGTGTAGATCATTGCATGCAGTTACATCACGTTTTTAACGATTTTAAATGTTTCTGCATTTCACAGATAGCTACAGCACAATCTGGTAGAACTAGAGAATGGGCTTTACTATATAATGAGCAACGCTGGATATACCAATTAAGAACGACAATCCCTGATGGGCTGAATGCCTGGATTGAATGGGAAGCGTGTTTCTGAGTGATTGATTCCTCACAGGTGTAGGCTGCATTTCTGATTCATTGTGACTATTTTAACTAACCCGCAAGCGCGGCGTTCTACGACTGTTGATGAATGAAAAGTGAGCAAGCTTCTAGAGGAATGCAGTCAGTTAAATCATAGGTATAGTAGTTTTGTTTTCCTTAAAAGTTTAAAGTTTTAAATAACTATACAACAGTAGAATTATCGAAAGCCGGTACATAATGAACTTGTCTGTTTCACAGTGTTCAATACTATTCCCCTGAAGAAACCGCACAGGTGAAACGCTGAAGAAAGTGCACCTGATAGCGTCGGGAAGAGATTTTTACTGACAATCGGACTCACCTTTACAAGCTAAGCACTGTGTTATTTTTATTTAAAATAAGTAGCTGTATAGATACAGATATACAGGTCATTGCTGTCTGAAGGGCGTCCAGTCCATTCTGACAGAAAGTTTTCAAGTCAAATGGCAGCCCGAGTATTCTGAGACCTGTCAGCTCTTATATATCAGTTACATAGTTTCCAGTCATGAATAAGATACATTCTGGTCTTTCAGGTTATAATACAGAGTAGCATTTTTATGGTTAATTTTATATACAAATATAGCATAGTTACTCACCTGTAACAGGTGATCTCCGGGAACAGCAGGAATTTAGTCCTCACATATGGGTATCGTCGGTACCAACTGACCCTGCGCGGGAACGCTCCCCAGCGTCCAATTAGAAAGCTTTTGGGAGCCATCCCAGTGCCTGCGTGCTGCCTTCCACCGTTTCCCAACTGCCTCTCTCCAGTTGAGTTTTAGAGCTGAGACAAAGAGAGAGAGGGAAAGGAAAGAGATAGAGAGATACAACTCCTAGGAGAGGTGGGTGGGTTGTGAGGACTCAATTCCTGCTGTTCCTGGAGATCACCTGTTACAGGTGAGTAACTATGCTATCTCCAGGAACAAGCAGGAATGTAGTCATCACATATGGAGACTCCCTAGCTTTAGGTGCCAGGGAGAGACTCCAGAAGGTGTGTGTCCTTGAACAGGGCTCCACTTCCCCCCATTGATCTCTGGCATTCTACCAGGGATGGCGGGTAGGAGTTGAATAGGTATGGAACAGGTGCTGGAGAACAGCCTGACCAAACAAGGCATCCCGGCGGGAGTCCTTGTCCAAGCAATAATGGGCTGTGAAGGTATGAACCGAGGACGAAGTGGCTGCTCGACAGATGTTGTCGATAGACACAGAGTGCAGATGAGCCATTGAAGCTGCCATAGCTCTCACATTGTGAGCTGTGACATGGCCCTCCAGAGAAAGGTTCTTACTCTGATAGGCGAAGGAAATACACTGAGCAATCCAGTAAGATAGTGTTCTCTTGGAGACTGGAAGTCCCAAATGAGAAGGATCAAAAGCAACAAAGAGTTGAGAGGACTTTCTATGTTGCTGTGTTCTTTGTAAGTAAAAGGCTAAAGCTCTTTTACAGTCCAAGGTATGAAGATTCCTCTCTGAATTTGATGCATGAGGCCTTGGAAAAAACACAGATAGGTAGACCGCTTGGTTCAGATGAAAAGGCGAGACCACCTTTGGCATAAAGTGTGGATGAGTCCTAAGGACTACCTTGTCATGATGGAACCTTGTATAAGGTGGATCAGCTACTAGCGCTTACAACTCACTAATGCGGCGTGTTGATGTGATTGCAATGAGAAAGATAACCTTCCAAGAAAGGAATTTCAAGGAGGTAGTAGCTAAAGGTGCGAAAGGTGGCTTCATAAGCGGCCCAAGAACAAGGTTTAAGTCCCATGCTACCGGTGGTGGCCTAATGGGAGGCTTAGTTAGAAGAAGGCCTCTCATAAATCTTGCTATAAGAGGATGAGAGGAAATAGGTTGTCCATTTAGAGGCTTAAAGGAAGCTGCAATAGCACTCAAATGGACTCTTACTGAATTAGTCTTAAGACCTGCATTGGATAAATGAAGGAGATACTCCAGCAATTATTCCAGAGGTATCGCAAGGGGGTTAAGACCCTTTTGCGAACACCATATGGTAATCCTTTTCCACTTGAAAGCATAAGAGCGTCTTGTGGAAGGTTTCCTGGAAGCAAAAAGAATATCTTTTACTTGCTGAGTGAGATTAAGATCCTGGAGATCTAGGCCTTCAGCAACCAAGCCCTGAGACGCAGAGACTGAGGATTGGGATGCCATAACATTCCGTCCTCCTGAGAAAGGAGATTTGGAGCAGACCCTAACTCCAGGGAGGGAGCTTGAGAGAGATGTAGAAGCAGAGGGTACCACACTTGCCGTGGCCAATGTGAAGCTATGAGAATCATATGGCCTCTGTCTCTCTGAAGGTTGAACAGGGTTTTGGGAATTAGGGGAATGGGTGGAAAGGCATACAGGAAGTCTTGACCCCAGTAAAGGAGAAAAGCATCCCTGGCCTGAGCCCCCTGAGCCGGAATTCTGGAACAGAACCGGGGAAGTTTGGCATTCCACGGACTTGCAAAGAGGTCTATGTCCGGGGTTCTCCAAAGTTGAAATATCCTGGTCATCTGGTCTGCATGCAGAAACCACTCGTGTGGAAGCAGAACTCGACTGAGTCTGTCTGCCCAAGAGTTTTGAATGCCTGGAAGATACACTACCAGAAAATGAATCTGATGCTCTCTGGTGAGGGCCCATAGTCGCAAAGCTTCGTTGCAAAGCGACAGAGAGCCTGTTCCCCCCTGCTTGTTCACATAGAACATGGCTACCTGATTGTCCATATTAATGAGGACTGTCTTGTAGCTGAGCAGGGTTTGGATCACTCGCAGAGCAACGAAGATTGCTCTGAGCTCCAAGAGATTGATATGTAGATGACTCTCCTGTGGAGACCAGGTGCCCTGGGTGGAGAGGTCTTGCAGATGAGCTCCCCAACCCATTGGAGAAGCATCTGTTGTGATAGTTGCTTGGGGTAAGGGTTGTTGAAAAGGGGACCCCAGCAACAGGTTTTGAGTGGACTTCAACCACTGGAGGGACAAAATGAGGCGACTTGTGTTTGCTATTTTGTCTGACAGGCATCCTGATGCCTGGGTCCATTGAGTGGATAAAGTCCACTGGGCTGCCCTCATATGGAGACGAGCATAGGGAACCACATGTACAGTAGATGCCATGTGGCCTAGTAGTTGTAACATTTCTCGAGCAGTGAGATGAGGCTTTAGCACTGCTTGAGAAGCTAACTGCACCATGCAAAGGCAGCGGGCCTGAGGGAGATAGGCCCTTGCCTTTCTGGTGTCCAGCAAAGCTCCTTTGAACTCTAAATGACCAGACATATGCAACTTGTCGGATGTTTCTGTTCCATGTAAACCGCGCTGATGGCGAATAGTGCGGTATATAAGAAATGTTAATAAATAAAATAATAAAATAAATAAAGACTGAGAGGGAGTTAGATTGGAGTTTGGGATCTTTATTACAAGACCCAAATACTGAAGGATACGCATTGTGCAGGCTAGAGAAGTCCTGGCCTCTGAATCTGTTGGGGCTCGAATGAGCCAGTCGTCTAAGTAGGGGAAGACGAATATCCCTAGAGTGCAGAGAAATGCTGCTATGACAGCCATGCATTTCGTGAACACCCTTGGTGCTGAGGCCAGGCCAAAAGTAAGCATCCTGTATTGGTAGTGCTTTCCTTGAAAAAGGAACCGAAGGAACCTTCTGTGGGTTGGATGGATGAGGACATGGGTGTACGCATCCTTGAGATCTAGAGAACAAAGCCAAACCTGACTTTGAAGGTATGGCAGCAGAGACCCGAGAGAAATCATTTTGAATTTCTCTTTGACAAGGAATTTGTTCAATTCTCTGAGGTCTAAGATAAGTCCGTATCCCCCTGTTTTCTTTGGAATACGGAAATTAGGGGAGTAGCCCGAGTTACTTTTTGTTGTAGCTCCGAAACAGAGCTCTGTACCGCAGTAATCTCCACCGTGTGTTGCTGCAAAAGACCTGTATGATCCTGTATCTGAGATGTCAAGGTAGAGATCTGAGGAGCCAATAGTTCACCCAGCTTCACTATTGCAGACCAGATTGACTCTAAAGTAAATTCCACAGGTTTCTCGAAGGAGAGAAACGTCGGGGCGGAAACATCAGCCGCTCCAGCTTCCATAGTCCACCGCTCCACCTCAGACGCAGCAGGAGACCCCAATGCCGCCAAAGTTGACGTATTGGCTGTAGGAGATCTTGGGGCGACACAGTTGAGAGTGGAAATGTTGGAAAATATGGCTCGCTATTCTAATTTGCGATTGGTTAATTTTCCTAAGGCACAGTCTGTTGGTTCAAAGGAAATGCTTAAAAAATATATGATGGAAGTACTGGGAGTCCCTGTTGAATCTCATCCACCTCTGGTTAAGGCATATTATTTGTCTGTTAGGAAAAAAGTGGAGGGTGGTGGAAATATACCCGGGGTTGATGTGGTTGATTCTTTGGTTGTGTCTGCTATGTTAGAAACCTCCTTAATTGATACTGTTACTCCTGCTACCTTAATTGTAACTTTTGCATTAAATTCTGATAGGGATTGGTTCCTTAAAATGTTTTTCCGTAAACGTGAAGCTGTATTTCTGGGTTTGTCTGTTCGGGTTTTTCCCGATTTTTCAAGGGAGACCCAGAAACGTCGGCGAGAGTTTTTGCTATTACTTCCAGGCATATTATTATTGGGGGGTCAGTTTTTTCTTAAGTTTCCCTCTAAATGTTTGATTAAATTAAATTCTGTTACGTATGTATTTTTTGAACCATCTCAGCTGCTTGCTTTCATAAATGCCCACCGTCCCTCTGACGCAGTATAGGTTCTACTGCACTGTTTATTTCCTGACTGTTACCCTTCAGTTGTTTTCCTTCACTTCAGGTTTATTTTTTCTTATCCTAGTTGGATCCTTTCTTTAATGTTGTGGGCTGTAGAAGGTACAGAAATGATGTATTTTCTTGCTATGTTAATTTCCATTGGGTTAGATTTAAGTTTTAACATTTGTTGTCTGTATCCTTATTGCCATTCAAGTTGTATATGCTTGGATTTATTGTAAAATTTATAAATAGAAAAAAAAAAAAAAAAGAAATTAGGGGAGTAGAACCCTGTGCCCTGCTGATGAATGGGTACTTCTTCTATTGCCCCTTGGGCAAGAAGAATAGCGACCTCCTGCCATAACAGGTTGATGAGAGAGGACGGAGAATTGAACTGCCTTACTATTGTGTGAGGGGGCATGCTTGAAAAATGAAGCTTGTACCCCTCCTTTATGATGGAGAGTGTCCAATGCTCTGCTGTTTTCTGCCCCCATCTGGGGGCAAAGTGACATAACCTTCCTGGAATGGTGGAAGGCTCTGGTCCCCCGAGAGCCAGGAAGGCTAAGTTCTCTAACTGAAAGTCAAAGGCCTTGTGGAGGCTGAGACTGCTGAGGCTTAGCAGTCTTTGCTTTCTTCTGTTTGGGTGGTTGCTGACCCTTCTTGACAAATTGACCTGCCGTACGTGCCTGCTGAGCATAGGCAGGATAATATCTTTTCTTCTTAGAAAAGAATGGTTACATAAGAACATAAGATATGCCATACTGGGTCAGATCAAGGTCCATCAAGCCCAGTATTCTGTTTCCAACAGTGGCCAATCTAGGTCATACGTACCTAGCAGTTTCCCCAAGGGACACAGGTTCCACAATGCTTGTATTGCTTCAAGCATTGATATCCTGGGTCCCTTCTTAATAATGGTTTATGGACCTTTCCTCCAGGAACTTGTCCAAACCTTTTTTAAACCCAGCTACACTAACAGCCTTTACTACATCCTCCGGTAACAAATTCCAGAATTTCATTACACATTGAGTGAAAAAATATTTTCTTTTATTAGTCTTAAATCGTTTACCCTGTAGCTTCATTACATGTCCCCTAGTCTTTCTATATTCTGATAACAAACAATCGATCTACGTTTACCTGTTCCACTCCATTCATTAATTTATAGACTTCTATCATATCTCCCCTCAGCCGTCTCTTTTCCAGGTTAAAGAGCCCTAACCTTTTTAGCCTTTCTTCATAGGAGTATCCTTCCATCCCCTTTACCATTTTGGTGGCTCTTCTCTGAACCTTTTCTAAAATCGCTATATCCTTTTTAAGATACGGTGACCAGAATTGCACACAATATTCAAGGTGCGGTCTCACCATGGAACGATATAAAGGCATTATAATATCTTTTGTTTTATTTTCCATTCCTTTTCTTATCATACCTAGCATTCTATTTGCTCTCTTGGCCGCCGCTACACACTGGGCCAAGGGTTTTAACATGGTATCCACAATGACGCCTAAATCTTTTTCCTGGGTGGTAGTTCCTAATGTGGAACCTTGCATCGTGTAACCATAGTTTGGGTTGTTCTTCCCTAGGTGCATAACCTTGCACTTGTCCACATTAAATTTCATCTGCCATTTTGATGCCCAGTCTTCCAATTTATCAAGATCCTCTTGCAATTTTCCACAATCCTCTTGTGTTTTAACAACTTTCAATAGTTTTGTGTCATCTGCAAATTTAACAACCTCACTCGTTATTCCACTTTCCAGGTCATTTATGAATATGTCAAAAAGCAGCGGACCCAGCACAGATCCCTGGGGTACACCACTATTCACCTTTCTCCATTGGGAAAATTGGCCATTTAGCCCTACCCTCTGCTTTCTATCTTTTAACCAGTTCCTGATCCACAATAGTACACTGCCTCCTATCCCATGACTCTCTAGTTTTGCCAAAAGTATCTGATGAGGGACCTTGTCAAAGGCGTTCTGAAAGTCCAGATACACAATATCAACAGACTCACCTTTGTCCACCTGATTATTCACTCCTTCAAAAAAACACAACAGATTAGTAAGACAAGATCTTCCTTGTCTAAAGCCATGTTGGCTGTCTCCCATTAGGTCATGACTATCTACATGCTGAGTAATTTTATTCTTTATGATGGTTTCTACCATTTTTCCCGGTACTGACGTCAGGCTCACCGGTCTGTAGTTTCCCGGATCACCCCTGGAACCCTTTTTAAAAATTGGTGTTACATTGGCGATCCTCCAATCTTCAGGTTTCTTGAAAGATTTCTTTCTAGCAGGATCAGCTGTGGACTTGGATAATCTATCCAAGGTGGAATTTTCAGCATCCATCTCATTGGCTTTTTCCTGCCAATCTCTACCAAACAGGTTCTCACCAGTACAAGGGATGTTTCCCAATTTGACTTGTACCCAGAGCTCCAGATCAGATGCCTGGAGCAAAGCAATTCTACGTGCACCTATGGCAATAGCAGAGATCCTGCTTATGCACTTAAAACAGTCAAAGGCTGCACGGTTGGCAAATTTAGAAACATCTTGGACATGTTTGACCAAAGTGAGAAAATCCTGTCTTCTATCTTCAGGAAGAAAAGGACTTAAAGCTTCTAAATCATCTGTGATCTCCTTCAGGAACATTCCCATGTAGAGACTATAGGAACTGATCCTGGCAGAAAGCATGGAAGCTTGGAAGACACAACGTCCAAAAGCATCCTGGGTTCTGCACCCACGTCCTGGAGGATTAGAGAGATGCCTTTTTGCACTCTTGATCCTTCTCATAGCTGATTCCACTACAATAGAGTGGTGAGGAAGCTGAGTCTTTTGGAAACCAGGACAAGGAGGGACTCGATACATAGTATCCAGTCTGCGAGAATGAGGGGAGGTGCTAAGAGGTGTCTCCCACATCCTTAACATGAGATCATATAAAATCTCATGAATGGGCAAGGTAGCTGCCTCCTTAGGTGTTTTGGGATATTGTAGAATTTCCAACTCCTTGGCCCTTGGCTCTGTTTCAGGGGCCACAGTAATGGACAGACACCGGAGCGACCTCCCTGATAAAATCCTGGAAGGAAATATCCTCCGGAGGAGACATCCTGCGCTTAGGGGAGGAGGGCTCCTCTGGGAGAAGCATTCTTACATCGACAGATCAGAATCCTCAGATTCTTCTGAGGACTCGAAGTACCGTCTGTCCAAGGGTTGCAGAGCAGAGATGGCATCCATCTTTCCATAAAGGTCAACGCATCTTCAGTAGTAGACTGACTAATCTACTGAAGAGGGCTTTAAACTAGATTCGTTGGGGATAGGTGAAGAAAGCCCCCAGGTAAGTGAAAGCCCCCAGGTAGGTGATACATTAAATACCTTTATGGAAATGGGTAACAGGGGTAACATATGGAAAGCAGTGTGTATTAATGCCCGTAACATGGGAAATAAGATCCCTGAAGTTGAAGCTTTGGTGGGAGTGGCTGACTTGGATTTAGTGGCAGTTACAGAAACATGGTTCACAGAAAACCATGACTGGGATGTAACTATACCTGGCTATACTTTATTCAGAAAGGACAGGGTAGGAAGAAGGGGAGGAAGAGTGGCACTATATGTAAAAACTACTATTAAAGCTTTGGAATTACAGAGCTTAAAAGGGAGAGAGGAGGCAATGTGGGTTAAACTAGAAAGAGGGAAAGAGAAATCTATTTGCATTGGTGTGATATACAGACCTCCCTCACAAGAGGAAGAGGTGGACAGAGTTAATTGAAGACATACGCAGCATTGCTAGGAAAGGGTAAGTGCTACTGATAGGAGATTTCAAAATGCCAGATGTTGATTGGCACATTCCTGCTGCAGTATCATCTAGAAGTAAGGAGATCCTGGATTCTCTACAGGGAGAACTATTCAGGCAATTGGTAACAGACCCCACACGTGAAGGGGCCATATTGGACTTGGTGCTTACCAATGGTGAAAGTGTTTCTGATGTTGTAGTGGGAGATCATTTTGCAACCAGTGATCACCAGATGGTGTGGTTCAGTATTAGGACTAGGGCTGTTAGAATCCATTCCAAGGTGAGGATCTTAGACTTTAGGAAGACTAACTTTGTGAAGATGGGCCAATACCTCAGGGAGTCGTTAGTGGGATGGGAACAGCTGGGGGATGTAGAAAAACAGTGGGCAAAATTGAAAGGGGGTATTTTAAGGGCAACCAACCTTTTTGTTAAAATGGTAAATAAAGGCAAAAGGAAATAAAGGCAAATGGTTTTCGAAGGAAGTAGCTGAAAAAGTGAAGAAAAAGAGGGAGGCCTTCATGAAATACAAGAGATCACAGAGAGGAAGACAGGCATCTGTATTTGGAAAAACTTAGAGAAGCTAGCAAAGTAGTCAAGAAGGCAAAGATTCAAAAGGAGGAGGAAATAGCCAATGCAATAAAATAGGGGGATAAGACATTTTCCAGATATATTTTTGAGAAGAGGAAGGGCAAAAGTGGTATTGTCAGACTCAAGGGTGCAGGGGGGGAATATGTAGAAGCTGATAAGGATAAAACGGAATTGCTTAACAAATATTTTTGTTCTGTGTTCACAGATGAAGAACCAGGAGCAGGACCTCAGAAAACACCCACAAATAGTAACAGAAGCGAGGGACATCTTGAACAATTTTCAGAAGACTGTGTTCGTGAGAAACTAGCTCAACTTAAAGTAGACAAAGCGATGGGACCGGATGGGATACACCCTAGAATACTGAGGGAACTTGGGGACGTTCTAGCAACTCCACTGACTGACCTTTTCAATGCCTAGTTGGAGTCGGGAGTGGTGCCAAAGGACTGGAGAGAGGTTCATGTGGTGCCTTTACACAAAAGCGGAAGTAAGGATGTGGTTGAAAACTACAGGCCGGTTAGTTTAACTTCGGTGGTGAGTAAATTATTGGAAACGCTGCTGAAAGAGAAAATAGTGAGGTTTCTGGAGTCCAGCGGATTACAGGATCCGAGGCAGCATGGATTCACCAGAGGCAGGTCTTGTCAGACAAATCTGATTGATTTCTTTGACTGGGTGACCAGGGAGTTGGACCGAGGGAGAGCTCTAGATGTGGTGTATTTAGACTTCAGTAAAGCCTTTGACACTGTTCCTCACAGGCGACTTATAAACAAACTGAGCACCCTAGGGATGGACCCTAAAGTTACTGCTTGGGTTAGAAATTGGTTGGGTGGGAGGCAACAAAGAGTACAAGTAAATGGAGCTCACTCTGAGGAGAAGGATGTTATCAGTGGTGTGCCCCAGGGATCGGTCCTTGGTCCGATTCTTATCATCATTTTTGTTAGTGATATAGCAGAAGGGCTGTCAGGTAAGGTTTGCCTCTTTGCGGATGATACCAAAATCTGCAATAGAGTAGACACCCAGGAAGGTGTAGATAACATGAGGAGGGATCTAGCTAAGCTTGAAGAATGGTCTAGAATTTGTCCGCTGGGATTTAATGTTAAAAAATGTAATGTCATGCATTTGGGCTGCAGCAATCCAAGGGAGCAATACAATATAGGAGGTGAAGTACTTTTGTCCACTAAAGAAGAGCGGGACCTAGGCATGGCTGTGTCTGATGATCTTAAGGTAGCTAAAAAGGTAGAAAAGGCGACGGCAAAAGCTAGAAGGATGCTTCGGTGCATACGGAGAGGAATGGCTAGCAGAAAAAAGGAGGTGATAATGCCTCTGTATAAGTCTTTGGTGCGACCTCATTTGGAGTATAGTGTACAATTCTGGAGACCGCACCTTCAAAAGGATGTGAACAGGATGGAGTCAGTGCAGAGGGTGGCTACTAAAATGATATGAGGACAGACTTAAGGATCTTAATATGTACACCTTAGAGGAAAGGCGGGATTGAGGTGATATGATTGAGATGTTTAAATACCTCCGTGGCATAAATGTTCAGGGAGAGAGCCTCTTTCAATTGAAAGCTAGTTCTGCTATGAGGGGACATGGGATGAGGGTGAAGGGAGATAGATTCAGGAGTGATATGCGGAAATATTTCTTTACGGAAAGAGTAGTGGATCCATGGAATAGTCTCCCAGTGGAGGTGGTAGAGATGAGGACAGTAACTGAATTCAAAAAAGCATGGGACCAACACAGAGGATCTCTAAAGGTAAAAAGTGGACTGTTGTAGTTGTTGATATGGAAGGACAGACTAGATAGGCCATGTGGTCTTTTTCTGTCATCATGTTTCTATGTTTCTATGCTCTTGAAGAACCCGATACCCGTACCGACCGAAGTCGGTACCGGGAGTAATTGGTACCAGGGTATCGGTACCGGAGGGCATCGGATGACTGGGTACCGGCAAAGCAGACACCGATGTCGATGCTATCGGTACCGATACAGATACCGATGCCGGGGCCGAGGCCGGCTGAATTGTCTGTCGCGGTTCCGAGGGCGTCGATGCCGCAAAGAGAGCCGCCAGACTGCACTCAATAGCCAGGAATCTCTAGTGTATCGGACACTGCCGATGCCTGGATGTCGGTACCGGAGAAGACCGCCGGTACCCCAGAGCATGGCACCAGTAGTTCTGCCGAGGTCGAGGCCTCGAGAACATCCTGGAACCCCGATAATGCTTTGGAAGCCGAAGCCTCCCGCCGGGACAATTTGGCCGGTGCCGAATCCTCAAGGGCAACGCCAGAGGCATCTCGATGCTTAGGAGATCTACCCTTTGAGGACCGGCTAGACTTATGTTTAGTTACCTGAGATCCACGGGAGGAAGAGGAAGCCCTGGAAGACGTCAATGCCACCGAAGCTGCATCAGAGGGAAACAGGGTACTGAGCTTAGCAGCTCAGTTCTGCCGACCTCTTTTAAACATCATGGCGCAGGACATACAATCCGTGATGGAGTGGTCAGGACCTAAACATTTTAGACACCATTCATGGGTGTCGGTGACGGAAATGGTACCGCCACACTTAGTGCACTTTTTGAAACCTGAGGCAGGTTTCTCCATTATAAGAAAAGGTTTTTGGGCCTAAGGCCCAAAAAGGCGTGTGCACCTGAAGAAAATAGGAAAAAAGTAGAATATATATATATATTTTTTTTTTTTTTTAAAGACAGAAAAGAAGAAGAAAAAAACGGCAGTACCGGTAAAGCATCGAGGAAGGCAGACGTGACCACAAAAAAGAAAAATAAAGAAGAATTCTTCTGCGGTGACAGGAACGACGACCTGCTGGCTCCGCGGAAAAAGAAGAACTGGAGAGAGGCAGTTGGGAAAGGCGGGAAGGCAGCACGCAGGCGCTGTGGGATGCTCCCAAAAGCTTTCTAATTGGACGCTGGGGAGCGTTCCCACGCAGGCTCCATCGGTACCGACGATACCTATATGTGATGACTACATTCCTGCTTGTTCCTGGAGATAGGGCTGGCTCTGGTCTTATGTGGTTTGTTTGCCAGGTAGTCTTATAGAATCCTGGGAAGAGAGAGTGTGGCAGTTTTCCCCCTAGACAAACCAAGTATTTATCTGCTACTGATAATATCTCCTACACTCATCATAAACAAGTCAGACAAGACAGACTTAGTTTGGTACTCACCCCTGGGGAGCCCAAAGCAGGAAGACCATGCCAGGCTCAGTACTACTCCTACTGCCAGGGCCTGCAGACACATACTTCTGAAGAGCCTTCTTCTAATCTTTGGGAGAGAGTCGGGGGGGGGGGGGGCACTGAGGTTGGGAGGCAAAGAATTATTTTCCAACCTTCTGGCTGCTCAACTGACTTAACAAGATAAGGATGAGTTGGTGAACCAATTCCCTGTATGGCGATACCCAAAAGAGCACCGGTTTTAAGGTGGACCTCTAGTGGAACCTCTAGCGTCAAACACCAGTGAAGAAGTTACTCCTAAGTGTGGTTATTCATGAGCTAAAACAAATCTTTCCCAATTTTTCAACAGAGCTGCATGGATGCAGACAGAAAACTACTGAAGTGTGCCCCTAGCAGCATCGACTGATATAGCAGGATGAGATCATAAAAAACCTCTGGAATATTTTCTGTCTCCACCTCTCCTGGTAGGAGACAACCCAGTTGTCTGGACTGGTCTAGCAGGATGATATTGAATTTTAAGTTTAACCATTACCTAATTCCCACTGGCACTCTTTGTGGCCTTGGGCTAGTCACTTAACCCTCCACTGCCTCAGAAAAATCCAAGTTATCAATGTCCCTGTTTAATGTACATTACCAAGTTTAAGTTACAATGTAAACAGCTTTGGCTGAAATGATAAAAGTGGTATAAAAAAACCTGTTAAATACATTAATTTAATCTCATCTTTCACAGAGACTTTATGCTTATAACACATATTTGCCATTCAAAAACAATCCCTTTATCTGCATAACTAAAACCCCAACTAAGGCATAAACCAATCTCATAACACCGACTTTAATGGAATTGCACTGGCTCCCCATAACGGCCATGCAAAATACAAAATACTGATAACCACTTTCAAGATCATTCATAACGTTGCCCCTACTTACCTCTCCAACCTCATCAGCAATCTAATCTAGCAACAGATCCAGAAGAACTATCAACTTAGATTCACTCACCGTCCCAACCAACATAAGACACATGAAAGCCTGCACAAGCAGCAGGGCATTCACCTTCTCGGCCCCCATACTTTGGAATCAGTTACCAAGTTACATGCGATCAGTGACCTAACCGACTTTAGAAAAAAAATTACACACACCCCTCTTCCAAGAGTACTACAACCTGGTATAACCCAAGCCCACCAGCTATCTTACTCCATAATCCCACACACCTGCATCATTTCAGCACTATTGTATATAGATATATTTGTTCCCCAAATCGAAATGTATATTTCTTGATTTCTGACCTAAGAGTAAATTAGACTTACCTGCTAATTGTTGTTCCTTGCGGAACTCTAGTCCAGTCCCGGAACCATAGAGTTGTGAACCTCCACCAGCAGCTTTGGAGACTGAACATCTTCATCTCTTTGATCATCCAGCTATATGCAGCCCCAAGGACCGCCCACACATCAGTACCTATTGACAAAGCATACTAAGCAGAGCAACAAATAAGTAGATATAACACAGTGGAAAAAAGGATCCTGACCCTAAAGTTCCCACTACTAGCAAAAAAAATTTTTTTTCTTTTTCCAATTGCGTAAGAACAACCTCCCGCCTACGGGAAGGCGGACCAGAATGGCCGTGGCGACCCTTGTGCAAAACGCATGCAACAAGAGACGCCACCGCTCACCCCCAAGATTTGACCCCGAAAGGAAACTAAGGCGTGCTGCAAGCAGAGGAGCTCTGACCGAAAGTATAGAGAACAAAAACCCTGGCAGACTCCTATAATGAATGTACCTTCTTGGCTGGCAGCGAGAACAGATAGACAGGGAGGGATCCGGGACTGGACTAGAGTTCCGCAAGGAACAACAATTAGCAGGTAAGTCTAATTTACTCTTCTTTAGCGTCCCTCTAGTCCAGTCCCGGAACCATAGAGGATGTAACAGAGCAGTAAATCTCAACGGAAGGGCCTCGCTAGTCCAGCCTGAAGCACCCGAGACCCAAACCGCGCATCCGACGCCGCCTGCACATCCAGACGATAGTGCTTAGCAAAGGTGTGCAAGGATGACCACGTCGCCGACCGACAAATATCCACCGCCGGTACCAAGCTAACTTCTGCCCAAGACGCCGCCTGCACCCTAGTCGAGTGTGCCCGAAGCCTGGCAGGAACCATCCTGCCGTGTAAAAGGTATGCCGACGAAATCGCCTCTTTCAACCAGCGGGAAATGGAAGACTTAGACGCCGCTTCCCCCTTGCGCGGGACGCCAAATGCGACAAATAGGCGATCGGACTTACGGAAGGCCGCCGTTTCCCTCAAATACCGACGAAGAGCTCGACGGACATCTAACGCGTGCAAGGAGTTATCCGCGTGCTTACCCCGTTCCTTGGCAAACACCGGGAGAGACACCACCTGATTCATGTGAAACGCCGAAACTACCTTAGGCAAAAACGCGGGAACCGTTCGCAATACCACCTTGTCGGCAGAGAAAGACAGATAGGGTTCCCTACACGAAAGAGCCTGCAACTCCGAGATCCTGCGAGCTGACGAGATCGCTACCAGAAACACCATTTTCAACGTCAAGTCCTTCAACGAAGCTTGCGCCAAGGGTTCAAACGGCGAAGCCACCAGAGACCTCAACACCAAATTCAAGTCCCACGAGGGCACTAAAGCCCTGCACGGAGGACGCATAAGCAACACCGCTCGCAAGAAGCGCTTCACGTCCGCATGGGACCCCAATAACTGGCCCTGAACCTTGCCTCGAAAACACGCAAGAGCTGCAAGTTGTACCCTCAACGAACTGGCCGCCAGGCCCTTGCCCACCCCTGCTTGCAAGGAGGAGAGGATATGAGGAACGGAGGTCCGCAAAGGCCGCAACTCGCGAGCCACACACCAGCTCTCAAAATTACGCCAGACCCGGACATACGCTAGTGACGTAGACCGACGCCGCACCCACAACAAGGTAGCAATGACCTCCGAAGAATAACCTTTGGCTCTCATTCGCGCCCTCTCAATAGCCATGCCGTAAGCGAGAATCGAGCCACCTGAGGCATCTGCAGCGGCCCCTGCAGAAGGAGATCCGGCCGAGGAGGAAGGAGCCACGGATCGGCCACACTCAAGCGCACCAGATCCGCATACCAAGGCCAACAAGGCCAGTCCGGGGCAATCAGAACCACGGGACCCAGATGCCGCTCGATCCGCTGTACCAGGCAACCCAGCAGAGCCCACGGAGGAAAGACAGAGCAGCCCGTACCTTGGCCACCTTTGTGCCAATGCATCGAGGCCTTCCGACATGCGTTCCCGACGCCTGCTGAAGAACCTTTCGACCTGCACGGACTCGAAGGTCGCCATGAGGTCCATTATCGGCAGACCCCAACGACGGACCAGCAACGCAAATACCTCGGGATGTAGAGACCACTCTCCGGGGTCTACCCTGCGACGACTCAGAAAGTCCGCCTCCACATTGTGAACCCCCGCGATATGCTGGGCCGACAGACACTGAAGATGCCGCTCTGCCGAATCCAGAAGCAGATCCGCCTCCGCTTCCAACGCCGCACTGCCTGTGCCTCCCTGGCGATTTATGTAGGCTACCGTGGAGGCATTGTCGGATAGCACCCTGACCGCCGCTCCCTGCAGCCAAGGCTGAAACGCTGTCAGAGCCAACCACACGGCTCTCATTTCCAGTCGGTTGATGGACCACCGGCTCCCCGCGAGGACCACTGGCCCTGAGCAATCTGGCCCTCGCAATGAGCCCCCCAGCCGCTCAAACTGGCATCCGTCATCAGCAAACGCCAGACGGGAGACTCCAAGGGCATACCGTTCGCCAGAGAACGCCGACGCAACCACCAGCGAAGGCTGCACCGAACCTCCAAGGGGCAAACTAACTGACGAGCTAGCGAGTCGGACTGATGACACCATCGACGCAGCAGCGCTCGCTGCAGAGGCCGCATGTGCGCCCTTGCCCACGGAACTACCTAGATGGTCGACACCATCGTGCCGAGAAGCTGAAGGTATTGCTAAGCCGAGGACGCCCGTCTCGCTAGAAACTGCTCCACCAGCCGCCTCAGGGCCCGCGCTCTGTGCACTGGGAGGAAAACCTTCCCGTTGCCGGTCTCGAAACGCGCCCCCAAATACTCCAAGGTCTGCGAGGGAAGAAGGCTGCTCTTCGCCCGATTGACCACCCAACCTAACGACTGCAAAACCTGTACGACCCACGCCGTCGCCCGGAGACTCTCCTCCCTCGACTTCGCCCGGATCAACCAGTCGTCGAGATAGGGATGCATGAGGACACCCTCCTTCCGCAGGAACGCCGCTACCACCACCATGATCTTCGTGAAGACCCGTGGCGCCGTCGCTAGGCCGAAGGGCATGGCTTGAAACTGAAAATGGCCCATCGGCAGCGCAAACCACAGAAATCTTTGATGTTCCCGGCGAATGGGAATGTGCAAATAGGCCTCCGTAAGGTCTAGGGACGTTAGGAATTCCCCCTCGCGGACCACCGCTATGACCGAGCGCAGCGTTTCCATGCGAAAATGCGACACCCGGAGGCACCGATTCACTCTCTTTAAATCCAGGATTGATCGAAAGGTGCCCTCCTTTTTCGGCACGACGAAGTAGATGGAGTATCGACCGGACCCTAACTGCCCCTCCGGCACAGGGGCGACCGCCCGGAGCCGAAGCAGCCGGGAAAGTGTATCGGATACGACTCGTCGTTTCCAGGGAGCGCTGCACGGGGACATAACGAAGGAATCGAGCACCGGTCGATGTAACTCGAGCGCATATCCCTCTCGTATCACTTCTAACACCCACCGATCGGATGTGATAGCGGCCCAGGCAGGGTAGAAATCCCGCAGTCTGCCCCCTACGGGAATCACCGCCACCGGAACCGGCCTCGCTTCATTGCAACTTTTTGGGGACCTGCGCCTGGAAGGAGCCAAAACCTCTACCTGCCCCCCGAAATCCGCGGAAACTCTGTCCGTGCCCCAGATATCTGGAACGCTGGGACTGACCAAAGCGGGAGGCACGAAACCTCCGAAAGGACTGCTGAGACCCCCGGAAGGTGAAGGTCAGCTTCCCCTGCTTGGGCTTATCCTCCGGAAGCCGACCCCCCTTAGAATCCCCGAGATCTTTTACCAACCTATCCAAGTCCTCTCCAAATAACTGCCTGCCCTTAAACGGCAGCTTACTAAGGCGAGCTTTAGAAGAGCCATCAGCCGCCCAATTGCGTAACCAAAGAGAACAATGCGCCGCTACCACCGACGCCATGCCGTTAGCTAACCCCCTAATGAGGTCATAGTGGATAGCCGCCAAATAAGCGGTACCCGACTCCAATCTGGAAGCCGCGGCCTCTTGTTCCGCCGACTGGGGCCCCTGGAACTGTTGAGACCAGCGGAGGCAGCCACGCGCCACCCAGGCCCCGGCCATCGCCACCTGCCTTGACAGGGCAGCAACATCAAACGCCTGTCTCAACAAGCTATCAACTTTCCGATCCTGCGGGTCCTTCAAACGCCGCAGCACCTTCCACCGGGATAGTAGTCCGTTTAGTAACCGCGGAAACTGCCGCGTCCACCTTCGGCGAACGAAAGAGCTCTCTATCAGCCTCCGACAGAGGATACAACTTAGGCAACAGTCTAGCCCCGCACAAAGCGGACTCTGGACTGTTCCACTCATCCTGGATCATAGCTTTAAAAAACCCTATGGAGCGGAAAGACTCTGTGGGAAGTGCGCACCGCCTGCATCAAGGGATCCTCCAACTTGTCCTCCGCAGTGGCATCTTCCACGGGTATGTTCAATACCTTGAGGGTTTCGGCAATCAGTGCCGGAAGTTCCTCTTTACGAAATACACGCACTATTCTACTACTCTGCTCATCATCCAACAACTCGCCGTCTTCTAAATCCTCCGCAGACTCCAGCTCGAGAGCCTCCCTCAGCCCCTCGTGGAACTCGTCCCCAGGAGGCGCAGAATCCGCAATACTCGGGGGCCGGCTCTTCTTTTGTGGACCAGTGTCTCCCTCCACTGAAAGTGGACGCTTTAGCCCACGGCAGGGCAGGACCGAGCCTCCCCCCGCTGGCTGCAAGAGAGCCAGAGCCTCCTGCATGAGAGAGAAAAAGGCGGGTGGAACTCCCAGGGATCCCTCCTGGACGCCCCCCACCAACAGGCGCTCCGGCACCGCAGAAATCCCCGGACCAAGGACCGTCTCTGCCTGCTCTGATGTCCCTTCTGTAGATACAGGTGGGAGATCTGCACTGGAGCCCTCCAGAGGATCCTCCATGCCAGCACCCACAGCAGAACAAGTGGCACAGACTCAGGCTTCCAAATTACTACTTCTACGAATGCCACAGACCAGACACCGAGGACTAGGAGAAATGGCTATGCACACAGCCCTTTGCCAGCAAAGCAGGAACACCTTGCTGAAGCAAACAGAGCAGAAAAAAAAAATCGCGATTTTAAAAGTGCTCAAAAACGCTCCAAATTGCAGGATTAGATAGAGCTGGAGTCAATTAGCTGATATCTGACCAAGAAATGCAAAAATGAAGCTCCTATCCCTAAAAAAAAAAAAAAAACACGAAGAAAAACAACTTTGAAAAAAATCCAAAATGGCCGCCGGACCCAATCCCGCCAAAAAAAGGACCAGAAAAAATACCCAAAAGGTCTAAAACACTCCCCAGAGCGGATTCCAGGCCACCCCAAGGCCTCCACCACTGCCTTTAGAAAGAAAAAGCTTCAAACTCTACTCACCCACACACAGGAGTGGAGGGGGGGTCAAAACACAGAGTGCTGTCCAGCGTGCCTGTCACAAGCTCTGAGTAGCAGTTATCAGAGTCAATAACAGAGTAATAACCGCTCAGGGCAGCTCGGGGAACCCCTAAATCAGTCAGGGGACCCTCAGAGCCTACTGCTGTATTCAATTGCTGCCTGTAATTGTCTTCAACCTTCTCCTCACCCACCAAGGGGGTTCGGTAGAAAGGAGACCTGTGTCCTGTGCAGCTCCCCTGCTTGTTTGACCTATGGGGAGACTGACAGAGAGACAGAGAGAAAAAAACAGATTAGAGAAAGACAGAAAGGACACAGTCAAAGATTTCCTCCACAGCAGCAGCCCAGCACCTAAATCTAGAAAATAATAAAACACTAAAGCTCTGCTTATTTGTTCCTAAGGAGCCCAGTTCTGGGCTCTGACTTCCAAGCTGCTTGGAGACTGAGATACTGATGTGTGGGCGGTCCTTGGGGCTGCATATAGCTGGATGATCAAAGAGATGAAGATGTTCAGTCTCCAAAGCTGCTGGTGGAGGTTCACAACTCTATGGTTCCGGGACTGGACTAGAGGGACGCTAAGGAATGTATATAATTCTATGTGTCATAATTATGTAACCACTGTTTTTAGCTTGAATAACTTGTAACCGTTTGTGTAAAATCACCGCAGCTGATCACTGGAAGCTGCGGTATACAAATGTTTCCCAAATAAATAAATAAATAGTGCCTAAACACTGTAGTATAAGGATCTACTGGCTCACAGTGATGGTGCAGATGCACATTCAGCATGGCCTTCTCACACTGTTACAAGGTCCATACACTCAAGTCACATCTATTGGCAAAACTGCAAGTTTCATCTGCTTCACACAGTTTCTGTACTTATCAGATCACATTCACCTCCATCTCCAGAAATGTAAGTAAATTATCTGGATTCTCAAACTATTGGGTACAACAGTACGTGACCTTCATTTTGGCTGGATAGAAAAGCCCAAACTAAGTACCCTCTCTTTCAATTTGAGACGCAACACCAGAAAGTGATTCCTTTTGGCAGCTGTAGTCTTCCCTAAATCAGCCTCAATCAAAACTGCGACCTTGCATCAAAAGAGAGGGCTTAGATCTGGCTACAGTTGGATCTGGCTACAGTGTGTATGTCTAACACTTCGTATCTAAGCAGCTTAGCCATTACAGGCTGAGGATGCCGAGCTTTAGGCATGAGCTGCAATGACACTCTATAAACGTACTCTATTTCCAACAGCATAGTAAATTCCAGGCCGAGCAATTGAGGCAGTGCTTGTTCCAGGTATGCTATGTTAGCAGGGCTTTCTGCTCCCTCAGGGAGGCTAAAGCGTAGTTACTCACCTGTAAAGCACAGTTACTTATCTGTAACAGGTGATCTCTGGGAACAGCAGGAATAAGTCTTCACATATGGGTACGTCGGTACCGACGGAGTCTGCGCGGGAACGCTCCCCAGCGTCCAATCAGAACGCTTTTGGAAGCATCCCAACACGCCTGCGTGCTGCCTTCCCGCCTTTCCCAACTGCCTCTCCTCAGTTAAGTTTTAAAGCTGAGGCAAAGAGAGAAAGAGAGCAAGAAAGGGAAAAGATAGAGAAAAGCAAGTCCTAGGGGAGGTGGGTGGGTTGTGAAGACTTATTCCTGCTATTCCCAGAGATCACCTGTTACAGGTAAGTAACTGTGCTATCTCCAGGAACAAGCAGGAATGGAGTCTTTACATATGGGGACTCCCCAAGCTAAGATGCCCAGAGGGAGTCCTAGCATGTAGCGAATCTAGAAAGAGCCTTGCTACTCCTCAGAACCTCAGGCATCTTGGGGATGGAGGGTAGGAGTTGAATTATAGAAAAGGTGCTGTGGAACAGCTGGACTAGAACAGGACTTCTATGGAGGAAGATCCTGTATAGATGACATTTAGTAGTAAAAATATTGAATGCAATATTCTAATATGGACCTCCCTTGGTGGTATTGTAAAAAGTCTATTGAGGTTCATATGGATCTTTTATCTTTATCTTTATTAAAACATTTGATAAACCGCCCAGGCCGGAGCATCAGGGCGGTGTACAATCGTAAAAAGGTGACAGCTGCTGAGAAAGGAAGGAAAGAAAAGAACGCCAAATGATAATAGGACAGCAAAAGAAATAGCAGAGAGTAAAGAGGGGCAGAACAGAAAACAGCAGAGCAACAAAATTTAAAACAATAATAATAATAAAAACTTAAAACAATAAGAAATTAAAGGAGTGGGGAGAGGAGAGGGAGACTCGAACCAGATATAGGTGGAGCGAGAGGCGAGACTAGGGGAACATGACACCAGCGGTGAGGGGAAAATAGGAAAGTGAGAGGGAGGGAGGGAATAAAGGGCTAGGTGGGAAAGACATCATCAGTGGGGGGAGGGAGATTGAATGCTTGACAGAAAAGATGAGTCTTGAGAAGGGCTTTAAAACGAGTGTAGGATGGTTCTAAACGGAGAGGTAGGGGAAGAGAATTCCAGAGGGCGGGACATAGAAAGAAGAAGGCAGAGTGTCGGGTGGATTCGAGACGGGCCTGAGTGGGTGAGGGAAGAAAGACGATTACCATGGGCAGACCGGAGAAGGCGGGGAGAGGGCTGAAGACGGATAATATTGGCTAAATATTGGGGGGAGTCAGAGAAAAGGGCCTTGTGTGCAAGGATGAGTAGTTTAAACGCAAACCGAAACTTGATAGGGAGCCAGTGTAAAGAAGAGAGACAAGGGGAAACATGGGAGCGGAGAGGGGATAGAGTAATAAGACGGGTGGCGGCATTTTGAACGATTTGAAGGCGGTGAAGTTGGTGAGAGGGAAGACCAGCATAAACAACGCTGCAATAATCAAGTCGCGAAATAACTAGAGATAAGACCAAAGTGATAATAGAAGAGTGTGAAAAGTAAGAACGAACAGCTTTGATTCGACGTAGGTGAAAGAAGGAGGAACGGACAACAGAGGAGATATGGTCATGAAAAGAAAGAGATGAGTCTAGAATAACACCCAGATAGCGGAGAGTGGAGGTGGAAGGGATAGAATGGGGACCCATGACAGGAAGCACTGAGGGAGAAGGACGACCAAAAGTAACCCAAAGAGCAGCAGATTTGGTGGGATTAACATGCATGAAGTTTGACTCAAACCAGGATGTGATGGAGGAGAGACAGAAGTTAAGTGGAGTGAGATCAGGGGCAGAGGGAGAGGTATGGTGAACCAGAAGGATATCATCAGCATAGATGTAGAAAGAAAGAGTAGATTGCTGGATTAGCAGAGCTAGGGGGGCCAGAAAAATGTTAAAGAGAAGAGGGGCAAGAATAGAGCCCTGAGGGACACCACAAGTGACAGGGGCAGGGGGAGAGACTGAAGAACCAGCGTGAACTGAGAAAGTACGACAAGATAAAAAAGAGTGAAACCATTGAAGAACAGTGCCATGAATACCAACATCAGACAAGCGAGAAAGAAGGGTACGGTGATCGACTACATCAAACGCAGAGGACAGATCCAGGGAGACCACTAGGGAAATATCACCACGATCGTGAGAGCAGTGAAGTTCAGAAAGCAGAGCCGTGAGAACAGTTTCGGTGCTGTGACCAGGACGAAAACCAGATTGCCGGGGGTGAAGGGCATGGGTGGAGTCAAGATGAGAGGTCAGCTGGGAAAAAACGATTCGTTCGAGGATTTTGGACAGAAAAGGAAGGTTGGAAACGGGGCGCCAGTTGGCAGAAAGAGTGGGGTCGAGAGTGGGCTTCTTCAAAAGGGGGCGGACAATAGTGTGCTTCCATAGAGAGGGAAAAAGACCAGAAGAAAGACTAGTGTTAAAAATAGAAAGGATGAAAGGCACCAAAGCAATATGCGAGTCAAGTAGCCAGGGAGATGGCAGAGGATCAAGAGGACAGGTAGTTTGGTGAGCAGAAGAAATAGCCTTAATGAGTTCGGGCGAAGAAATAGGGGGAAAAGGAACACGTAGTGTGGGAGAGGGTGTGAATGGGTGAGGAAGGGGAAGTGGGCAAAGGGCGGAAAGAAGGAGAGTAGGGGAAGGGAGGGAGAAGAGGGGAGAGGGGAGAAGGGCATGAAGGAAAGGAGGAGCGAATAGCAAGAATCTTATTAGCGAAGAAAGAGGCAAGAGAAGAAGGGCTGGGGGGGGGGGGGCTGGGAAAGGGCAGAAGGGAGAGAAGAGGGGGAGGAAACAGATTTAAGGACCAGAAAGAGACGTCTAGCAGAGTTGGAAGATGTAGAGATGAGACGAGAGTAGTATGAATGTTTAGCAGAAGTGATAGCAGAACGGTAGGAAAGGTGGGCAAGCCGATAGTTGGAGTGAGAGTCGGGTGAGCGGGACTTCCTCCAGAGCCGTTCAGCACGGCGGAGATTGGAGCGGAGGAGGAGGAGACCGGGGTGGTACCAGGGGTGATGGGAAGATGGACGGGGGGCTGAAGAATGGAGAGGTGCCACAGAATCAAAAGCAACCGAAAGAGAAGAAAAGAGATCAACCTGACGGTCAATGGAGAAGGAGGAAAAATCTGGAGGGAATAGCGTGTGGGCAGATGGAAAAGAGGACCGAGAGTTTGGAGTGAAACGTCGCTTGAGGGAAGGGATAGGGACTGAAGAAGGGCTGGTGGAATCTAAAGAAGGAAAGGGAAAGGTAAATAAAAGACAATAATGGTCAGACCAGGGAATGGGGACAGACCGGATATTGGAGGGAGAAAAAGGAGAGGAATCAAGAGTAAGAATAAGATCGAGGGAGTGACCGGAGGCATGGGTAGAGCAAAGTACGTGTTGAGTAAGAGATAGATCAGAGAACAAAGAGGAAAGGGCCTTGTCACGGGGACGGGAAGGGGGAGTAAGATAGGCATTGAGGTCGCCCAAGACGACTAAATGTGGAGATAGAATGGCGGAGTCAGAAAGTGTGTGAAGTAGGGAATCCCAGAGATCTGGGCGCAGAGAAGGAGGAACATATAAGAGAAGAAAGAAAAGAGAAGGAGTGGAATCGGACCGAACCAGAAGAGACTCAGGGTAAGCAGGTGGGGGCGAGACCAAAGAAAAGGACAGAGGGGACTTAAAGATAAGCGCCACCCCACCACCAGAACGACGAAGGCGGGGGGTGTGAAGGGCTGAGTAACCCGGGGGAAGACACTGGTGAAGGAGAGCGTCCTCCCCCTCACGGAGCCAGGATTCGGTGATAAAAAGGGCATCTAGAGAGTGCTGGATAAGAAGGTCGTGAACTAAGTGAGTTTTTGAGCGAATAGAACGACAGTTAAGGAGAGCCATGGAAAGTGTAAGGAAAGGGACAACTGGGGGCGGGGATGGGATGGAGGGTAGAGAGGATGGTGGAAAAGCAGGGGACGTCAAGTTGGAAGAGCAGGGGATCTGTTAGAAGAGCCAGTAGAAGATCCTCAAGGAGTACCTCACTGTGAAGTAGAGGTAATAAACTGTAGGAAAAACAAGTGGAGGTCAGAACCCACCAGGGTGAGAAATAGCCCCAGGGGAAACTGGGTTAGTACAATGAGGTAGGGCTTCAGCGGGAAACGCAAAAGGTACTATTAGACAAAGCTTAAGCCCTTTTGGTCGAAGAACAGTACAATGCTAGGACCAAAAGAAAAAATAAGTCTGACCGATTTGGACTGACAAAAGAAATAGTCCCTGTAGGAGAGAAGGGGTATGGAGACCCCTATATCCAATAAATTAAGGACAGACCTATGAAGCGTTACAGCTTTAGATTGACTGAAAATCTGTGATGTCTTTCCTAAATGAGGTCAATTAGGAAAGAAAAAGGTACATGGAGCTTCAGAGGTACCTAAACCTGAAAGGTTATGGTAAGAGAAACAAAATATTTGTTAATTACCACAGGGAGTGGTTATATGTGTAGAACCCTAAGCATGCTGGCACAGCATTGATAGGGGTAGAACACATCCGTCAGAGTCATATAGGAATATATGGATATATGAACCTAGACAGAGAGATAAGTACGCAGATACATATCCACCTAGAAGATATATCTCGACAGGTATATACATACATACATATATACATACATACACATACAGAGATATACCTGGGCGGAAGATACAGACATACATATAGATATATATGGATATATATGGATATAAATATGTAGACATATAGACACAGGTCTCCATGTGGGTAGATGGAGACATGGCTATATAACTAGATCCCCATAGGGATATGGGGATAGAGGGAAGATTCATCTAATAGCAAGAAGGGTGATACCTGCTTGAATAGATGTATAGAGAATCTTCTTTCCCTGGTTATTTATTTAATTTATTAACATTTTTTATATATCGCACTCTTCGATATCAGCGCGGTTTACATGGAACAAGAAACTTCAGACAAGTTACATTTATCTGTTCATTACATATAACAGGGAAGTCAACCTGGATAACAGGAGGAACTTGTGATAAGGAAGCTTATCATAGCTCAGGAAGGAGCTATAGGAAAGGTGAAGTGACTCTGAACAAGCAACCTGTCAGTTCTGGTAGAAATAAGAAAACAGAATTTTCCCATAAAAGACTACCAGACCCAGAATGCACCAGGTTTCCAACAGCCATTAGAGGAGCTGAAGTGGGGAAACGCGTGTTCAATCAGGAGGGCTATGAGGTAATCCCTAAGCACTCATCTCAAAGGGCAGGGCCTGATTCAACACAGCTGCGCTGTGTTAGGGAGGAGCACTCATCTAAGCAGAATAAAGGTAGAGTTTATTCTACAGAGAATTATCCCGAGGATCATCATCATCTTCATGATCAGCTTGGATATCCTCAGTTTCATCTGAAGGATCATCAGAAGCAGAAGCCAAACCGGACGGACAGAGAAGGAAAGAAACCCTTTGGAAAAAAGAGGAGAAAAGCCTTTGAGAGGTCTAGAAGAGTCCAGAGCAGTACGTATACTGGGAGGCATTCCAAGGGCCAGCATACACCATTGGACTGGGGAAAGCCAGAGGAATGGTGCTGCAGAGCTAGGAATCTCCAGACGGTACCTGTGAGGGAGACGGCTGCACGTGGAAGGGACCCTAAGACCCGTGCCAGAAGGTATGTGATGAGAGATCCAGTGTCCAGGGATCTGGATTGGAAGGCTGGACATAAGAACTGGACTACATACTGGCCAGGCTATATAGAGGGGAACTCTAACAGCAATGGAAGCTCAGGTATGAACACTGATCTATGCCCTAGCTATAACCTTGAAAGACAGCAGGGAAACAAGTATTCTCCTGAAAGTGCTCCATTGGGAGATTCATCTGTGCCAATCCATGATATTGAACCCATGCTTGTTGAAGAAGAGGGGGTGATAGCAGATGAAGAATCTGTTTACATGGACTGCTCTCTGTCTAAACTCCTTTGGTGAGTTTCTGTTATAAAGTACAGCAACCATCACAAAGAAATACAAACTTGTTCTTTAATCTACTCAGAAAAGCTCATGAGTAGGATTTTTAGCCACGCAGTAGAAAGCAAGTCAGCTAAGGGATTTCAGCTGGATAACTGCTAGCAATTGAGCCTTACCTAATTGCTTGTGAGCTCTAAGAGAATCACTTCTGAATCTATGTGGGAAGATATAAGAAGTTTACCTGAAAAGAACATTTTTTTTCCTTTCTTTGTGGCTTTTGGTTTGTTGTTTGATACATGCTAAGAAAATATTAGCTAAGCCTACAGAAAAGACCAGTTTGTCATCAACCAGGTCTTATTTCTTTTGCTTTGATTGCCTGACAAGTTCTGATTTTGTTTTTCCAAGTTTAACACTGAAAGCAAGTAACCTGATTTATGTGCTACCAAGCATATCTGTGTTGGGAGAAATAACCCCATAAATAAATATCTTATTGGCTTTACCCTAAAGCACAACTAATTATTGTGAGCAGCTGTGTCTGGTGTGAATGAACTGCATTGCCCACAATCCCTTGCAAATCATATAGATATATGCACTTGCCAAGACTGTGAAGATTCTCACCCAGGCAGCCGTCTGACAAACTATATACAGAAACAGCAACAAGAACAACTATATACATAGTGTAGAGTAGTGTAGTGTAGTGTGCAGTTGAGGAAAGATTAGGTTATAATTGACAGAGTCAGAAGAATGGTCTCCCTGACAAAGAGGAGTCTAGATTATTTTAAGAATTCGAGCTCTTGAATAACCAGGATGGCCTACGTGAAAAATGCAGAGGATAACTTCAGTCTGCAGGCAGCAAGTCCAGATCTCTCTAGAACTGCAGTATGGTGAATGGATAGAGGACGCCACTGGAATAAGATACCATATTGACCTGCCTATGAGGGCAAGATGGGTATCAGGCGTCCTTGAGCTGCAACTGAAAGAAAACTATCCCTGGCGAGAAGTCCAAAGATATGGACCAAGCCAGGGAATTGGCCATTCTTTAGGCTTTCACGTGATGTAAGGCCTGTGTCTTTTGCCTCGAAAAGAGATTTTAGATGAGATGGTAAGGGTAGGGAACACCTACCAGTCATGGGAGCATGACTGGGTGAACCCCTCCTAACCATCTAGGCTTATCTGCTAGGCAAGATACTAATGCTCTCTAGCAAGGGCCCATAGTGCAAAGCTACTCTGTAGAGTTGCAGAGAGCATGTTAGAGGTTGGTTAGAAGAAAAAAACTGGCTGCTTAAAGTCAGTAGGCTACTTAAACCATTCTGCCAAAAACCAGGGAATTGGAGATAGTGAAGAATAGAAGTCAACCAACGAGACTGTGATAATAGGGTTTCCAAAAAAGGTTGATAACCTGTTTTGGGTTTAGCACTGAGGCCAGAAGGATTGCTAGTGGAGGACAAACCCTGGTTATGTGGAGAACAGAACCAGTGGCTTAACCACTAGGAATTGCTGCACTTGCAGCAAGTACCAGGGCAGCAGAAAGAATTTCTTTTCCCTTTTTTTTTATTGGAAAAAGAAGCAACAGACATAAGCAGGAGTGGTAAGACTTCCTTATTGTCTGATAAGCTGCCCTAAAGTAAGAATATGAAAAAGGGGGAGACAACTCTGGAAGGGAAAACCCCTTTGTGGAATAGGTAGAGAACCATAGGGGCTTACCAGTGTAATAGAGCCACTCTTACAAACCAAATGTTGCAGTAAGAGGGGGGTAAGACAGAGTTGAAGAAGACTATGTAGTAAGTCTCTGAAAGGTAAGATGATACATGCTAGTATAGGGAAAAACTGTTATTGATAGATGTCACATCTCTTTCTCCCAGTAGGAGGAAGAGAAACCTGTTAACTATAGGCATGATCATCATAAAGACTTAGAGCCAAAAGAAAGGATGTCTCGTGAAGAGAGATCCATGAGAGTTTAGAATGAAATTAGAGTAGATGCTTCAAGTGAAAAGAAGCAGACTGCAAACTCTAATCACCAACAGAAGATATAGTGATAATCTATCTGAAACCCTGCGACTGCTGGGTTTGCTGAAGCTGTTGAGGCTGTGGTTTCTTTGGACCAGAGTGATGTTTCCCTTGTTTGGGAACATCTGTATGATGAGTAGAAGAGGGATAAAACTTTTTCCCCCTAGGGGAAGAAAGTTTGTTAGCAAATTTTCTACCAACTGGGAAAGAGGAAGGCGTAGAACAGCCTCTGGAACCAGCAATGTCAGTGGTTAACTGAGCAACTTGGAGTAAAGACTCCTTGTTGAAAAGATTTTCTCCAGTGCAAGGAGTATTTCCCAGTCTTTCTTGTGCCCATCTGTCCAAATCTGAAACCTGGAGCCAATCTTTACGACGTGCCCCTATAGCTATAGCAGAGGCTCTGCTAACAGACTCAAAGGAGTCTAGGGAAGTACGAGTAAGGAACCCAGAGATATTTTTAACATGACTAACCAGTGAGGAATAGTCAGCTCTTTTGGGCTCTTGGAGAAAAGGAGTCAAAAGTAGTAATTGCTTTGTGACTTCAAGAGATAATCCCATATAGAATATATATGAGAGAATTCTTGCTGAAAGCATGGATGCCTGAAAGGTTTGGCGACCAAAGGCATCTAAAGTCTTAGACTCACGACCTGGCGGATAAGAAGAGTGCTTTTTAGTACTCTTAATATGCCTCACTGCTGATTCCACAACAATGGAATGATGAGGAAGCTGAGTCTTTTGAAAACCTGGAGAGGGGGGCACCTTATATAGAAGATCAGTAGCCCTAGAAGGTGGGGGTACCGTTAAAGGAGCTTCTCACATTCGCAAGAGGAGATCCTGCAAGGACTGATGCAAAGGAAGCATGATGTTCTCCTTTGCACTGCCAGGAATATACAGGGATTCTGTATTCCCTTGTGCAGGATCCTGTCCAGGTATAGAAATGGCAAGTGATTTTGCCATATCAAGCAGGAAAGCTTGAAAAGAAAAATCCCCAGAGGGAAGAGGAGGACAGGCTAGATCTGTTGAACTAGCATTGGCACCCAGGGATCTATCCAATTTTAGAGGAGTAGAAGATCCTAAAGAGTGGAGTAAGGGATCCTTAGAGGATGGTTGCCGGTACCGCAGGAGGTCTGGACCAGCAACAGTCGGTAGCGCATCGTCCATGCTAGGGATCGATTCCAAACTCGGTACCGAGGGAAGCGAGCCTGATGAAAGAAGCATGGAAGGTGCCGACAGGAATGGTAAAGTGGATACCAGTACCGACTCCGATACCGTATCCAATACCGGTGGAAGGCGGCCAGCCGGTGACGGCTCTAATGGTATCGAAAGAACCGAGAGTACTGAAGATGGATCATTGGAACCATGCCTTCGGTACCGTGTGGTGTCGGTACCAAGGTGAGTCGGTACCCAGTCCTCCAGACTGGAGATCGATTCCAGACTCGGCATCGAAGGAAGCGAGTCTATCGATGCACATCTGGAGGGTACTGACGTCGGTACCAGTACCAGTACCGGGATCTATACTGATACTGAAAGATCGGTATGCAGCGTATCCAACGGGCCCGTAGGTACCGAGGAATGTTTTATCCAACACCATTGCCAATGCCGGGGTATCGGTACCGCTCGAAGCGGATGCCACCACCGAGCATGGCTCAAGTATGTTCGGAGAGGGGTGAACCTCAGGAACAACCTGAAACCCCACATAGGATTTGGAGGCCGAAGACTCCCACCGGGGTTTTAAAGCCAGTGTATTCTCGAGGGCAAGGCCAGAGGCATCTCTATGCTGTGCATGAGATCTACCACTCGAGGACTGGCTAGTCTTAACAGACTGTTTTTGGGTTACCTGATCCTGTGAAGAAGAAGGGGTGGTCGGTGCCCTGAAGTTGAATGGGGACCGCGTATCGAGGGGAGCTCGATGCTGAAAATTTCTTCCCACTATACTGTTACAGGAGGGACACTCCAGCGGATAGTGGTCAGGACCCAAGCAGGGTAGACACCAAGTATGAGTGTCTAAAATACATTTTGTACCGCCAGTTTGAACATTTCTTAGGAATAGTGGCTGGCGCTTCCATGAGGAAAAAGGGGTAGGCCTAGCAGGCCGGGAAAATCCCCGTCAAGCACTAAGAGGAAAAAATATTCCCTAAACAGGGATATGTAGAAGAGAAAAAGAAAAGAAACACCGGCAGTACCGGTGGCGTCGGGGAAGGCAGCCGCGACCACAAGAAAACTAAAAAATAAAAGAAGAATTTTCTGCGGTGACAGGACGACGTCCTGCCGGCTCCGCGGAAAAACGAAAACTGAGGAGAGGCAGTTGGGAAAAGCGGGAAGGCAGCACACAGGCATGTTGGGATGCTTCCAAAAGCGTTATGATTGGACGCTGGGGAGCGTTCCCACGCAGACTCCGTCGGTACCACCGTACCCATATGTGAAGACTCCTTCCTGCTTGTTCCTGGAGATCAGATGTTCTCTGGGGACAGCAGGAATCAGCCCTCACATATGGGTGATCTCTGCACCAACAGAGCCCATGGGGTTGCTTCTCCCCAGCTTTCAAGAAAGCCTTTGGGAGATGCACCACGCATGCATGGTACCCTTCCTGCCCAAGGGTGCCATCTTGCCTCAGTAGGATGACATAGCTCAAAGGCAAAAATTGACACAAAAAGCAACTCCACGGGGAGGAGGGAGGGTTGAGGACTGATTCTGCTATTCCTGGAGAACACCTGTTACATGTAACTACCTACGCTTTCTCTGGTAACAAGCAAGAAGTCAGTCCTCACATGTGACTCTGTAGCTACAGGCCAATGAAAACCTGTAAAAAGCTACGGGTGACTAGAAAAAGGTGAGACACGAGCAGCAGCAATGAGTCTTGAGAAGATAGACTCCCGAGCAGCCCAGATGTCCAGTAAGAAACCAGCACTGTGGTAGTCTGAACACACAAAGGCCAGAGGGGTCTGGAGTCGCCTACACCCCGAATAGATGACTGAGTACTGCCTGGCCAAAGGCACTGTTCCTGCGGGACTCCCTCTCCAGACAGTAATGAGCTGCGAAGGTATGGAATGAGGACCAAGTGGCGGCCCAGCAGATTTCTGACAGAGGAATGGAATGCAGGTTTGTTATGGATGCCACCATGGCCCTGACACTGCGCCATGACCGGCGCTCCAGCGAGAGCCCAGCCTGCTCGTAGGTGAGGGCAATGCAGTCAGCCACCCAGGTGGACAGAGTATGTTTGGTCACCACTGCCCCCAGCCGACTGGGGTCATAGGAGATGAAAAGCTGTGAGGCTTTGCGGTGGCCCTGGGTACGTTGGAGGTAAAAGGACAGGGTCCTCTTACAGTCCAGAGTATGAAGGATGGTCTCCGCCCTGCTGGGATGAGGCCACGGAAAGGTGGGGAGCACCACTTCCTGTCTGAGGAGGAAGGGGGACACCACCTTGGGAAGGAATTTGGGGTGTGTGAGGAATACGACCCTGTTCTTATAGAACCTCATATGTAGGGTAGATCAGCCACCAATGCCTGGAACTCTCTGACCCTGTGAGCTGATGTAAGTGCCACCAAGAACATGACCTTCCAGGGATGCCGTAATGCCCTCACACTGCATTGTAGATAGATTATGTATATAGTTAACCCAGTTATCCAAGTTTGTACTCCTGTTCAATGTAAAACCTGACAGTTTGTCGTTATGGTCGTTGTTGTTATGATGTAAACCGCGCTGATTCTAAATAGCGCGGTATATAAGAAACTGTAATAAATAAATAAATAAAGTAGGTGTCAGGTAGCCAGGGGCTCAAACAGTGGGCCAGTGAGTTAGAACCACACCACATTGAGGTCCCACTCTGCCACAGGTGGACACAAGAGGCTCGAACAACAAGAGAACCCACAGGAAGTAGGTCACAAGAGGTTGGAAGGAGAGGGACTTACCCTCGATAAGATGGTGGTGTGCCACGAGAACACTCAGGTGGATCCTGACAGAGCTGAACTTCACTCTTGCCTGAGACAGGTGAAGCAAATATTGCAAGACAAGCATAGGTTGACCCGTTGTTCCGTGCACCACACTAAGAATTTGTGCCAATTGAAGGCATAAGCCCGCCTTGTGGAGGTCCTACGGGAGGCCAAGAGGACCTCCTCCACCTTCCCTGAAAGGTTGAAAGGGGCCAAGGCTACCATTTCAGCAGCCAGGCCATTAGCATCAGAGACCCCAAGTTGGGGTGTAGGACGGAGCCCCCCTCCGGCGACAGCAGCCAGAGGCACTCACCAGAAGGACTGGGGGCACCGTGGATAAGGAGTAGTGGGAACTATGGCTGCCTGGGCCACCGAGGGGCTACTAGATATCAGTACTGCCCTGTCATGCTGAACCTCGAGCAAGGTCTTGGCAATCAGTGATGTGGGCAGGAAGGCGTAGAGAAGGCCCTCCCGTCTATGGGATAAGGAATGCATCTGCGGCTAAACGGGATGGGTGTGGCTGCCTGGAGCAGAAGCGGGGCAGCTGGGTGTTGGTCGGGCTGGTGAAAAGGTCCATCTGTGGAGTCCCCCAGAGCTGGAGGAGCCAATAGGCCACTCTGGGGTCTAACCGCCACTCATGAGACTGGAGGACCCTGCTCAGCCTGTCTGCCAGGGTGTTGTCCTGTCCTGGCAAATACACTGCTCACAGGAGCATCCTGTGGGGGGCACATATGAGTAGAGAGCCACTGCCTCTTGGAAGAGGGTGTATGACCCTGTGCCCCCCCTGCTTGTTGATGTAGAATGTAGAACATCACCACCTGATTGCCTGTCTGGACCAGCACTGGCTGAAGGCTTGGAGGGCCAGGGATATGGCCCAAAGCTCCAAGAGGTTGATCTGCTGCAGACTGTCTGTTTGCAACTGCCTGCCCTGAGTGCAGAGACTGTCACAGTGAGTTCCCCACAAGAGGGAGTTGTCCATGGTTAGGACCCTGGGGGGGGGGGGGGAGACAGGGACCTGGAAGGGCATCCAGACAAGAAGGTGCTGGGGGGCTTGCCACCAGGTGTGGAAGTTGGCCAGTTGGTGGGTCACTACCACCTTGTCCCACAGGTAGCCAGTGGCCTAGGTCCACTGGGAGCAGAGGCTCCATTGAGCTGCCCTCTTGTGAAGGTGGGCACCCAGGGTAAAATGAACCATGCATTCCATGTGACAACAGGCAGAGCAAGAGGCGGGTGGACAGTGTTGTTGCTGCATGGCAGCAGCCAGCGCCCTGAGGCAATCAACACTGTCCCAAGGGAGAAAGGCTTTGGCCTGAACGGTGTCCAGCCTTATAAAATTCAAAACACTGTCGGGAGGAGATGGGACTTGGAGTTAGTAATAAACCACTCAAAGTGCTACAGGATGAGGATGGCACAAACCATTGCATGTTGCACCTCTGTGGCCTCTTATGAGACAGTCATCCAGGTAGGGGAAAACGAAGGCCCCTTGGAGACAAAGGTAGGCCACGACTACTGACAGGCACTTGATGAATACCCTCTATGTAGGCCAGTCTGACGGGTGGCACTCTCTACTGGTAGTGGCCACCTCCCACCATGAGCCAGTCTCCCAACTGGAAATATGGCAGCAGTGTTCCAAGGGAGAGCATTTTGATTTTCTCCTTCACCAGGAACCTGTTTAGATCTTGCAGGTCCAGAATGGGCTGGAGGCCTCTGGTCCTCTTGGGTATGAGAAAGTACAGGGAATAGAGCCCTTTGACCCTGAGGTGTGCAGGAACAAATTCCACCACCCTGTCTTCAAGAAGGCCTGAAAGTTCCTGCAGTAATAAGGTCTGGTGGAGGGGAGCCCAGGAGGGCTCCCCTGGAAAGAAAGGTGGGGGCACCTATGCCAGGTGGAGGAGATAACCTGCCTTCAAAACCTGCAGTGCCCAAGAGTCTGTGATAATGGATGGCCACCGGTGGGCACAGAGAACCAGACAACCCCCTGTGGGCTGCTTGGCTAGGCCTCCTGGGTGAAGAAAGGCTATGTCCAAGAAGTGAAAAACCCCCGTCAGGCTGGGCTGGAGCTGGTGCCTGGGGTTTGGGAGTCTTAGGCTTACGAGGGCCATGCCCTTGTCCTTTGGCCTGCTGGGAAGGTCTGGTACTGAGGGTAATTTCCATAAGCCCCCCTTATTCTTTGGGTAGAAGGACTTTTTAACCGAAGGCTTCCATCGGGAAGGGTCAGCAGTCTTCTTGGATAACCTGGTCCTCATCAGGAACTTAGACTCCAACTCTGCAGCCTTATCAGTCATGGATTTGCCAAAGAGATTTTCTCCCCGGCAAAGGACATCGACCAACTTGTCCTGAACCCACTGCTCCAGGTCGGAGGACTGTAGCCAAGCCTTGAACTGGGCACAGATGCCTGCCGCAGCTACTTTAGCTGCCGACTCAAAGCCATTGTAGGCTGCCCGAGTCAAACTTGGAACACTGACACCCAAGACCAGGATCTAGAACTGCTGGAGGTATCCTCAGAGAGACCAGCCGAGAAGCCGGCGAGTTCCTTCGCCAGGCTCCTCAAGTACATGCCCAGGTATAACTGGTATGCTTGGATCCTGCCAACTGAGCATCAAGCCCTGAAAGCACTTCCTGCCCAGGGCATCCTAGACGTAGGCCTCCCTACCCAGGGGCACCAAGGAGTGCATCTTCTGGCTCTTGAGGCGATGCATGGCTGACTCCACCACCATGGAGTTGTGTGGCAAATGTGCTTTTTGGAAGCTAGGGCTCCAGCTGACCTGGTACAGTGAGTCCAGCCATCTGCTCACTATGGGCACCAACACAGGGGGTCTCCCTCATGTGGAGGAGTAGCCGTTTCCAGAATCAGGCATTGAGTACCTCCTTCAGAGGGGCCTCATACTGGAAAATCTCGGGTTCCTTGGTCCAAGGGTGGTCCTCAGACACAGTCAAAGGCCAGTGCCTTGGCCATGTCCCACATGTCGAGGAAAGCAGTGTCCTCAGGCGGGGACAGGCACCGGGCCTCGATGGGAGATGGGTTGGAAGGCACATCCTGGTGACAATAGGTATCCACGGATTTGTCGTCTTCTGTCTCCCACTCTGACTCATAGTCAGTGGAAATGTTGAGGGCGGTCTGGACTCCAGGGTTAGGCCCCGAGCCCAATGGCCCCTGCCCCCGGGGGCCCTGTGGTCAGAGCTGTAGGCACTCATTGGGGATGACCTTGGTCCCGAGGACTGGGCCAGAGATAGAGCCTGGTGTTGAGTAGCCTCTTGAGGCTAGTGGTGGGGAATTCCTCTAGGGCCCGGTAGTTGGGAATGACGACCCGGCTGAGCCGGGCATCAGAACCCGCTGCTGGGCCATGAAGGCAGACAAACTGCACTCCAAAGCTGCCATCCTGGTCTCGAGGCCAGATGGCTCCACAGCCTTTGGCGCGGACAAAGAGGGACTCTGACCAGATGCCGGCTCCATCGAGGGGGAGTCTTGTGGAAGAATTACTCCCGCTGCTGCTGACAGCTCTTGATGGCCTTGGAAGTCATCTTCTTGCAGAGATCACAGTCCAAGGGGTCATGGCAGCAGTTGTGTGAGTCAGAGCATGACATGGTGTGGGCACATCAATCACAGTGCGAGATCAAAAGCCTCAGGCCCAGCCATGGAAAAAAGGGTGCGAAGCTAGTCAAGCAACTCTCAAAAAAGGAAAAAAAAAAAAAAAAAAAGAATGAACCTGAGATGTGATGCCGAGGCACTTTTTCCAGGGAAAACAGACACTTCCGGTGGGCTCTACAGAAAAAAGGAGACTGAGGCAAGATGGCACCCTTGGGCGGGAAGGTGCATCTCCCAAAGGCTCTCTTTGAAACTTGGGGAGAAGCTATCGCCCAGGCTCCGTCGGCACTGCTGTCACCCTTATGTGAGGGCTGACTTCCTGCATGTTCCCGGAGAAATAGTTGTAGGTTGCTGTGGCAGCTCCAGTTGGCAGAGTCTTCCACCTCCTGTTATAGGCTCTCAAGTTCATCCATTTTCCCATGCAGCACCTCTCTATTGCTTTCAATCACTGTTACACAGCTCTCCACATGCTCCACAGAACATTCAAGTGTTCTGTAGTCATAAGCTTTAGATTATCTAGTAATATGGAAAATAATATATTTGGAAGTTACAAATGAGAAATCTAATTTTTTTTTTTAAAGGAAAATGCACTTCTGCCTGGTTAAGCTGTACAAGCAGAATACTACTGGACACCATGTGAGATACTAACCAACATGGTAATGGGTTATGATTATGACCCGTTTCATAGATAATCAAAAGGAAGATTAATCCCATCTACACAAATTTAAGTGATATCTTGACCCTAAAAGAGGCATTCAACAGTAGCAGATCTATTTAATCAATTGATCATTCCTATTCTCACATGTCATGTTAAATGATAAAAGACTACAATCCAGTAGAACTAAGGTCTCTATGTTAAAGGCAATGCCTCATAGCACACCCTGCTTGTAAATGCAGATCCAATGAAACACCATTTATACTTTTACTATCATGCATGTTTATCATTTACAAGCCAAAGGAAACATATGAGGAAGAGTTAGCAGTGAAATGCACAGCTCAGACAAGAATATACTGAGATAAGATATCAAGGATCCACACTAACAGTTATGCAAACACTGAAAATGAAAATATTTTCTAACTGAAATTCTGTCCATACTCTAATGGCAAGCCCCCTTTATTCTTAACACAAATCTCCCATAAACACTCAAATTCCCAACTAGATCGGCTTCATCCCCTCTTCCCTAACCTCAACACCAACTTTTCTCCTCAATCTGCTACCCTTTCATCCTTTTCTGAGATCTCTGATGATGAAACCTCTCTTCTTTCCTCCTCTAAACCTACTACTTGCTCTTCTGATACTATCCCCACCTGCCTCCTTAATTCCATTTCCTTTCTGTCATCCCTTCCATCTCATATATTCTGTATTTATCCCTATGTAAATATCGTCCCCCTGAACATAGTTCTACCATACCACCCCTCCTATCTACACCCCCTATCCCCTAGTTCTTGTGCTACATTCTATACTCACTGTTCCATGTATAACAAGTTTACTGTTCTATGTAAACTGCCTTGATAATCTGAAAGACGATATAAACGAAATGTTAAATAAATTCTTAACCTCTCGCTCTCCACTGCTACTGTCCCTGCAGCCTTCAAGTATGCTGTGGTCACACCTCTCCTTAAGAAACCTTCTCTTGACCCTAGTTGACTTTCCAATTATCGAACCATCTCCCTTCATTTCCAAACTTCTTAAGTGTGCATTCCTCCGCTGTCTTGAATTTCTTTCCTCTCAAGCACTGCTGGATCCACTCCAATCTGGCTTTCGATCCCGACACTTTACTGAGACAGCATTCGCCAAGGTCTCCAGCAACTTGTTCCTAGCTAAATCCAAAGACTTTTATTCTATCCTCATCCTTCCAGACCTTTCTGCTGCTTTTGACACTGTTGACCACCACCTTCTCCTTGACACATTGTCCTGTCCTGGTTCTCTTCTTATCTCTCCCATTGGTCTTTCAATGTTTCTTCTGGTGGTTCCTCCTCTACTCCTATTCCACTCTCGGTTGGTGTACCCCAATGATCTGTTCTTGGCCCTCTCCTTTTCTGTCTCTACACCCAGTTCCTTGGTGCTCTCATCTCCTCCCATAGATTTCAGTATCATTTTTATGCAGACTATTCTCAGATCTATCTTTCTACACCTGATATATCTTCGACACTCCAGACCCACATCTCTGCATGCCTGTCTGACATCGCCACCTGGATGTCTCACCACCTTTTGAAATTAAACATGGCCAAAACCTAACTTATTTTCACCACTAAACCTTCCTCCCTCCTTTCTCTGTAGAACACATTCTTCTACTTAAGTTTCCTCAGCCTGTAAACTTGTGTCATCTTTGACCCTCCCTTTTCTTCTCCTTACATATCCAACAGATAGTTAAATCTGTCATTTCCTGCTCTATAACATTAACAAAATTCACCCCTTCCTTTTTGAACACACTACTAAAACACTTGTGCACTCTCTAATTACCTCCTGTCTATTACTGTAACCTTCTTGTTGGTCTCCCTCTAAGTCACTTTTCTCTCCTTCAATTTGGTCAGAACTCTGCTGCGCAACTAATCTTTTGGCAGCCTCGACATACTCATATAACCCCTTTTCTCAAATCACTTCACTGGCTTCCCTTCTGCATCAAATTCAAACTTCTCTTTCTGGCCTATAAATGTATTCATTCTTTTGCTCCTCTATACATTTCCTCTCTCCTCTCTTCCTACACCCCTCCTTGTGAACTCCGCTCTTCTACTGACTTCCTTCTCTTTGCCTTTTTCTTCCACTGCCAACTCCAGGCTTCATATCTTTCACCCTGCTTCTCCTTATGCCTGGAATAAACTTCCTGTGTCTGTACGTCAGGCTTCAACTCTGCCCCTTTTCAAATCCATGCTAAAGGCTCACCACTTTAATGCTCCATTTAGATCCTGATCCCTTGTTTTGTTTTTTCCACTTGTGTCTCCTTACCCTTCCCTATTTTACCCTTATTCTTATCGGTTGCCTTATCTGTCTTAATTAGATTGCAAGCTCCGATGAGCAGAGACCATCTTTATGTGTGTCTGTACAGCGCTGCGTATGCCTTGTAGCACTATTTAAATGATTAAGAGTAGTAGTAATAAAGTTAATTATTCCAAAAAGGAGGGAATTTAAGAACACAAGAGACTGAATAGATTCAAGACTTGACTATCCTTTTACCTGTCAAATGGATCCAATTCATATGGATCTCCAAATACCGAGAGAGAAGCTGCTCCAATATCTGCTCTCAGTAAGCCAAGCGAGGGCTCCACAGCTCTCTGTACTGCAGGGATGGACATACTATGTACAGGCTTACATAGCCCTAGGCTCTTAGCGATACGAGAACGCACTGTCACCTCTTTCACCAGCTGCAGAGGGAAGAGAGGAATGAAAGTCTTTATTACATTGCTCTCTATACTGCTCTTCAAGGAACTATCAGTGTGTTGTACAATCAGCAGGGAGTAAGTACATTAGCAGAAGTAAAGAGGATATGGAAAGTCATTGTCATAACATCTAACTGCATTTGTGTAAACAAGACATAGGGTCTGTGAAGGCGTGGATCCAATAGGCATCAGCCATGAGGAAAGCCTCAATCAGGTTTATGCACAGTCAAACAAGAAATATCCTAGATCACTTATATTTAAAGGAATAGATTTTAAATTGCTATTTTTTTGGTTTGCTTTCGTTGCACATAAGTACATTTGTTTTTAAACTGGAAATGAAGCAAGGGAGACCGTCTATCCCAGCGGGTCACCAAGTCACCAGCATAGCAAACCATATTTAGCATTAGGTGGTCCTGTGCAAAGCAACTGCCACAGAATGCAAAGATTGGATAGATTCTCTTAGCAGCTGTATCAGCAGCAAACTTTAGGACCATTCTATCCAATGTCAACTCATGAAATGAACATTTAAGATTCAAAGCATGCATGTTATCTGTAAAAGGGGATTTTTATTTATTTTATTTATTTATTTATTTAACAAAACTTACATACTGCCCCTTCCTGAGATGAGAGGCGGTTTACATTAGAACGTCAGAACAAGTTTTAACAAGAGTCACAGAACAGCCACAAAAAGGTCTCCAATTTTCCAAGTGACTTCTCTTTGATGTCCTGATTTAGTTTGAGCTTTCTTTAGAAAGCAGGCACCACTGTGGTGACATTCATGCTTTTAGGTACACATGCTGATTCATCATCAGTAGACAATGCCTCACCATGGACATACTATACTTATAATACTCTACAGCATCTGCATGCAAGCGTAGTTACTCACCTGCAACAGGTGTTCTCCGGGGACAGCAGGAATCAGTCCTCACATATGGGTGACGCCGACGGAGCCCGTGCGGAGCAAATCCCCAGCTTTCAAAGAAAGCCTTTGGGAGTTGCTACCACGCATGCGTGGTCCCCTTCCCGCCCAAGGGTGCCATCTTGCTCAGTCAAATGACATAGCGAAAAGACAGCAAAACAAATGAAAAATAATTGGACTGCAACTCCAAGGGGAAGAGGGAGGGTTGTGAGGACTGATTCCTGCTGTCCCCGGAGAACACCTGTTACAGGTGAGTAACTATGCTTTCTCCAGAAACAAGCAGGAAGTCAGTCCTCACATATGGGACTCCCCAGCTACAGGCTACCTTGAACCTATAGCCAAAAACAAAAAAGCTTCCTCAGCGAGAGCCGGAAGCAGCTGCAATGAACCCCCTAACCAGGAAAGTAGCACTCCAGTAGCCTGAACACAGAGGGGTCGGAGGGCAGGAGTTGCCTAGACCTCAAGCAGATTACAGAGCACAGCCTGGCCCCGAAGGCAACGTCCTGCCAGGTCTCCCTATCCAGGCAGTAATGGGCCGCAAAGGTCTGACCTGAAGACCAGGTGGCAGCCCGGCAGATGTCCGCCAAAGGAACAAAACGCAGGTGAGCCACTGATGCCACCATGGCCCTGACCCTATGAGTCGTAACACGGCCCTCCAGAGGAAACCCCGCTGTCTCATAAGTCTGGGCAATACAGTCCGCCACCCAAGTGGACAACGTACGCTTTGTCACCGGCTTCCCCCATTTACTGGGGTCATAGGAAACGAAAAGCTGAGAGGTTTTCTGGTGAGCTTGCATACACTGGATGCAAAAGGACAAGGCCCTCTTACAGTCTAGGGTATGGAGGACCGCCTCTGCCTGACTGGCATGCAGGCTGGGAAAGAAGGTAGGAAGAATCACCTCCTGGTTGAGGTGAAACGAGGCGACCACCTTCAGGAGGCACTTGGGGTGTGAGCGAAGCACCATCCTATTCTTTTAGAATCTGGTATAAGGCCTCTCCACCACGAGAGCCCGGACCTCACTCACTCTCTTGGCAGAAGTGAGCGCAACCTAGAATACCACTTTCCAGGAGAGACACCGGAGGTGGCATGTGGCCATCAGCTCAAAGGGCGGCCGGGTAAGCTGCCCCAAAACGACATTCGGTCGGTGGAGGACGGACCGGGGGTTTCAACAGGAGCAGGCCCTTAAGAAACCGGGATACCACTGGGTGAACAGAGAGGCTTCTCGTCCACGGGAAAATGGTTCGCCACTAGAGCACTATGATGCACCCTGACGGAAATGGACTTAAGTCGCATCTCGGAAAGGTAAAGAAGGTATTGCAACACCACCACCAGGAAAGAAAAAGGGTCCACCTTTTGCCCAGCACACCAGAAAGAAAATCTGTGCAACTTAAAGGTGTACATCCATCTGGTAGACGGTCTATATGAAGCCAGCAAGACCTCAACATCTTCTGGAAGGAGGAGTGGGGCGAGAGTCACCCTCTCAGCAGCGAAAGGGAGCCGAGGTTGGGATGCAAGACAGAGCCCCCCCTCCTGGGAGAGGAGACGGGGAGACAAACCCAGGGGAATGGGGGTCTCCACCGCTAGCTGCAGAAGCAGCAGGAACCACAGCTGCTGGGGCCACCGTGGGGCTATGAGGATGACAAAAGCTCTGTCCAGAAGGATCTTGAACAGAGTCTGGGCAACCAGAGATGCCAGGGGAAAAGCATACAGAAGATCAGTGACCATGAGACTAAGAAGGCATCAGCCGCAACCCTGGCCGGATGTGGCTGCCTCGAGCAGAAATGGGGAAGCTGGTGATTGTCCAGACTCGAACAAGTCTATCACCGGTTCCCCCCCAGGTCTGGAAAAGCCTGTTAGCCACCGCCTGGTCCAGCTGCTACTCGTGTGGCTAGAGGATCCTGCTGAGTGTCGGCCAGCCAGTTGTCCTGGCCCGGCAGGTATACTGCTCTGAGGAGAATCCCCTGTCGGGTTGCAAAAGAGCATAGATCCAAGACCTCCTGACAGAGGGTGCGTGATCCCGTACCCCCGTTTGTTCACATAGAACAGCCACTTGGTTATCCGTTTGGACCAGGACTGACCTGTGGTCCAGATACTGCCTGAAAACCTTCAGGGCAAGACGGATGGCCCGGAGCTCCAACAAGTTTATCTGTTGGGCACTCTCCTCTGAGACCACACTCACTGTGTGAGGAACCATTGGCAATGGGCCCCCCAGCCAAGCAAGGAGGCATCTGCGGTGAGGACCCTCAAGTGTGGAAGGACCTGAAAAGGCATACCTGCGAGAACCACCAGGCGAGGGAATGTACCAAGCGCCTGGTCACCTTGATCCTGTCCTGAAGGTGTCTAGTGGCCTGGAACCATTGGTCTTTCTAAGGCACCACTGCGCAGTTCGCATGTGGAGGCGGGCATCTGGAATGACATGGACTGTGGAGGCCATGTGCCCGAGGAGGCGCAGCAGTTGCCTCGCTGGCACTGAGGAGCTGTGGTGTACTTTCCCTGCAAGGGCTATAAGTCTGCCTGCCCTATCTGCAGGTAAGGCAGCCTTCGACTGCAGGGTATTGAGCCTTGCCCCAATAAAGTCTAACTCTTGAGACAGACAGAGGCTAGATTTGGGGTAGTTGATTACAAACCCCAATTGCTGCAGGAACTGGATTGTGCGAGCTGTGGCCTGCTGCACCTCTGCGGACATAGTGCCCCTGATGAGCCAATCGTTGAGATAGGGGAAGATGAAGATCCCTTGAAGCCTGAGGGAGGCGGCGACCACCACCAGGCACTTTGTGAACACCCTGGGGGCCGAAGCAAGGCCAAAGGGAAACACTCTGTACTGGTAGTGGTTATCCCCAACCACAAAGCGTATGTATTGCCTGTGGCTTGGGTGGATTAGGATGTGTGTATAGGCATCCTTTAGGTCTAAGGGGCATAGCCAAGCTCCCTGGTGGAGGTAGGGCAGCAATATTCCAAGGGAGAGCATCTTGAACTTCTCCCTCATCAGGATTTTGCTGAGGTTGCGCAGGTCGAGGATGGGCCTTAGGCCCCCTGTCCTATTTGGGACGAGGAAGTATCTGGAGTAGAACCCCTTGCCCTTGAGGTGGTGGGGCACCGGTTCCACCGCACGGTTCTCGATAAGACCTGCCAACTCCTTAAGAAGGTGGTCCCGGTGAAGGGGAGACCTTGAAGGCTCTCCTGGGAAGTAGTGTGGAGGCACTTGGGCTAGATGGAGGAAGTATCCCTCCCTCACCACTTGCAATGACCAGGAATCGGTGGTGATGGCCCACCATCTGTGGGCACAGAAGGCCAGCCGACCTCCTGTGGGCTTCCCAGTTCCAGCTGGGAGAGGGGCCATGCTGATGGAGTCAAAAACTCCCACCAGGCTGGGCTGGAGCCAGGGCCTGGGGGCCTTCAGCTAATGCGGGCTATGCTCCTGTCCCTTGGCCTGCTGCCCCTGTGGGGGAGCTGGGGAGGCCTGGTAAGGGGGGTAGGTTTCGGTAAGCAGCTCCCTTTCTTGGATAAAAGGGCTTTTTACCAGAGCCCTTCTTACGAGGAGGGGCAGAGGTCTTCTTAGAGAGCTGTGTCCTCATTATGAACTCGGTCTCCAGCTCTGCGGCCTTGTTGGCCATGGGTTTGCCAAAGAGATTCTCCCCTTGGCATGGGACAAGGACCAACTTGTCCTGTACACATTGCTTGAGGTCAGATGACTGCAGCCAAGCCTGGCGGCGTGCACCAATGCCCGCCACGGCTACTCAGGCCGCCGACTCGAACCCATCATAGGCCACCCGAGAAACTTGGAGCATTCACGGACAGCTTTGGACAGGCCCTTGAAGCGCTGCAAAGGTTCCTCGGAGAGACCAACCGAGAACCCGGCGAGTTCCTTCGCCAGGTCCCTCAGGTACATGCCCATGTACAACTGGTACGCCTGGATTCGACAATTCAGCATCGCGCCCTGGAAACACTTTCTGCTGAGGGCATCCAAGTTGCGGGCCTCCCTGCCGGGGGGGCACCGAGGAATGTGTCTTCTGGCTCTTGAGCCAACACATGGCCGATGCCACAACCATGTAATTGTGTGGCAGCTGCGGTTTCTGGAATCCAGGGCTCTGGCAGATTCGATACATCAAGTCAAGCCGTTTGCTGAACACCAGTGCCGACGCCGGTGTCTCCGAAATGCGGAGCATGAGTCGTTCCAGGATCGGAGGAACAGGTACCATGAGGGTCTCCCGAGGAGGAGCCTCATATTGGAGAATCTCAAGCTCGTCGGCTCAGGGCTCCTCCTCAGACTCCGTGGGGAAAGCCAACGCCTTGAACATATCCCGCACGAAGTCCAGGAAACCCATATCCTCCGGTGGGTACCTTCTCCGAGGTTCAAATACAGCGTAGTTACTCACCTGTAACAGGTGTTCTCCAGGAGCAGCAGGAATCAGTCCTCACTTATGGGTGACGTCGGCGCCGACGGAGCCCTCGCGGAGCAATTTTCCCCAGCTTTCAAAGAAAGCCTTTGGGAATTGCAGCGCGCATGCGCGGTCCTCTTCCCGCCCAAGGGTGCCATCTTAGCCAGTCAGATGACATAGCTAAAAAAGACAGCATAAAAATTAGCAAAAAAGTAAAGCAGACGATTGCAACTCCAAGGGGAGGAGGGAGGGTTGTGAGGACTGATTCCTGCTGCTCCTGGAGAACACCTGTTACAGGTGAGTAACTACGCTTTCTCCAGGACCAAGCAGGAAGTCAGTCCTCACTTATGGGACTCCCAAGCTCAAGGCTACCGGAGACCCTAAGCACAAAAATGAGCTCCCTCTAGCTCAGCAGCACAGAAGGAAAGAATCTTCGCCGAATTATTACCCACCGGTAGCCCACATCCGGGATGGAGGGTAGGAGTTGCTCAGACCTCAAAGAGATTACGGAGGACTGCCTGTCCGAAAGCACTGTCCCTGCGGGACTCCCTCTCGAGACAGTAATGGACCGCAAAGGTCTGGCTCGAAGACCAAGTAGCGGCCCGGCAGATGTCTGCCAGCGGAACAGAGCGGAGGTAAGCCACTGACGTGGCCTTTGCCCGAACGCAGTGAGCCGTGACTCGACCTTCTAAGGAGAGTCCGGCCGCCCCATAAGCCCAAGTGATACAGTCCGCAACCCAGATGGACAGAGTACGCTTGGAGACCGGAAGCCCCAATTTATTGGGGTCGAAAGATACAAAAAGCTGAGCAGCTTTACGGTGCTCCCGCGTATGGTCAAGGTAGAAGTTCAGAGCCCTTCTACAGTCCAGGGTATGGAGGACCGTTTCAGCTCGGCTGGAGTGTGGTCTGGGAAAGAAGGTTGGAAGTACCACCTCCTGATTGATATGAAAAGGGGAGACCACTTTTGGAAGAAATTTTGGGTGAGTCCGTAGGACTACCCTATTTTTGTAGAACCGAGTGTAAGGGGGATCAGACACGAGGGCCTGCAATTCACTTACGCGTCTAGCGGAAGTGAGGGCTATCAAGAACAGTGTTTTCCAAGAAAGAAAACGGAGAGAACAGGTAGCCATAGGTTCAAAAGGCGGACAGGTGATCCGCTGCAAAACCACATTCAGGTCCCAGTCAGGCGCTGGCGGGCGCAGAGGTGGTTTAAGTAGAAGACGACCTCGGAGAAACCTCGCTACGAGAGGGTCGCTGGAAAGAGGCCTGCCGTCCACCGGCACATGATGTGCTGAAAGAGCACTGAGGTGAACTTTGACGGAGTTGGACTTAAGTCCCAGATTAGAGAGGTATAACAAGTACTGCAGGATCACGGACACCGGGCAGGAGAAGGGATCCTGAGACTGTTGGGTACACCAAACGGAAAAGCGACGCCATTTAAGGGCGTAGCATTTGCGGGTAGAAGGTCGTCGCGAAGCTAGGACGACCTCCTCCACCTCCGCCGGCAGGAGAAGGGGAGCGAGGACTACCCTCTCAGCAGCCAGGCCATGAGGTTGAGAGACCTGAGGTTGGGGTGTAGCAGAGACCCCTGATCCTGAGTGAGGAGATCCGGTTGTAACCCCAGAGGGAATGGATCCTCCACCGCTAATTGCAGCAGGAGCGGAAACCACGGCTGTCTGGGCCAGCGAGGGGCCACCAGGATCATGAGGGCTTTGTCTCGGAGAACCTTGAAAAGAGTCCGGGAGACTAGCGGGATGGGAGGGAAAGCGTACAGAAGGCTCCCCGACCATGAGAGTAGAAAAGCGTCCGCCGCAACCCGAAGGGGGTGTGGCTGACGAGAGCAGAAGCGAGGAAGTTGCCGGTTGTGAGGACTGGCAAAGAGATCCATCGTGGGGAGGCCCCACCTTAGAAAGAGCTTCTGAACTACCAAGGGATCCAGACGCCACTCGTGCGGCTGGAGGATCCTGCTGAGTTTGTCCGCCAGGTAATTCTCTTGGCCTGGGAGATAAACTGCCTTGAGGAGAATGCCGTGACTGACGGCCCAAGAGCAGAGCTTCTGTGCCTCCCGGCAGAGGAGGAAGGAGCCCGTGCCCCCCTGCTTGTTCATGTAGAACATGGCAACTTGATTGTCCGTCTGGATAAGGAGACTGGTGAGAAGTCAGGTGGGAGAAAGCCTTGAGAGCCAGGCGGATCGCCCTGAGCTCCAGGAAGTTGATCTGCTGAGCAGACTCCCACGCGGTCCAGAGGCCCTGAGTGCGCGCCCCTTGGCAGTGCGCCCCCCAGCCCAGGAGGGATGCATCTGTTGTCAGCACCCGGGTCGGCTGAGGTGACTGGAAAGGCATTCCGTAGATCAGCTTCGGCTGCTGAAGCCACCACCGGAGAGACGAGATCAGCGGCTCGGAGACGCGCACTAGGTCTGCTAGGCCGCCTGTGGCTTGTCGCCACTGCTGGCGGAGACACCATTGAGCAGGCCGCATATGCAGGCGGGCATTGGGGGTCACATGGACGGTGGAAGCCATATGGCCGAGTAGTCTCAGGAAGCGCCTGGCGGAGACCAGGGCTGGCTGCGAAAACGGTCGGCTAGGTCCATGAGCCGTAGAGCCCTGTCGAGCGGTAGGTACGCTCGTGCCTGAGGAGTGTGCAGCCTTGCGCCGATGAACTCGAGATCCTGTGAGGGGAGCAAAGTGGACTTTGCGAAGTTTATAACAAAGCCCAAGTGCTGCAGAAGAGTCACCGTGCGGCGCGTGGCGTTGGTGACCTCCAGAGCGGACGCTGCTCTGATGAGCCAGTCGTCGAGGTACGGAAAGACATAGAGGCCGTGAAGCCGGAGATGGGCCGCCACCACCGCGAGACATTTTGTGAAGACTCGCGGTGCGGAGGACAGGCCAAAGGGCAGTACCCGGTACTGGTAATGATTTCCTGCCACCACAAACCTTAGGTATTGTCGGTGGCTTGGGTGGATGAGTATGTGCGTGTAAGCATCCTTTAGATCCAAGGAGCATAGCCAATCTCCCTGCTGGAGGTAGGGCAGAAGGATTCCAAGGGTAAGCATCTTGAACTTCTCTCGCACGAGGAACTTGTTGAGGTTGCGCAGGTCCAGGATGGGTCTGAGGCCTCCTGTTCTCTTTGGTATCAGAAAATACCTGGAGTAAAAGCCTTGACCTTTCAGGTGGTGGGGCACCGGTTCCACCGCCTGTTCCTGTAGAAGACCTGCTAACTCCTGAAGGAGTAATTCCCTGTGCAGAGGGGGTCGTGGAGGTTCTCCCGGAAAAAAAGGAGGGAGGGACCTGGTGGAAGTGGAGAAGATAGCCTTCTCGCACGACTTGAAGCACCCAGACATCTGAGGTGATGCTGGACCACCTGTGGGCGAAGTGAACCAGCCGGCCTCCGGTGCTGGGAGGAACCAGCGGGGGGGGAGAGGCTATGCTTAGTGAGTCAAAAACCCCCACCCTGCGGAGCAGGGGCTGGTGGTGCAGGCTTGGGGGCTTGCTGCCTACGGGACCCGTTACCCCGTCCCTTGGCCTGCTGGCCCTGTTGGGGAGCTGCAGGGGCCTGATAATGGGGGTATTGTTTGTAGGCAGCCGCCTTCCTCGGGTAAAAGGACTTCTTTCCCGAGCCCTTCTTTTTCTGGGAAGGGGCGGAGGTCTTCCTAGAAAGCCTAGTCCTGGTGAGAGTCTCCGTCTCAATTTGTGCAGCCTTTTCAGCCATGGGCTTGCCAAAGAGGTTTTCGCCTCGGCAGGGGACATCGACCAACTTGTCCTGCACCCAGGGCTCGAGGTCAGATGACTGAAGCCAAGCCTGTCGGCGGGCACCGATGCCGGCTGCGGCCACTCGAGCCGACGCTTCAAAGCCATCGTAGGCTGCTCGGGATATGAATTTTGAGCATTCCCGAATACCAGTGGACAAGGCCAGGAACCTCCGCAAAGGTTCCTCGGACAAACCAGCGGAGAAGCCGGCTAGCTCTTTAGCCAGATCTCGGAGATACATGCCCATGTATAGCTGGTAGGTCTGGACACGACACGCAAGCATAGAGCCCTGGAAACACTTCTTGCCAAGGCCATCCAGGTTACGGGCCTCCCTGCCAGGAGGCACCGAGGAGTGCATCTTCTGGCTCTTAAGACGATGCATGGCCGATTCCACTACCATGGAATGGTGTGGCAGCTGTGCTTTTTGGAAGCCAGGGCTCTTGCGGACTCGATAGATAGAATCGACCCGCTTGCTCAGGACCGGCGAGGTGGCCGGACTCTCCCACATGCGGAAGAGTAGTCGTTCCAGCATGGGAGGAACCGGTACAGTAAAGTGTTCCCTCGCGGGAGAGTCATACTGGAGGGCGTCGAGCTCTTCGGCTCCTCCTCGGGGTCCGCAGGGAAGGCCAAAGCCTTGGCCATATCCCTGACGAAGTCCGAGAACCGGGCATCCTCCGGGGGGGACTGCTTCCGAGGCTCGGACTCCGGTGAGTCCGAGGGGACACACCGAGTCCGGAAAGAATCAGGCGACTCTTCCTCTTCCGACTCCCAGACCGACTCCGACGAGGACTCGGTGGGGTCGGCCCGGGCAGGGCGCGGCGCCTGCCGCCCCGACGCCGAGGGAGTCGGCGTCGGCGACCTCGGTCCCGAACGGGAGGCCGAGGGCGACCTCGACCGAGGATCGACTCGAGTTCGCATCGACTCGAGGATCGGCTCGGTCTCCGGGGTCAACTTGGACGTCGACGTCCCGGCGGTCGGGGGGCAGCGGCGCCAGCGAAGCCAGCGAGCAGTGCCCGCTGCTGGTCCATGAAGGCAGACAATCTGCTCTCCAAGGCCGTCAACCTGAGTCCGAGCTCAGGTGACCCAGCAGCCCCCGACTCGGGCCCCGACGGCGTCGGGCCCGACGTCGGCTGTCTCGGAGGCGAGTCCAGGAGGACCACAGGACTTACCCGAGCAGGCAGCTCCGACTCCAGGCGAGGTCGCTTCGTGAGATGCTCCTTCTCCAAGGACCCGGGACGGCTATCGGGGCTATGCGACCTGGCCCTCGCGGAGCCAGGAGCGTCCACCGACGCCGCCCTCGCGGGTTTCACCTTACGACGATGGTCCCCGGAGGGAGAACCCCTGTCGGAGGAACTCCGGCGACGGTCCGAGCTGGAACCTTTGGACGCGGAGGCCTCCGACGAGGTCCGGGTACGGCTGGGGTCAGCGAAGATCCTATCCCGCTGATGTCGCCGACTTCTCAACGCTTTGGAGGACATTTTGCCGCAGGGCCCACAGATCAGTTCTTCATGATCCGGGCCCAGGCAGCGGAGGCAAAAGTCGTGTGTGTCAGTTAGTGACATATTTCGGTCACACTGACCACACCGCTTGAAACCACTGGCAGCCATCAGGGGAAAAAGGGCCCCGGCGAGGTCAAAGGACCGGGCTGCCAGGGAAAAACCGAAAACGAAAACTGACTAAGTCAGAAAAACCGAAAAATAAGAAGAGGACTCGAGACCGGCGTCGCGAGTCCGGCGGGAAAAAGACCGGCGTCGAACCGAATGGAAAAAAAGAGAAATTCTGAAGAAAAATCAACTTTTTCGCGGGGACACGACGGGTACGTCTGTAGGGCTCCGCGGAAAAAAGAAGACTGGCTAAGATGGCACCCTTGGGCGGGAAGAGGACCGCGCATGCGCGCTGCAATTCCCAAAGGCTTTCTTTGAAAGCTGGGGAAAATTGCTCCGCGAGGGCTCCGTCGGCGCCGACGTCACCCATAAGTGAGGACTGACTTCCTGCTTGGTCCTGGAGAAAGGGGAATATGAGGGGACGTCACTATGCCTCCAGGTATCTGGGGACTCCTCGTCCTCCGTCTCCCAAGCCTAGGCCTCTGAGGAGGACTCGAGGGGCTCCTCGGGCATCGATGGCCCCGGCTCGGCGGTGACGACCACCTCTGTCCCAAACAGGAGGCCGAATGCGACCTCAGCCAAGGATCAACTCGAGCCCGGAAGGTCTCGAGGATCGGCTCGGCCTCCGAGGTCAACTTTGACGTTGAGGGCCCAGTGGTCAGGGCGGAGGAGCTGGACATCAGCGCCCGCTGCTGTTCAATGAAGGCAGTTAAACTGTGCTCCAAAGCCGCCATCCTGGACACGAGTTCCGGAAGCTCCACAGCCACCGGCTCGGGCGCAGACACGGTTGGCCCTGAAGCCAGTTCCCCCAGAGGGGAGTCTTTGACCAGAACAGTCAGTACTTGCCTTGGCTGGTCCAGTTCTCGGCGAGGAACTTTGGCCGGCCGCTCCTTCTTCGATGATCCCGGCGGGCACTCCGCGACCAGTCTCATGAGGAGCCCAGTCACTCGGAGCCGTCCAGAGACGCCGCTTTCAGGGATTTCTTCTTCCTCTTGTGTTCCCTTGAGGGAGACTCCCTCTGAGGAGCCCTGATGACGCTCGGGCTCGGAGTGTTCCCCCCGAGACGTCGAGGCCTCAGATGAGGTCCTGACTCTCGGAGGCACGGGGAATTGGAGAAAAATCTTGTCGTGCTGCTGCTGGTGGCTCCGCAGGGCCTTGAAAGACATCTTCTTACATATAGGGCAGACTGCTGGGTCGTGGTCCGGCCCGAGGCACCGAAGGCAGTTGTCATGCATGTCGGTGAGGGACATAATTTTCCCACACCGATCACATTTCTTAAAATCGCTGGTGGCCATCAGGGGAAAAAGGACCCCGGCTAGGTCAAAGACCCTACGAGCTGCCAGCAAAGGAAATGAGAAAATAAAGGCATGAAGATGCTTCAAATGTAAAAATTAGAAGAAAAACACTAAGAGAACCGACCCAATACCAGAGTACCGAGGCCGGAGGCAGGAAGGATACCGGTGTCAACTGATCAGGCCAAAAAGGCACAGAAAGAAATCAACTTTTTTCAGGACACGAGGGACAACGTCCGATGGGCTCTGTGGAAAAAAGGAGACTGAGCAAGATGGCACCCTTGGGCGGGAAGGGGACCACACATGCGTGGTAGTAACTCCCAAAGGCTTTCTTTAAAAGCTGGGGATTTGCTCCGCAAGAGCTCCGTCGGCGTCAATGTCACCCATATGTGAGTGACGACTTCCTGCTTGTTCCCGGAGAAGAAGTGTTTCTCTAATTTCAGCTTCTTGGTTCTGTACATATGAGAATCTCTTAATGCTCACATTCTGTAACCTGTTTCTCTAAATAGGACTTTCCAGTTTCTATATACAAGAATTGCCATGTTGGCTTAGACCAAAGATCCATCAAGGCCAGTGATCCCGTTTCCAGCCACGAACAATCCAGGTCACAAGTACTTGGCAGGATCCCGTGAGAGCCTCTAACCCTAGCTGCCAGCATGCGTGTGTGTGCATGTGCGTAGGTCTTTGCTTCTAATTTGGACCTACAGCTTCCATATGGGGAATTGACACCCCCCCCCCCCCCCCCTTGCAGAATATTAGGTTCTGGAAATGTGAGCATCTTAGACAGACACCCAGGTTCTATATGGACTAACGGTCTCTCTAATTTGCTTTTCTTTCCCCTTATATTGTCTGATGCTGCTGTTACCATTGTGCTTACCTTTAGTTTCCTCCCCTTCCTTCGTCGCCTGCGCTTGCTGGTCCTTCTCCCTGTAGTCCTCCTCCTTGTGCCACTCTTTGTTCGAGGCTTCTTTTTGCCTGTTGCTTTCTTCCTTCTTCCTGAAGAGGCAAAAACAATGCTGTCATTAAAGGTTCCAAGTCATTACATGGAAAACAAACCTTTTAAAAGGATGAAATTTATTTTGGTGAGTTCTCAAAGATTTAAATAGGTTGAGCTGAAATACTGTATGTTAGTAGGGAAAATCAATATCGATTCACTGCAGGGAACACCCCAAAATTTTAAAGCTTGTGATAAGGTGTTGGTGTCCTCTAAAATGACTTCAGGGTTCATTCAATATTTGCGCAATGCCACTGCTGGGGGCTGATAGGTGGCGTAAGAAAAGTATAGCGCACACAGATTTCAAGCCCTGTACAGATTTTCTGTATTGCTCTTTATAAGGTAGATGGTTTTCAATGTCTGCGTTCCTTACTTGCATTTTTTTAAACACTGTTCATAGAGCAGCTTGAACAATGGCAAAATTCTCCGAACTTGATTTTTAAGAAGATAATAAATGTGGGTTTTGCCGATATCTGCATTCTCACATAGAATACTGTTGCATCAACAATTAGTGTCTAAACCATAATGGGAAGTAAACGTGTGGATGAACTCCACATCCCATTTCTGCAAATTTCATCCATGAAAGTTCATCTCAAATGGACCAACACTGCCATGGCTCTATTATATATGGTCAACGTTCTTCAAGCAAATCACTCATGAACTTATGGAATCTAATGCTTGAACTTTCACCCAACGGAACTGGTGAAATTACTATGTTTAGGCACTTGGATCTCAGTATAAAACTTTGCAGTTAAATGTAAGGTTTAAAACACCTTTACTAGACTGCTTTTCACATCAACGACCCATCTCCATGTGCCTTTAATAGCAATTTACATGATTTTTTCTGTGTTTTTCTCATTCAATTTTCTCTTAAAATCTGTTAATGCCAATGGTGTCCCATACGCGTGTCCCTTACGGGCTCTTTCAAAACTTTCAAATCTTCCTCATTTGTAATGTGGTGCAGTAGAGATTATTATGAAATTATTTTGAAATTATTTAAAAATCTGTCCAGCATAAACGCTTTTTCCAAATCTTATCTCTGAAACCACTCAATCTCTTACGAACACTTATCTTATTCGTTGTTGTTGTTGAATGCTCACTCTGTCATACGAGGAGGAGACTTGAGAAACACTTGCTACCGGCGATAAGGACTTCAGTAATAACCGCTGAGAGTGGTAGTTTCCTCATTGTATGACAGAATGAACATTCAACAACGAATAAGATAAGTGTTCGTAAGAGATTAAGAGTGGTTTCAGAGATAAGATTTGGAAAAAGCGTTTATGCTGGACAGATTTTTAAATAATTTCATAATAATCTCTACTGCACCACATTACAATTGAGGAAGATTTGAAAGTTTTGAAAGAGCCTGTAAGGGACACGCGTATGGGACACCATTGGCATTAACAGATTTTAAGAGAAAATTGAATGAGAAACACAGAAAAAAATCATGTAAATTGCTATTAAAGGCACATGGAGATGGGTCGTTGATGTGAAAAGCAGTCTAGTAAAGGTGTTTTAAACCTTACATTTAACTGCAAAGTTTTATACTGAGACCCAAGTGCCTAAACATAGTAATTTCACCAGTTCCGTTGGGTGAAAGTTCAAGCATTAGATTCCATAAGTTCATGGCTCTATTATAAACATGCCTTTCCAGGGTCAAATGTGAAATTCCAAGCCTGATGAGATCAAAGGAAATAAAAAGAAGGCCTGGCAATCTATTTACAGGCTGATGGGTTGTCATGAATCAGCACTAACTTGAAGGTGCTTAAGAAAAAATTGTATATTAAAATTTACAAATAAAAGATGTTCAGTGCCATGAGAGGAACTTTAGTATCTTCTTGTCCATCCTTTCTTGAACATTGCTGAGGCCAAAACTGAGGGAATACCAGCAGGAAGACTTCTATTAGGTAATCAATGACTTACTATGCAAGAAAATTGCACAGAATTCCTCATCTCCCACAGAATCCGTTATGCCACCAGGATCGAAAAAAAACAAATGCCAATGCTCAACAGTTAGCAGCTCCTATACTGCTCTACAGTTACACGTTTTCCTGCATGACCTTGAAACAGCTGATATATCCCAGCACCACACAGCTGTTAAAGTGTGCCTGTTCTCTCACTGTATTCTCATGAGAGTGAGAACAAGAGCACAGGCATGTATTGATATAAAACAGAGCCATATGATGCCAGAATATACCAATGTTTCCAGGTGGTAAGAGCAATGTAAATGTAATTAACTGGTAAGCAGTCCCATGGTTTCTGCTTTTTTTCTATATCTGGGCAACTGACTGCTATAGTTGAGAACTGGATAGTTGCTTGTTTGGTTTCAAGAAGGAAGAAGCAAATTTGATATTGCTTGGGTGGGAAGGAACTGTTTCTCTGGCTGAATTGCTGTTTGGGGAACAGGGCAGGGTTGCTAATTGGTATGGGGATAGGACTGGTTGTCTGACTGGAGCTGGCTTGGTGGGGGTGAAGAGATTGAGGAGCAAAAGCTGTGCATGCAGAGTGTGTTGTGGGGAGAGTAGGGGGTGATGAATGCGGAGATGAGTTGTCTATTGCCATTATGGTTAGATCTTTTGGAGGATTTTAATTTAACAATCCATGGGGCCAAAGAGGCACTCTAAACCAACAAGAGATTTTTTGAAGCTGCTGCCAGTTCTGACAATCACAGATACCACTGTTGTACCACAAGTCCTGGCAGCTGCAAAAATACAGCAAGTAGACAGACAAAGCTATTATCTCCCTGTTTAGAGACCCCCAGCACTGACTGAGATAAATCCAGACAATTCAAAACCACTGCATGATGTTTCATGGCAAGTCTCCATGGGCCCAAATGCCATTCCAAAGAAACTTTACTCCTGTGTCAACTGGGACAAATAGTTAAGTTCAATACTCCTGGGTCTTATTCTTTGAAATTGACAGGAAGGACGATGATGGTCCTTCTGCACAAAGGGATCAAATAGCTCATGGATAGCTGAGTTGATTACCTGAAATGAGGGTTCACTGTAAACAGCAGAATAATGCAGACACACCTCTAGCGGCATCCTTTGATGGATCCTAGGATATAATTGCCCTTCCAAAGCCCCAGAAACTTCTAAAGGGTTTGGTGGGTATGTGTGTGGTTTTGTGCTTGCAGCGCACACCAGTCCATGTATTATTGCCCTGAGCCTTTATTGTGCATCAAGGCCCTGGGGAGAAAGTTGAGCAGAATGGTACATAAGACTTGGCATACTGAGTCAGACCAAAGATTCATGAAGCCCACTATCCTATTTCCAACAATGGCCAATATAGATCACTTTGAGATGCAGTGGCCAAAACTGCACATAATACCTCAAGGAGCAGTCCCACCATGGAGCAACACAGACATGATATTATGTGTTTTATTCTCTATTCTTTTCTTAATTTTGCATATTCCATTTGCTCTTTTGGACACTGCTGCATGCCAAGCATATAGTGTCCATAATAACACCTACACCCTTTTCCTGAGTAAAACCTAGTATTGTATAGTTGTAATTTGGGATATTCTTCCCTATGGCATCACTTTTCACTTGTCCACATTACATTTCATGTGCCATTTGAATGCCAAGTCTTGCAAGGTCTCCCTGCAATTTCTCACTATCTACAGGCAATTTAACAACTGAATAATTTTTTTTCTCTTCTGCAAATCTGAAGATTTCCAGAACAGTTATAAATAAGGTAAAAAGCCTCTGTCCCTGTACAGGTCACTGGGGTAACTCCACTATTCACCTCTCTCCATTGAGAAAGCTGACCATTTAGAGTAGTTACTCACCTGTAACAGGTGTTCTCCAGGAGCAGCAGGAATCAGTCCTCACATATGGGTGACGTCGGCGCCGACGGAGCCCCCATGCGGAGCATATCCCCAGCTTTCAAAGAAAGCCTTGGGGAATTGCAGCGCGCATGCGCGGTCCCCTTCCCGCCCAAGGGTGCCATCTTGCTCAGTCTGATGACATAGCTAAAAGACAGCAAAAAAATTAGCAAACATAAATCATATGACTGCAACTCCAAGGGGAGGAGGGAGGGTTGTGAAGACTGATTCCTGCTGTTCCTGGAGAACACCTGTTACAGGTGAGTAACTACTCTTTCTCCAGGACCAAGCAGGAAGTCAGTCCTCACATATGGGACTCCCCAGCTTAAGGCTACCGGAGACCTCAAGCAGAAAAAATGAGCTCCCTCTAGCTCGTCAGTAGGTAAGGAAGGAATCTTCTCTGAGAACGCCCCCGACCGGTAGCCCAACACCAGGGCCGGAGGGTAGGAGTTGCCTAAACCCCAAAGAGATTATGGAGTACTGCCTGTCCGAAAGCACTGTCCCTGCGGGACTCCCTCTCAAGGCAGTAATGGGCCGCAAAAGTCTGGCTTGAAGACCAAGTAGCGGCCCGGCAGATGTCTGCCAACGGAACAGAGGGGAGATGAGCCACTGACGCAGCCTTCACCCTGACACGATGAGCCATGACTCGACCCTCCAACGAGAGGCCGGCTGCCCCATAAGCCCAGGCGATACAGTCAGCGACCCATATGGACAACGTACGCTTGGAGACAGGTAGCCCCAACTTATTGGGGTCAAAAGAAACGAAGAGCTGAACAGACCTTCGATGCTCTCGCATACGGTCAAGGTAGAAGGACAACGCCCTCCTACAGTCCAGGGTATGCAGGACCATCTCAGCCCGGCTGGCATGCGGCCTGGGAAAGAAGGTCGGAAGAACCACCTCCTGATTGAGGTGAAAAGGGGAGACAACTTTAGGAAGGAACTTCGGGTGAGTCCGTAAGACTACCCTATTCCTGTAGAACCTAGTGTAAGGGGGATCAGACACTAGGGCCTGAAGCTCACTCACTCGCCTAGCAGAGGTAAGAGCTACCAGAAACAAGGTTTTCCAGGAGAGAAAACAGAGGGGGCAGGTAGCCATAGGTTCAAATGGCTGAAAAGTAAGCCGCTGTAAGACCACATTCAGATCCCACTCAGGGGCTGGTGGATGCAAAGGAGGCTTAAGCAGGAGCAGGCCTCTGAGAAAACGAGCCACCAAAGGGTGGTTGGAAAGAGGCCTCCCGTCCACCGGCGAGTGGTGCGCTGAGAGAGTACTGAGGTGAACCCTGACAGAGTTGGACTTAAGGCCTACATTGGAGAGGTAAAGCAAATATTGCAATACCACCGCGACCAAGCACGAGAAGGGATTCTCGCTGTGCTGAACACACCATGTGGAGAATCTACGCCACTTAAGAGCGTAGGATTTCATGGTGGATTGCCGCCTAGAGGCTAAGACTACGTCTTCCACCTTTCTAGGCAGGAGTAGGGGAGCCAGGACTACCCTTTCAGCAGCCAGGCCATCAGATGAAGGGACTGGAGGTTGGGGTGCAACAGAGACCCCTGGTCCTGAGACAGGAGATCGTGTTGAATACCCAGAGGCAGGGGAGTGTCCACCGCCAGTTGCAACAGGAGTGGGAACCACGGCTGCCTCGGCCACCTTGGGGCTATCAGAATCATTGAGGCCCTGTCCTTGAGGACCTTGAACAGTGTTCGAGACACTAGTGGCGTGGGAGGAAACGCATACAGTAGGCCTTGGGACCACGGAATCAGAAAGGCATCCGCTGCTACTCTGAGAGGATGCAGTTGTCTGGAACAGAATCTCGGGAGTTGCCGGTTCAGAGGGCTGGCGAAGAGATCCATGGTGGGGAGGCCCCACCTGAGAAAGATCTGCTGAACCACCAATGGATTCAATCTCCATTTGTGTGGTTGCAGGATCCTGCTCAGTCTGTCCGCCAGGTAATATTCTTGACCGGGGAGGTAGACAGCCTTGAGGAGGATTCTGTGATTGACGGTCCAAGAGCACAGCCATATTGCCTCCTGACAGAGAAGGAAGGAGCCTGTGCCTCCCTGTTTGTTCACGTAGAACATGGCAACTTGATTGTCCGTCTGGACCAGTACAGACTGGTGAGACGTGACGTGGGAGAAGGCTCTAAGAGCTAGGCATATTGCCCGTAGCTCCAGGAAGTTTATCTTCTGAGCAGCCTCCCAAGGAGTCCAGAGACCCTGAGTACATGCCCCTTGGCAATGTGCTCCCCAATCTAGAAGAGAAGCATCTGTCGTCAGCACTCGAGAATGCGGAGGGGATTGAAAATCCACTCCGAGTACCAGATTCGGAAGATGAAGCCACCATTGTAGAGAGGAGACGAGCAGGGAGGATACTTTCACCGAGTCTGCAAGTTTCCCTGTGGCCTGATGCCACTGAGTTCGAAGGCATGTGCAGGCGGGCATTGGGGGTGACATGCACCGTGGAAGCCATATGGCCGAGAAGTCTCAGGAATTGCCTGGCGGAGACCAGGGAATTGCTGTGAAACTGCCTGGCTACATCCATCAACCAGAGGGCACTGTCCACTGGCAGAAAAGCCCTCGCCTGAAGAGTGTCTAGCCTTGCTCCTATGAATTCCAAGTTCTGGGACGGGAGCAAAGTGGACTTTGCGAAGTTTATGACAAACCCCAAGTGCTGAAGCAGAACCACAGTGCGAAAAGTGGCTTGACTGGCCTCCTGGGAAGACTGGCCTCTTAATGAGCCAGTCGTCCAGGTATGGAAACACAAAAAGACCTTGAAGCCTCAGGTAGGCTGCCACCACCGCCAGGGACTTGGTGAACACCCTGGGAGCGGAGGTTAGGCCAAAGGGAAGTACTCTGTACTGGTAGTGGTTTCCCCGACAACAAATCTGAGATATTGTCTGTGGTCTGGATGAATAAGGATGTGAGTATAAGCATCCTTTAGATCTAAGGAGCATAGCCAATCTCCCTGCTGGAGGTAGGGCAGCAGGATTCCAAGGGTAAGCATCTTGAACTTTTCCCTCTCCAGGAACTTGTTGAGGTTGTGCAAGTCTAGGATGGGTCTGAGGCCTCCTGTTCTTTTTGGTACCAGAAAGCACCTGGAATAAAAGCCGTGACCTCTCAGGTGGTGGGGCACCGGTTCCACAGCCTGGTCTTTTAGCAGACTTGCTAACTCCTGAAAGAGTAGGTCCCTGTGCAGAGGGAGTCTTGGAGGCTCCCCTGGAAAATAGGAGGGAGGCACCTGGTGAAAATGGAGAAGATAGCCCTTTTGGACTACATGGAGCACCCAGGTATCTGAGGTGACGGCTGACCACCTGTGGGCAAAGTGAGCCAGCCGGCCTCCTGTGCTGATGTGAGCCAGCAGAGGAGAAGAGGCTATGCTTGCTGAGTCAAAAAACCCCACCCTGCTGAGCAGGGGCCGGTATTGGTGGCTTGGGGGCCTTCTGCCTACGGGGCCCATGACCCTGCCCCTTGGCCTGCTGACCCTGTTGGGGAGCTGCAGAGGCCTGATGAGGGTATTGTTTATAGGCAGATGACTTCCTCAGGTAAAAGTTCTTTTTTCCCGAGCCCTCCTTCTTCTGAGAAGGGGCAGAGGTTTTTCTGGACAGCCTAGTCCTGGTTAGAGTCTCGGTCTCGAGTTCTGAAGCCTTTTCAGCCATGGGCTTGCCAAAGAGGTTTTCACCTTGGCAGGGGACATTGACCAACTTGTCCTGCACCCATGGCTTGAGGTCGGATGACTGTAGCCAAGCCTGTCGGCGGGCACCGATGCCGGCCCCAGCTACTCGGGCCGAAGCCTCGAAGCCATCATAGGCTGCTCGAGAGATAAAACTTCGAACCACTGCAAAGGTTCCTCGGAGAGACCAGCAGAGAACCCGGCAATCTCCTTTGCCAGGTCTCGGAGATACATGCCCATGTAGAGCTGGTAAGTCTGGACACGGCAAGCAAGCAAAGAGCCCTGGAAGCACTTCTTACCGAGAGCATCCAGGTTCCAGGCCTCCCAGCCGGGAGGCACCGAGAAGTGCATCTTCTGACTTTTCAGTCGATGCATGGCCGATTCCACAACCATGGAGTGGTGCAGTAATTGTGCCTTCTGGAACCCGGGGCTCTTGCTGACTCGATAGATGGAATCGACCCGCATGCTTAACACCGGCGTCGAGGCCAGGGTCTCCCACATGCGGAAGAGCAGCCGCTCCAGCATCAGAGGAACCGGTACAGTAAAGGCCTCCTTCGGGGGAGAGTCATACTGGAGGGCCTCGAGCTCCTCGGCTCGAGGCTCCTCCTCGGAATCCGCGGGGAAGGCCAAGACCTTGGCCATATCCCGCACGAAATCCGAGAACCGGGTATCCTCCGGTGGGGATCGTCTCCAAGGATCAGACTCCGGCGAGTCCGATGGGACACACCGAGTCCGATAAGTGTCGGGTGACTCTTTGTCCTCCGTCTCCCAGCCCGACTCCTCGGAGGAGGAATCGAGTGAATCCGGTCGGGCGGGCACCGATGCCATCCGCCCCGACGCCGAGGGTACCGGCGTCGACGACCTCGGTCCCGAACGGGAGGCCGAGGGAGACCGTGGGAGACCGTGGCCGAGGATCGACTCGAGCCCACATGGACTCGAGGATCGGCTCGGCCTCCGGTGTCGACTTGGACGTCAAGGTCCCGGTGGTCGGGGCAGATGCACCGGTGAGACCGGCGATCAATGCCCGCTGCTGTTCCATGAAGGCAGCGAGGCTGCTCTCCAAGGCCGTCAACCTGAGTCCGAGCTCAGGAGACCCAGCAGCCCCCGACTCGGGCCCCGACGGCGTCGGGCCCGACGTCGGCTCCCCTGGAGGAGAGTCCTGGAGGACTACAGCACTCACGTGTCCAGGAGACTCCATCTTGATACGAGGATGCTTGGCAGGCCTCTCCTACTCCGAAGACCCAGGACGGCGATCGGGGCTATGCAACTTGGCCCTCGAGGAACCAGGAGCATCCACCGACGACGCCCTCGCGGGTTTCTTCTTCCTGCGATGTTCCCGCGAAAGAGACCCCCGCTCAGAGGAACCCCGACGCTGCTCGGGGCCAGAGTCCCGAGACATCGAGGCCTCTGACGAGGTCTGGGCCCGTCCGGACACGGAGTCAGAGAAAATCCTATCCTTCTGGTGCTGCCGACAACGCCTTCGAGGACATTTTGCCACACGGACCCACAGATCATCGGGTTATGATCGGGTCCGAGGCAGGGAGGCAGCAGTCATGTGTGTCGGTAAGAGACATAAGTTTCTTACACCGATCACACTTTTTAAACCCGCTGGTAGCCATCAGGGGAAAAAGGGCCCCTGCGAGGTCAAAAGACCGGACTGCCGGTGAAAAAAGAAAAATGACGCGAACGCTAGTCACAAAGGACAAAAACCGAAAAAGAGAGAGTGGACTCGATACCGGCATATCGGGCCAAGGCGGGAAAAGGATCCGGCATCGAACAGAAGAATAAAGAGAAAAAAATAGGGAAATCAACTTTTTCCTCGGGGAAAAACGAACAACGTCCGTCGGGCTCCGCGGAAAAAAGAAGACTGAGCAAGATGTCACCCTTGGGCAGGAAGGGGACCGCGCATGCGCGCTGCAATTCCCAAAGGCTTTCTTTGAAAGCTGGGGAAATGCTCCGCACGGGGGCTCCGTCGGCGCCGACGTCACCCATATGTGAGGACTGACTTCCTGCTTGGTCCTGGAGAATATCCTACACTCCATTTTCTATCTTTGAACCAGTTCCCAATGCACAAGGCATTGCCTACTATTCCTTAGATTTTTTAAGACGCTCAGGAGTCTCTCATAAGGGACTTTGTTAACACTATATCTAGATTTTCAGAAAGTGTTTATCCACTGGTTCAATTTTATCCACATGTTCATTCATACATTTAAAAATATGTAGCAATTTGGTGAGGCGAGACTTCCCTTAGCTAAATCTATGACGACTATGTCTCATTAAACCACATCTATGTGTTCAGTCAATTTATTCTTTAAAATGGTGTCTACCATTCTGCTCAGACTCATTGGTCTGGATCACCTCTGGAATTCTTTACAAATTGCTGATTGCACTGGCCATCTTCCAATCTTCAAGTACTGTAAACAATTTTAATTCTGAGCTGTACGTATACCTTCTGATAATTTAATTTGCTATTCTTTAGTTTGTTGATTAGGCCTTAAACATCTAGGTTCACCGAGATTTGTCTCAATTGCTCTGAATAGTCACCATTTAATGCCATTTAGCATTTAGTTCACTCCTTTGCAATAGTTGTTCAAGGTGAGTTACAATAAGATACAGTAGGTATTTCCCTATCCCCAGAGAGCTTACAATCTAAAGTGCCAATGCAGAAATGCTTTAGCACAGCATTTTGATACAGATTTTCAGCACTAGTCTTGCTCCCCAATGAGAAAGACAATAGAGAGCAGGAAAGGAGACAGTAACATCACAGTACTAAAGCACAGTGCAGTGGGCTTGCTAATTGCACGCAAAATAATGAATTTTTAATCGTGCCTGATGTAAAAAAAACAAACAAAAAAAAATGAGTTGCAGGTATTTAACTTTTTCTTTTAATGCTGGATCTTTATGCCAACTCCAAGCAAGCGTAAAGATAGCGTAGTTACTCACCTGTAACAGGTGTTCTCCAGGAGCAGCAGGAATCAGTCCTCACATATGGGTGACGTCGGCGCCGACGGAGCCCTCGCGGAGCAATTTTCCCCAGCTTTCAAAGAAAGCCTTTGGGAATTGCAGCGCGCATGCGCGGTCCCCTTCCCGCCCAAGGGTGCCATCTTAGCCAGTCAGATGACATAGCTAAAAGACAGCATAAAAATTTGCAAAAAAACTAAAGCAGATAATTGCAACTCCAAGGGGAGGAGGGAGGGTTGTGAGGACTGATTCCTGCTGCTCCTGGAGAACACCTGTTACAGGTGAGTAACTACGCTTTCTCCAGGACCAAGCAGGAAGTCAGTCCTCACATATGGGACTCCCAAGCTTAAGGCTACCGGAGACCCTAAGCACAAAAATGAGCTCCCTCTAGCTCAGCAGCACAGAAGGAAGGAATCTTCACTGAATTATTACCCACCGGTAGCCCCCATCCGGGATGGAGGGTAGGAGTTGCTCAAACCTCGAAGAGATTTCGGAGGACTGCCTGTCCGAAAGCACTGTCCCTGCGGGACTCCCTCTCGAGGCAGTAATGGACCGCAAACGTCTGGCTCGAAGACCAAGTAGCGGCCCGGCAGATGTCTGCCAATGGAACAGAGCGGAGGTAAGCCACTGACGTAGCCTTCGCCCGAACACAATGAGCCGTGACCCGACTATCTAGCGAGAGTCCGGCTGCCCCATAAGCCCAAGCGATACAGTCAGCAACCCAGATGGACAGAGTACGCTTGGAGACAGGGAGCCCCAATTTATTGGGGTCAAGAGACACGAAAAGCTGAGCAGCTTTACGGTGCTCCCGCGTACGGTCAAAGTAGAAGTTCAACGCCCTTCTACAGTCCAGGGTATGCAGGACCATTTCAGCTCGGCTGGAGTGTGGCCTGGGAAAGAAGGTCGGAAGTACCACCTCCTGATTGATGTGAAAAGGGGAGACCACTTTTGGAAGAAATTTTGGGTGAGTCCGTAGGACTACCCTATTTTTGTAGAACCGAGTGTAAGGGGGATCAGACACGAGGGCCTGCAATTCACTTACGCGTCTAGCGGAAGTGAGGGCTATCAGGAATAAGGTTTTCCAAGAAAGAAAACGGAGAGAACAGGTAGCCATAGGTTCAAAAGGCGGACAGGTGATCCGCTGTAAAACCACATTCAGATCCCAGTCAGGTGCTGGCGGGCGCAGAGGTGGTTTAAGTAGAAGGAGACCTCGGAGAAACCTCGCTACGAGAGGGTCGCTGGAAAGAGGTCTGCCGTCCACCGGCACATGATGTGCTGAAAGAGCACTGAGGTGAACTTTGACGGAGTTGGACTTAAGTCCCAGATTAGAGAGGTAGAGCAAGTACTGCAAGATCACCGACACCGAGCAGGAGAAGGGATCCTGAGACTGCTGGGCACACCAAGCGGAAAAGCGACGCCATTTAAGGGCGTAGCATTTGCGGGTAGAAGGTCGCCGGGAAGCTAGGACGACCTCTTCCACCTCTGCCGGCAGTAGAAGGGGAGAAAGGACTACCCTTTCAGCAGCCAGGCCATCAGATGTAGAGATCTGAGGTTGGGGTGTAGCAGGGACCCCTGATCCTGTGTTAGGAGATCTGGTTGAAACCCCAGAGGGAACGGATCCTCTACCGCTAATTGCAGCAGGAGTGGAAACCACGGCTGTCTGGGCCAGCGAGGAGCTATCAGGATCATGGAAGCTTTGTCTCGGAGAACCTTGAAAAGAGTTCGAGAGACTAGCGGTATGGGAGGAAAGGCATACAGAAGGCTTTTCGACCATGAGAGCAGAAAAGCATCCGCCGCTACTCGAAGGGGATGTGGCTGCCAAGAGCAGAAGCGAGGAAGTTACCGGTTGAGAGGACTGGCAAAGAGATCCATCGTGGGGAGGCCCCACTTCAGAAAAAGTTTCTGAACTACCAAGGGATCCAGGCGCCACTCGTGCGGCTGGAGGATACTGCTGAGTTTGTCCGCCAGGCAATTTTCTTGGCCTGGGAGATAAACTGCCTTGAGAAGAATGCCGTGGCTGACGGCCCAAGAGCAGAGCCTCTGTGCTTCTCGACAGAGAAGGAAGGAGCCCGTGCCTCCCTGTTTGTTCACGTAGAACATGGCAACTTGATTGTCCGTCTGGACAAGGACGGACTGGTGAGAAGTCAGGTGGGAGAAAGCCTTGAGAGCTAGACGGATTGCTCTGAGCTCCAGGAAGTTGATCTGCTACGCAGACTCCCACGTGGTCCAGAGACCCTGAGTACATGCCCCTTGGCAATGCGCTCCCCATCCTAGGAGAGAAGCATCGGTCGTCAGCACTTGAGCCGGCGGAGGAGACTGAAAAGGCATTCAGAGCACCAGGTTCGGCCGATGAAGCCACCACTGTAGAGAAGAGGCCAGCGGGCCGGAGATGCGCACTAAGTCGGCTAGGCCGCCCATGGCCTGTTGCCACTGCTTGCGAAGGCACCACTGAGCAGGCCGCATATTCAGGCGGGCATTGGGGGTCACGTGGACGGTGGAAGCCATATGGCCGAGTAGTCTCAGGAAGCGCCTGGCTGAGACCAGGGACTGGCTGCGAAAACGGCCGGCTAGGTCCATGAGCCGTTGAGCCCTGTCGAGAGGCAGGAAAGCTCATGCCTGAAGAGTGTGCAATCTTGCGCCGATGAACTCGAGATCTTGCGAGGGGAGCAAAGTGGACTTTGCGAAGTTTATGACAAAGCCCAAGTACTGCAGAAGAGTCACAGTGCGGTGTGTGGCTTTTGTGACTTCTGGAGAGGACGATGCTCTGATGAGCCAGTCGTCTAGGTACGGAAAGACAGAGGCCGTGAAGCCGGAGATAAGCCGCCACCACCGCGAGACATTTTGTGAAGACTCGTGGTGCGGAGGATAGGCCAAAGGGCAGTACTCTGTACTGGTAATGATTTCCTGCCACCACAAACCTTAGGTATTGGCGGTGGCTTGGGTGGATGAGGATGTGCGTGTAGGCATCCTTTAGATCCAAGGAGCATAGCCAATCTCCCTGCTGGAGGTAGGGCAGAAGGATTCCAAGGGTAAGCATCTTGAACTTCTCCCTGACGAGGAACTTGTTGAGGTTGCGCAAGTCCAGGATGGGTCTGAGGCCTCCCGTTCTTTTTGGTATTAGGAAATACCTGGAATAGAAGCCTTGACCCCTCAAGGTGGTGGGGCACCGGTTCCACAGCCTGTTCCTGAAGAAGACCTGCTAACTCCTGAAGGAGTAAGTCCCTGTGCAGAGGGAGTCGTGGAGGTTCTCCCGGGAAATAGGAGGGAGGGACCTGGTGGAAGTAGAGAAGATAGCCTTCTCTCACAACATGAAGCACCCAGGCATCTGATGTGATGTTGGACCACCTGTGGGCAAAGTGAACCAGCCGGTCTCCTGTGCTGGGAGGAACCAGCTGAGGGGGAGAGGCTATGCTGATGAAGTCAAAAACCCCACCCTGCTGAGCAGGGGCCGGTGGTGCAGGCTTGGGGGCTTGCTGCCTACGGGACCCGTTACCCGTCCCTTGGCCTGCTGACCCTGTTGGGGAGCTGCGGAGGCCTGATATTGAGGGTAGTGTTTATAGGCAGCCGCCTTTCTCGGGTAAAAGGACTTTTTTCCCGAGCCCTTCTTCTTCTGGGAAGGGGCGGAGGTCTTCCTAGAGAGCCTAGTTCTGGTGAGAGTCTCCGTCTCGATTTGTGCAGCCTTCTCAGCCATGGGCTTGCCAAAGAGGTTCTCACCTCGGCAGGGGACATCGACCAACTTGTCCTGCACCCAGGGTTCAAGGTCAGACGACTGAAGCCAAGCCTGTCGGCAGGCACCGATGCCGGCTGCGGCCACTCGAGCCGATGCTTCAAAGCCATCATAGGCTGCTCAAGAAATGAATTTGGAGCAGTCCCGAATACCAGTTGTCAAGGCTAGGAACCTCCGCAAAGGTTCCTCGGACAGCCCAGCGGAGAATCCGGCTATCTCTTTAGCCAGGTCTCTAAGGTACATGCCCATGTAGAGCTGGTAGGTCTGGACCCGACAAGCAAGCATAGAGCCCTGTAAACACTTCTTACCGAGGCCATCCAGGTTGCGGGACTCCCTGCCAGGAGGCACCGAGGAGTGCATCTTCTGGCTCTTAAGCCTATGCATGGCCGATTCCACCACCATGGAATGGTGCGGCAGCTGTGCTTTTTGGAAGCCAAGGCTCTTGCGGACTCGATAGATGGAATCGACCCGCTTGCTTAATACCGGCGACGATGCCGGACTCTCCCACATGCGGAAGAGTAGTCGTTCCAGCATGGGAGGAACCGGTACAGTAAAGTGCTCCCTGGCGGGAGAGTCGTACTGAAGGGCGTCGAGCTCTTCGGCTCGAGGCTCCTCCTCGGGATCCGCAGGGAAGGCCAAAGCCTTGGCCATATCCCTGACGAAGTCCGAGAACCGGGCATCCTCCGGAGGGGACTGTTTCCGAGGTTCGGACTCAGGCGAGTCCGAGGGGACACACCAAGTCCGAAAAGAATCAGGTGACTCTTCCTCTTCAGACTCCCAGGCCGACTCCGAGGAGGAATCGGTGGGGTCGGTCCGGGCGGCCGGAGGCGTCGGCTGCCCCGACGCCGATGGAGTCGGCGTCGACGACCTCGGTCCCGAACGGGAGGCCGAGGGTGACCTCGACCGAGGATCGACCCGAGCTCGCATGGACTCGAGGATCGGCTCGGTCTCTGGGGTCGACTTAGACGTCGACGTCCCGGCGGTCGGGGCAGAGGCGCCAGCGAGGCTAGCGATCAGTGCCCGCTGCTGGTCCATGAAGGCAGATAGTCTGCTCTCCAAGGCCGTCAACCTGAGTCCGACCTCAGGTGACCCAGCAGCCCCCGACGTCGGACCCCTCGGAGGCGAGTCCAGGAGGACTACAGGACTTACCCGAGCAGGCAACTCCGATTCCAGACGAGGTCGCTTCGGGAGATGTTCCTTCTCCAAAGACCCGGGACGGCTATCGGGGCTATGCGACCTGGCCCTCGCGGAACCAGGAGCGTCCACCGACGCCGCCCTCGCGGGTTTCACCTTCCGATGATGGTCCCCGGAGGGAGAACCCCTGTCGGAGGAACTCCGGTGACGGTCAGAGCTGGAGCCTCTGGACGCCGAGGCCTCCGACGAGGTCCGGGTACGGGTGGGATCAGCGAAGATTCGTTCCCGCTGATGCCGCCGACTCCTTAACGCTTTGGAGGACATTTTGCTGCAGGCCCCACAGATCAGTTCCTCGTGCTCCGGGCCAAGGCAGCGGAGGCAATTATCGTGTGTGTCAGTGAGTGACATATTTCTGTCACACTGAACACACCTCTTGAAACCACTGGCAGCCATCGGGGGAAAAAGGGCCCCTGCAAGGTCAAAGGACCGGGCTGCCAGCGAAAAACCGAAAACGAAACTGACAGAAAATCAGAAAAACCGAAAAATAAGAGGAGGACTCGCAACGGCGTCGCGAGTCCGGGCAGGAAAGAGACCGGCGTCGAACCGAAGAAAAAAGAGAAATAAATCACGAAAAATCAACTTTTTCAGCGGGGACAAGAAGACGACGTCTGTAGGGCTCCGCGGAAAAAAGAAGACTGGCTAAGATGGCACCCTTGGGCGGGAAGGGGACCGCGAATGCGCGCTGCAATTCCCAAAGGCTTTCTTTGAAAGCTGGGGAAAATTGCTCCGCGAGGGCTCCGTCGGCACAGACGTCACCCATATGTGAGGACTGACTTCCTGCTTGGTCCTGGAGAAGCAGTGAGAGCCAAAAGATCATCTGAGGTGAAGTACAACACTTTACCTGAAATAACCAGAACCCCTGATCATGGCCCCTCGAACCAACAAAATTACCTGGTGGCCCCTAGCCTCCACTTCCCTGAACCCTTACATGGCAAAGTGACATCCCCCCCGGAGTGCACACAGGGACAGCTGACCCCATATCCTGTGTCCCAGGATGCCACCCCTGAGGGGGAGGGGGGGCAGCATTCAGCAATATAGAGCAGTTTTTGCCTTACATACCAGTCTGACCCCAAATAGTGCATCCCAGCATGCACCAAGCAGGGTCAGACGCCACAATTTTTAAAATCAAAACAAGAAACTATGATTTACCAAATATAATCCCTAAAACCCAAAAATGTAGACCAAAACATGCAACTGGTGAAAATAATTTTTTGTTGGAGTATGTGTCTTGAGGAATAACACCTCCTGCAACAAATTTTCCTTTTTAATAGTTTTAAAGTTTATCAGAAAACCAGTGAACTACAACTAAAAGTGTATTCAAGCACATTAATGTGTGAAACAATCACTTAAAATCCTATATAATAGGGAGATCAAGAGCATATGTTTCTTCAAGTATATCAGCTCAATGAACTCCCTCAACATCCAAAATTCTCACTAACTTCTTATACATAAATTGCAGGTACTTGAACAATCATGTATTTTTAAATTAGCCACGGTAACACCCACTGGTTTGGATCAGGAATTAGATTGGTGGAGCCTTCTGTGACAACACAGCTTTTCTGTTTGCTACTTTTACATTGTTTATTAGGTACTTCCTCAATGATGTCATTTGTGCCGTAAAAAAAACTGGGAAGGGTTTGAATTATTCGCTTTTGGGACCGTGAGAGCTAAAGAAGCATCTATACAAGAGTTATTTCCGATTGAGCATTGAGACAGAGCTCTGAAAGGTTTGGTGGGCTCTAAACGCACTGCTGCATTTGTTGGAAGAAAATAACTGAATATTGGTGTCAAGCTTAGCGTTTGATGAAAAATCATGATGGGACGCTGCATCAGGTTCATAAGTTATTGTTGATATTGGCATAAAGCTTAACATCTTATGAAAAATCACACTGGATGCTGTATCAGGTTCAAAAGCTATGTATCCTTTACTTCTCTACATAAGTGAAGTTAGAGTAGTACTGCTTGACCGAAGTTGCTGTCGTCAGGAATCCCTCTCCAAACAGTAGCGAGATGTGAATGTGTAGACTGATGTTCCCATTGCAGCCTTGCACATCTCTTCCATGAAGACCGAGCACAAGTGGGCCACTGACGCAGCCTTGGCCCTCAAGGCTTAGGACTGCCTGGGCATAAGTGAAAGATATGCAGTCTGGCAATCGTCCAAGTAGGGAAAGAGTAGTTACTCACCTGTAACAGGTGTTCTCCAGGAGCAGCAGGAATCAGTGGGCGACGTCGGCGCCAACAGAGCCCCCGTGCGGAGCATTTCCCCAGCTTTCATAGAAAGCCTTTGGGAATGCAGCGCGCATGCGCGGTCCCCTTTCCGCCCAAGGGTGCCATCTTGCTCAGTCTGATGACATAGCTAAAAGACAGCAAAAATAGCAAAAATAAAGCACAGTTACTTACCTGTAACAGGTGATCTCTGGGAACAGCAGGAATAAGTCTTCACATATGGGTATGTCGGTACCGACGGAGCCTGCGCGGGAACGCTCCCCAGCTTCCCAAAAAGGAAAGCTTTTGGGAGCATCCCACAGCGCCTGCACGCTGCCTTCCCGCCTTTCCTAACCGCCTCTCCCCAGTTCGAGTTTTAAAGCTGAGACAAAGAGAGAGAGAGGAAAGGAAAGATAGATAGAGAGATACAACTCCTAGGGGAGGTGGGTGGGTTGTGAAGACTTATTCCTGCTGTTCCCAGAGATCACCTGTTACAGGTAACTGTGCTATCTCCAGGAACAAGCAGGAATGAGTCTTCACACATTGCATAGAAATTTCTTCAATTCTCTGACATCTAATATGGGTCTGTAGCCCCCTGTTTTCTTTGGGATCAGAAAGTAGGGGGAGTAGAACCCTGACCCTTGTTGAAGAAGGGGAACTTCTTCTATTGCCCCTCGGGCAAGAAGGGCAGCCACCTCCTGAGCTAGAAGGTCGAGAAGATATGTTGGAGAATTGAAATGTCTCACCATGGTGTGAGGAGGAAGGTTTGAGAAATGAAGTTTGTAGCCCTCCCTTATGATAGAGAGGGTCCACTGCTCTGCTGTAATTTGCTCCCATCTGGGAGCAAAATGAGCTAACCTTCCTGGAATGGTGAGAGGCTCTGGCTGTTTCAGAGCCAGAAAGGCTAAGTTCTCTAGCATCAAGTCAAAAGCCCTGAGGAGGCTGGGTCTGCTGAGTTGCAGCAGCCCCTGTAGGCTTAGGCCTGGCCTGTTTAGGTTGCTGACGCTTAGCAGCAAAACGACCTGTAGATGATTGTTGGCCAGAAGTAGGATGGAATCTGCCTTTCTTGAAAAAAAAGACTTCTTGAAAGGTTTTTTCTTGGCAGGAATGGAGGTTGACTTTGAAAGTCTATCTAAAGCAGAATTTTCTGCATCCATTTGAGTGGCTTTTATTTGCCAATCTTTGCCAAACAGGTTTTCTCCTGTACAGGGAAGATTTCCCAAGCCATCCTGGACCCAAGATTCTAGATCAGAAGCTTGGAGACAAGCAATTCTGCGTGCAGCTATGGCAATGGCCGAAGCTCTGCTGGCACCTTCAAAGGAGTCACGGTTGGAAAAATTTGAAATATCTTGAGTATGCTTAAGCCAAATAAGGAATTCTTCCCTTTTATCCTCTGGAAGAAAAGGGAGGAAAGTGTGCAGTTTATCTACAACTTCTTTCAGAAACATACTGTGATAAGGAAGCTTATCATAGCTCAGGAAGGGGCTATAGAAAAGGTGAAGTGTCTCTGAACAAGCAACCTGTCAGTGCTGGTAGAAATGAGAAAACAGAATTTTGCCATAAAAGACTACCAGTCCCAGAATGCACCAGGTTTCCAACAGCCATGAGAGGAGCTGAAGTGAGAAAACGTGTGTTCAATCAAAAGGGCTATGAGGTAATCCCTAAGCAATCCAAAGGGCAGGGCCTGATTCAGCACAGCTGCGCTGTGTTAGGGAGGAGCACTCATCAAGGCAGAATAAGAGTAGAGTTTATTCTACAGATGACCATCTTCATGATCACCTTGGATATCCATAGAATTGTCCTCAGTATCCTGAGAATCAGCTTGAGTTTGATCATCAGTTTCATCTGAAGGATCATCAGAAGCAGAAGCCAAACCGGACGGACAGAGAGGGAAAGAGACCCTTTGGAAGAAGGAAGAGAAAAGCCTTTGAGAGGTCTAGAAGAGTCCAAAGCAGTACGTATACTGGGAGGTATTCCAAGGGCCAGCATACACCATTGGACTGGGGAAGGCCAGAGGAATGGTGCTGCAGAGCTATTAGGAATCACCAGAGGCTACCTGTGAGGGAGACGGCTGCATGTGGAAGGGACCCTAAGACCTGTGCCAGAAGGTATGTGAAGAGAGATCCAGTGTCCAGGGATCTGGATTGGAAGGCTGGACATAAGAACTGGACTACATACTGGCCAGGCTATATAGACAGGAACTCTAGCAGCAATGGAAGCTCAGGTATGAACACTGATCTATGCCCTAGCTATAACCTTGAAAGACAGCAGGGAAACAAGTATTCTCCTGAAAATGCTCCATTGAGAGATTCATCTGTGCCAATCCATGATATTGAACCCATGCTTGTTGAATAAGGGGGAATAATAGCAGATGAGGATCCTGTTTATATGGACTGCTCTCTATCTAAACTCCGTTGGTAACTTTCTGTTATAAAGTACAGCAACCATCACAAAAATACAAATTTGTTCTTTAATCTACTCAGAAAAGCTCCTGAAGCAGGATTTGACCCACACACAGTAGAAAGCAAGCCAGCTAAGGGGTTTCAGCTGGATAACTGCTAGCAATTAAGCCTTACCTAATTGCTTGTGAGCTAGGAGAGAATCACTTCTGTATCTATGTGGGAAGTAATCAGAAGTTAACCTGAAAAGAACAGTTTGTTTCTTGCTGTGTGGCTTTTCATTTGTTGTTTTCCTGATTTTGACTTTGTTTTTCCAAGTTAACACTGAAAGCAAGTAACCTAATTTATGTGCTACCAAGCATATCTGTGTTGGGAGAAATAACCCCATAAATAAATATCTTATTGGCTTTACCCAAGAGCACAACTAAATTATTGTCAGCAGCTGTGTCTGGTGTGAATGAACTACATTGCCCACAATACCTTGCAAATCATATAGAAATATGCACTTGCCAAGAGTGTGAAGATTCTCACCCAGGCAGCCGTCTGACAATACCCATATAAAGACTATAGGAGTTGATTGACAATGAGCATACTGGCTTGGAAGATTTTCCTACCAAAAGCATCCAAGGTCCTGCATTCTCTTCCTGGAGGAGCAGAGGAGTGTCTTTTCGCACTCTTTATCCTTTTCATAGCTGACTCCACCACAATAGAATGGTGAGGAAGCTGTGTTTTATGAAAACCAGGACAAGGAGGGACACGGTACATAGTGTCCAATCTACGAGAATGAGGAGAGATAGTGAGAGGAGTCTCCCATAAGTCAATCATGTGATCATAAAGAATCTCATGAATTGGCAAGGTGACTGCCTCCTTAGGAGCCTTAGAATAACCTAAAATATCTAACTTTTTAGCTCTAGGCTCTGATTCAGAGGTTACTGAAATAGAAAGCCATTTAGCCACTTCTCTTATGAAGTCTTGAAAGGACAAGTCCTCTGGAGGAGACGTTCTTCTTTTTGGAGAAGGCGGCTCTTCAGGAAGGGCTATGGATACTTCAGCAGACTCCTCCGATGCATCAGAATCTTCAGAGGAATCAAAGTATCGACTGTCAGGGTGCTCTTCCAAAGCTTGATACGCGTACCGAGCGGTATCGGCATCGGGCGTCATCGGTACCGGTTCGGTACCGATGGGCATCTCTGGACAGGGAACCGCTGCAGTCGGCATCCTGGTCGATGTCGATGCAGTCGGTACCGGTACCGACACTGGTGCCGGTACCGGAGCTGATACCGACAACGGAGTTTGTTGTGGTATCAGCGGCATCGCAGCTTGAATGAAGGCCGTGATAGCCTGCTGCATGGATAGGACATTCTGATCCATCGACGCCATGAATGCCTGGAATTCGGTACCGGAAGGTTGCGCCGGTACCCCAGAGCATTCTAATAGGTGATCGGTCGAAGCCATGCCATCGATGTCAACCTGTAACCCCATAGGTGGAGCTTTGGAAGCCGGAGCTTCCCGCCGGGGTTGTTTTGCCGGTGCAGGATCGAGGGCAAGCCCGGAGGCATCTCAATGCTTGGAAGGAGATCTACCCTTCGAGGACCAGCTGGATTTATGTTTGGTTACCCGAGATCCATGGGAGGAAGAAGCAGCCCTGGAAGAAGTCAATGCCACTGAAGCTGCATCAGAGGGAAACAGCACATGGAGTTTGGCTGCTCGGTTCTGTAACCCTCGTTTGGACATCAAGGAGCAGGACGAACAATCCAAAATGGAGTGGTCAGGACCCAAACATTTAAGACACCATTCATGGGTGTCGGTAACAGAAATAGTACCGCTGCACTTGGTGCATTTTTTAACCCGGAGACTGGTTTTTCCATGAGGAAAATTCTTTGTGAGGCCTAAGGCCCAAAAGAGGAAAAACACACTAAGTGAGGGAAAAATATGTTTGTTTGTTTTTTTTTATAAGAAAAGAAAGAAAGACCGGCGGTACCGGTCTGACGTCGGGGAAGGCAGACGCGCGACCAAAGAAATAAAATAAAACAAAGAACTTCTTCAGCGGTGGCAGGAACATGACCTGCTGGCTCCGCGGCAAAGAAGAACTGGGGAGAGGCGGTTAGGAAAGGCGGGAAGGCAGCGCGCAGGCGCTGTGAGATGCTCCCAAAAGCTTTCCTTTTTGGGAAGCTGGGGAGCGTTCCCGCGCAGGCTCCGTCGGTACCGACGTACCCATATGTGAAGACTCATTCCTGCTTGTTCCTGGAGATATCATATGACTGCAACTCCAAGGGGAGGAGGGAGGGTTGTGAGGACTGATTCCTGCTGCTCCTGGAGAACACTTGTTACAGGTAACTACTCTTTCTCCAGGACCAAGCAGGAAGTCAGTCCTCACATATGGGACTCCCTAGCTCAGGGCTACCAGAGGACCCAAACTGAAATAATGAGCTCCCTCTAGAGCCTCAGCATGCAAGAACAGAATCTTCTCTGATAACGCCCCCGAAAGGTAGCCCAACACCAGGGCCGGAGGGTAGGAGTTGCCTAGACCCCAAAGAGATTATGGAGTACCGCTTGCCCGAAAGCACTGTCCCTGCGGGACTCCCTCTCAAGGCAGTAGTGGGCCGCAAAATTCTGGCTTGAAGACCAAGTAGCGGCCCGGCAGATGTCTGCCAACGGAACAGAGCGGAGATGAGCCACTGATGCAGCCTTCGCCCTGACACGGTGAGCCATAACTCTACCCTGCAATGAGGCCAGCTGCCCTGTAAGCCCAGGCGATGCAGTCAGCTACCCATATGGACAAAGTACGCTTGGAGACAGCCAACCCCAACTTATTGTGGTCATAAGAGACGAAGAGCTGAACCGCCCTCCGGTGCTCCCGCGTATGGTCAAGATAGAAGGACAACGCCCTCCTACAGTCCAGGGTATGCAAGACTATCTCAGCCCGGCTAGCATGAGGCCTGGAAAAGAAAGTCAGAAGAACCACCTCCTGATTGAGGTGGAAGGAGGAGACAACCTTTGGAAGGAACTTAGGGTGAGTCCATAAGACTACCCTGTTCCTATAGAACCTAGTATATGCCGTTTCTGATACTAGGGCCTGAAGCTCTCTCTCGCCTTGCTGAGGTAAGGGCTACCAGAAATAGCGCTTTCCAGGATAGAAAACGCAGAGGGCAAGTAGCCATAGGTTCAAATGGTGGGCAAGTAAGCCATTGCAAGACCACATTTAAATCCCATTCAGGGGCAGGTGGACGCACTGGAGGCTTAAGCAAAAGTAGGCCTCTCAGGAAGCGAGCCACCAAAGGATGGCCAGATAGAGACTGGCCCTCCACCTGTGAGCAGTGTGCTGAAAGAGCACTAAGATGAACTCTAATAGAATTGGACTTAAGGCCTAGGTTGGACAGGTGAAGCAAATACTGCAGCACCACTGGTAACAGGCATGAGAAGGGATTCTCGTTGTGTTGAGTACACCAGGTAGAGAATCTACACCACTTAAGGGCATAAGACTTTCTGGTGGACTGCCTCCTAGAGGCCAAGACTACGTCCTCCACTTCCCTAGGCAGTAGTAAAGGCGCTAGGACTACCCTTTCAGCAGCCAGGCCATCAAATTGAGGGACTGGAGATTGGGGTGCAAGAGAGATCCCTGCTCCTGAGACAGGAGATCGGGTTGCGTCCCCAGAGGAAGAGGAGTGTCCACCGCTAGTTGCAACAGTAGTGGGAACCAGGGTTGCCTTGGCCACCTGGGGGCCACCAGAATCACTGAGGTCTTGTCCCGGATCACCATGAATAGTGTCTTGGACATTAGAGGCGTGGGAGGAAACGCATATAGGAGGTCTGTAGACCATGGAATGAGAAACGCATCCGCTGCTACTCTGAGAGAATGCAGTTGTCTGGAACAGAACCTGGGAAGTTGACGGTTCAGAGAACTGGCAAAGAGATCTATGGTTGGAAGACCCCATCGCAGGAAGATCTGTTGAACCACAAAAGGATTCAACTGCCATTCGTGGGGCTGCAGGATCCTGCTCAATCTGTCTGCCAGGTAATTCTCCTGACCTGGGACATAGACCGCTTTGAGAAGAATGCCATGACTGACTGCCCATGAGCATAGCTTCTGCGCTTCCAGACAGAGGTCGGGACCCTGTGCCCCCTTGTTTGTTCACATAGAACATAGCAACTTGGTTGTCCGTCTGCACCAAGACGGACTGGCGAGAGATGAAATGGGAGAAAGTTCTCAGGGCTAAGCGGATAGCTCTCAGCTCTAAGAGATTGATCTGCTGTGCAGCCTCCCAAGGAGTCCACAGGCCTTGAGTACATGCCCCTTGGCAATGTGCACCCCAACCTTGAAGAGAAGCATCAGTTGTCAGCACCTGAGAGTGTGGAGGTACCTGAAAAGATTCGGAAGATGAAACCACCACTGCAGGGAAGACTGTAGTAGGCTGGACACCCTCACTTTGTCCGGGAGGCTTCCTGTGGCCTGGTGCCACTGAGTCCTGAGGCCCCATTGAGCTGGCCTCATGTGTAGACGGGCATTTGGAGTTACATGGACCGTGGATGCCATGTGGCCTAAGAGCCTCAGGAATTGTCTGGCGGAGACCAGAGAATTGCTGTAGAATAGCCTGGCTAGATCCATTAATCTGTGGGCCCTGTCCACTGGTAGAAAGGCCTTTACCTGAAAGGTGTCCAGTCGAGATCCTATGAATTCCATGTTCTGGGAGGGGTGCAAACTGCGAAGTTTATGACAAACCCAAGGTGATGAAGCAGAGCGACAGTGCGAAGAGTGGATTGATTGGCCTCTTGCGGGGATTGACCCCTGATGAGCCAATCGTCCAGATATGGAAAGACAAAGAGGCCTTGAACCCTGAGGTAGGCTGCTACCACTGCCAGGCACTTGGTGAATACCATGGGGGCGGATGTAAGGCCAAAAGGCAGTACTCTGTATTGATAATGGTTTCCTCCCACTACAAATCTGAGATATTGCCTGTGGTCTGGATGAATAAGGATGTGAGTATAAGCATCCTTTAGGTTTAAGGAGCACAGTCAATCTCCCTGCTGGAGGTAGGGCAGCAGGATTCCAAGGGTAAGCATCTTGAACTTTTCCCTCTCCAGGAACTTGTTCAGTTTCGCAAGTCTAGGATGGGTCTGAGGCCTCCTGTTCTCTTTGGTACCAGAAAGTACCTGGAATAGAAGCCCTGACCTCTCAGGTGGGGGGGCACCGGTTCCACTGCCTGTTCCTTCAGAAGACCTGCCAACTCCTGCAGGAGTAAGTCCCTGTGCAGAGGGAGACTGGGAGGTTCCCCTGGAAAATAGGAGGGGGGTACCTGGCGGACACCACACTTAAACTGCGTGGGAGAAAGGCCCAGCAATCTACTTCTGTATCTTGCCATGAAAACCCAATGCATAGTTACAACAAAACAAATTGTGCTATGGTGCTGGAAGATGAGACCCCCAGGTCGGAAGGCACTCAACTAGCTCCTGGGGAAGAGCTGAAGACTTTTCAGTGTAAAGCCAGCATTTATGATGTGGTTGGATCAAAGCCCTCGGTAAGTCTGACTGCTGATGTAGCTGTGCATGAAATGAGAGTCAGAAGCTGTAAAGATGTCTTACACATTGGAACATGGAACGTACGAAGCATGAACCAAGGGAAGTTGGAGGTGGTCAAGAATGAAATGGAACATGTACAACTTGATCTGTTGGGTGTCAGCAAACTGAAATGGACTGGCATCGGGCACTCTGCATCAGATGATCACATGGTCTACTATGCTGGACATGAAAGACAAAGAAGAAATGGTGTTGCATTTATAATAAAGAAGAAACTTGCAAGAACTGTAATGAAATACAATGCAGTCAGCGAACGCTTAATCTCTATTCGTCTACGAGGATTGCCTATCAACACAACTATAATTCAAGTATATGCCCCAACAACAGCTGCAGAAGAGAATGAAATTGAAGAGTTCTATGAACAAGTACAAGCTGAAATTGACAGAACATGCAAACAGGATATCCTGATAGTCATGGGTGACTGGAACGCAAAAGTTGGCAACAAAGAAGGCAAAAATATGGACTTGGCAACAGAAACGAAGCTGGAGAAAGACTGATAGAATTCTGCAAGACAAATGATCTATTCATCTCAAACACCTTCTTCCATCAACACAAGCAGCGACTGTACACATGGACTTCACCCAATGGATTGTATAAAAAATCACATTGACTACATCTGTGGAACTCAACGATGGAAAAGCTCTGTAACATCAACAAAGACAAAACCTGGAGCTGACTGTGGTACAGATCATGAAGTACTAGTATGCAAACTCAAGCTAAAGTTGAAAAAGAGCAAACCACTCATGAATGCAGCAAAATATGACCTTGAGAATATACCACTGGAATTTAAAGACTGCCTGCAAAATTGATTTGCTGCTTTAGATACAAATGACAGAGCTCCAGAAGAGTTATGGAATGACATCAAGAAGGTTGTGCTGGAAGAAAGCGAGAAGTCTCTACAAAAGGTGAAAAAACAAAAACAGCCAAAATGGATGACGGAAGAAACTCTGAAAATTGCCCAGAAACGCAGAGAAGCTAAAGCCAGAGGAGAAAGAAAGACAATTGCAAAACTCAACAGAGATTTCCAATGTGCAAGACAGGACAAGGAAAAGTACTACAATGACACTTGCAAGGAAATAGAAGCAGAAACTATTAGAGGAAGAACAAGATCGGCTTTCCTAAAGCTACGAGAGTTAAAGAAAAAGTTCCAGCCTCGAAATGGAATGTTACAAGATGCTCAAGGTTCTATGTTGAATGATGCTGAGAAGATCAAGAAAAGGTGGAAGGAATATACAGAGTTTTTATATGATAAAAATCAAGTGGACCAACAGCCGTTTCAACCTGTACCTTATGATCGAGAACCATTGGTGATAAAAGAAGAAGTTGAAGCAGCATTGAAAGCCTTATCAAAGAACAAAGCACCAGGCATTGATAGCATTCCCATAGAAGTATTACAGCAATCTGATGCTGCTGTTACCATACTTAGAAGGCTCTGCCAAGAAATATGGAAGACAACATCATGGCCAACTGACTGGAAAAGATCTGTGTTTATACCAATACTAAAGAAAGGTGATCCAACTGACTGTGGACATTATCGCACAATCGCTCTGATCCCACATGCCAGCAAGATTCTAATGAAGATTATTCAAAAGAGACTACAACCATACCTGGAACAAGAACAACCATACCTGCAAGCAGGGTTCAGGAAAGGGCGAGGAACGAGAGACATCATTGCGGATGTGAGATGGATCCTTGAAAAGACTAAAGAATACCAAAAGGATATCTATTTGTGTTTTATCGACTATAGCAAGGCTTTTGACTGTGTAAACCATGAGAAACTCTGGGCTACATTAAGAAGCATGGGTATACCAGAACACCTGATTGTTCTCTTGCACAATCTGTATATTGATCAAGAAGCAACAGTTCGAACGGAACAAGGAGAAACAGAATGGTTTAAAATAAGCAAAGGTGTAAGACAAGGATGCATACTTTCCCCCTACCTGTTTAATTTATATGCAGAACAAATCATCAGAGAAGCAGGATTGTATGAAGACAACAGAGGTGTGAAGATTGGTGGAAGACTGATCAACCTTCGCTATGCTGATGATACCACATTACTGGCTGAAAGTGAAAATGATCTGAAACATTTGCTTCACACAATCAAAGAACAGTCTCAAAATGGGCCTGCACCTTAATGTAAAGGAGACAAAGATCATGACAACTGGCATAATCAACAGGTTCATCGTTGAAGGAGAAGAAATTGAAATTGTGAACAACTTTAACCTACTTGGATCAGCTATCAATAAAGAAGCAACAAGCAGTCAAGAAATCAGGCGCATTGCTCTTGGCAGAATGGCTATGAAAGACCTAGATAAGCTTCTCAAGAGCAGAGATGTCTCTCTCCATACAAAGATTCGACTTGTTCAAGCCATGGTATTTTCAACAACATCATATGGATGTGAAAGCTGGACAGTGAAAAAGACAGACAGGAAGAAAATTGATGCCTTTGAATTATGGTGCTGGCGGTGAATACTGTGTATACCATGGACTGCCCGAAGAACAAACCAGTTGGTACTAGAGGAGATCAAACCTAAGCTTTCTTTAAAAGCTCAGATGACAAACTTTGACTTTCATACTTTGGACACATCATGTGAAGAGGGAGATCATTAGAGAAAGACATCATGCTTGGCAAGATAGAAAGTCAAAGCAAAAGAGGAAGGTCAGCAATGAGATGGATCGATACAATAACAGCAGCTACGAGTACCAGTCTGTCAACAATGAGCCGCCTGACTGAAGACCAAACACAATTTAGGATAGCTATCCAGAGGGTCGCCATGAGTCGACTCCGACTCAACGGCACTTAACACCACCACCACCTGGTGGAAGTGGAGGAGATAGCCCTTCTGGACTATACTTAGAACCCAGGTATCCCTTGTGACTGCTGACCACCTGTGGGTGAACAGGGCCAGCCTGCCTCCAGTGCTGATAGGGGCCAGCTGAGGAGGAGAGGCTATGCCATTGCAGTCAAAATCCCCCTCCCTGCTGAGCAGGAGCCGGAGTAGGAGGCTTGGGGGACTTCTGCCTACGGGACCCATGACCCTGCCCCTGGGCCTGCTGACCCTGTTGGGGAGCTACAGAGGCCTGATAATGAGGGTACTGTTTTATAGGCAGATGACTTCCTCGGGTAAAAGGTCTTTTTTCCCGAGCCCCCCTTCTTCTGAGAAGGGGCAGAGGTTTTTCTGGACAGCCTTGTTCGGGTAAGAGTCTCGGTCTTGAGTTCTGCAGCCTTGTCAGCCATAGGCTTGCCAAAGAGGTTTTCACCTCGGCAGGGGACATCGACCAACTTGACCTGCACCCATGGCTCGAGGTCCGATGACTGTAGCCAAGCCTGACGGCATGCACCAATGCCGGCCACGGCTACTTGGGCCGAAGCCTCGAAGCCATCATAGGCTGCTCGAGATATAAACTTCGAGCACTCACGAATACCCGAGGACAGAGCATTGAACCTCTGCAAAGGTTCCTCGGAGAGACCAGCAGAGAACCCGGCAATATCCTTTGCCAGGTCTCGAAGGTACATGCCCATGTACAGCTGGTAGGTCTGGACACAGCAAGCAAGCATAGAGCCCTGGAAGCACTTCTTACCGAGGGCATCCAGGTTCCGAGCCTCCCGGCTGGGAGGCACCGAGGAGTGCATCTTCTGACTCTTCAGACGATGCATGGCCGATTCCACAACCATGGAGTGGTGCAGTAATTGTGCATTTTGGAACCCGGGGCTCTTGCGGACTCGATAGATGGAATCGACCCGCTTGCTTAAAACCGGCGTCGATGATGGCACCTCCCACAGCGGAAGAGCAACCTTTCCACCATCGGAGGAACCGGAACAGTAAAGGTCTCCTTCGGAGAAGAGTCATACTGTAGGGCCTCAAGCTCCTCGGCTCGAGGCTCCTCCTCGGGATCCGCGGGGAATGCCAAAGCCGTGGCCATGTCCCGCACGAAGTCCGAGAACTGGGTATCCTCTAGGGGGGGCCTTCTCCGAGGCTCGTACTTGGGCGAGTCCGAAGGAACGCACAGAGTCCGAAAGGTGTCGGGCAACTCCTCATCCTCCGTCTCCCAGCCGGACTACTCGGAGGAGGAATCGAGCGGCTCCGGTCGGGCAGGCATCGATGCCATCCGCCCCGATGCCGAGAGTACCGGCGTCGACGACTTCAGTCCCGAACGGGAGGCCGAGGGGGACCTTGACCGAAGATCGACTCGAGCTCGCATGGACTCGAGGATCGGCTCAGCCTCCGGGTCGACTTGGACGTGGATGTCCCGGTGGTCGGGGCAGATGCACCGGTGAGACCGGCGATCAGTGCCCGCTGCTGTTCCATGAAGGCAGCCAAGCTGCTCTCCAAGGCCGCCAACCTGAGTCCGAGCTCAGGAGACTCAGCAGCCCCCGACTCGGGGCCCGACGTCGCCGGGCCAGACGTCAGCTCCCCTGGAGGTGAGTCCACGAGGACTACATTACTCATGTGACCTGGGGACTCCATCGCCACACGAGGTTGTTTTTGCAGGCCTCTCCGACTCCGAAGACCCGGGACGGCGCTCGGGGCTATGAAACTTGTCCCTCGAGGAGCCAAGTGCGTCCACCGACGCCGCCCTCGTGGGTTTTTTCTTCTTACAATGCTCCCACGAGGGAGACCCCTTTCACAGGAGCCTCGACGCTGCTCGGGGCCTCTGACGAGGTACGGGCCCTACCGGACGCGGAGTCAGAGAAGATTCTTTCCTTTTGGTGCTGCCGACTCCTTAACGCCTTAGAGGACATCTTCCCACACGGACCACAGATCATCGGGTCATGATCAGGTCCGAGGCACCGGAGGCAGCAGTCATGTGTGTCAGTGAGAGAGATAAGTTTCTTACACCGATCACACTTTTTAAACCCGCTGGCAACCATCGCAGAAAAAAGGACCCCTGCAAGGACAAAAGACAGGGGTGCCAGTGAAAAAAAGAAAAAATGGCACGAACGCTAGTCACTAAGGACAAAAACTGGAAAAGAGATCCGGACTCGATACCGATGTATCGGGCCCAGACGGCAAAGGGAAACTGGCGTCAAACCGAAGAAAAAACAGGTTAACGCAGAGAAAATCAACTTCTTCCTCGGGTGAAACGAATATACATCCGTCAGGCTCCGTGGAAAAAAGACTGAGCAAGATGGCACCCTTGGGCGGGAAGGGGACCGCGCAAGCACGCTGCATTCCCAAAGGCTTTCTATGAAAGCTGGGAAAATGCTCCGCACGGGGCTCTGTCAGCGCCGGCGTCACCCATATGTGAGGACTGACTTCCTGCTTGGTCCTGGAGAAACACACACTCCCAGTGTCTTAAGGAAAGCTGTTACTACCACAAGACATTTGGTAAAGACTCGAGTGCTGAGGTTAGGCCAAAAGGCAGTACTCAGTACTGAAAGTGCTGCCCCCTCTAGAATGAATCCGAGATACAGTCTGTAGGGTGGATGTATCTATGTAGGTACATGCATCCACATAGCCAATCTCCTTTGTGAAGATAGGGGAGCAGGCTGCCCAGAAAAATCATTTTGAATTTTTCTTTGATCAGATATGTATTCAGATCTCTTAGGTCTACGATGGGATGGTGTCCCCCTGTTTTCTGGGGGGGGGGGGGGGGATAGAAACAGGAAATACCTGGAATAAAACCCCCGACCTCTTTGCTCTGGTGGCATGAGCTTGACCACAAGATCTGACACGAGGGCAGAAATTTCTCTTTGAAGTAGTTCCCAATGCCGAAGGTCCATGGATTGATCTCTCGGTTGGCAATTTAGAGAGGTGTTGAATAGATGGAATTTATAATAGTTTTGGATAATTTAAAAAACCCAAGTGTCTGAGGTTACCAGGGGCCACCTTTGAGCAAAAAGAGTCAGCCTCCCCTCTGACAAGAGTCCTGTAGAGGGCTATGCTCTTCAGAAAGCAGTGAAAATCCACTCCAGGTTTTGCATGAGAAACAGGCTAGGCCTTCTGAGGCTTCTCTCGCTTCACTTGTGCTCAAGAAGCCTCTATCAATTGGGCATAGTGGGAACCAGGAAGGTACCTATAGCTGCGAGAGTAAAACGTCTCTTTTCTGGTTACCAACCTGAAATCTCCTGCGGTAGGAGGCCGGCTCAGATGTGCGCCCTGAGAGATTTCTAAGGACAACACTGCTTTTCGATGAAGTCAGCCTTCTTTTTTATTTTTTTCTCCAAAGAGATTCTCTCTTTGGTACGGTACATCGGCAAATTTGTCCTGCACCAACTGTTCCAGATCAGAGGCCCAGAGCTAGGCAAGTCTCCAGGCACCAATACCAATTGCAGAAGCTCACAATACCATTTCAATATCATAAGTCACTTGGACCATGAACTTCGAACAGTCCTTACTATCTTTCATAAGGGAACAATACTGCTCCAGTCTCTCTGGAGAGGGATATTGGGACAGATCAGCATTGCCACTCATGTCCTTCAAAAACATGTCCATGTAGAGCTGGTAAGTGGCCATGCGAGCCGCAAGCATGGAACTCCAGAAAAAACTTCTCCCAAAAGAGTAATGTTCGAGCTTCTCTCTCTGGGGGCGCAGAGGAGTGTGTCTTGGAACTTTTAGACTTCTTAATGGCAGATTCCACCACCAAGGAATTGTGTGGAAGCTGAGGCTTCTAGAACCCAGGAGTCTCAGCCTGAATCGCTCTCCTGCCCTTTGGGGATCAGGAGCTCCTTTGGGAGCATTGATGCACCAATGACTTTCTAGGCTTCAAGGGATTTTCGGACCCTGATGCACTAGATAGAAAGATCAGCCGGGCAGGCACCGGTGTGGAGGCCCTTCGATGCCTCTCCCACAGGCAACTTTTGCTTCTCAAGAATAGACTGCACTGTTGCAGAAGTCAATGCAGCAGACATCAAGGCACTGACATGCTGTATCGTGACAGCATCGTGATGTGTTTGAGAGTCCTTAGAAGGCATTCCTCCATGGTGGCTGTCTCCGAAGGCTGCAGGGACCCATCAGCCAATGTTCCCAGAATCTGAGAGTGTGTATCAACTGCTTGGTCTCGACATATAATAGGATGGCACTGCCCCTCAGATGTCCTGGAGGAATAGCAACATCCTATTGTACCTTTCGTCTTATACCTCCCTACATACCTCCCCAGAAACTCCATTCTTCTGGCAAACTGCTTCTATCTCTGCCCTTCTCTTCTATTGCTAACTCCTGACTTTGCTCCTTTCACCTTGCTGACCCTTATATGCCTGGAACCAAGTACCCAACTCTATGTCAGGCGCCATCTCTGGCCCTTTTCAAATCCAGGCTGAAAACAACTCTTCGCTGGCGCATTCGGATCTTAACTCATCTGATATCCTTTTTGTTTCCTTACCATTCCCCCTAGATGTATCCCTATCTACACCTACTGTGTTGTCTATCTTGAATAGAATGCAAGCTCCGTGAGCAGGGACTGTCTCTTACATGTCTGTGCTGCGCATGACTTGTGGTGCCATACAAATGCTCAGTAGTAATAATAGTAATATGGGAGGATGAGCTCTACTCACTTTGGGGCTGCTTAGAGGAGCACTCCTGCAAAGCCTCTCTACATTCAATGAGCTTAGACATTGATGCACTAGAGTTTCCACTCAATGTGCAGTGTGATTACCCTTTGGTGTCGAAGATGAAGATGAATCCTCCTTCACCTTCAGGCAAACAATGATCGATAGCTGATGCTCCGGGGTACTAAGGGTGCTAGGCTCCAAGCAGGCTCGAGGGCTCCTCAATGTCAATGCACCCCCAACATCCGATGTAGCTATCAATGCCATTGAGACTGATGCAGTTGATGCCAAAAGATCAGACTTGAGTGCAAAAGATGAATTTGGGTTGCTTCTCTCAACCCTTGAGCTGTCTTCTGTACACAATTTACAAGAAAACGGCTGATGATCAGGTTCCAGGCACTGAAAACACCAGTTATGAGTATCTGTGAAGGATATGGTCCTTGAGAACCTGGAACATTTCTTAAACCAGCTGGCAAGTTTATGTGACATGTCAGCCGGAAAAATAGCTTAACTGAAATCAAGCCACTCGATTTTGAAAAAAAGAACTAGTTAGATACACGCCCGAAGCACCAACACCTAAGGGAGCAACAGTGCAGAGGAAAAACGTAGTTACTCACCTTTAACAGGTGTTCTTCGGGGACAGCAGGAATCAGTCCTCACATATGGGTGACGTTGGAACCGATGGGAGCCCTTGTGGAAGCATCCCCCCAGCTTTCAAAGAAAGCCTCTGGGAGATGCCACTATGCATGCGTGGTCCCCTTCAAGCCCAAGGGTGTTATCTTGCTCAGTCATATGACATTGCTAAAAGACAGCAAAAATAAAAAAACGGTAAAGGAGCAACTCCAAGGGGAGGAGGGAGGGTTGTGAGGACAGATTACTGCTGTCCCCGGAGAACAACTGTTACAGGTGAGCAACTATGATTTCTCCAGGAGCAGCAGGAATCAGTCCTCACATATGGGTGTCATCGGCGCCGATGAAGCCCCAGCGGAGCATTTCCCCAGCTTTCCATGAAAGCCTTTGGGAATGCTGGCATGCATGCGCGGTTCCCTTCCCACCTAATGGTGCCATCTTACCTCAAATGACATAGCTAAGAACAGCACACAAAAATGTAAAAACAAACTATGTACAACTGCAACTCCAAGGGGAGGAGGGAGGGTTGTGAGGACTGATTGCTGCTGCTCCTGGAGAACACCTGTTACAGGTGAGTAACTACTCTTTCTCCAGGACCAAGCAGGAAGTCAGTCCTCACATATGGGTGACTCCCTAGCTCTGGGCTACCAGAAACCCAGGCTGAACAAGAGAACTCCCTCTAGTCACAGCATCAAAGAAAGGCTTTTCAAGGACACAACCTCCACTGGTAGCCCAACAGAGGGCAGGAGTTGACTAAACCTCAAAGAGATTCCGGAGTACTGCTTGGCCAAAAGCACTGTCCCTACGGGACTCCCTCTCCAGACAGTAATGGGCCGCAAAAGTCTGGCTTGAAGACCAAGTTGCAGCCCTGCAGATGTCTACCAAGGGCACAGAGCGGAGATGAGCCACTGAGGCAGCCACTGCCCTGACACGATGGGCCGTAACCTGACCCTGCAAAGGAAGGTCAGCCGCCTTGTAAGCCCAGGTGATACAGTCAGCCACCCAGATGGACAAGGTTGGCTTAGACACAGCCAGCCCCAACTTATTGGGGTCAAAGGAGACGAAGAGCTGAGTAGCCCTTCTATGTCCCTGCGTACGGTCAAGGTAGAAGGACAAGGCCCTCCTACAGTCCAGGGTATGCAGGACTGCTTCAGCCTGGCTAGAATGAGGCCTAGGGAAGAATGTTGGAAGAACCACCTCCTGGTTGAGGTGGAAAGAGGAGACAACCTTGGGGAGGAACTTTGGATGAGTCCTAAGGACTACCCTGTTCCTATAAATCCTGGTGTAAGGCCTATCACAGACCAGGGCCTGAAGCTCACTCACTCACCTAGCCGAAGTGAGGGCTATCAGGAAGAGAGTCTTCCAGGAAAGGAAGCGTAGAGGGCAAGTAGCCATTGGCTCAAAGGGTGGCCGAGTCAGTTGCTGCAAGACCACATTCAGCTCCCACTCAGGAGCAGGACGACGGATGGGGGGCATGAGCAAAAGCAAGCCCTGAGAAAGCGGGACACCAAGGGGTGACCTGACAGAGAACGTCCCTCCACCAGTGAGTGGTGAGCTGCTAGAGCTGAGAGGTGGACCCGAACAGAATTGGACTTAAGTCCCTGATTTGATAAGTGAAGTACTGAAGCACTACTGGCACAGTACAGGAGAAAGGATCCTCTGTACGTATCTGACACCACACAGAAAACCTCTTCCATTTGAGGGCATAGGTTTTCCTAGTGGACTGTTTCCTAGAGACCAGGACAACCTCCTCAACTTCCTGAGGTAGGCCCCAGGGAGCCAAAACTACCCTTGCAGCCTCCAGGCCATCAAATTGAGAGATTTGAGATTGGGGGTGCAGAAGGGAACCCTTCTCCTGTGAGAGAAGGTCGGGCTGCAACCCCAGAGGTAGTGGGGAATCCACTGCCAGCTGAAGCAAAAGGGGAAACCAAGGCTGCCTCGGCCATCTGGGAGCTACCAGCAGGACCGAGGCCTTGTCCTGAAGAGTCTTGAAAAGAGTTCGGGCCACCAAGGGCGTGGGAGGAAACGCATACAGGAGGCCCTGAGACCAGGACATCAGAAAAGCATCTGGTGCTATCCTCAAAGGATGGGGTTGCATGGAGCAGAACTTGGGCAGTTGCTTGTTCAGCGGACTGGCAAAGAGATCTATCCAAGGGAGACCCCACTTCAGGAAGATCTTCTGAACGACCAAGGGATGCAGCTGCCACTCATGGGGCTGCAGAATTCTGCTCAACTGGTCGGGCCAGGCAGTTCTCCTGGCCTGGAAGGTACACCGCCTTGAGAAGCATGTTGTGCTTTAGGGCAAAGGAACAGAGGTCTTGAGTCTCCCGACAAAGGAGCTTTGACCCAGTCCCGCCCTGTTTGTTCACATAAAACATGGCTACCTGGTTGTCTGTTTGAATTAAGACTGAACGGTGAGCTAGGGCCGGAGAAAAAGTCTTGAGAGCTAAGCGGATAGCTCGAAGTTCTAGGAGGATTGATCTGTTGGGCTGCCACCCAGGGAGTCCAGAGGCCTTGAGTGCACTTGTCCAGACAATGAGCACCCCAGCCCCGCAGAGAGGCGTCAGTGGTGAGGACCACCGAGTATTCTGGCATTTGGAAGGGCATCCCCTTCAGCAGATTGGGTGGATGGAGCCACCAGTTGAGGGAGGCCAAAAGGGGTCTGGATACCCTCATCCTGTCTCTTAGGCGGCCTGTGGCCTGAGACCACTGAGTCCGAAGGCACCACTGTGCAGGCCTCATATAGAGCCTGGCATTGGGAGTCACATGCACTGTCGAAGTCATGTGGCCCAGAAGCCTGAGGCAGAGACTGGTGGAGACCAGGGACCTGTTTAGGAACTGTTTGGCCACATCCATCAGTCTTTGAGCCCTGTCTTCTGGCAAGAATGCCTTTTCCAGTTGAGAATCCAACCATGCCCCTATGAACTCCAAGTTCTGGGAGGGGAGCAAAGTGGACTTTGCGAAGTTTATGACAAAGCCCACGTTTTGAAGCAGAGCAATGGTTCTGAGGGTGGCTTGTCTGGCCTCCAGGGACGTCTGACCCCTGATGAGCCAGTCGTCCAGACAGGGAAAGACAAAGATGCCTTGATTTCTCAGGTAGGCCGCAACCACTGCCAGGCACTTGGTAAAGACCCTGGGAGCGGAGGTCAGGCCAAAGGGCAGTACTCTGTACTGATAATGGTTTCCTCCCACAATGAACCTGAGGTACTTTCTGTGGTCTGGATGAATGAGGATGTGAGTGTATGCATCCTTTAGATCTAAGGAGCATAGCCAATCTCCCTGCTGGAGGTAGGGCAGAAGTGTTCCAAGAGTAAGCATCTTGAACTTTTCTTTTTCTAAGAACTTGAGGTTCCTGAGATCCAGAATGGGTCGAAGGCCACCGGTCCTTTTAGGTACCAGGAAATACCTGGAGTAGAATCCGTGACATTGCAAGTGGGGAGGCACAGGCTCCACCGCCCTGTCCACCAACAGACCTTGGAGCTCTCGAAGGAGAAGGTCTGTGTGCAGGGGAGGCCTCAAGGGCTCCCCTGGGAAGTAAGGAGGCGGCAGTTGATGAAAATGCAGGGCATAGCCCTTTTGGACTATGTCCAGCACCCAACTGTCAGTGGTAATGAGAGGCCACTGGTGGGCAAAGAGTACAAGGCGACCGCCTGTGCAGGGCTGGGAAAGCAGGGACGGAGTGGCTACGCTCAAGGAGTCAAAATCCCCCACCCTGCTGAGTGGTAGCAGGGGCCTGAGGCTTGGGCATTCTCTGCCTACGGGGCCCATTAAACTAGCCCTTGGCTTGCTGACCCTGGGGGGCAGCTTGGGCAGCCTGATACTGAGGGTACTGTTTGTAGGCAGTGCCCTTCCTCGGGTAAAAAGACTTTTTACCCAAGCCCTTCTTCTTATGTGAAGGAGCAGAGGTCTTCCTCGACAGCCTTGTCCGGTAAGGTGCTCGGTCTCGAGCTGAGCGGCCTTCTCGGTCACAGGTTTGCCAAAAAGGTTCTCACCTCGGCAGGGGACATCGACCAACTTGTCCTGAACCCATGGCTCAAGGTCCGATGACTGCAGCCACGCCTGGCATCAAGCCGCGATGCCAGCAGCCGCAACTCAGGCCAAAGCCTCGAAGCCATCGTAGGCGGCGCAGGAAATGAACTTGGAGCATTCCCGAATCCCCGAGGACAAGATCTTAAATCTCTACAAAGGTTCCCCGGAGAGACCAGCAGAGAATCCGGCCAACTCCTTGGCCAGGTCCCGCAAGTACATGCCCATGTACAGCTGGTAAGACTGGACACGGCAAGCAAGCATAGACCCCTGGAAGCACTTCCTACAGACGCCATCGAGGTTGCGGGCCTCCCTGCCGGGGGGCACCGCAGAGTGCATCTTCTGGCTCTTCAGACGATGCATGGCCGATTCCACAACCATGGAATGGTGTGGTAGCTGTGCTTTCTGGAAACCAGGGCTTTTGCGGAGCCGATAGATGGAATCGACTCGCTTGCTCAGAACCGGCGCCGAGGCCGGTGCCTCCCACATCCGGAAGAGGAGCCGTTCCAGCATCGGAGGAACTGGGACAGTAAAGGCCTCCTTCGGAGGAGAGTCGTACTGCAGAGCATCAAGCTCCACGGCTCGAGGCTCTTCCTCGGGATCGGCAGGGATAGCCAAGGCAGCGGCCATATCCCGAACGAACTCCGAGAACCTAGTGTCCTCCGGAGGGGATCTATTCTGGGGCTCAGACGGCAGTGAGTCCGACGGGACGCATCGAGTCTTAAAAGTATCGGGAGACTCCTCGTCCTCCATCTCCCAAGCGGACTCATCCGAGGAGGAGTCAGGGTCTGACCCCGCGGGGCCCCGAGGCACCCGCCCCGACGCCAGGGGTACCGGCGTCGACACCCTCGGTCCCAAACGGAAGGTTGAGGGAGACCTCGACCTAGGCCGATTTCGAGCCATGAGGGTCTCTCGAGTATCGGCTCGGTCTCCGGGGTTGACTTCGAAGTCGACGTCCCGGTGGTCGGGGCAGATGCACCAGACAGGCTGGCCATCAGTGCCCGCTGCTGCTCCATGAAGGCAGACAATCTGCACTCCAAGGCTGTCATCCTGAGACTCAGCTCAGGAGACGCAGCAGCCACCGACTTGGGCCCCAGCGGCGCCGGGCCCGACGTCGGCTCTCTGGGAGGAGAGTCCACGAGGACAACGGGGCTTATGTGTCCAGCAGACTCCGGCTCCACGCGAGGAACTTTGGCAGGCTTCTCTTGGTCCACGGGCCCGGGACGGCGGTCGGGGGTCTTAGACCTGGACCTCGAGGCATCAGGGACCTCCTCCGATGCCGCCCTAGCGAGCCGCTTCTTCCTCTTGCGTTCCCGGTCGGGGGACCCCCTATCCGAGGAGCTTCGACGGCGCTCGGGATCGGAATCCTGAGATGTCGAGGCCTCAGACGAGGTCCGGGCCCGCCCGGAGGCAGAGTCCGAGAAAAACCTTTCCTTCTGATGCTGCCGACTTTTGAGTGCCTTGGAAGACATCTTCCCACATGGCCCACACGACTTGGGGTCGTGGTCAGGGCCGAGGCACCGAAGGAAGCAGTCGTGTGTGTCGGTGAGAGACATAAGTTTCTTACACCGATCACACTTTTTGAAACCACTGGAAGCCTTCAGGGAAAAAAGAGCCCCTGCAAGGTCAAAAGACCGGCCTTCCAGGGAAAAAATGAAAAAAGGGCGCGAATGCCAGCCACGAATGGCAAAAACTGAAAAAGAAATAAACGGGCTCGATACCGGTGTACCGAACCCGGCGGGAGGGGAACCGGCGTCGAACCGGAGAAAAATTGCAAAAAATCGCCGAAGAGAAAATCACTTTTATCCGGGAGAACAGGACACACGTCCAGTGGGCTTCTTGGAAAAAAAGTGACTGAGGTAAGATGGCACCTTTAGGCGGGAAGGGAACCGCGCATGCGTGCCAGCATTCCCAAAGGCTTTCATGGAAAGCTGGGGAAATGCTCCGCTGGGGCTTCATCGGCGCCGATGACACCCGTATGTGAGGACTGACTTCCTGCTTGGTCCTGGAGAATAAGCAGGAAGTCAGTCCTCACGTATGGGACACCCAGCTATAGGCTACCAAAACCCCATAGCAAAATTATGGGCTCCCTCACAGCAGCAATTTAGTCCTTGTACACAGACCACAGTAGGACCCCAAGTGTCCGATGAAACCAGCACTCCGTATAGCCTGAACACAGAAAGGTTGGAGGATAGGCGTTGCCTAAACCCTGAAAAGGTTACGGAGCACAGCCTGGCCAAAGGCACTATCCTGTCGGGACTCTCTTTCCAGGTAGTAATGGGCTTCGAAGGTATAGATGAAGGCCAGGTGATGGCCAAAGATCTACTATTGGGACAGAGTGCAAGTTTGCCACTGAGGCCGCCATGGCCCAGACACGGTGCACCGTGTTGCAGCCTTCCAGCAAGAGCCTCTCCTGCTCATAAGTGAAGGCGATAAAGTCCGCCACCTATGTGGACAGAGTATGCTTGGTCACCGCCTCCCCCAGCCTACTGGGGTCGTAGGAGATGAAAAGTTGAGCAGCTTTGCGGTGGCTCTGAATGCACTGGATATAGAAGGACAAAGCCCTCTTACAGTCCAAGGTGTGAAGGACCATCTCCGCCCGACTGGAGTGAGTTCTTAGAAAGAAGGTAGGGAGCACCACTTCCTGGTTGTGATGAAAGGGTGACACTACCTGCGGCAGGAATTTGGGGTGCCCACGAAGCACCACTCTGTTCTTGTAGAACCTGGTATAGGGTGCCTCTGTCACAAGGGCCTGAAGCTTGCTAACTCTGCGATCGGAGGAAAGCGTGACCAGGAAAGCCATCTTCCAAGAGAGGTAGTGGTGGCGGCAGGTAGCCAGAGGTTCGAAGGGTGGGCAAGTGAGCTACCCCAACAACACGTTGGGGTCCCATTCGGTTGCCAGAGGGCGAACCAGGGGCTGCTGCCTCCATTTACCTGCTGTCGCCCTCTGCTGTGATACTACACGCTGTGCCTCTGACTCTGTGTTCTGTCGTCCCTCCAGGTATCTCCCTGCTTGTCCCTCATTGGCTGCCTCCTCCTGCACCCGGAAGACCAGGAAGTGACGCGGTCACACTTCACACGTCCTCGCTCCCCTCCCCTGTGGACAACATTGCTTATTTAAAGAACGTCAGTGCAGCCCTCCGCGCTGCGGAGGAGCGCGCACAAGAAGCAGGTCCTGCTCCTTGGGGCGGGTCCGGGGCGAATTTCCAGACCCCACTCAGTCCATCGTTCCTACCCGTTGCATGTATCCTTGGGCCTGCTCCTACCCCCTCGGTAATTGGTCCACACTTGTTCCTCCTTCACAGTCCCACGTTAAGTGCTGCTCCTCTTCTTTTCCAGGTTCCTTCCTACTGTGTCTTATTATCCTCATTATGTCCGCCATCCCAGTTCACTGGAGTTGGCGGCCCACATCCCCTACACCTGCCCTTTCTGGCCCCCTTGCACGAACTCCTTCCAATTTGATCTACTGCTCTTCCCAACTTGCTCCGGCCCCATCCCCCCCAACGCTTTTATTCCTCCAGCTTGCTCTCCTTAATTGCCGCTCTCTTCACTCAAAGACTACCCTGATCCATGATATCACCTCCCATCACGCTCCTGATCTCTTCTTCCTAATGGAAACTTGGTTAAAGGACGGTGAGGAACCTCTTCTTAACCGCTGTTTACCTCCCAGCTACTCTGCACCATCTACTTCTCGTCAGGGGAGGAGTGGCGGAGGAATTGCTGTCCTCTACCGCTCTTCCCTTTCCCTTCAAGAACAAACCTCTTCTGCCCTTCATTATCCAGAATCTTTGCTCCTCCGTCTTGCTACCTCTCCTCCACTCCATTTTCTCCTTATCTATGCTCCTCCGTCTCTTACTGCCCCCACATGGGACTCCCTTCTTTCCACTATATCCGAGGTCTCCCTTCTCTTTCCTCAGCTCCTAATCCTTGGAGATTTCAACGTTCATGTCAACTCTCCCTCTACCCCCCCCCCCCCCCCGCGATCATGCTTTCCTCTCTTTTCTGACCGACCTTTCCCTTCATCAACTTGTTCCCTTTCCCACCCATTCCGCTGGGCACACCCTTGATCTTTTCATTTCCCCCCTGGTCTCCCCTCTCAGTCTCTCCTCCTTTTCTTCTTTACCCCTTCCCTGAACCGACCACTTCTGTCTTTTCTCTTCCCTTTCATTTCCACTCTCCTCTCCCTCTCCCTCCCTTTCTAATGTCACTCCCCCTCCTGTCCTTGCCTGTCGCATCACGGCAAATACTCTTCTTCAATTCCCCCCCTCCGCTACCCTCTTTTCTCCTGACTTTCATCTTCCTGTAAATACCCAGACACGCACTTGGAACGACACCCTCTCAACCGCCCTTGATAGTCTAGCCCCCCTTCAGCCTCGTTCTATCCCCCGTCACCACCCCTGGTTTCATCCCGGCCTCTCCCTCCATCGTAGACATCTTCGTCGGGCCGAAAGGCTCTGGCGTAAGCACCCCTCCCCCCCTCCTTCTGGACCGCTTTCGAGCCTACCATCTCCATTATCGTCTCCTCCTTCTTACAGCCAAAAGAGACTACTTTTCCTCTCTCATATCCACTTCTGCTAACTCTTCCCGTCAGTTGTACTCCATTCGCCGCTCTTTGTCTGCTCCCCATTCCTTCTCCTCACCGTCTCCCCCTTCCGTTTCTCCTGACCCTGCTTTATTGGCCGCGTTTTTCTCCTCTAAAGTGCTTTCCCTCCGTCTCTCCTTCCCCTCCTGTCCTCCCCCCTCCTCTTTCTGATCTCATGCCTACTCCTCCTTCCTCTCCTACCTTGCTTTCCTCCCTGTGCATCCCCCCCTCTTTCTCATCGTTGGTCCTCCTTCGAGCTCATCTCTGCCCCTGTCCTTTCCAAGGCTTTTAACTTCGTAAAACCTTCTGTCCCTCCGATCCCATTCCATCTCACTGGCTCCTGGACCCTTCCCTGGCCCTCTCCCCTTATCTCCTCTCCATCATTAATAAGTCTTTCCTCTGGTATCTTTCCTACTCTCTGGAAGCATGCTATTATCCATCCTATCTTAAAAAGAGAGTTCCCTAGATCCCTCTTCCCCCTCTAGCTGGCGTCCAATTTCTAATCTCCCTTTCCTCTCTAAGCTCTTAGAAAAACTTGTTTTCTCCCAACTGTCCTCCCATCTTGAAGCCTCCTTTACCTTGCACCCACGTCAATCCAGTTTTCGTCCTGGTTATAGCACAGAATCTGTTCAACTCCACACTACCCACGACCGTGGATCTTTCACCCTTGCCGTCTCACTTGATCTCTCTGCTGCGTTTGACCTCGTCGACCACCGCACCCTTCTCTCACGCTTACATGATGCCGGCCTCGCCGGCACTGTGCTTCGTTGGTTTCAGTCTTTCCTCTTGGGTCGCTCCTTCTCAGTTTCCTCTGGCTCTCTATCCTCACCCTCTACTCCCCTCCCTTGCGGTTTCCCCCAAGAGTCTGTCCTTGCACCCCTCCTGTTCAATGTCTTTCTAGCTCCTCTCGCTCTCTTGGTGCAACAGGGCATATCTGCACTTTATTATATCGACGACATCTTTCTTCTCTACCACACTGACTCAGTTTCCCCCCCCCCCCCCCCGACATCACTCCTCTCAACAACTGTCTTTCTTCCGTGGCATCCTGGCTCTCCTCTAATTTCCTGCACATCAACCTTTACAAGACTTCAGCCATTTGGTTCACCGCCGGTAGTCCTGCCCCCCCTCTTATCCCTCTGCTCTCTTCCTCCCCCATCCCCCTCCTAACATCCCTGCGCTACCTTGGTGTAATCCTTGATTCATCATTGTCCTTTAAAGCCCATATCTCCTCTGTCATCCAACGTTGTTTTTCCACCAAAAGACAACTTCGTTCCATTCGCCCCTTCCTTTCTTTCTCGTCTATGACCACCCTTCTTTCTCTTGTTGTCACTTGCCTTCATTATTGCAATGTTTCCCTGGCCGGTCCTCAATCCCAATTACAACGTCTACAGAGAGTTCATAACACCGCAGCCCGTATCCTCACTTGTTCCTCTCGCTTTGACCACATCACCCCACTTCTCATACGTCTACATTGGCTTCCTATTCCTTTCCGCATACAATATAAGTTTCTCACCTTCACCCACAAATCCATATACACTGGCACCCCTCTCTACCTTGCTGATTTGATCCACCTCCACACTCCCCACTGCTCTCTCCGTTCAATCTATGCAAATCACCTGACCTTGCCCTCCCCCCCTCTCAAGCCCACCTTGAATCCACACGCTCCTCTGCCTTCTACTTTCTCGGACCCCGTCTCTGGAATTCACTTCCCCCGGACCTCCGCCTGGAAGCCTCTTTGAAAACCTTTAAGGCCCGCCTGAAAACTTCTCTTCTGCTTAGCTTTTGACCTTCCCCCACCCCCCTCCCCTCTTTCCCCACCTCCCCAGTGACTTCTCTCAATCTGCCTGACTCTTGACTTTCCCTATAGTTCTCTAAACTTCTTGTCTGTCCTATAATTTAACTGGCGTTCTTTTCATTTTCCAATCAGTTTTTATGTACTTTGTAAACCACTCAGACGCTGTTGCATTGAGTGGTATATTAAGCCTCCAAATAAAGATAAAGATAAAGAGTAGGCCCCAAAGGAAATGGGCCATCAACGGTTGGACCAAGAGGCGCTTACCATCCACCGGATGGTGGTGTGCCACCAAGGCACTGAGGTGCACCTGGACAGAATTAGACTAGAGCCCAGACAGAAAGGTGGAGAAGGTACTGTAACACCAGAGCCACAGGACAGGAGAAAGGGTCAGCTCCGTGATCGGCGCACCAAACAAACTGTGCCATTTGAGGGTGTAAGCCTTTTTAGTAGAGGCCTTGCGAGAGGCCAGCAGGATGTCCTCCACTTCAACAGGAAGGTTGAAGGGGGCCGGAGTCACCCTCTCAAGTAGCCACGCTGTCAGCGACAGGGACCCCAGATTGGAGTGCAGGAGAGAGCCCCTCTCCTGAGATAGGAGTCCCGGGGCAGTCCCCAAGGGGATAGGGGTGTCCACCATCAACTAGAAGCAGCAGGAACCACAGTTGCCTGGGCCACTGAGGAGCTATCAGGATGAGAGAGGCCCTGTTGCAGAGGGTCCTGAACAAGGTCTTATCAATCAGCAGGGTAGGAGGGAAGGCATACATGAGGCCTCCTGACCATAAAGACCAGGAACACGGCCACCCTGGAAAGGTGGGCCTGCCGGGAGCTGAAGCGGGGCAACTAAAAGTTGTCTGGGCTGGCAAACAGGTCCATCACAGGTTCTCTCCAGAGATGGAAAAGCCAACTGGCTACCCTGGGGTCCAACTGCCACTTGTGTGGCTGGAGAACTCTGCTGGGGTTGTCGGCCAGCTGGTTGTCCTGACAAAGCAGGTACACTGCCCGCAGGATACCCTGTCAGATTGCATACGAGCAGAGGGCTAGAGCCTCCTGACAAATGGTACGAGACCCCGTGTCCCCTTGTTTGTTCACGTAGAACATTGCCACCTGGTTGTCCATCTGGACCAGAACTAACTGGTGACGCAGGTGGTGACAGAAGACCCTCAGGGCTATGTGTATGGCACGGAGCTCGAGGAGATTGATCTGCTGGGTGCTCTCGTCCAGTGACCAGTTGCCCTGAGTGAGGAGATCTCCGCAGTGGGCTCCCCAGCTGAGCAGGGAGGCATCCATGGTGAGGACCCTGGAGGGTGGCATGAGGCCTGAAAAGGCATGCCCGCCTCGAGCTGCTGGGTTAACTGCCACCAGATCAGAGAATCCGCCAATTGGCGGGTTACGTAAACCCTGTCCCTTAGGTGGCTGGTGGCCTGAGACCACTGGTCCCGGAGACACCACTGCGCCACCTCATTTGGAGGTGAGCATCTGGGGTGACGTGGACCGTGGAGGCCATGTGCCCAAGGATGCGCAGGAGAAGCTGAATGGGCACCGAGGAACAGCACAGCATGTCCTGAGCCAGAGCCCCAAGACGATCAGCACGGTCCCTGGACAAGAAAGCCTTTGACTGCAGAGTGTCGACCTTTGCCCCAATGAACTCCAGACACTGTCGGACGAAGGTGAGACTTGGGGTAGTTTACGACAAACCCCAAGTGCTGTAGGAGCTGGATGATGTGTGTTGCACCTGTTGCACCTCCGAGGCCGTGCCTCCCTTTATGAGCATGTTGTTCAGGTAGGGAAAGACGAAGATCCCCTGGAACTGGAGGAAGGCAGCTACAACCACCAGGCATTTTGTGAAAACTCTTGGGGCAGAGGCTAGGCCGAAGGGGAGCACCCTGTACTGAAAATGCCTGCCCCCCCACTACGAACCGCTGGTACTGCCTGTGGCTGGGGTGGATAAGGATGTGGGTATAAAATCCTTGAGGTCTAAGGAGCACAGCCAATATCCTGCTGGAGGCATGGCAGCAATATTCCAAGGGAGAGCATCTTAAACTTCTCCGCCACCAGGAATTTATTGAGGTTGCACAGGTCGAGGATAGGTCTTAGGCCCCCTGTCCTTTTTGGCATGAGGAAGTACCTGGAGTAGTACCCCTTGCCCTTGAGATGGTGGGGGACACAGGTTCCACCACTTTGTCCTCGAGAAGACCTGACAACTCCTTCAGAAGGTGATCCCGGTGGAGGGGAGGCCTGAAAGGCTCTCCCGGGAAATAAGTGGGAGGTGTCAGACAGATGGAGGAGGTAACCCTCCTTGACCACCTGAAGTGCCCAGGAATTGGTTGCAATGGACATCCACCTCTGGACATAGAAGGCCAGACATCACCCTGTGGGCTGATCTCCTTGGGGTATAGAGAGGCTATGCTCAAGGAGTCAAAAGCTCCCCCCTGGCTGGGAAGGAGCCAGTGCTGGGGTGTTTTGGAGCCTTCTGCTTACGCGGGCCATGCCCATGTTCCTTGACCTGTTGACGAGCTGGGGAGGCCTGATAAGGTGGGTAGTTTTAGTAAGCAGCTTCCTTCCTCGGGTAAAAGAACTTTTTACCCAAGCCTTTCTGTCAGGGAGAGGCAGCGGCTTTTTAGAGAGCCTAATCCTCGTCATGAGCTCGGCAGCTTTGTTGGTCATGGGTTTGCCAAAGAGGTTATCTCCTTGGAAGGGGACATAGACCAATTTGTCCTGAACCCACTGCTCGAGGTCGGACAACTGTATCCAAGTTTGGCAGCATGCACCAATGCCTGCGGCTGCTACTCGGGCCACCAACACAAACCAGCCATAGGCCGCTTGAGACATGAATTTGGAGTACACTCAAACTGCCTTAGCCAGGTTCTCGAACCGCTGCAAAAGTTCATCGGCGAGACCAGCTGAGAATCCGGTGAGTTCCTTCACCAGATCTCTCAGGTACATGCCCATGTACAGCTGATAGGCCTGGATGCAGCAGATGAGCATTGAGCCCTGTTAGCACTTTCTACCGAGGGCATCCAAGGTGCAGGCCTCCCTGCGGGGGGCACCAAGGAGTGCATCTTTTGAGTTTTCAGCCGACGCATGGAAAACTCCACCACCATGGAGTTATGCGGCAGCTGTGACTTTTGGAAATCCAGGCTCCAGCAGACTCAATACATCGAGTCAAGCCGTTTGCTCACCACCGGCACTGAAGCCAGTGCCTCTCACATTTGGAGCATGGGCTGTTCCAGGATGGGAGGGATGGGCACCGTGAGCGATTCCTGCAGAGGGGCCTCGTACTGGAGGATTTCCAACTCATCCGCCTGAGGGTCATCCTCCGACTCGGTCAGGAATGCCAAGGCCTTAGACATGTCCTTGACAAAATCCAGGAAGCCCACTGTCCTCTGGCCGGGACCACCACCGAGGTTCCAAGACAGGAGAGTCATAAGGGACGTCGCGGTGACGATAGGTATTGGGGGACTCCTCATCCTATGTCTCCCACTCAGAGCAGTCCGTTGAGGACTCGGAGGGCTGCTCTGCGGGCGGTGACCAGCAAAATTGCCAGGGATGACCGCGGTCCCGTCGAGCAGAACTCAGAGCGTGACCTCGGCCGAGGATCAACTTGAGGCCAAAGGAACTCTAGGATCGGCTTGGCCTCTGAGAATGTCTTGGGAGTCAAGGGCCCAGTGGTCGGGGCGGATGAACCTGTCGTGCCGGACAACAGTGCCCGCTGCTTGTCCATGAAGGCAGACAAACTGCGCTCCAGGGCCGCCATTCTGGACTCCAGATCAGAAGGGCTCTGCAGACTTCAGCGCGGGCACCGAGGGACTCGGGCCCGACGCTGGCTCCCCGAAGGGGAATCCTCTACGAGGATGGTGTCTAGAGACAGAGGCCAGTCCGTGGTCAGATCCTTCCGGGGACCTTCACAGGCCACTCCATCTGATGCCTCAGATGGTAACATCTCGGACTGTGGGACCGGGCCTGGGGAGCCCCCAGCCAGTCAGAACCATCCAAGGACACCGCCTTCGAGGGTTTCTTCTTTTTCCTGGGTTCCCTCAAAGGAAGACCCCCTTTCTGAAGGCCCACAACCAGGCTCGGGTTCGGAGGATTCCGCCCAAGATGTCAGAGCCTCAGACGAGGCCCTGGCCTTCAGAGGCCTCGGGGAAAAACTTATTGTGCTGCTGCTTGCGGCTCTTGAGGGCCCTGCCGGACATCCTCTTGCAGAGACCGCAGGCTGCCAGGTCATGGACTAGCCCAAGGCAGCACAGACTGTAGTCGTGTGTGTCGGTCAAAGACAATTTTAGAGCACCGATCACACTTCTTACAGCCACTGATAGCCATGGGGGAAAAAAGTATCCCTGCGAGGTCGAAGTCTCTCCGGGCTGCCAGTGGGAGAAAAAAGGCGAAGATGCCAGAAAAAGAAAAGAACAATAGACAAAAAAAATAAACCAAACCCGGCGCAGAGGCACCAAGGTCGGTAGGCGGGAAGAGTGCCGGTGAAATACCGGAGGAGAGCGTGAAACTCAGAGAAAAATCAACTTTTTCCGAGGACAAGCCAGACATCTGAAGGGCTCCATGGAAAAAGAGGAGACTGAGCAAGATGGCATCCTTGGGCAGGAAGGGGACCACGAATGCGTGGTGGCATCTCCCAAAGGCTTTCTTTGAAAGCTGGGGGGATGCTTCTGCGAGGGCTTCGTTGGTACCAACGTCACCCATATGTGAGGACTGACTTCCTGCTTGTTCCCAGAGAAAAAAAAGGAAACTTTAAATTAATGAAAACTATAGCTAAGGACTTCTAAGATGGGAGAAAAAAAACATAATGGCAGGCAGGCAGAGGCCAAAAGGCCAGAAAAACACCAAAATGAGAAAAAAAAAAAAAAGTACCAAGCAATTACCCGTTGAAGAACCAGCAAACATGTCTGTTGGGCTCCGCAGAAAAATGAAGACTAAGGAAAGATGGCACACGTGCAGAGGAGAGTTCCAAACGCTTCTGAAAGGAGCTGGGAGTTACTCCCGTGCAGGCTCCATCAGATGTCACCCATATGTGAGGACTTATTTTCTGCCTGTCCACGGAGAAAAAAAAGCACTTTTCCACTGCAAATGCCCCACTGCCCCCACATTCAAAAACTACCCCCATGCAACAGGTCCACTGCCCCTACTAAACTTGCTCACAACTGCCCCCCATCCTTAAAAAAGTATCTTCCCGCAACAGACTCCTCACCTCAACCAACTGCTCCTTGCAATTGCCCTACCATTTGATAAAATGGCCCCAATCCAAAAATCTACCATCCTAGAATAGTTCCACCACGTTGTTAAGTACTCCCCCCTCCACAAATGCTGTAGCACCCTGCAAACTGCTTTATCCCAAAAAAATCCCCCTGAAACTGCCCCACCAAAGAAATTGCATGGCTTTGTTCCTCAAGTCTACCTAATTTTACAAGTATGTCTGGAAGCTAGAAAGATGGCTAACAGGGTCTGCCAGCCTGCAGAGTTAGGACCTTATAGAAGGTCCAAAATACTGTGCAAGGTTGGTCTTTGAACAATCTTAGTCACACAACACTCCTTTAGATCAGCTCCAGTGGTTGCCTATATCAATCAAAGTATGTTATAAAGTTTTGTTTCTGGGGTTTAAAATTTCTCACAATCCAACAGCTTCCGTCTTAAGTGCAAAATTGCACAAATATACTTTCAGACATTTCATGTGTGCTTGTTTGCCAAATACAATCATTATTCCTTCAATGAGTTTGCACACAGATTTCATTTTACGTAGGCTAGGACACTTTTCCCTTTGTGCTCCTGGTTTGTATAACTCATTGTTAAATGACTTACATGCAATTAAGTACATAAGGATATTTTGCAAATATTTGAAGATTTGTTTGTCAAGAATTGTGTGGCCGAGAGATGGTTACAGAAACATGGTTCACAGGGAACCATGACAGGGATAGTGTAGTTACTCACCTGTAACAGGTGTTCTCCAGGGACAGCAGGAATCAGTCCTCACTTATGGGTGACGTTGGCACCGACAGCCTGCGCGGAGCAATTCCTCTGCTTTCAAAGAAAGCCTTTGGATTGCTGCCATGCATGCATGGTTCTCTTCCTGCCCAAAGGTGTCATCTTGCTCAGTCAGGTCCCATAGCTAGAGCCCTACTAAGCAGATGGCAAGGGAAGGATAAAAAACAAAAAAAACCTGCAATTCTTTAAGGGGAGGTGGGAGGGTAGTGAACCCGTAATTCAAAAACACCTCCACGAAGCCATGAGCAGAAGCTGATGCCCGAAAGAGCCAGAGTCCTCTGGAGGCGAGCTTTCAGTAGCCGCAGAAGGGTCGGAGGGCAAGATTTGCTTATGATTATGGAGTACAGCCTGGCCGAATGCACTGTCCCGGCAGGACTCCAGGCAGTAGTGAGAAGCGAAAGTATTCGCTGAAGACCAGGCCGCAGCCCAGCAGATGTCCGTCAGAGGCAGAGTGCATCGAAGCCACTGAAGACGCCTTGGCCCGGACGCCATGTGCGTTGACTCACCGATCCAGCAGGGTGCCTGCCTTTGGCTGGGCGAAGGAGATGCAGTCGGCCACCCAGATGGAGAGGGTGCGCTTGGTGACTGCCTTTCCCAGGCAGTTGGGATCGTAGGCAAAAAAGAGCCGATTGGACTTGCAATAAATCTGGGTGCGCTGCAGGTAGAAGGCGAAAGCCCTCTTGCAGTTGAGTGTATGTAAGACCGCCGATGCCCGGTCAGCATGAGGTATCAGGAAGAAGGTCGGCAAGACTATCTTCTGATTGAGATGGAAATCAGAGACAACATTCAGTAAGAACTTGGGGTGGGTACGGAGGACCACCCTGTTCCCATAGAACCTGGTGTAGGGAGCCTCTGCCATAAGGGCTTGGAGTTCACTGACTCACCGAGCCGAGGACAGAGCCACCAGGAAGGCCACCTTCCAGGAGAGGTGCCAAAGCGAGCATGTCACCATCAGTTCCAAGAATGACAGCGTAAGCTGTATGAGCACGATGGTCAAGTCCCACTCCGCTGGTGGAGGCCGGATAGGAGGCTTGGAAAGTAAGAGGCCCCACATGAAGTGGGAGACGAGGGCTGCCCCGAGAGGGGTTTACCCTCGATGGGGAGGTGGTTAGCTAAGATGGCGCTCAGGTGTACCCTGACTGAGTTGGACTTCAGCACCTCTTTCGAGAGGTGGAGGTGGTACTGGAGAACACATTGGATAGAGGAGAACGGGTCGATCTGGAGCTCGGAGCACCAGATCGAGAAACGCTGCCACTTAAAAGGCATAAGCTCGTCTCGTCGAGTCCTTCAATGCGAGGACCACCTCCTCGACCTCCCCCGAGAGGTGCAGTGAGGCTAAGGAGACCCATTTAGTCGCCAAGCTCTAAGGGACATCGAGGCCAGGTTTGGGTGAAGCACCCATCGCTCCTCCTGTGTTAGCAGGCTCGGGGCACAACCTAGGGGGAATGGAGGCTTGGATGAGAGCAGGTGCTGGAACCAAGGCTGTCAAGGCCACAAAGGAGCCACGAGAATCACTGAAGCTCGCTCCTGCTGGACTTTGTGGAGGGTCCTCGCAATGAGAGTGGGGGGGGGGGGAGGCGTAAAAAAGCCCGGAGGTCCAGTTCAAGAGGAACGCATCCGGGGCCACCCTGCTCGGGTGTGTAACCGGTCCACAAAAACAGGGAAACTGCGCATTCACCAGGCTGATGAACAGGTCCATGGACGGAGTCCCCCACCGATGGAACAAGAGGCTGGCCAACTCCAGATCCAGGTGCCACTCGTGTGGGCGGAGGATTCTGCTGAGTTTGTCCATGAGAACATTCCACTCTGAGGGTCATGCCCCAGCAAAAAGCAAAGGAGCACAGGAGGACTGCCTCCCAGCGGAGGGGGCGGGAGCCTGTTCACCCCTCCTTGTTTATGTAGAGCATTGCTACCCTGTTGTCGGGTCTGCACGAGCACCAACTTTCCCCCTCAGATGGTTCTCAAAGGCCCTCAGGGCTCACCGGACCGCCCGAAGCTTGAGCAGATTGATCTGCTGCTGGGATTCTTCGGGTGACCACTGTCCTTGGGTGCATAGGTCACCTCAGTGGGCTCCCCAACCCAGTAGGGAGACATCCATCATTAGGACAAGGTCGTGCTGCGGGCTTGGAAGGGCATGCCCTGAAGGAGACTTCAGGGATCCTGCCACCAATCCAGGGAGCTGTAAAGGCTGTGGGAGACCTGGATGGGGTACCAGAGATGGCCGGAGGCCTGGCTCCATTGTGCTCTGAGGCACCACCGAGCTGTCCGCATGTGCATGCGGGCATGGGGAACATCAACGGTGGAGGCCATGTGCCCCAGGAGGCGCAACATGGCTCACGCCAGAATCCGAACCCTGCCTTGGACCTTGGCCGCCAGGGCATTGAAACGATCCGCATGGTCCCAGGGTAGGAAGGCGGTCACCCGCTCCATGACTAGAAGTGCGCCAATGAACTCCAGGGTCTGCACCGGTTCGAGGTGGAACTTGGAGTAAAAGACCAGGAAGCAGAGGTGTTCAAGGAGGAGGATCGTGCATGATGCCGCAAGGCAGGCTTCATCAGCCGATGCCCCCATGATGAGCCAGTTGTCTAGGTAAGGAAAAACAGGTATGCCCTGCTGCCGGATGTAGGCAGCGGCTGCGGGAAGGCACTTGGTGAAGACCCAGCAGGCAGACGTAAGCCCAAAAGGGAGCACCCTGTATTGGTAGCGCTCCCCTGTACTCAGAGCGCAGGTACTGCCTGTGCTGGGGATGGACCAGAATGTGGGCATATGCGTCCCTGAGGTCCAAGGAGCATAGCCATTTGCCCTGCTGGAGGAAGGGCAGCAGAATACCAAGCGATAGCATTTTGAACTTCTCCCGTACCAGAAACTTGCTTAGGTTCCTGAGATCGAGGATGGGGCATAGGCCCCCCCCCCCCCACCGTCTTCTTCAGAACAAGGAAATACCAGGAGTAGAACCCTTGACCTCAGAGGTGCAGCGGTACCTTTGACCGTCCGCTGGCCGAGGAGGTTGGTCGGCTCTTGTTGCAAGCAAGCCTGGTGCGAGGGAAGCCAAGAAGGTTCCGCTGGGGAGAAGGGAGGAGGGGGCCTATCCAGATGAAAACTAACTGTCCCAGACCACCCTGAGGGCCCAGGTGTCTGACGTGATCGACGCCCATTGGGGGGGCAAAAAAGGGACAGGTGTGCCCCCACAGGGGGAAGTACCGCCAGGGGGCAAGAGGCTATGCTTTCGGCAACAAAACCCCTGAGCAGGTTGGGGTGGTGCCGGTGGTTGGGCCTTGGGCCCTTTAGGTTTGCAACGGCCATGTGCTCCCCCCTTGCCCTGCATGCCGGTGGTCAGTGCGGGGATGGGTGGATAGGGCGGGAATCCCTGGTAGGGGAGTCCCTTTCTCTGGAAGAACGGCTTCTTCGTGTGCTGCTTCTTCATGTGAGAGAAGAGGTCTTTTGCAAGAGGCGGGTTTGAGTTATGAACTCAGTTTCAATCTCGGCTGCCTTATCCTCCATGGGTTTGCGGTACAATTGTTCACCGAGGCAGGGGACATCCAAGAGCTTCTCCTGGGCCCACTGCCCCAGGTCCGAAGACTGGAGCCATGGCTGGCGCCAGGCCCTGATGCCAGCCACCGCCACTCGGGCAGAGGACTCAAACCAGTCATACGCGGCGTGGGAGAGGAGGGTCTGGAATCTGAGAAGGTGTTCACCCACAAGACCTGCAGAAAAACCGCCAAGCTCTTTAACGAGTTCACGCAGGAACATGCCCATATAGAGTTGGTAAGCCTGAATGCGGCAGGTCAGCATAGACCCCTGGAAGGCCTTGCGCCCAAGGGCATCGAGGGCGGACTCCCTGCCAGGCGGGACCATAGAATGTGACTTCGGGCTCTTTTGCTTCCGCATCACCGATTCCACTACCATGGAGGTGTGCGGAAGCTGGGTGTTCTGGAACCCTGGGCTGCGCTGGGCCCTATACATGGCATCGAGCCGTTTGCTCACAATGGGAACTGAGGCAGGCGCCTCCCACATGTGGAGGAGCAGCCAGGACAGAATGGGAGGTACTGGAATCGTAAGACTCCAGAGGTGGGGACTCATGTAAGATGTCAAGTTCCTCTGCCCTCGGTTCTTCCTCAGCCTGTGTGGCCAGATTGAGGGCCCGTGCCATGTCCTGCACGAACACCAGAAAGGAAGTGTCCTTGGGAGGTGAACGCCTTTGAGAGATGGGTGGGAATGGGTCCGAAGGAAGGTCCTCTGTGGACGTGGGTCTCCGGAGAGGTATCCCCATTCGACTCCCAGCCCAAGAGATCCAAGAAGGAGTCAGGCTGGTCACCCTGACCAGAGACCTAGGCCCGCTTGGAACTGGAGGCACTGGCCTTGGAGGACCGCAACCCCGAGGAACGGGATGGCAAGCGAGAACGGTGACAAGGACCCTCACAAGGCCCATGGCTCTTGGGGGTTTCCAGGGCCTGTTTAGGTACCCCCCCCCCTCCTTGGGGGGACCTCTGTCTCGAGGCGCGGGCCAGCCATACTGGACAGAAGCACCTGCTGGGCAGCTAAGGCGGCAGAAATGCTGCGCTCTAGTGCCAGCGCATCCAGGACTCCCACGTGGGCATGGGTCCCTGCGACGCTGACGCTGGGGTTACCGGGTCTGGCGTGGAGGAGGAGAGGTCGTCCTCACCGGGAAGACCCTCAGGAGACTGGGTGCCATCGCCGGAGGCCTCCATGTCTGTACAAGGTACCTTTTGAGGCTGCTCCTTATCCGACTCTCAGGAACACCGAGGAGGGCTGAGCGACTGAGCACGAGATAGTTTGCGCTTGTCTGGAGCCCCCGAAAGCGACATCGAGGTAGTCTTCTTACGTCTCTCCATCTCAGGGGACCCCTGATCAGAGTGCCGCCTTGAACGTGGGACCACTGTGGGGACCCCATAAGCGGAGGAACAGCAGAGGATGCCACCGGGGATGCCTTACTGAAAATGTCATCTGACTTCTGCTTAAGACTTAGCAGGGCCATGGCGGACATTTTCTTACAGAGAGCAGAGCTCTGGGTTATGGTCGGCCCCCAGACACCAGAGACAGCAGTCATGGGTGTCTGTGAGCGACATTCTTGGAGCATCTGCCACATTTTTTAAAACCGGTGGCCATTGGGGCAAAAAGGGCCCCTGCAAGGTCGAAGACCCTCAAGGCCAGTGGTTGGAAAGGGCACAAAAGGGCCTGAAGAGAAACAATTACCAAAAGGCTGGAAATAAAACACACTACTTCGTCCAGAGGAACAAGAGCGAAGGGGAGGACGGGAGAGGACCAGTGCTACCGGGAGAGGGCCAGAGGCCGAAAACGAAAACACTTTTTCCCGAGGGACAAGGACATGCGTCTGAAGGGCTCCGAGGAAAAAGGGAGACTGAGCAAGATGGCACCTTTGGGCAGGAAGAGGACCACACATGCGTGGCAACAATCCCAAAGGCTTTCTTTGAAAGCTGGGGAATTGCTCCGTGCAGGCTCCGTCAGTGCCGATGTCACCCATAAGGGAGGACTTCCTGCTTGTTCCTGGAGAAATTATCATACCCGGCTATACTTTATTCAGGAAGTAGAGGGTAGAAAGAATGGATAAAAAAGTGGCACTATATGTAAAAAGTAATATTAAGGCTATAAAATTACAGGGCTTAAAAAAGGGAGCGAGGAGTCACTGTGGGTTAAACTAGAAAGAGGGAAAGGGAAATCCATTTGCATTGGTGTGATATACAGATCTCCTTCACAGGGAGAAGTGGTGGACAGAGATTTAATAGAAGACATATGCAGTATTGCCATGAAAGGAGAAGTGTTACTGATAGGTGACTTCAACATGCTGAATTTTGATTGGCACATCCCTGCTCCAGTGTCATCTAGAAGGAGATCCACGATTCTCTACAGGAAGAACTATTGCTGCAGCTGGTAACGGAACCCACACGTGAACAGGCTATACTGGAGTTGGTGCTTACCAATAGGGAAAGTGTTTTTGATGTTATAGTGGGAGATCATCTCAAAACCAGCAATCACCAGAAGCTGAGGGTTCAATATTAGGACTAGAGCTGATAAAGTCAATTCAAAACGAGGGTCTTAGACTTTAGAAAAATTAACTTTGCCAAGATGGGACAATACCTCAAGGAGTCGTTAGTGGGATGGGAACAGCTGGGAGATGTAGAAAAGCAATGGACAAAACTGAAAGGGAATATTTTAAGGGCAACAAATCTTTTTGTTAGAAAAAAATAAATAAATATAAAAGGAAAAGGAGGCAACTATGGTACTCAAAAGAAATAGTTGAAAAGGTGAAGAAAAAGAGGGTAGTCTTCATAAAATACAGGAGACCACAGAGAAGCTAGAAAAGTAGTCAGGAAAGCAAAGGCACAAAAAAAAGAAATAGCCAATGCAATAAAATGGGGGATGACATTTTTCAGATATTTTAGTAAGCAGAAGAAGAGCAAACGTGTATTGTCAGACTCAAGGGTGCAGGGGAGGAATACATAGAAGATGAGGATAAAGCGGAATTGCTTAAATATTTTTGTTCTGAGTTCACAGATGAAGGACCAGGAGCAGGACCCTTAGAAAACACTCACAAAAAGAAGAAGTGAAGGGGATCTTGAACAATTTTCAGAAGACTGTTCTACAAAGCTAAACTAAAAGTAGACAAAGTGATGGGGCCGGATGAGATACATATGAGAATACTGAAGGAACTTGGGGACGTTCTTCTTTAGGGTCGAGAGTGGTCCCAGAGGGATGGAGAAAGGCACATGTCCCTTTACACACAAGCAGAAGTAAGGATGAGGTTGAGAACCACAGGCTAGTTAGCCTGACTTCTGTGCCAAGTAAATTAAATGGAAACACTGTTAAAGCATAGTTACTCACCTGTAACAGGTGATCTCCGGGAACAGCAGGAATTGAGTCTTCACATATGGGTATCATCGGTACCGACAGAGCATCCAATAGGAAAGCTTTTGGGAGCATCCCATTGCACCTGCACCGCTGCCTTCCCACCTTTCCAACTCTCCCTCTTCAGTTGAGTTTATAGCTGAGGCAAAGGAGAGAAGGAGAGAAGGAGAGAAAAAGAGAGAGAAATACAACTCCTAGGGGAGGAGGGCTGGGTGCGAAGACTCAATTCCTGCTGTTCCCAGAGATCACCTGTTACAGGTGAGTAAATGGAAATTACACTTACCTGGTAATTGATGTTCCTGGAGGAACTCCAGTTTAGTCCACACTTCTGGGTTGTGTACCTCCTCCTGCAGCTTGGAGACTGGGCATGTCAAAAACGTGACATCACTGGATGTAGTCTGCTGGCATCTCCCATCAGCCCCAGTGAACTATTGACAAAGCACATTTAAAAGGAGCAACAAAGTAGTAGCCAATTTTAACTAACTGTATTATAACTATATACAAGAGAACTTCCTGTCGGAAAGATAGGACTTCTTCCCTGTGCCTCTTCCTTCCGCCTCACCAGAGTGATAGAATAAAAACACAAGAATATACAGAAAATGAAAGGAATAAAGATACCTACCGGTTATCCAAACCTGCTTTCGACAGAACTGTCACTACCTATCATACGATCCCGGGCAGGAATTGAGGACTAAACTGGAGTTCCTCCAGGAATATCAATTACCAGGTAAGTGTAATTTCCATTTCCTTATCGTTCCTCCAGTTTAATCCACACTTCTGGGATGTAACAGAGCAGTACTTATTGGGAGGGACCTCTCCAGCATGCTTGCAACACCGTCGAACCAAATACAGCATCCCTTGCTGACAAGGCATTGAGGCGGTAATGCTTATTGAAAGTATGCAAGGACGACCACGTAGCTGCCCTATAAATTTCCACAGGCAGAACAAAACTGTGCTCCGCCCAAGAGGTCGCCTGCGCTCTGGTGGAATGAGCTCATAACCCAGATGGCACCTGTCGACCTGAGAAATGATATGCCGAAGCAATCGCTTCTCTAATCCACCGAGAAATAGACGCTTTGCCCTTACGAGAACCCCCGAACAAAACGATTTGCAAAAGGCCTCTAAAACCTTTAAATAATGCCTAAGCACTTGCTTAACATCCAAGCGGCGTAGCCCCCGGTCCGCTGTGTCCCCCCTCAGAGAACCTAGCACCGGAAGAGAAACAATGATTTAAATGAAATGGAGAAACGACCTTAGGCAAAAAGGATGGAACACCACCTTTTGCTGAACAAATAGCCATCAAAAACACCGTCTTCTGAGTTAAATCCTTTAAGGATGCTTGCTGTAATGGTTCGAAAGGCGCCTTAACCAGCACTCCCAAAACTAAATTGAGATCCCACGGAGGCACCAAGACTACGAGAGGGACGCAACCTGGTGACTGCCTTCAGAAAACGCAGAATATCCGCATGCAAGCCAAGCGCCACTCCCTGAACCTTGCCTCTATAGCAAGCCAGTGCTGCCAACTGAATTCTCAAGGAACTGGCCGTCAGTCCCTTATCAAATCCCTCTTGAAGAAAACTTAAGACTATCGGCATGAACACCTTCGCCGCTCGCACTTGTCTCTTGAACATCAGTCCTCAAATATATGCCATATAAGAACATACGCCAAAGACGTAGACGTCTTTCTCGCTTTAAGTAGAGTAGAGATAACTGCTTCAGAATAACCTTTTTGCCTTAACCTTGCCCTTTCAATGGCCAGACCGTAAGTGAGAACCGATCCACTTGAGGCATCCTCAGAGGCCCTTGAATCAACAGGGTCTCCAAAACTGGCAGCTTCCATGGCTCCCCATCGAGAAGACGTATGAGATCGGCGTGTCTCGGCCAGTCTAGAGCCACTAGCAACACTCCCCCGATGAGCCTCTATACGCTGCACCACTCGGCCTATCATTGCCCACGGTGGGAATACATAGAGAAGACCCGACACTGGTCAACTCTGCATTAGAGCATCGATTCCTTCTGACATCCGTTCTCGTAGTCTGCTGAAGAACAGACTTATTTATTTATTTATTTATAGTCTCTTTTATACCGTCCTATTCAGCATCAGCGCGGTTTACAGTAAACAATGAACACACATTTCCAATAGTACTTTGTGTTTACATATGAACAGGAAATTCAACTTGGCTAACAGGGGAACTATATACAATAACAATATATACAATTCACAGACTAGTCATGTGCTCGTATGGTTTCAGACAGTGGAGATTTGGGTGGTTTCAGCAGTTGGTACTGAGCTTCTATTGGTTTCCGGGTAATGTAGGAGGAAGAGGTAGTGTTTCACGGCTTTTCTGAATTGGAATATGTCTGTGATTGTTCGGATGTTGTGAGGGAGGTTATTCCAGATCATTGGTGCATAACAATTGTAGGCTCTGCTGGATGTTGACTTGGTGCATTGAGTTATTGATCTTGGGACTATCAAGGTGTTTTTTGCTACTGATCTTACCTTCGCAGACTGGAAGGTCACCATGAGATCCATGATCGGTGGGTCCCCATCGACGAACTAGCTGCGCAAACACCTCCGGATGCAATTCCCATTCTCCAGCATCCACTTGAATCCTGCTGAGGAAATCCGCTATCACATTGTCCTTCCCTGCAATGTGTGCTGCCGAAATTGCCGGCAGGCGGCGGTCTACCCAAGTGAACATCTCCTCCGCCTCTTCTTCCATGGCCGTACTTCCAGTACCGCCTTGTCGATTAATGTAAGCCACTGTAGTGGAATTGTCCGATAGCACCCGCACTGCACGACCCTTCACCATCACCTCAAATGCGTGCAGAGCTAAAATCGCTGCTCGGAGCCCCAACCTGTTGATCGACCAAGCGGTCTCCTGATCTGACCAAAGGCATTGCGCGAAAAGCTCTCCGCAATGAGCACCCCATCCCGCAAGACTCGCATCCGTCAACAATGACAGCCATTCCGGCTGTTCCAGAGGCATCCCGGCCGAAAGAGAACCCGGACGCAGCCACCATTTCAGCGCCTGCTTGACACCTAGGGGACAAGGCAGTCGTTTGCTCAACGAATCGGACTGATGAGACCACCGGCGAAATAACGCCCGTTGCAGCGACAGCATATGAAGTCTGGCCCAAGGCACTGCTTCCAAGCTCGTTGCCATTGTCCCCAGCACCCTGAGGTAACTCCATGCCGTAGGTGCCGGAGTTGCCCTGAATTGGCGCACCACTTGCTGAAGAATTTGTATTCGTCGATCCGGGAGAAACACCGCTCCCCGCCGAGTGTCAAAGTGCACTCCCAGATACTCGAGATTCTGAGACGGGCTCAGGTGACATTTCGCCGTATTGACCACCCAACCGAGCCCCTCCAAGAATCTCACCACCTTTTCCGTAATGGTTATGCTCTTACTCCTGGACTTTGCCCGAATCAACCAGTCGTCGAGATAGGGATGTACCAGAATTCCCTCCTTTCGCAAAGCTACGGCTACCACCACCATGATCTTGGTGAAGGTCCGTGGCGCTGTTACGAGCCCGAAGGGCAACACCTGGAACGGATAGTGTCCCCACGGCAGCACGAAGCACAAAACGTTTTGATGCCCCGCTCCGATCAGGATATGTAAATACGCTTCCGTAAGGTCGAGGGACGTCAAAAACTCCCCCTGTCGCACCGCCACAATGACGGACCGCAATGTTTCCATCCTGAAATGTGGTACTCTGAGACACTGGTTCACTCCTTTTAGATCCAAGATTGGGCGCAGGGACCCGTCCTTTGGTACCACGAAATTAATGAAGTATCGACCCCTGCCGTAATCTTCCTTGGGTACTGGAATGACGGTTCCTATTTGCAAGAGCCGATTCAAGGTACCTCGAACCGCCAGAACCTTTTGCTGGCCTTTGCAGGGAGACATCACAAACGAATCGCGAACTGGCCTTGCGAACTCCAGAGCACAGCCCTCGCAGATTATTTCCAAGACCCACTGTTCGGACTTGGACCCAAGCAGGAAGAAAATTCCAAAGTCACCCTCCTATCGAATCGCTTCCCACCGGGGCCCCTCTCGCTTCATTGTGGCTTTCGAGCGGTTGCTGTGGACGTCGCGGCAAAACCTCTACCTGCTCAGCGAAACCCACGAAACCCCTGGGGCTCTAGGAGCAAATCGTCCTCTTTGAAAACCACCCAAGTGGGAAGACCGAAACCTTCTAAAATCTCTGAAGGAAGCCCTAAAGGCTGATGAGGACTTCCCCTGCTTAGGCTTATCCTCCGGGAGTCTACCTCCCTTGTAGTCCCCCAGATCCTTAACCAGTTTATCGAGATCCTCACCGAACAGCAGCCATCCTTTGAACGGAAGTTTACTGAGACGAGCCTTAGGAGGACCATCTGCTGCCCAATTTCTTAACCACAAGGACCTACGGGCAGCCACTAATGATGCCATGTTATTAGCCAGAGCCCTGATCAAATCATAGTGCACATCTGCCAAATACGCTGATCCGGACTCCAGACGATCTAACTCTTGTAGACCCTCCAGCTCCAGCTGGACCAACTGCCGCAAACCCTGAGACCAGCGGAGACACGCTCTCACCACCCAAGCTCCACAGATGGCAGCTTGTAATGACAAGCCATTGGCTTCAAAGGATTGCTTCAGCAACCCATCCACCTTTCTATCCTGTGCATCTTTCAAGGCTGAATTACCTTCACCCGGAATAGTGGTCTTCTTGGTTACAGCCGCCACCGCCACATCAACCCGCGGAGAACAACCCCTGTCCTTGTCCTCATCTGCCAAAGGATACAACCTATTCATAATGCGAGCTCCTCTGAGATCTGCTTCCAGCTGATCTCATTCGTCCTGAATCATCCGATCTATCACCTTGTGAAGGGAAACACTATCTGAGTTTGTCTCACCGCCTGAATGATCGGATTTTCCCCATTATCTTCCTCCACCGGCTGTTCAGCGGCCAGCTTTAGTGTTTGAAGGGATTCCGTGATAAGAGGTGTCAGCTCGTCCCTTTGGAAGATCCTCTCTTTAATCATGACCCGGTTAGATTACTGTAACGTCATCTATGCAGGTCTACCTTCCCTACAGCTTCGTCGTCTCCAATTAATACAGAATGCCGCCGCTCGTCTCATTACCGGTTCCCCAGCCCGCTCTCATGTGTCACCCTCTCTCCTTGCCTTGCATTGGCTTCCGGTCAGTTTTCGCTTTATCTACAAGGTTCTTATCCTCACGCACAAAGCCCTCCATTCCAGCACTCCCCAATACCTGTCCGATGTTATTCACCTCCAACCCTCTCCTCGCCTTCTCCGATCTTCCTTCGGCAACCGTCTTTTCCTTCCTTCACCTGCCCAGGCCCGTTTAGAGCACACCCGACACTCAGCTTTCTTTTTCCTAGGTCCAGCCTTATGGAACTCACTCCCTTCCTGCCTTCGTCTGGAACTTTCCTATCCCCGCTTTAAAACTCTCCTTAAAACACACCTATTCTGTCAAGCCTTTGATCTCCCTGTCTCTGACAATGGTGCTCCGTCCTCTGGTCGCCCCCCCCAACCTCCATAAACCTCCCTTCCCTGTCTGTTCCTCTTCCATTTCCCTTTTCCTCTTTCCGCCCCCTGCCCTTTGCCTTCCCTGCCCTTCTGGGCTCTTTTCCCCTCTCTGACTTTCTTTCTACCCTGTCCTGTCCTATTGAATTTGGCGTTCCTTTCTGGCTTTATTTCCAGTAGCCCGTTTGTTGTACTGTACACCGCCCTGATGCTTCGGCCTGGGCGGTTCATCAAATGATGCAAATAAAGATAAAGATAAAGATCCGAATAATTTTCGCTTGATCCTCAGGCTCTGGAATCTCTCCTTCTTCCAACTCCTCCAAACCGGCCTCCAGGTCCACTACCGTTTCGTCTGCTTCCTGCCAATCCACCTCCGAGGGAGAGAGATCACGTGGTCTGGCCCGCTTGGGTGGCCTGGCAGACCTACTACCTGCTTGCGGCAGACCCGGCTACTGTAGCCTCGCAGGCAAAGGCAAGGGGGCTCCGGGCAGCTTCCCCTGCCTACATAAACAAAAAGCCTGATGCATCATTAACACGAAGTCCGGACAGAAATCTCCGAGCTGAGATCATGATTCTGAAGCTGGAGAAAGCCCCGAAGGCCCTGCCTGGGCCTCTGTACCGAGCCCCAGCGGATTGGCCAGCAAGACGTCTCCTTCTGGTTCAGCAGGCACTCCTGGCAGGTCCTGTCCTGCCTTAAGCTCTAGCCGCTGCTCTAATGCTGGCAGATGCTGTTGAACAACCCCGGTAGATACCAGAATCCGCAATAGCGCCCCTGCGGACCCCGCAGACGATGCATAGCGGACGGGATGCCATGTGCCACCACTCCGGCCACTGATCTCAACTGGAGAATACAAATTTATTTATTTTTTTAAGATATAATGATTAGGAAGACCCTTCCCTCAGCTAGAGGGTCAGCTCAAGAATTCCAAGTTTCTAGCCCTTGGGGGATCAACCCAGGGATCCACACTAGGCTGCTGCCAAAGTTCAAAAGAAATAAAATTGCCCCCCAAAGAAATCACTCTTAGCACATATCGATCCCCAAAACTACAGGACAGGGATCACGGGCGAGAGAAAACAAAACCGGGCGAAAACTGCCACCCCATTCAATCCCGGGCTGCGCGGCGCACCACGCAGCCACCACACTGCTAAAATGGCCGCCGCTGAGTGAATCAACAAAAAGGTGCCAAAACAGCCGCAAAAGGGCTCAGCTTCTGTGGCCTACGGCCCCCGACAGTCCGGCGAACTGCTTCCCCACACACTACCTGACAGGTCCGGAGCGATCTTGCTGCCGCGGTGCTCCAAACCGCGTGACTGCGCTCAGCTGATAAGCGAGCGATCAGCCGCAGCCGAGCTCCCCGCTAACTATATGAGCTGGCAGGATCACAGCTGTCTTGGGGCGCCAGATACAAACTGCTGCTCCTCTGCTACAGGGCTCTCTCCCTTACGCTCCAGGGAGAGAGATCTGAGCCGGGTAAGATCTGAAAAAACAAAGACACACAGGTAGACAAAGCAGGACCCGGCACAAGCAAGTGAAAGTTGTTGTTTTTTTGTTGTTTTTTTAAAGCTACAGACCCCAAAATCAAAGAAACATTAAAGTATTCCCCAAATTAAACCAAAACCGCTCCTATGCTACCCTAAAAGCTCCTTATGTGTTCCTCTAGTGAGCCCAGCACTAAGGCTCACTACATCCTCCTGCTGTATGGAGACTGGACACACTGGGGCTGATGGGAGATACCAGCAGACTACATCCAGTGATGTCATGTTTTTGACATGCCCAGTCTCCAAGCTGCAGGAGGAGGTAAACAACCCAGAAGTGTGGACTAAACTGGAGGAACGATAAGGAACTACGCTATCTCCAGGAACAAGCAAGAATGTAGTCTTCACATATGGGGACTCCCAAGCTGAAAGATGCCAGGGAGATTACCCCAGAAAGCTGCAAAACCCAGGTTGAAATGGGTCATGCTTCCTCCCATGGATCTCTGGCATCTAACCCCGGGACAGCGGGTAGGAGTTGTTCTAAGTCTGAAAGAGATGCTGGAGAACAGCCTGGCCAAATGAGGCATCCCGACGGGAGTCCTTGTCTAAGCAGTAGTGGGCTGCAAAGGTGTGTACCGAAGCCCAAGTGGCTGCTCTACAGATGTTGTCAATGGACACCGAGCGAAGGTTAGCCATAGAGGCTGCCACTGCTCTCACATTGTGAGCTGTGACATGACCTTCGAGAGAATGTCCTTTGCTCTCATAGGCAAAGGATATGCAATCTGCAATCCATTTAGACAAAGTTCGCTTGCAAACTGGTAATCCAAGATGGCTGGAGTCAAAGGCAACAAAAAGCTGGGAAGCCTTTCTATGTTGCTTAGTTCTCTGAAGGTAAAAAGCCAAGGCTCTTTTACAATCCGGAGTATGAAGATTCTTTTCTGCATTGCAGGCGTGAGGCCTAAGGAAGAATACAGGAAGGTAAACCGAATGGTTTAAATGAAAAGGCAAAACCACCTTTGGCATAAAGTGAGGGTGAGTCTTAAGAACTACTTTATCATGGTGGAACCTTGTTTAAGGAGGATCAGCCACTAAAGTTGTAACTCACTGATGTGTCTTGCAGAAATAAGAGCAATTAGGAAGATTACCTTCCAAGAAAGAAAGATGAAATTCGATTTACCTGCTAATTGTTGTTCCTTGAGGAACTCCAGTCTAGTCCTGAACCTCTGGGTTGTGCTCCTCCTCCAGCAGCTTGGAGACTGAGAAAAGGTCATCTTTTTGATGACACTGGTATAACTGCACAGGCACTGCCTCCTCGCTCCAGTAACCTATTGACAAAGCAGACTCACCGGAGCAGCAATTAAGTAGCAACCACTACTAACAAACTGTAACTAACTTAACTAATAACTTAAGTGAGAAAATATCTCTTCTGGTCCCCCCTCCTCCATATGGTACACTAACCTTAGTTAGAACTGCTTAGGCCTGCCCTCCCCCTTTAGGAAGGATAGCGTCCGTTTTCCAAACCCCATATCCAGAACCTCCCGTTATGGACTACACCGCATACAATTCTATCTGCATCTAACCTGTGAGACACCGTTTGCTTCAGGCTCTAGTCCACAGAAAATACCAGGGAGGGATGCGGGACTAGACTGGAGTTCAAGGAACAACAATTAGCAGGTAAGTCTAATTTCACCTTCCTTATCGTCCCTCCAGTCTAGTCCTGAACCTCTGGGGATGTAACACAGCAGTGAACAACTCAACGGGAGGGACGTTCTAGACCAGCCTGAAGCACCACTGATCCAAAGGAGGTATCCCTTTGTGCCAAAACATCCAAACGGCAATGTTTGGCAAATGAATTTGACGACCAGGTAGCTGCCCTACAAATCTCTACCGGTGGCACCAATCTGTACTCAGCCCACGAAGCCATTTGAGCCCTAGTAGAATGAGCTTTAAGCCCTTCTCGTACCGTTTTGCCCTTCAACACGTACGCCGACGCTATCGCCTCTTTAATCCATCTGGCGATGGAAGCCTTAGACGCCGCTTCTCCCTTCTTCGAACCGCCAAACAAGACAAATAGTCTATCAGACTTGCAGAAGTCTGCCGTCCGTCGGATATATTTCTTTAAAGCCCGACTAACATCCAACCGGTGTACTTGTCCTGAGGAAGTAGCCACCTTACCTCCACAGAAAACTGGCAAAGAAACTACTTGATTCACATGAAACACTGACACCACCTTTGGCAAAAAGGACGGCACCGGCCTCAATACTACCTTAGTACCGTGAAAAGACAGAAAAGGCTTCCTACAAGACAAAGCCTACAATTCCAAAATTCTCCTTGCTGAAGAAATAGCTACTAGGAAGACGACCTTGAGTGTAAGATCCTTCAAAGACGATCTAGACAAAGGCTCAAAGGGTTCACGCACCAACGCCTCCAGCACTAAATGGAGATCCCAGGTCGGGACCATCTGTCTACATGGTGGCCTCAAAAGAGACATCACCCTTAAAAAACGTTTTACATCTGGGTGAGCCCTCAGCACTTCCCCTTTGATCTTCCCTCTATAATAGGACAGCGCTGCCAACTGCACCCTTAAGGAGGCGGTTGCTAAACCTTTCTGAAATCCATCCTGCAAGAAAAACTGAATTTGCGGTCTCAACAATCGTAACACTTCTAACTCTCTGCCTACACACCAATCTTCAAAAATACGCCAAATGCGAATATACGCCAACGAGGTAAATCTCCTACATGCCTTCAACAAAGTAGCAATCACTGCTGTGGAGTATTCTTTGGCTCTCAGCCTTGCCCTCTCAAGAGCCAAGCCGTAAGCGAGAATCGATCCACCTGAGGCATGTTCAGCGGACCCTGAGATAACAGATCTCTCCTGACTGGGAGTTGCCATGGCTGTTTAAAACAGTCTCATCAGATCCGCATACCAAGGCCTTCTTGGCCAATCTGGAGCGATCAGTATCACCAAACCTTTGTGAAGTTCGATGCGTTGCAGCACCCGGCCTATTAACACCCAAGGTGGAAACACGTACAGGAGCTGCTCTTCCGGCCATTCCTATATGAGAGCAACCAGGCCTTAAGGCATTCTCTCCCTTCTTCTGCTGAAGAATCGACTGGTCTTTGCCGACTGGAAAGTCGCCATGAGATCCATTACTGGCATCCCCCAGCGCCGTACCACCATCTCGTACACTTTCGGATGAAGCACTCCACTCTCCTGGGTCTACCTTTACTCGACTCAGAAAGTCAGCCTCTACACTGTCCATTCCTGCTACATGCACTGCCGACAGAGCCACCAGGTCTTGCTCAACCCATACAAACATCTGTTCGGCTTCTAGCGCTACTCTGCTGGTGCCCCCTTGACAGTTGATGTATGCTACATAAGAACATAAGATGCCATACTGGGTCAGACCAAGGTCCATCAAGCCCAGTATTCTGTTTCCAACAGTGGCCAATCTAGGTCTCATGTAACTAGCAGTTTTCCCAAGGGACACAGGTTCCACAATGCTTGTATTGGTTCAAGCATTGATATCCTGGGTCCCTTCTTAATAATGGTTTATGGACCTTTCCTCCAGGAACTTGTCCAAACCTTTTTTAAACCCAGCTACACTAACAGCCTTTACTACATCCTCCGGTAAACAAATTCCAGAGTTTGATTACACGTTGAGTGAAAAAAGTATTTTCTTTTATTAGTCTTAAATAGTTTACCCTGTAGCTTCAATGCATGTCCCCTAGTCTTTCTGTATTCTGATAAGGTAAACAATCGATCTACGTTTACCCGTTCCACTCCGTTCATTAATTTATAGACTTCTATCATATCTCCCCTCAGCCGTCTCTTTTCCAGGTTAAAGAGCCCTAACCTTTTTAGCCTTTCTTCATAGGAATATCCTTCCATCCGCTTTACCATTTTGGTGGCTCTTCTCTGAACCTTTTCTAAAATCGCTATATCCTTTTTAAGATATGGCGACCAGAATTGCACACAATATTCAAGGTGCGGTCTCACCATGGAACGATATAGAGGCATTATAATATCTTGTTTTATTTTCCATTCCTTTCCTTATCATACCTAGCATTCTATTTTCTCTATTGGCCGCTGCTGCACACTGGGCCGAGGGTTTTAACATGGTATCCACAATAACGCCTAAATCTTTTTCCTGGGTGGTAGTTTCTAATGTGGAACCTTGCATCGTGTAACCATAGTTTGGGTTGTTCTTCCCTAGGTGCATAACCTTGCACTTGTCCACATTAAATTTCATCTGCCATTTTGATGCCCAGTCTTCCAATTTATCAAGATCCCCTTGCAATTTTCCACAATCCTCTTGGGTTTTAGGAACTTTAAATAGTTTTGTGTCATCTGCAAATTTGATAACCTCACTCGTTATTCCACTTTCCAGGTCATTTATGAATATGTCAAAAGCCAGCGGACCCAGCACAGATCCCTGGGGTACACCACTATTCACCTTTCTCCATTGGGAAAATTGACCATTTAGCCCTACCCTCTGCTTTCTATCTTTTAACCAGTTCCTGATCCACAATAGTACACTGCCTCCTATCCCATGACTCTTTAGTTTTGCCAAAAGTCTCTCATGAGGGACTTTGTCAAAGGCTTTCTGAAAGTCCAGATACACAATATCAACCGACTCACCTTTGTCCACCAGATTATTCACTCCTTCAAAAAAACATAACAGATTAGTAAGACAAGATCTTCCTTGTCTAAAGCCATGTTGGCTGTCTCCCATTAGGTCATGACTATCTACATGCTGAGTAATTTTATTCTTTATGATGGTTTCTACCATTTTTCCCGGTACTGACGTCAGGCTCACCGGTCTGTAGTTTCCCGGATCACCCCTGGAGCCCTTTTTAAAAATTGGTGTTACATTGGCGATCCTCCAATCTTCAAGTATTAGAGATGATTTTAATGATAATTCACAGATTACTAATAGCAGGTCTGCAATCTCATATTTCAGTTCTTTCAACACCCTTGGATGTATACCATCCGGCCCAGGTGATTTGCTACTCTTCAGTTTATCTAATAGTTGTAAGACATCTTCCAGATGTATCGATATTTCCTTCAATTATTCTGCACCTTTAAATACCACTTCAGTCATGGGTAACATCCCTACATCTTCCTCAGTAAAGACCGAAGCAAAGAATTCATTCAGTCTCTCCGCTATCGCCTTGTCGCCTCTTAGTGCTCCTTTAACCCCTTTATCATCTAATGGACCAACTGACTCTCTCACAGGTTTTTTTGCTACGAATGTACTTGAAAAGGTCTTTACTTTGCGTTTTTGCTTCAACAGCAAGCTTCTGCTCCAATTCTCCCTTTGCCTGCCTTATCAATGCCTTGCATTTGACTTACCAGTGCTTGTGCTGTTTCCAGGTTTCGTCGTTTGGCTCTTTTTTCCATTTCCTGAAAGATGCTTTTTTGGCAACAATAGCCTCTCTGACCTCACCTTTAAACCATACTGGCAGTTTTTTGGACTTCATTCCACTTTTCTTAAAGTGTGGAATACAGCTGGTCTGGGCTTCCAAGATAGTATTTTTCAACAACAGCCAAGCCTGATGTACGTCTTTAACCTTTGCAACTGCTCCTTTTAGTTTTTTCTTAACTGTTTTCCTCATTTTATCATAGTATCCCTTTCGAAAGTTAAAAGGTAGTACTGTGGATTTCCTTACTATCCCTCCTCCACTAATTAAATCAAAGGCGATCATGCTACGATCACTATTGCCAAGTGGCCCCAACAACCTTATCTCTTGCACTAGATCTGGTGTTCCACTAAGGACTAGGTCTAATATGGCTTCCCCTCTGGTCGGTTCATGAACCAGCTGCTCCAAGAAGCAGTCATTGATTTCATCTAGGAACTTTATCTCCCTAGCATGTCCTGACGTGACACTGACCCAGTCGATACCGGGGTAGTTGAAATCACCCATTATTATTACTGCTCTGTAACTTTAGTTAGCTTCCTTGATTTCTTTGAACATTTCATCATCCATCTGGTCATTCTGGCCAGGCGGTCGATAGTACACCCCCACTGCCATCGCCTTCCCCCTTTTACATGGAATTTCAATCCATATAGATTCTACATCAGATTTTGTTTCCTGCAAAACTTTAATCCTTTCTGACTCAATGCCCTCTCTAACATAGAGAGCAACCCCTCCACCAATTTGATCAGCTCTATCATTACGATATAGTTTGTACCCAGGTATCAGTGTCCCACTGGTTGTCCTCCTTCCACCATGTCTCTGATATTCCAATCATATCTAACCTTTCATTTAGTGCTATATATTCTTACTCTCCCATCTTATTCTTTAGACTTCTAGCATTTGCATACAAGCATTTTAGAGAATATATCTTATTCATATTAATTTGGCTATTTTTAGACATGGGTAATTTGGGATCTTTAAGCTCTGTCTGCTGCATACTTGAGGGCATTTGGGCTACTTTACTCTTTTGTGGAACCTCTCTGCTTTTGGTAGTATCCTTCAAAGATACATTCTTCCGAACCATCTGCTCTTGGGCGACTGTCGGCTTTCCCCTAATATCTAGTTTAAAAGCTGCTCTATCCCCTTTTTAAAGGTTAATGCCAGCAGCCTGGTTCCATCCCTGTTAAGGTGAAGCCCATCCCTTCGGAAGAGCCCCCCCTTTCCCCAGAATGTTCCCCAGTTCCTAACAAATCCAAAACCCTCATCTCTGCACCATTGTCTCATCCACGCATTGAGACTCCGGAGCTCTGCCTGCTTTTTGGGTCCTGCGCGTGGAACAGGAATTATTTCGGAGAACGCTACCCTGGAAGTTCTGGATTTCAACTTCCTACCTAAAAGTCTAATTTTAGCCTCCAGAACCTCCCTACCACATTTTCCTATGTCATTGGTACCGACATGTACCAAGACAGCAGACTCCTCCCCAGCACTATCTAAGACCGTCACATTGTTGGAAAACACCCGAATCACCTTTCCTTGGAGATAGGGCTGAAAACTTTGCAATGCTAGCGCTACTGCTCTCAATTCCAGCCTGTTGATTGACCATCACTTTTCTAGATCGGTCCACGGACCTTGTGCGAACCTTCCTTGGCAGTGAGCTCCCCAGCCGACTAGGCTGGCATCTGTTGTTAGGGGTATCCAACAAGGCGTTTCCAAGGGCTTCCCTTTTTCCAGACACCCCGGACTCAACCACCACTGAAGCGCCTGTTGTGTCTGTCGGACAGGGTAGTTTGAGACAGAGGCCAGTCCTGGTGGGACCACTCTCTCTGCAAGGGTCTCATATGGGCCCTTGCCCATGGAACCAGTTCGCGAGTCATGGTACCTAGCAGCTGTAGATAATGCCATGCCGTGGGCTGCAACCTGCCTAGAAACTCGCAGACTAACTTCCTCAAGCTGTGCGCTCAGTGCTGTGGCAGAAAAACCCTGCCGATCTCCATATCGAAATGAGCTCCCAGGTACTCTAGACTCTGCGATGGAATCAGCTTACTTTTTGACATATTGACTACCCAACCTAGATGTTGTAGAAAGGCGACCACTTTGGCTGTAGCTGTCACTCTCTCGGCCCCTGACTTTGCTTGAATCAGCCAATCATCCAGATAGGGATGTACCATTACCCCATCCTTTCGCAATGATGCCGCTACTACTACCATCACCTTGGTAAACGTCCGTTGCGCCGTAGCCAGGCCAAATGGTAGCGCTCAGTATTGAAAATGTCCCATGGGAACTGCAAATCTGAGAAACGTTTGGTGTTCCTGCCGAATCGGAATATGCAGGTACACTTCCGACAGATCTAGGGACGTCTTACCGCTATTATGACCGACCTTAGTGTCTCCATATGAAAATGAGACACAGAGAGAGCGATTTACTCTTTTGAGGTCTAAAATTGGCCAATAGGTTCCCTCTTTCTTTGGAACTACGAAGTAAATTGAGTATCGACCGGAACCGCATTGGTCCCGAGGAACCGGCACTATGGCTTTCAGGGCCAGAAGTCTCTCTACTGTCTGCCTGACTGCCTCACACTTTAGATGTGCAATGCACGGAGACTGAATGAAAGATTCCGTCATTGGCCATTGAAGCTCCAAAGCATAACCTTCTTGAATGACCTCCAGTACCCACTGGTCTGATGTAATTTGGACCCAGGCAGGGTAAAAATCCTGTAGCCGACCTCCTACAGGCACCAGGTCTACCTGGGTCCCCCTGACTTCATTGTGACTTTGAGGTTGTAAGAGGAGGCAGCAAATTCTCTGCCCGCTCCTCGGAAACTTCAAAACCCCTGATTTCTATTGGGGAAACGTCCTCTTTGACTTTGACTGAACCTCAGGGAACGAAAACGACGAAATTCCCTCTGCGGAATCTTAGAAGTTGAAGCCGATCGTCCCTGCTTTTGTTTGTCCTCCGGGAGCCTCCTGCCTTTGGGCTCTCCGAGATCCTTACCAGCTTATCTAAGTCTTCTCCAAGCAGGAGCTTTCCCCTGAAAGGAAGCTTACTCAGCCTTGCTTTGGAAGAACCATCTGCAGCCCAATTGCGGAGCCAAAGATACTGCCGTGCTACTATTACCGAAGCCATACTGTTTGACAAACCTCAAAAAAGGTCATAATGAATATCAGACAGATAAGCCGTTCCAGACTCCAGTCTGGACACCTCTCCAGTGGTATCTTCCTGCTCCCCCTGGATTCGTTGCGACCAGCGAAGACAGGCACTCGCCACCCATGCTCCACAAATAGACGCTTGTATAGACAGTGCATTCACGTCAAACACCTGCTTTAATAAGGTATCTAGTTTTCTATCTTGGGCATCCTTGAGAGCCGTGCTACCCTCTACCGGGATGGTAGTTTTCTTGGTGACCGCTGAGACGGCTGCATCTACTCTTGGTGACTTAAACAACTCTTGATCCTGGTGCACTAATGGGTAAAGATGGGACATAACCCTGGACCCTTTAAGCCCCGCCTCGGGCATGTCCCACTCTCCCTGAATCATTTCCTTAACTACTCTGTGTACTGGAAAGGCTCTCAGTCTTCCAAAAGGCCTGCAACAACAGGTCTTCTAAGGAAGAATCCTCCGCCGGTCCAGTCACCAGCATATTAAGCGCTTTGAGTGTCTCTGAAATGAGCGCTGGTAATTTGTCTTTCCGGAAAACTCGGACCACCCTAGCCAGGTCTTCCTGTTCCGTGAGCTCTCCATCCTCCAACTCTTCATCGAGCTCTATTGTCAGGATCTCCCTCCTCGGAGGGAAGACCCTCCAAGGCTACCAACCGATCCGGTCGCTCTCTTTCTATCCTGGACTTCTTTGCCAGGATCCTTGATGTGCCCACCGTGAGAGGCATTCCTGGCCTCTTTTCCCCCGTGTTCCACCTCCATTGAACCGGTTGTGGGCACGCTCTTTGTGTTTCCTAACGCTTGTTGGAGAAGAGCAATGAAATCTGGGGGAAAAAAAATCGCCGCTAGCCCCCCCCTCCCCCGAAAGAGGCAGCGGAGGAGGAATGAAATCAGGCGCTGAGGACGGCCCCGCCACGGGCTCAAGCAGTGGCGAAGTGGAGGAAAACAGATCTGGCACGCCTCCCATCACCCCTTTACCACCTTCCCTGCTCACCTCCAGGGCTTGCTCTATAGCAGATGCCTCCTGCACGCACCCCCGACACACACCTGTGTCTGACACCGCTCCCCTTCTAGTGCCGCAAACTAAGCACTGCGGCTTAGAAGGCATCACGTTAGAGTGGATATTGTTTAATGAAAAAATCCAGAGGCCCCCCCTCAGCCTAAGCCTTGCTACTCCCCTCAGGTCCTGATTGAAACGGCACTTTCTATTCCCTCCCCCCCCCCCCCCCCCGACTGAAGTAGAATCTTCCTTGAAGCCCTCCCAAGACAGATTCCATGGAAAAAAAAAGAAAACGAAGTTTCCCCGGCTAGCTACGAACTTCAGCAGATCACTCAACTGTCCCAGCGTTTCCCACGCTGCTGCCACGTGGCTGGGCCCGCTCTGCACACACGTGGTCTCCGATTACCTTCCTCTCTTACCTTGCTGCCATCGACATCACTCATTCACTTGCAGTCAGCTCCTCTCTCTCCATGCGCCTCTGCCGCGGCGCGGTTTTGTCTCCGGGAGAGAGAGAGACGAAGGAACTGACCCACGAACCGCTGGATCCATCCTGCATGGCACTCAGCGCTAACAGGCAAGCTTCTGCATGCACTGTAGTGCTTAAGCTACCGGTTCCTCGCCCATTAAAGTGGGATCGGGAACCGGAGCTTTGCCTCTCGATGTTTTCCTTCCCCGATGAAGAGCAGTAAGCCCAGCAAAGGGGGGGGGGGGCCCTCTCAGTCCAACTGATTCTTAAAGCAGTACTCCTAAAATAGAAGAATTGAATCTACACAAGCTTAAACTAAATAAAAACTAAATAACTTAACCATAACCAGTAAATCAAATTCTCCTCTCTATCCTTAATTGTTCCTCAAGTGAGCCACGAATCTGTGAGCTCACCACCCTCCAGCTGCTTGGAGACTGAGATAATTGGAGCGAGGAGGCGGTGCCTGTGCAATTATACCAGTGTCATCAAAAAGATGTTTTCTCAGTCTCCACGCTGCTGGAGGAGGAGCACAACCCAGAGGTTCAGGACTAGACTGGAGGGACAATAAGGAACTTGAGATGTAGTGGCTAAGGGTTCGAAGGGTGGTTTCACGAGCTGCCCAAGGACAAGATTCAAATCCCGTGCCACGGGTGGTAGCTTAATGGGAGGTTTGGTTTTAGAGTAGCCCTCTCTTAAACCTTGCTACCAGGGGTTGAGAGGAAATAGGTTGTCCATACAAGGGCTTGTGGAAAGCCGCAATGGCATTAAGGTGGACTCTTAATGAATTGGTCTTAAGACCAGAGGATGATAAATGGAGGAGATACTCCAGTAACGCCTCCACTGGCATCATAAAGGAATTGAATTCCTTTTTTGAACACCAGATAGAGAACCTTCTCCACTTAAAGGCGTAGGCTCACCTTGTGGAAGGTTTTCTTTAAGCTAAAAGGATATCTTTAACCTGTTGAGAAAGGTTGGTATTATAGAATTCTAGGCTCTCAGCAGCCACGCCTTGAGGTGTAGGGACTGAAGATTCGGGTACAATAGTGTCCCATTCTCCTGGGAAAGCAGATCTGGAGCACATCCCAACTCCAGAGGCTTAGCTTGAGAGAGACGTAGAAGCAGTGCATACCACGTTTGTCATGGCCAGTGTGGGTCTATGAGGATCATATGGCCCCTGTCTCTCTGAAGCTTTGAATAGAGTTTTGGGAATGAGGGGAATGGATGGGTAGGCATAGAGGAATTCCTGACCCCAATGGAGATGGAAAGCATCCCTTGCCTAACCGTTCTGAGCCGGAATTCTGGAACAGAACCGGGGAAGTTTGGCATTCTAAGGACTTGCAAAGAGGTCTATATTTGGGGTTCCCCAGATCTGAAAGATTCGAGCAATTTGCTCTGGATGAAGAGACCATTCGTGTGGCAGCAGAACTCGACTGAGTTTGTCTGCCGAAACATTGTGTGTGCCTGAAAGATACACCGCTAATAGGTGGATTTAGAGATCGCTGGCGAAGGCCCAAAGGCATAGAGCTTCGTTGCACAGCGCCTGCGAACCTGTCCCACCCTGCTTATTCACGTAGAACATGTCTACTTGATTGTCGGTCTGGACAAGAACTGTCCTGTAGCTCAGGCGGTCCTGAAATACTTGGAGCATAAAAGATGGCTCTGAGTTCCAGGAGGTTTATGTTAAGACAAGCCTCCTGCTCGGTCCAGAGACCTTGAGTGGAGAGATTGTCCAAGTGGGCCCCCCCAACCTAACTTGGACGCATCTGTCGTCAAGGTGGCTTGGTGTAGTGGCTGCTGAAAAGGAGATCCTACGAGAAGGTTTTTCAGCGATTGCCACCACTGTAGGGACAAAATGAGGCATGTAGAGTTTCTGATTTTGTTCCCCAGGCAGCCCGACACCTGTGTCCACTGAGCTGCCCTCATGTGTAGGCGAGCATAGGGAACCACATCGACAGTGGATGCCATATGCCCAGTAGCTGAAGCATTTCTAGAGCAGTTAGAAAAAAGTTCTCATAGCTGCTTGCAAGGCCAGCTGGAGTATTCGAAGACAACGTGGTTGTGGCAGGAAAGCCTTTGACTGCCTTGTGTCTAGAAGAGTTCCGATGAACCCTAGAGACTGAGAAGGGGTGAGATGAGATTGTTTATGACCAGTCCCAGGTACTGCAGGATTTGCATTGCACAGGAGAGCATGGAGCTGGCTTCTGGAGCTGTTGATGCTCGGATGAGCCAGTCATCTAAGTAGAGGAAGACGAATATCCCCCGAGTTCTCAGGAATGCTGCTACTACTGCCATGCATTTTGTGAAGACTCTTGGGGCGGAAGCCAATCCAAAGGGTAGAACCCTGTACTGGTAATGTCTTCCTTGAAAGAGGCATCGAAGAATCTCCTGTGATCTGTATGGATGAGGATATGTGAATATGCATCCTTTAGATCTAGAGAACATAGCCAATCCTGACTCTGAATGTAAGGAAGAAGTGTTCCGAGGGAGATCTTGAATTTTTCTCGGAACAGATACTTATTCAACTCTGAGGTCCAGGTATGGGTCTGTATACCCGTGTCTTCTTTGGAATGAGGAAGTAGGGGGAGTAGAAACTTATGCCCTGTTGGGATACGGGTACCTCTTCTATTGTCCCTTGAGCAAGTAGTGAGGAGACCTCTTGACACAAGAGAGTGGTGAAGTCTTGTGATGGTAGGAGGGGGCATACTGTGAAAATAGTGTTTGTACCCCTCTGTTACAAGAGAGAGAGTCCAGTGCTCTGATGTTATCTGTTGTCATCTTTCAGCGAAATGACAGTCTGCCTGTGATGGTGAGAGGCTCTGGACCCTTCAGGGGCAGGATGACTAAGTTCTCTAGGAAGGAGTCAAAGCCCCTGAGGAGGCTATGTCTGCTGAGCTGGTTGAGCTCTGGGGACTTGGGCCTTCCTCTGCTGTCTGGGTTGCTGCTGCCCTTTTTGGGGAGCATGAACTGGGCAGTGGACAGCCTGGGTGTAAGATGATAGAATTTCTTTTTCTTGTTGAAAAAGGGTTTTTTAACTGTCTTTTTCTTAGCTGGGTTGGCTGTGGTCTTTGATAATCTGTTCTGTTTTTGGACTCAAGCTGATTAGCTTTGTCCTGCCAATCCTTGCCAAAGAGGTTTTCTCCTGTGCAAGGAATGTTCCCCAGCTTGTCCTGCACCCATTGTTCTAAATCAGATGCTTGCAACCAGGCAATGTGACGTGCACCGATGGAGATAGAGGTTCTGCTAATGCATGCAAAGCAATCAAAGGTTGCACAGTTCATGAACTTAGATACGTTCTGGGCATGTTTGACCAGAGTGAGAAAGTCAGCACTCTTGTCATTGGGAAGAAGTGGAGCCATAAGTTCCAAATCTCTTGTAACCTCCTGAAGAAACATACCCATATAAAGTATGTAAGAGCTTATTCTAGCTGATAGCATTGAGGACTGAAAGCATCGACGCCCAAAGGCATCAAGTGTTCTTTATTCACGACCTGGAGGGTTGAATGAATGCATCTTAGCACTCTTGATCCTACACACTGCCGATTCCACTATCATTGAATGGTGTGGTAACTGTTTTTTCGAAACCGGGACATTGCGGTACCCGGTACATTGTATCGAGTCTCCGAGAATGTGGAGACACCGTTAAAGGTGTTTCCCACAACCTAAGCATGAGGTCATGCAAAATTTCGTGAATGGGAAGGGTAGCAGCTTCCTTAGGAGCTGCTGGATACTGAAGAATTTCCAACTCTTCAGTTTTTGGTTCCTTCTCAGGGGTCACAGTTATTAAGAGTCCCCTTGCTACATCACGTATGAAGTCCTGAAAGGACATGTCCTTCGGGGCGAAGGAGAGGGATCCTCCGGAAGAACCACCCTGGTACTGACAGTCATCGGAATCGGAGGATTCAAAGTATTGTCGGGCTGGATGCTCTCGTATTGCTTGCCGAAGGTATCGATTGAAGCCGGCATTGGACTGCCTCGATACTGGACCCTCGATGGCGGAGACCGATTCCAGGGCCAGTATGAAAGGAAGCATGGAGAGTGGCGCATCGGTCGATGCAGATACATTCGGTACCGATATCGGACAACTGCATGGATTGCAGCTGTTTTAGCGGTACTGAGGCTGCTAATAAAGCCGCAAGATTGCGCTCGATGGCCAGGATACGTTGATCCATGGAGTCTGCCGATGCCTGGATGTCAGGACTGGCAGATCAGGCCATGACACCAGAACATGGCACTAAGAGTTCTCCGGAGGTGGAAGCTTTGGGAACATCCTGGAACCACGTTAATGCTTTGAAGGCCAGGGCCTCCTGCCAGGGTTGTCTGGCCGGTGTGTTTTCCTCGAGAGCAATGCTAGTAGCATCTCGATGCTTAGGAGATCTACCCTTTGAGGACCGGCCAGTCTTGGAAGACCTGGGTTTGGTTACCTGAGATCCATGGGAGGAAGATGAAGCCCTGGACGACTTTGATGCGACATTGCATCTGAGGCAAAGAGGGTGCCGAGTATTGCAGCTCTGTTCTGCAGGTCTCTCTTTGTCATCTTTCTACAAAGGAGACACTCCGATGGTAAACGGTCAGGATCTAAACATTTGAGACCAGTCATGGGTGTCGGTAGCAGAAATAGTACCGCTACACTTTGAACATTTTTTGAAACCACTAGATGGTTTCTCCATTTGGGGGGGGGGGGGGGAAAGAGGGCCTAGTGCCCAAAATGGCATCTGGCACCAAGAAGGGACAGACCCTCCAAAAAAGAAGTTATTCTTCCTTTTTTTTGTTTAGGAAAAGAAGTAAGAAAATAAAGAAAACAACGGTGGTACCAGTATAGGTGTCGATGGGAAGGCAGACGCGACCACAAAAAAGATTTTCTGCGGTGACAGGGTTTGCTGCCTGTCGGCTCCACAGAAAACGAAAAACTGAAGAGGAAGAGTTGGAAAGGCAGGAAGGCAGTGGCGCAGGTGCTGTGGGATGCTCTCAAAAGCTTTCCTATTGGATGCTGGGGAGCGTTCCCGCACAGGCTCCATCAGTACCAATGATACCCATATGTGAAGACTACATTCCTGCTTGTTCCTGGAGATAACAGAATAGTGAGGTTTCTGGAGTCCAATGAATTACAGGATCAGAGGAAGCATGGGTTTACCGGAGGTAGGTTTTATCAGACAAAATCGAAATTACACTTACCTGGAGTGACGACAGTTTAGTCCTCTACTTCTGGGTAGTGCACCTCCTCCTGCAGCTTGGAGACTGGACCAATCAGAAACTTTCCCTCACTGGATGTAGCCAGCTGGAAATCCCATCAGCCTCCAGTGAACTATTGACAAAGCAGACTCACAAGAGCAACAAATAAGTAGCTACGTATGAAATTCTTTTTTTTCTTCTTTTTTTTTTTTTTTCTTTTCCCAAATTAAACTAGAAACAAGAACAAAAGATAGCCCCCCCTTAACCGACCAAGGGGTGAGATACTCCATAGCGATACTCTACTTCCCTGCAAAGTCCGGCACAAAAGAGAAGAAGAAAGGACAACCTACAGTTAGCAAAAGAAGAAAGGAACTCGGCTGTACTCACCTGTCAATATTCTTGCTGATTGAGAACCTGTGCTGAGCTAGCCCTAAAAATCAAGGGCGGGACGGAGGACTAAACTGTCGTCACTCAAGGAACTACAATTACCAGGTAAGTGTAATTTAGATTTCCTTTTCGTTCCTCCAGTTTAGTCCTCTACTTCTGGGATGTAACAGAGCAGTACTAACGGGAGGGACCCTGCCAGCCGGCACGCAACACCGCCGACCCAAAACAGGCATCCCTAGACGCTAGCACATCCAGCCGGTAATGCTTACTGAACGTATGTAATGACGACCACGTGGCTGCCTTACAAATCTCCACCGGTGGAACCAGACCATGTTCTGCCCATGAAGCCGCCTGCGCTCTCGTGGAATGCGCTCGAAGACCCACAGGCACCAAACGCCCGTGCAACAAATACGCCGAGGCGATTGCCTCCTTAATCCACCTGGAAATGGATGCTTTCGAAGCAGCCTCACCCTTTCTGGAGCCCCCAAACACAAACAGCCGATCCGACTTGCAAAAGGAGTTAGAGACAGACAAATAGCGACGTAACACTCGTTTTACGTCCAAGCGACTCAAACCTCGATCAGAGGACTGTCCTGCGTCCGCTCTCAGAACCGGGAGCGTTACCGTCTGACATGAAAAGGTGAGGACACCTTGGGCAAGAAGGAGGGCACCGGTCTGAGCACCACCTTTTCTCGCGAGAAACAAAGAAAGGGCTCCCTGCACGAAAGGGCTTGCAATTCGGTGATGCGCCTAGCTGAACAAATCGCCACCAAAAAGACCACCTTAAGGGTCAAGTCTTTGACTGAACTCTGGGATAAGGGCTCGAACGGTGCCTTGCCTAGGGCCCTTAAGACCAAATTGAGATCCCACGCCAGAACAGAAATCCGGCGGGCTGGACGCAGTCTGGAAACCGCTTTCAGAAAACGCACGACATCACCATGGGCCCCAAGAGACACGCCCTGGATCTTACCTCTATAGCAGGACAAGGCTGCCAATTGTACCTTCAGAGAACTGGTAGCAAGGCCCTTTTCGAAGCCATCCTGCAAAAAATCCAGCACTACTGCCACAGACGCTCTGGACACTCGTACCTGATGTCTGGAACACCAGTCCTCAAAGATTCGCCAAATGCGCACATATGCAAGCGAGGTTGACCGCTTTCGAACCTGCATCAAGGTTGTAACGACCGACCTAGAGTATCCCTGCTTTCTTAACCTCGCCCTTTCAATGGCCAAGCTGTAAGCAAGAATCGATCCACCTGTGGCATCTGAAGGGGCCCCTGAATCAGGAGCTCCAGAGACAAGGGAAGCCGCCACAGCCATCCGTCCAAGAGGCGTATCATATCGGCGTTCAAGGGTGCAGAGGCCAATCCGGCGCTATCAGCAGCACACTGCCCCGATGGACTTCGATACGCTGAATCACCCGACCGACCAGGGCCCACGGAGGGAACACAAAGTAGACCCGACGTTGTCCACGGTTGAATTAAGGCATCGATTCCTTCCGACATGGGCTCTCTCCGCCTGCTGAAGAACCGATTCGCTTTCACCGACTGGCATGACGCCATCAAGTCCATCACCGGAACTTCCCACCGGCAAGTCACCTGAGCGAACACGTCCGGATGCAATTCCCATTCTCCGGCATCCACGTGTACTCTGCTGAGAAAATCCGCTGCTATGTTTTCTCTTCCGGCAATGTGTGCTGCCGAAATGGCCTGTAAGCGCGTCTCCACCCAGGCAAACAGCATTTCGGACTCCTCCTCCATGGCTGCACTGCCTGTGCCGCCCTGCCGGTTGATGTACGCTACCGTAGCCGCATTGTCCGACAAAACTCGCACCGCTCGGCCGGACCCTAGACTCTCGAAGCGCTGAAGAGCCAACAACACGGCTCTCAACTCTAGACGGTTGATCGACCAGGAGCTCTCCCCCGCCGACCACTGCACCTGAGCAAAGTGTACTCCGCAATGCGCCACCCAGCCTTGAGACTTGAATCCATGAACAGAGGGAGCCACTCCGGCAGCTCCAGCGGCATCCCCGCTTGTAAGGTCGCCGGGCACAACCACCACCGCAGAGCCTGCCGTACGGTCAGCGGGCAAGAAAGACGCTTGCTCAGCGACTCGGACTGATTGGACCACCGACGAAGCAAGGCCCGTTGTAGTGGTCTCATGTGAAACCGAGCCCAAGGAACCACCTCCAGCGACGACGCCATAGTCCCTAACACCTGAAGATAATTCCATGCCGATGGCGCCGACCGCTTCCTGAAGTTTCGCACCAGTCTTTGAAGAACTTGCGCTCTGCATTCTGTCAGAAAGACCGACCCTCTCCGGGTATCGAACCGCACTCCCAGATACTCAAGAACCTGCGTGGGTGCTAAATGACTTTTTAGTGGATTGACCACCCAACCTAGGCTCTGCAGAAACTCTACCACCCTTCTGGTGGCTTGCATGCTCTCTTCTAGGGACTTGGCCCTTATCAGCCAATCGTCGAGGTAGGGATGCACTAGGATCCCCTGCCTCCGCAATGCCGCCGCCACTACGATCATTATCTTGGTGAAGACGCAGGGAGCCGTCGACAAGCCAAAGGGCAGCGCTTGAAATTGAAAATGACCCCAAGGCAGGGCGAACCGCAGGAATTTCTGATGCGACGCCCTGATGGGCACATGGAGATAGGCCTCGGAGAGATCGAGAGAAGAGAGAAACTCCCCCTGACAAACCGCAACGATGACAGATCGGAGGGTTTCCATTCGAAAATGCGGAACCCGGAGACACCGATTCACCCCTTTGAGGTCCAGGATAGGGCGAAGAGAGCCGTCCTCCTTTGGCACCATGAAATATATGGAGTAGCGCCCCATACCGTACTCCACGGGTGGCACCAGGACGACGGCTCCCAGCCGAAGGAGGCGATCTAAGGTCTGCTGAATCTGTAATGCCTTCTGAGGCTCTCTGCAGGGAGATTGAACGAATGAGGCCCTTACCGGCACCACCAGATCCAGTGCATAGCCGTCGCTAATAATCTCTAAGACCCACTGGTCTGACGTTATGTGGGTCCAGGCGGAAAGAAACCCCCTCAGGCGTCCCCCGATCGACTGTCCTTCCGCCGGGACCCGCAGCCCTTCATTGGGGCTTTCGAGCGGCGCCAGGCGCAGGCGCTGCAAAACCTCTGCTTGTCCCTCGGAACACTTGGGAGCAAGATACAAATCTTCCCCGTTGGGAACCCGCAAACCGGGGAGAACGAAACCTGCGGAAATCTCTAACCTGTCCCCGAAAGGACTGGGAGAATTTTCCCTGCTTGGGTTTATCTTCCGGGAGTCTACCCCCCTTGGACTCTCCCAAATCCTTGACCAACTTATCAAGGTCTTCACCAAACAATTTCCCTTTGAACGGAAGCTTGCCAAGTCGAGATTTAAAGGACCCGTCGGCCGCCCAATTCTTTAGCCAAAGGGCCCTGCGTACCGCTACCAGGGACGCCATACTATTCGATAAAGCCCTGATGAGATTGTAGTGCACATCTGCTAAATACGCCGATCCGGACTCTAAACGCTGGAGTTCCCACAGCTCGTCCTGCTCCAAGGATGTCGACTGCCTGAGGCGCTGGACCCAACGGAGGCAGGCCCTTGCCACCCAAGCACCGCATATGGAGGCCTGCAAGGAAAATGCATCCGCCTCAAAGGACTGTTTCAACAGCCCATCCATTTTCCTATCCTGCGCCTCCTTCAAGGCAGCACTGCCTTCCACGGGAATAGTGGTCTTCTTCGTGACAGCTGACACCGCGGTATCAATCTTTGGGACGCGAAAGCGGTCCTTGTCCTTGTCTGCCAAGGGATAGAGTTTATTCATAGTTCGTATCCCCTTCAGGACCGCTTCCGGGTGGTCCCACTCGTTCTGAATCATCTGTTCTATCACCTTATGAATAGGGAACACGACGTGCGTCTGGCGCACCGCCTGACTAATAGGATCCGCAGTATCCTCTTTGCTTGCAGTCTGCTCGGACGTAAGCCGAAGTGTCTGCAGGGCCTCTACAATGAGGGCCGACAACTCCTCTCTGTGAAACACCCGAATGATCCTCGCCTGATCCTCAGGCTCAGCTATTTCACCTTCTTCTAAATCCTCGAAGTCGCCCTCTAAGTCAACTTCCTGCTCTTCATCCTCCTGTAACTCCACCTCAGAGGGAGAACGCTCCGGCGGATGTGACCTCTTGGGAGCTCGGGCCACCACATTCTCGGGACCCGCCAGCCCCAAACACAGACTGACCGAGGGGAGAGGGGCCAACGCCGGCACAATACCCTGTCGCTTTCGACAGAACGCCTGATGCATAAGTAAAACAAAATTAGGGAAAAATCCTCCATGACCCCTGAAACCCCAGATGCCCCCTCGGCAGGCGGGGCGGAGGGCCCAGGAGTCCAAGCCTCCCCCTGCGGCTCCGCCAACACTTCAGGCAGGGCTGAGCCTGCAGCGTCCTCCACTTGATGCTCCAGAGTGAGTGACACTGACACACAGCACCCACAGACTCCTGTCTCTGGAGTTGTGCTCTTACAAGTGCCACAAATCACACACTGCGACCTTGCTGGCATGAACAGACAAGCCTAGCGGTCCCACAAGCAGGTGAAGGGAAAACAGCACTCCCCCTTGCACCCCTGAAATGCCTGCCTACAGCCCTGAGACACTGTATACCTTTAAAGGGCTGTGGCTATTATTCCTACTTCTTCTTTTTCTCCTTTTTTATTTATTTTGTTTTATGGCAGTAAAGTGCCCTCTGAGAGAGCTAAGGCAATAGAACAAAAAATAAATCCTTCTGGAGCCCCCCAGCCCCCACGGACCTGAAACCCCAGAAGAAAGGCAAAAAAGGAAAACAAAGAACAAAAGAAAGAAAACAAAGTAAGAAACGCCAAGCCCAGCTAGGGCCTAACAAAAAACGCAGTGAAAAGCGCTGCTGGAGAAAAAGAGCCGCCGCCGCTGGAACAGCGATGTTTAAAATGGCCGCGGTTTCAGTCCCCGGTTTGGCGTGCTTTTTTGCAAAGGGCCCTGAAGCACCGCAGTATACAGTTACTGCGAGGCCCGGCTTCCCCCACTCTCCCCAGCCCGTACCTGCATGAAAGGGCTCTCCTGCCAGCGTCCCGAGGTCCAGCTGCTGAAACGGACGGGCACGCTGCTGAAAATGCTGCCGTTAACAAAATCAGCCCCGGAGCCAGCGCTACAGCTCAGGAAGTCAGCGGGCTGCCGGGGGGACAAGAAAGGAATTCTACCCCGTCCAATCAAGGGGTAAGAGATCCTGCGGCAAGCCAGACAGTCAGGGGAGAGGAGAGACTAAGCAAGGCAGAGTAGGCTATGGATTCCAAGGGTTGCAGAGCAGAGATGGCATCCATCTGTCCAAGAAAGGTCAATGCATCTTCGGTAGTAGACTGGCTAATCTACTGAAGAGGGCTTTAAACTAGATTCGTTGGGGATGGGTGAAGAAAGCCCCCAGGTAAGTGAAAACCCCCAGGTAGGTGATACATTAAATACCTTTATGGAAATGGGTAACAGGGGTAACATATGGAAAGCAGTGTGTATTAATGCCCGTAGCATGGGAAATAAGATCCCTGAAGTTGAAGCTTTGGTGGGAGTGACTGACTTGGATTTAGTGGCAGTTACAGAAACATGACTCACAAAAAACCATGACTGGGATGTAACTATACCTTGCTATACTTTATTCAGAAAGGACAGGGTAGGAAGAAGGGGAGGAGGAGTGGCACTATATGTAAAAACTACTATTAAAGCTTTGGAATTACAGAGCTTAAAAGGGAGAGAGGAGGCATTGTGGGTTAAACTAGAAAGAGGGAAAGAGAAATCTATTTACATTGGTGTTATACAGACCTCCCTCACAAGAGGAAGAGGTGGACAGAGAGTTAACTGAAGACATACGCAGCATTGCTAGGAAAGGGGAAGTGCTACTGATAGGAGATTTCAATATGCCAGATGTTGATTGGCACATTCCTGCTGCAGTATCATCTAGAAGTACGGAGATCCTGGATTCTCTACAGGGAGAACTATTTAGGCAATTGGTAACAGACCCCACACGTGAAGGGGCCATACTGGACTTGGTGCTTACCAATGGTGAAAGTGTTTCTGATGTTGTAGTGGGAAATCATTTTGCATCCAGTGATCACCAGATGGTGTGGTTCAGTATTAGGACTAGGACTGTCAGAATCCATTCCAAGGTGAGGATCTTAGACTTTAGGAAGACTAACTTTGCGAAGATGGGCCAATACCTCAGGGAGTCGTTAGTGGGATGGGAACAGCTGGGGGATGTAGAAAAACAGTGGGCAAAACTGAAAGGGGGTATTTTAAGGGCAACCAACCTTTTCGTTAAAATGGTAAATAAAGGCAAAAGGAAAAGGAGACCGCTATGGTTTTCGAAGGAAGTAGCTGAAAAAGTGAAGAAAAAGAGGGAGGCCTTCATGAAATACAAGAGATCACAGAGAGAGAAAGAGAGGCATCTGTATTTGGAAAAACTTAGAGAAGCTAGCAAAGTAGTCAAGAAGGCAAAGATTCAAAAGGAGGAAATAGCCAATGCAATAAAATGGGGGGATAAGACATTTTTCAGATATATTAGCGAGAAGAGGAAGGGCAAAGGTGGTATTGTCAGACTCAAGGGTGCAGGGGGGAATATGTAGAAGCTGATAAGGATAAAGCTTAATTGCTTAACAAATATTTTTGTTCTGTGTTCACAGATGAAGAACCAGGAGCAGGACCTCAGAAAACACCCACAAATAAGAACAGAAGCGAGGGACATCTTGAACAATTTTCAGAAGACTGTGTTCGTGAGAAACTAGCTCAACTTAAAGTAGACAAAGCGATGGGACCGGATGGGATACACCCTAGAATACTGAGGGAACTTGGGGACGTTCTAGCAACTCCACTGACTGACCATTTCAATGCCTCGTTGGAGTCGGGAGTGGTGCCAAAGGACTGCAGAGAGGCTCATGTGGTGCCTTTACACAAAAGCGGAAGTAAGGATGTGGTTGAAAACTACAGGCCGGTTAGTTTAACTTCGGTGGTGAGTAAATTATTGGAAACGCTGCTGAAAGAGAAAATAGTGAGGTTTCTGGAATCCAGCGGATTACAGGATCCGAGGCAGCATGGATTCACCAGAGGCAGGTCTTGTCAGACAAATCTGATTGATTTCTTTGACTGGGTGACCAGGGAGTTGGACCGAGGGAGAGCTCTAGATGTGGTGTATTTAGACTTCAGTAAAGCCTTTGACACTGTTCCTCACAGGCAACTTATAAACAAACTGAGCACCCTAGGGATGGACCCTAAAGTTACTGCTTGGGTTAGAAATTGGTTGGGTGGGAGGCGACAAAGAGTACAAGTAAATGGAGCTCATTCTGAGGAGAAGGATGTTACCAGTGGTGTGCCCCAGGGATCTGTCCTTGGTCCGATTCTTTTTAACATCTTTGTTAGTGATATAGCAGAAGGGCTGTCGGGTAAGGTTTGCCTCTTTGTGGATGATACCAAAATCTGCAATGGAGTAGACACCCAGGAAGGTGTAGATAACATGAGGTGGTATCTAGCTAAGCTTGAAGAATGGTCTAGAATTTGGCAGCTGGGATTTAATGTTAAAAATTGTAAGGTCATGCATTTGGGCTGCAGCAATCGAAGGGAGCAATACAGTACAGGAGGTGAAGTACTTTTGTGCACTAAAGTAGAGCGGGACCTAGGCGTGGTTGTGTCTGATGATCTTAAAGTAGCTAAACAGGTAGAAAAGGCGACGGCAAAAGCTAGAAGAATGCTTGGGTGCATACGGAGAGGAATGGCTAGCAGAAAAATGGAGGTGATAATGCCTCTGTATAAGTCTTTGATGCGACCTCATTTGGAGTATAGTGTGCAATTCTGGAGACCGCACCTTCAAAAGGATGTGAACAGGATGGAGTCGGTGCAGAGGGTGGCTACTAAAATGATTAGTGGGCTTCACTATAAAGCATATGAGGACAGACTTAAAGATCTTAATATGTACACCTTAGAGGAAAGGCGGGATAGAGGTGATATGATTGAGATGTTTAAATACCTCCGTGGCATAAATGTTCAGGGAGAGAGCCTCTTTCAATTGAAAGCAAGTTCTGCTACAAGGGAACATGGGATGAGGGTGAAGGGAGATAGATTCAGGAGTGATATGCGGAAATATTTCTTTACAGAAAGAGTAGTGGATCCATGGAATAGTCTCCCAGTGGAGGTGGTAGAGATGAGGACAGTAACTGAATTCAAAAAAGCATGGGACCAACACAGAGGATCTCTAAAGGTAAAAAGTGGACTGTTGTAGTTGTTATGGAAGGACAGACTAGATAGGCCATGTGGTCTTTTTCTGTCGTCATGTTTCTATGATTCAAACCCCTACTGCCGAGAGCTACCTAAATTCCTTTTTCTTTTTTTTTTCTTTTTTTAAAGCGACAGCATCCGACTAAACTAAGTAAATTAGAAATAAATAGGTCTGAAAGAAAATGTAAATAGCCTGCTCCTTATTGGTTTCTCCAGTGAGCCCAGCACCTAGGCTCACGAGGTCCTTCTGCTGCATGGAGACTGGACACACTGGAGGCTGATGGGATTTCCAGCTGGCTACATCCAGTGAGGGAAAGTTTCTGATTGGTCCAGTCTCCAAGCTGCAGGAGGAGGTGTACTACCCAGAAGTAGAGGACTAAATTGGAGGAACGAAAAGGAATCTGATTGATTTTTTTTGACTGGGTCACCAGAGGTTTGCACCGAGGGAGAGCCTTAGATGTAGTTTACTTGGATTTCAGTAAAGCCTTTGACATCATTCCACACAGGCGACTTATAAATAAATTGAGCACCCTAGGGAAGAACCCTAAAATGACTGACTGGGTTAAAAACTGGTTGAATGGGAGGCAACAAAGTGTACAGCTAAATGGAACTCACACAGAGAAGATTATTACCAGTGGTGCACCACATGGATCTGTCCTGGGTCTGATTCTTAACATCTTTGTTAGTGATTTTGTGGAAGGGCTGTCGGATAAGATCTGCCTCTTTGCGGATGGTACTAAAATCTGCGATAGAACAGACATCCAGGAAGGAGCAGATAACATAACGAGGGATCTAGCTAAGCTTGAAGAATGGTCAAAAATTTGGCAGCTGAGATTTAATGCTAAAGAATGCAGGGTCATGCATTCGTGCTGCAAATATCCAAGGGAGTGGTACAGTGTAGGGAGCTTAGTAGTACTGTCCACGAAAGAAAAGCAGGAGCTGAGCATGATTGTTTCTGATGATTTTAAAGTAGCTGGATAGGTAGAAAAGGCAATGGCAAAAGTCAGAAGGATGCTTGGGTGCACAGAGAGAAGAATGGCCAGCAGAAAATAGGAGGTGATAGTGTTCTTTATAAATTTCTGGTGTGACCTCATTTGGAGTATTCTGTGCAATTCTGGAGACCACAATTTCAAAAGGATATAAACAGGATGGAGTCTGTGCAGAGGGTGGCTACTAAAATGGTTAGTGGTCTTCGTTATAAACTATATGGGGACAAAGATCTTAATATGTGTATGTTAGAGGAAAGGAGGAATAGAGGAGACATGATAGAGACGTTTAAATACCTACGTGGCATAAACACAAGAGGAGAGCCTCTTTCGATTGAAAACAAGCTCTGCAACGAGGGAGCATAGGATGAGGGTGAAAGGGGATAGACTCAAGAGTAATACGCAGAAATATTTCTTTACAGAAAGAGTGGCAGACGCGTGGAATAGTCTCCCAGTTGAGGTAGTAGAGATGAGGACAGTATCTGAATTCACGAAAGAATGGGAAAAACAAAGAAGATCTCTAATGGAAAAAAAGGGACTACAGTATTTGATATGGAAAGGAAGACTAGATAGGCCATATAGTCTTTTTCTGCTGACATATTTCTATGTTCTTTTGCCTTTTTCTCCGATTCATTTTTGTTGTTTTACATGTCTTGATGTTGATTGTTCCCCACTTAGATCAATAGTGATTTAGTAGAATAGAAATCGTAAAATAAACACATGTATGGACATTTTTCAGAGTTCAAAACTTCTGCCATCCTCATCTTTCCCTCATGTATGAGTGAACCTACCCTTCCTGCTTCCAATGTAACTAGCAACAGATACTGTGGTAGGCGAACGCCTATGATCCAAGCTGCTTGAACTAAACAGACAGGCCTAAGCAGCTTGACCTGTAAATGAAGCCAGTAGGTAGGCCCGGAGAAATGAAAACCCCCCTGAATGCTGCTACCATAGAATTGAAACTTAACTAAGCATAATCAAGGATAGCTAAGCAGAATCGAAACTTAGAAAAGATAGAAAACCAGCTTTAATTGGTACTGATAAGAATGTGAGAAGCTTCTATGCAATTAACTCTGCTGAAAGAAAGGTTACGTGCCCTGCTTTCCCACATGTACTAGTCAGCTAGTGACCTTGGAGGAGAAATGTATCAAGAGTCTAAGAACTGACCATTGTAATGAGGGCTGTAAGGGGGGGAAACAGGTGCTGAGCCCAGACAAAGGTCCTCATTGGATAGCTACGTAACGGTACCAGGACCAATAGATGGGGTGAGAAGGGTTACCGGGACCAATGAAAAGTTTGCCTATGTTCGGAATGGAGAAGAAAGGTATAAAAGTTGTTTTGCTAGAAACCATTGCTCAGCCATTTTGAATGTGATTCTGCTTGAGTCTTGTGCACAATAAATGATTTGGACCTTCTGAACAGACTCCTGGTATTATTGGATTGTTTGCGCTCTGCCGCTACATATTCTTGGTGCGTTGGCCGGGAACGTGTGGTTAGTAGAGGGTATATGAGCTGATATACCACGACTTTCCGCCTCTATAGGTTTGGTCCTGCCGGGCTCGTGCCCTTCCGACGTGGGCTCGGCTCCTGGGCGCCAGCGGTCCAGTTGCATCGGAGGGAGCTGGGCCAGGCCTCAGCGGGTGCTGGACCCGGTCGGAGCCAACACCTCGAAACCGTGAGGGGGGTCCGAGGTCCAACTCATGCGCTTGCTCGGGAACGGGGACCGGATCCAGTGAGTATAGTTCTTGGTATGTCTAGACAGATGAGTCAGAACTGCAGCTTGAAACTTGTGAAACTTGGAACTCGTGAATTTTGGTAAGAGAGCTTGATCACCTCTCAAGGTGGTCCAATTAACCTTGCATAGTGTATCGCGGGGTGAACCCACCGCCTTCTTGGAATAACTTTGGAATAGCCGGCATAACTTGTATAACTTTGGTATGGCCTAGTCAGAAAAGACAGGATTGGGCTTTTTGGGAGTACGTTGCTAGCATGATTGTGTGAATGAAGAGTGGTTGAGAGGTCTGGTGACAGACCAAGCGAAGGCGGACTCCTGAGTAACGCAGTTCCTGGCCGGGCGACCGCATCCAGGTCGTAAAAAGGAGGAAGCGACCGTCGTCTTGTCTTGTTTTTTGTTTCCCTTGAATGTTTCTAGGGCCGTGAGGACCCGTCACCCACGGTCCGCCCTCCTTTTCCCTTCTGTCTGTTGTTGCGCGCACACATCGATATGGGAGGGGCGGGGTCTACTGTGCACACTCCATTAGAATGTATGATTAAGTACTTTAATAAAGGATATTCAGGAGATTATGGGGTGAAAATGACTGCGACACGATTACAGGTTTTGTGTACTAGGAAGTGGCCCGTCTTAGACCCCATGTGGCCCCGAGATGGAACATTTGCCATAGGAATTATTAAGTCAGTTCATCAGAAGGTGCGAGTAGCACACCCTGACCAGTATCCCTATATAGATTTCTGGTTAAATATTTGTGAAAGCCCGTCCCCTTGGGCCCGGCGCTGTTATGAAGAACAGTGCAGAATAATGGTAGCGCTGACAGAACAGAGACAGAAGACAGGGATAGAAAAGAAGCCTGTTTATGTTGATCCCGAGTCCCCGGAAGTTGTGACTAGACAGCCCCAAGCTCAGCGCCCAGTAAGAGTACCACCGCGTCCCGCAGCAGGCCCCCGGGACCGGCGAATTCCACCCCTTAACCCAGCAGAAGCTCAGTTAGATGATCCGCCCCCTGAAGAGGATGATCAGCTCGAGGCTGAGGAACATCTTGAGTCGTCAGAGCAGGAAGAAGAAGAAACGACTTCCCAGTATGAGGCTGACAGTGTAAAATCAGTTATCAGCGCAAGCTCATCTGTTGCAAGCGAAAGTTCCCAGGCTAAGCTTAAGTTGAGAAAGAGAGGCCCTACCAAGAAATTATTGCCATTGCGGCAGGTCCCAGGAATGCCCGTAAAGAACGAGGAGGACCAGATAGTAGCGGGACCCACGAGTCTAGTTTATGTGCCATTCTCCACTACTGATTTGTTGAATTGGAAGATGCATTATGCTTCTTACACTGACAAGCCCCAAGAATTAACAGAGGTAATGAATACTATCATGCAAACCCACCAGCCTACTTGGGCAGATTGCAGTCAACTCCTGTCTAATTTACTACTGAGGAGCGGACGAGAATCATGCAAGCAGCTGTCAATTGGTTAGCAGAAAATCCCCTAGTAGAGGGAGCAGGAGGAATAGATAACCGCGAAGCAGCAAAGAAAGAATTTCCTAATGAAGACCCTCGGTGAGATCCAAACACCGATGAAGGGTCCAGAGCCAAGGTCTGCGAAAGGGGGGTCAGAAAGCCATGAACCTCTCCAAGACAGCGGAAGTCATCCAAGGCGCAGATGAAAGCCCAGCAGTATTCTATGAGAGATTAGCTGAGGCATATAGAATGTACACGCCCTATGACCCAGCGGCACCAGGGAGCCTGTGCATGGTGAATGCCGCTTTTGTCAGCCAGTCCCAACCAGACATTAGACGTAAACTACAGAAATTAGAAGGGTTTGCGGGCATGAATACGTCACAGCTAATGGAAGTCGCCCAGAAAGTGTTTGTGAATCGTGATAATGAAAGACAGAGAGAAAGTGAGCGTAAAATGAAGAAGAAAGCCGATTTTTTGGCTGCCGCTTTAGTTGAACAGAAACGGGGAGATTTCCCTAACCGAAGGAGCAGAGGTAGAGGGAGGGGCCGAGGAGATAGCCGGCCCATGTTAGGCGTGAATCAATGCGCTTATTGCAAGGAAGAAGGACACTGGAGGAATGCATGCCCGCAACTCGAAGACGCCTCACACGAAGAAGAACACGCCCCTCTGAGAGAGAGGGAGAGAGGCCGATCACAGAATCGCAGAGGGACAAATCGAGTACATTTCCAATGGGAAAGAGAGGAGGCCATAGAAGGAGTTGCAACCGCAACGGACTATGATTTAGATGAAACAGATTAGGACAGACCGGGCTCCGAATTCGCTTTAGGTCCCCAGGAGCCTATGGTCTGCTTAAAGATAGGGGACCAATTCATAGACTTTATGGTTGATACTGGAGCAGAACATTCTGTAGTAGATAAGCAGATAGCTCCTTTGTCCACAAGAGCAGTCACTATTATGGGAGCAACTGGTGCCAGAGCCACCAAGTCTTTTCTGAAAAACCGCGTATGTGAATTAGGAGGACAGCAAATAGCGCACCAATTCCTTTATATGCCTGAGTGTCCAGTGCCACTACTGGGACGAGATATGCTAGCCAAACTGCAGGCCCAAATATCCTTTACTGAGAAAGGAGAAATGCAAATGACTGTAAATTCAAAGCCTGCAGGATTAATGGTGCTTACTGTTCCCCGAGAAGAAGAGTGGAGATATTACAGTACTAAGCCAGTTCCTGATACCAATTTCAGCATGCCAACGAGCATTATGGCTCCTCCTGGAGTATGGGCAGAAGGTAACCCACCAGGTCTAGCCAAGCACATAGCCCCAGTAATTGTGACCCTCAAGCCTGGAGCAGAACCAGTACATGTTAAATATCCACTCCCAAGATCAGCCATTTAGGGCATTCATCGCCATTTATTAAGATTACTGGAGTATGGCCTTCTCAAAGTATGTCAATCACCTTGGAATACACCTGCCAGTTAAGAAGCCTGGGACAGGTGATTACCGCCCAGTGCAAGATTTGAGGAGAGTGAATGAAGCAGTCGAAACCATACATCCAGTCGTGCCAAATCCATATACACTCCTAGGACTGATACCTGCTGAAGCTACCCACTTTACTGTCCTGGATTTGAAAGATGCATTTTTCTGCATACGATTAGCCCCGATTAGCCAATTGTTGTTTGCCTTTGAATGGCAGGACCCTGTCTCAGGAAGACGGGGCCAACTCACCTGGACACGATTGCCTCAAGGATTCAAGAACTCACCCACCATTTTTAGTGCAGCACTGAACCAAGATCTTTCAAGCTATCCTGTAACTCCTGGGAAAAGAGTGCTTCTCCAGTATGTGGATGATCTATTGATAGCTACCACCTCGGAGAGTGAATGTGTACAAGCCACAAATGACCTTTTACAACTACTAGATGAAGCTGGATACAAAGTTTCCAGAGCAAAAGCACAGCTATGCCAAACGGAAGTAAAGTATGTGGGTTTCTGGCTGACCAAAGGAAGCCGACAGTTAGGACCAGAGAGAAAAGAAGCTGTGTGTAGCATCCAAACCCCAACCACCAGGAGACAAGTCAGAGTCTTTCTGGGAGCAGCAGGATACTGCCGAATATGGATACCCAACTTTGCTCAGATTGCTAAACCACTATATGAAGCCACCAAAGGAGAAGAGAAGTCACCACTAGAGTGGGGACCCGATCAAGATGAAGCTTTCAAAACCTTGAAGGAAGCGTTAATGTCATCACCAGCACTTGGACTACCAGATGTCCAGAAGCCTTTTCATTTGTTTGTACATGAAATGCAAGGGAACGCCCTGGGAATGTTAACTCAGACATTGGGAGCGACCCGTAGCATACTTATCAAAACAATTAGACACTGTAGCCAAAGGATGGCCGCCATGTTTGAGAGCTGTTGCAGCTACAGCCTTGTTAGTGAGTGAAGCAGACAAACTCACCCTAGGACAGAACCTACGTGTTACAGTACCACACGCAGTACTTGCCCTTGTGGAACAAAAAGGAAATCATTGGTATTTCAGCATTCGAGAGTTGGTAAACCAGAGTATGCTATGTGAAAATCCTCGAATACAACTGGAAGTGAGCCATGCTTTCAACACAGCCACCTTGATACCAATCAGCAAGGACCCACCAGAACATGACTGTATAGAAGTCATGGACACTGTGTTTTCAAGTCGACCTGATCTGATGTACCTATCGAAAATCCTGACCAGACTTACTTCGTGGATGGAAGCAGCCTCATCATCAATGGACAACGCTGTGCCGGGTATGCAGTAGTCACCCGGGAGAAAGTCATTGAATCATCAGCTCTTGCCTCAGGAACATCAGCACAGAAAGCAGAATTGATAGCACTAACAAGGGCACTAGTATTAGGTGCCGGACTTCAGTTGAACGTATATACAGACTCGAAATATGCTTTCACAACTTTACATGCTCATGGAGCTCTGTATAAAGAGCGAGGACTCATTACCTCTGGAGGCAAATCAATTAAGTACGGCCCAGAAATATTGATGTTACTAAATGCAGTATGGGCCCCGGCACAAGTTGCTGTGATGCACTGCCGAGGCCACCAAGCAGGAAAAGGAGAAGTTGCCCAAGGAAACAGATTTGCTGATGCCTCAGCACGCAAAGCAGCCATGACAGGTCAAATTTAGTCACAAGCAACACCAGTACAAGCAGCATTGTTTCTAGTACCCCTTAACTTGTGGACGCCACGATATACCACAAGGGAGTTGGACTATTATTGCACTACAGAAAAAGGGGTACTGAAAGATGGATGGATTGAGCTGCCACCAGCAGAGGGCAACCAACCTCCAGGACGAATAGTGACCCCTGAATCATTGGGACCGGCCTTTGTAAAGGCCTTTCATCAAGCCACACATTATGGGAAAAACGCAATGGAAAAAGCACTCAGACCCCATTTTTGCATTGCAGTGTTGGGAGCCTTGTCAGCCTCAGTAGCTCGCCAGTGCGTAATTTGTGCGAAGAACAATGCTAAGCAGGGTCCTACACCACCACCCCGAGCTCAGTCAGGTGGTGTAACCCCTATGCACAACCTACAAATAGACTTTACTGAAATGCCAAAAGTCAGTGGATATCGCTACTTGTTAGTTTTAGTTTGCACCTTCTCTGGGTGGGTGGAAGCTTTCCCCACCAGGACTGAAAAGGCCAGAGAAGTCACCAAGGTATTGTTGAGGGAAATTATCCCCCGATTTGGAATCCCTGCAGTAATAGGGTCAGACAATGGGCCCTCATTTGTATCTCAAATTACCCAACAGTTAGCAAGTGCCTTACAGATACAATGGAAGTTACACACTGCATACAGACCCCAAAGTTCAGGGAAGGTTGAGCGAATGAATCGTACCCTAAAATCTCAGTTGTCTAAGCTGTGTCAGGAGACTCACCTGAAGTGGCCCCAAGTTCTCCCAATAGCTTTACTTAGAATACGCTCAGCCCCTGTGAAATCATATGGATTCTCTCCCTTTGAAGTCATGTATGGTAGACCCCCCCCAATAGTGCAGGGGGTCAAAGGGAGTTTGACACAAATTGGTTCAGAGATAACTAGACAAGAACTCCTAGCTCTTAGTTCTGTTCTGCAGACTCTCCATGTGTGGATACAGGACCAGTTACCCATCAACTTGACAGAATCCCTGCATCCCTACAAGCCTGGTACCTCGGTGTGGATCAAAGATTGGAAGAAAACACCGCTGGAACCTCATTGGAAGGGACCATACACCGTCATCCTGTCTACACCAACAGCTGTCAAGGACGCAGAAATCGAATCCTGGATCCATCATAGCAGAGTCAAGCCAGCAGCAGTTCCAGACCCAGATCAGTGGACAGCAGTGCAGCATCCTGATATTCCTTTGCGGCTCACCCTGAGGCGGCAACCAGTGGCCTAGCACTTCATTCAGGCCACCCCAGAACTACGGTACTCCACAGTAGACAAGTCTTTCGAAGAAGATTGCTGTTTCCCATACAGCAAAAAAACTTGTTTTCTTCACTGAATAACTTTGCACTCACAGACTTTCTTCGGCCCAACTACGAATGGTAAGTTGGCATACAGCGGACACTTGAGGATCTTCAATCAACATTGACATCCGTTGAATTGCTTCATTAGCAAACGGGTCAGCATTGTGTCAAGCAGCAGTGAACATTGAGGTCAAGATCGTCCAGCGGAGATTCAGAAGGACTACAATCAACATGCATCTTTGCTTCTATTTTGTTCTGGTTGCCTGCCTGGGGGGACTTGAACTCACTTTTGCTTTACCCCCATGTACTGCCTGCATTACTTCTACTCGGACTGGAATGAAAGTAACTCAGACTTTGCTTTATCATTCTTACTACACCCGTACTGGTACAGTAAGCCAGTGTATATATAATACCACTGAACTGAACATTTGCACCAAGGGTAATACTAAAGTTTGTTTTAACCCGCATCAGAACCCATCCTATTATACTCTAGAAATACGATGGAATGATGCAGATGGAGCTTTACTTAATGCCACACCCCCACTCACTGATTCTAAAAAGAGTGCTGTTTTGTATTTTGATGCTTGTGATGCTATAAATAGAGATAGTCGGTCTAAATGTGCTAACTGGGAGAAAGCATATTATCATGATCACAAGTATATGTGTCCAGAAGGAACCACCGGATGGGGAGCCTGTACAGGTAAATGAGTTTTATCAAATGAATATAGTACAGCACCAGTTGAAGATTACTATTGCCCAAAGTGGGAATGTGTGTTCTATGTCACCTGGAAGACGGGTATGATAGAAAATACCAGGGATAATCGAATGGCTGCCTTATATCAGCCATATGTTAAGAATCCAGAAAAATGTAAGAAGGGTGCTTGTAATCCAGTAGAGTTACATATAATAAATCCTAGTGCATGGACACAAGGGTATAAATTTGGACTACACATTGCAGGCTCTGGGTCAGATCCAGGAACCATTGTATATATTAGGCTGAACACCCAGGCCCATCGGTCATCACGGTACCATATACATAATACCTTTTATGAAACTATGCATGTAAATAAGTTTGATATCCCACACCCTTCTCAAAACCTATTCCTAAAATTAGCTGGAGCAGTAGTATCCAGTCTCCACATTTCAGATTGTTATTTTTGCGGAGGAACTAGAATGGGTGATCAGTGGCCCTGGGAGGCCCAAGAATTGAATTATTCAGTAGTTTATAATCATACTGAGCTGCATAAGACCACCAGCGAATGGGTATTAGCACACCCAATAGTTGGACGTCTGTGTTATGCTCGGACTGGACCCCAGTTCAATTTGAAAGTGGGACAGCTTGTCTGTCTTAGCCAGAAGTTTTACAATGACACCACAAAATGGACGTCCTGGTGGTCAGGAGTTAATGAACCTGAACCTACCAACCCATTAGTACAATTCCCTGAGCTTGCCGATCTATGGACCGACCTTGCCCAGCCTCATGCCTGGCAAGCCCCACCTGGTCTGTATTGGATCTGTGGAACCCGAGCATATGCTCGACTCCCTATTCACTGGGGAGGGGCATGTGTCTTAGGAACCATCAGACCTTCTTTCTTTCTGTTACCCACAGAACACGGAGAACAATTAGGTTACCCAGTCTATGCAAAGAAACAGAAGAGAGCAGCTTTACAGATAGGCAAATGGGAGAGATGGGAGGGGGAAGATTGGCCACCTGAAAGAATTATTGCCTATTATGGACCTGCCACTTGGGAGCAAGATGGCACTTGGGGATACCGGACCCCTGTGTATATGATAAATCGTATTATACGCTTGCAAGCAGTTGTTGAACTAATAACTAATGAAACTAGCCAAGCACTCACACTCCTAGCTAGACAGAGCACACAAATGCGTACTGCAATATATCAGAATCGCTTGGCACTAGATTACTTATTAGCAGCTGAAGGAGGAGTATGTGGTAAATTGAATTTAACCAATTGTTGCTTAAAGATAGATGACAAAGGTCAAGTAGTTGAAGATATTGCTGAAAACATGCGAAAGCAAGCTTATGTGCCAGTACAGACTTGGCATGGTCTTAAGATGCCTAATTGGTTCGAATCTATCTTCTCTGGATTAGGGGGGACTTACTACTTTAGCTATGATAATATTAGTATTTGTAGCCTTGTTTTTGCTGTTACCATGTATAACCCCATGTTGCATGCGCTCTATTAATAGTGTTATTGAGAATACAGTAGAACGGAAGACTGCCACTAAGATTTTGGCCTTATGGCACCCTAATCCTGGAACGCTTGGTCGTAATCCGACCCCAGTATAATTGAGTGATTTAAATCTCACACCTTATTAGCACTAGGGTGAGATTAATCAAAGGGGGGAATGTGGTAGGCGAAGGCCTATGATCCATGCTGCTTGAACTAAACAGACAGGCCTAAGCAGCTTGACCTGTAAATGAAGCCAGTAGGTAGGCCCGGAGAAATGAAAACCCCCCTGAATGCTGCTACCATAGAATTGAAACTTAACTAAGCATAATCAAGGATAGCTAAGCAGAATCGAAACTTAGAAAAGATAGAAAACCAGCTTTAATTGGTACTGATAAGAATGTGAGAAGCTTCTATGCAATTAATTAACTCTGCTGAAAGAAAGGTTACAGTGCCCTGCTTTCCCATATGTACTAGTCAGCTAGTAACCTTGGAGGAGAAATGTATCAAGAGTCTAAGAACTGACCATTGTAATGAGGGCTGTAAGGGGGGGAAAGAGGTGTTGAGCCCAGACAAAGGTCCTCATTGGATAGCTACGTAACGGTACCGGGACCAATAGATGGGGTGAGAAGGGTTACCGGGACCAATGAAAAGTTTGCCTATGTTCGGAATGGAGAAGAAAGGTATAAAAGTTGTTGTTTTGCTAGAAACCATTGCTCAGCCATTTTGAATGTGATTCTGCTTGAGTCTTGTGCACAATAAATGATATGGACCTTCTGAACAGACTCCTGGTATTATTGGATTGTTTGCGCTCTGCCGCTACAATACTATGGGGGAAAATTAGCATTCTGACTGGGAAAGCTCCTCTGTTGTACAAGCTGTTCCTGTGTGTAATGGGAGAAAGGAGAAATAAGCACTCCACTTCCAGAAATGCCATTTCTATAGGAAAAACTGTTCTAACAGCTAAAGCATACTAACATTTATTCACACTCACAGCAATCATGAAATTTCACTTGTCAAAACATCCCTCTCCTCCTCTCCTGATCAGAGAGACACAGAACCACCAAAAATATAAATACACAAACCCACATACATAGAAGCATTCATGCACACAACTGCAAGCATGCACAAACATTAAAGCACATGTGCACACATGTACATATACATGAGCAATGCAGATACAAACAAATGGATGTGTGCATACGCACACATGCACAAAAACACAGAGGGGTTGTAAAGGATTTGATGAGCCATCCTATACATGCTTTCCCCACTTGTTCAGGATTCTATTGACTTTTACATTATTGTACGGAAGCTAGAAGGATGACTAACATGTCCGGTCATTTTTCAGAGTTTAAAACTTCTATTTGCAGTTCTCCCATCCCTGAATAAGCCTGCCCTGACTGCTTACAATGTAGCTAGCACCAGAGACCCTGGGTAGCATCCAGCCAATGGGAAGGATGTGGGGGCGGAGCCTGGCATGCTGCTCTAGTCAAAGAAAGGAAGCAGGTGAATTGGGGGAAGTTTCTGGGCTACACACCATACTGTAAAGCCTGTCTGTAGTGGGAGATGGAAGAGAAGGAGAAATTAGACCTTACCTGCTAATTGTCTTTCCTTGAGTTCTCTCCGGGCCAGTCCAGGTACAGTTGGGGTAGTCAATCCCTTCTAGCAGCTGAGGACTGAATGTTGAAACTTTTGCTGGCAGTTGCTATAGCTCCCTCTGGTGTCCGAAAGTCAGTCACCTACTGTCAAAGCAGGAAAAAACAACTCGTATTCAACCAACTCACAAGAGGAACCCCCCTCTTAAAAATACTTTGTTCCTAGCTAGAAAGCTCCAATATCTTCCTCAATACGCCTGTGCGGTACCGATCCCCGCGGACAGCCGAGAAGACTGAACTGGAAACTAAGGCACTCCGACTCCCAAAAGAAACCAAACTGCTGCTCGCAGACCAATGGGGTGGGACCTGGACTGGCCCGGAGAGAACTCAAGGAAAGACAATTAGCAGGTAAGGTCTAATTTCTCCTTCCTCTTCGTCTCTCCGGGCCAGTCCAGGTACAGTTGGGCAGTACCAAAGCAGTACCTAAACTGGGGAGGGTTCGCGAGCCCCGCTATAATGGCCGAGGCCCTAACCTTAGCAGCGGAGCGCGCCTGTACATCTCAGCTATAATGCTACGTGAAGGCATGCAGAAACGACCAGGCAGCCGCCGGACAAAGATCCGCTGGCGGAATGAAGGCCATCGCAGCTCACAAAGTCGCTTGCGCACTAGTCGAATGCACCCTGAGCACACGCAGAGGCATCTAACCCTTTGCCTCAGAAGCCCCCGCTATCGCCTGGTTCACTCAAAGAGCAATAGAAACCTCCGTAGCGGCTTGTCCCTTGCGAGGACCCCCACACAGAACAAACAATCGAAGAAACTCCCGAAACAGCTTCGTTCGCCGAAGATACTGCCGCAACACGCGACCCAAATCCAACTTCCGCAGGGTGCTGGCCACGGAACTGCTGCCCAGCAACTGAAAAGTAGGCAGCGAAACGAGCTGGTTTATGTGAAACCCCGAGACCACCTGTGACAAATACGCAGGACCGAGCCGCAGAACCACCTTCACCGCCAATAAACGGAGATACGGCTCTTTACAGGAGAACGCTTGTAAATTGGAAGATCTCCGAGCCGAACACAAGGCCACGAGAAAGGCCGTTCACCAAGACACTTCCCGCAAGTTGTCAGGAAGCGCGGACTCAAACGGTCCCGACAAAGCCTCGAGAACGAAATTCTAAACCCACGGAGACACCACGAGTCGAAGAGGCGGACGGATATCCCTAGCCGCCCGAAGGAATCTCTGCACAGCCGGGTGCGACGAGAGCGAAAACCCCGCACTCTACCCCGAAAAACAAGCAAGAGCGGCTAAGTGCACCTTGAGAGTGTGGAAGGCGAGACCTCTTTCCAGACCGCTCCGAAGAAATGCCAGAACCTCCGGTAAGCCGGCGGAACGGGGCGAAACCCCTGTCGCCAGCCTATGCCTCAAAAATGCACTATATGCGAATAAGCGCTAAGGAAGTCGATTGCCTCCGGGACCTTAACATAGTAGCGAACACAGAAGCCGAGTACCCTCTGCGCCGCAATCGATCCCACTGAAGAGCCAAGCCGTAAGCAAGAAGTGATCTATCTGCGGCATCAAATCGGACCTCGAGACAAGAGGTGGATGTGCGAGGGGAACCACCAAGGAGAAGCAATCAGCAAACGCACCAGATCCGCATACCAGGAACGCCTGGGCTAATCCGGAGCAATGAGAATTACCTGGCCTTTGTGACTCGATATCCTCCGGATGACCCTCTCTAGCAATGGCCAAAGAGGAAACACAAAGAAGCTGCTCTGTCGGCCAGGCTGAACCAGACCGTCTAGGCCCTCCGACACGTGCTCTCTGCGCATGCTGAAAAATCGGAACGCCAAGACATGGTCCAGAGTCGTCCAAAAGGCCACCACTGGCTGACCCCAACGCAACATGATCTCGTGAAAAATCGCCCAGGTCAGCTCCCATTCTCTGGGAACTAGATGATAACGACCTAGAAATCGGCCTGCACATTGTCCTTCCCTGCCACATGCGCCCCGACAGTGTTCGAAGAGGCAACTCTGCCCACTGAGACAGAACTGGACGCTCTGGCAGCAAAAGCGCACTGCCAGTGCCCCCCTGCTTGATGATTCAGGCCACAGGCACTAGACGGACGGAAAACACCCGAACCGCTTGTCCTCTGAGAAGATCCGAGAAATGCAGAAGCGCTAAACGAACCGCTCGCAGCTCCACGCGATTGAACAACCAGGTGCTCTCTTCCACCGACCAACAGCCGTGCGCTATTTGGGATAGACAATGAGCCCCCCAACCTGAGAGGCTGGCATCCGTCGTGACCAGAACCCACTCCGGATCCTCCAGAGGAACCCCTGTCTGAAGATGCGCTGGAAACTGCCACCACCGCAGACTGACGCGGACGGCCATCGGACACCGCAGCCATTGAGTGGGGGGATGAACCTGAGACCACCATCTGGAGAGTAAGGCGTGCTGCAGCGGACGCATGTGGGCTCTGGCCCAGGGTACCAGGTCCAAAGCCACCGCCATCTAAACCAACCCTGTAAGTATGTCCAAGCTGTTAGCGCCGGCAGAAGGAGGAAGGCCGTTCCTTGAGCAATCAGCGTTTGTATCCTGACGGGCGGCAGAGAAACCCTTCTGCAGCTTGTGCCGAACAAAGCTCCAAGGGACAGCAACTGTTGCACAGGAAGCAACTGACACCTTGCCCGGTTGACGACCCGAGGCGGTGCAGAAACTGCACGACCCGAGCCGTCGTAGCTGCCGACTCCTCCCGAGAACTTGCCCGGATCAGCCAAACGCCAGGTATGGATGGATCTGAATACCTTCCTTGCAAAGAGCCGCCGCCACCACCAGCATCACCTTGGTGAAGGTGCGCGGCGCGGTCGCCAGACCGAACGGTAACGCCCGAAACTGAAAAAGCCCCATGGGAACTGCAAAACGCAGAATCGCTGATGTTCTGGTCGTATCGGAATGTGCAGGTAAGCTTCCGTGAGATCTATGGAAGACAGCCACTCTCCTGGCTTCACTGCTCGAATAACCGACCGCAGGGTCTCCAACTGAAAGAGCGGAACCCGTAAGCAACGGCTCACATGCTTGAGATCCAGAATCGGACGAAACGACCCTTCTGTTGTGTGGGCACAACAAGGAAATCGAGTATCGACCTAACCCGTACTGGTCCAGCGGAACCGGCTCCACGGTCCGCAACTGGAACAAACGTTGTAGCGTGTCCCCGATCGCCTGCCTTTTTGAGCACGGACCACAGGGGGAGAACACAAAGGCACCTCCTCATAAAATTACCCCAATGTGAGGGAAAAAGCAGTGATTTGCAGTGCATACAAATACATGCAAAGCACTTCCGTGTCATGCAAAAGGACTGAAGTGGTGGCTGCTAATATTTTCAATGCATCTTCTACCTAGAAAGTTACGCAGAGACCCCTAAGGCTCTGCTGCGGGCATCTGCAGAGAGATTTAGTGGTTCCACCAAAATAGACTATCATGAGCCAGAGTTTCCGGAACATGGGTGGGTCCTCCTGACTGGTGAAGTAATTGTGGGAGGAGACTGGAAGGAAACCTGACTAGCATAAGGGCCAAGCCTAAAGGGAGTTTCCTGTGTTTGGCTGGCTAAGGCACGATACCACAGTGGCCGGTGCCTCCTGGCTCTAACAGCCAGGGCGCCACAAGGGAGGAGATGGGATCTCTGGCTAACCGAGCCATTGACCCAAAAAAAGAGCAGTGGCCAGGACAGAGTAGGACACTACGCTAGGTTTAAGGAGCCACACGATAGGAGGAAGCCTCTACATATCCAAAAGGAAAGAAGTACCACTGATCCTGGAGAAAGGGAAGAAGAGGAACAAGTGGACATCTCTTAGAACGGAAACAAGGAGGGCTAGGCTCTACGGGAGTGCAGTGCCTGTGATGACAGCTAGATTCAACAGGGACTGAAGAGGAGAAGCTCCCTGACTCAGGGAAAAGTCCCAGCAGAAGGAAAAGTGTCTGTTTTCGTCCTATTTGTATATCATGCTGTCAATTTCTACTATTGTTTGACTCTTAAGAACTTCCAGTAAACTTCGGGATCAGAACAAAACCTGGCCTGAATTAAGATAATGGAAGTGGTGAGGTGTGGAGTGACAGAAACAAGGAGCTAATGATCTTCCTGTTAAGTTGGTTCTAACCTGGAAACCAGAAACTGCACAAATTAAACCGGAAAGTAACAGTGTTATTTCCAGGAAGCTGTACCCCTGCTTTACTACAAGGGAAATACAGACAATGAGGTCTCTCAGACCGGTAGGGGTTGCAGTGCAATGCACCCACAAGTTAATGGAAGCAGGGGAAATTTCCAGTTGCTCCTATTTCTGCAGTGCCATGTGTCCAAAATGGCACTACCTGATCCCCCTAGGAATCAGGAGAGACTAGGGATTTCTCCTGCCCTCAACAGACCATGAGACATTCCCAGTAAGAGACAATAGAGGAATTGCAGGATTTAGGGGAGCCACAAGATTTGGTTCTTATTGTGTCACTGGAGAGAAGTGTGAACAGGAGGAAGGCAGAGCCTATACCATTATTAGACCAGTTTTTTAAAAAAAAGTGAGCAGCTTGTCTTTTAAACATCGACTGGTCCTGGTAAAAAAGAGGAAATCTAACGAACCCTGAGCCTCAGGGGACGAAGATTTAGCAGTTCTGCCTTCGCAGGAGTCTCATTGTGACTTAGAGTTCTGCTTCCCTGCACGCTGCAAAAGCGCGGGAGAATCAGTAGTTTCTGAGAGAATCAGGGCTGCTGATCCTGCTTGAAGCAACGGAACCGGAAGCCGCTCCCCAGACAGCTCTCCAGATCCCGTACCTGCCATCACGGGTCGAAAGAAACCCAAAATAAAACTAATCCTATAAGCAGCAATGCACGACGCAGACTGCTGCTCAAAAATACCAGCGAAAATAAAATGGCGCTCCCGCCTCACCCGCCAAACACCGACCCTAGTACCAACCTTTCACACTAAAAATGAGTTGCCACACCAGGACCAAACCCAGGGAACAGTAAGAAGACCGCAGCTTACCTTAAACACAACCCACAAGGCTTCTGTCTCTAATCGCCTGCTGCTAGCAAGGCACTGAGACGAAGGGAACAACGGCGGGAAGAGGATACTGGGGCTCCCAGCACCTACTAACTCCCTCTTGCAACAGCGGATCCTCCGGAGGCAGGCTCTGCCCCCGGTTAGTTAAAAACTCAAAAACAAACAAAAAGTAACCGAGGATCGCTGTACTGCACTTCCACTTACTGCCACTCCTGTGACGGAATAAGGGAGCGCTTCCTGCTATGATGCTCTAGATAGATAGATAGATAGATAGTCTACTTCCTATTTCCCAATAAATAGGAACTATTCCACAGCCTGTCCAAATCCGTCTCTCCTGGGAGCCTGCCAGAGATACGTCCTCTCTAGCTGCCGAGGACTGAAGACTGACTTTCAGACACCAGAGGGAGCTATAGCAACTGCCAGCAAAAGTTTCAACATTCAGTCCTCAGCTGCTAGAAGGGATTGACTACCCCAACTGTACCTGGACTGGCCCGGAGAGACGAAGAGGAAAGGCTTCCCACTCCTCAAAAAATGCTTCAATCCATTTCTATAGGAAACAGCAGCTTCATGAAGCCCTCAGTTATTTCATCTAGGAACTTTACCTCCCCAGCATGCCATGATGTTACACTGATCCTGTCAGTACTGAGGATAACTGAATCACACATTCAAAATGCATAAAACAAGACAGGGGGGAAGGGGCATGGATCCAAGATGGATGCTTAGTCAGCTGTGTCACTGGGAGATCTTTCCTAGAATGCTGAAAAGAAAGGGGAAATTGGGCAAGAAGCCTCCCGAGCCAGTGAAGATCCTTTCTGAATCATTTACCTCAAGTTTGTCTGGTTCAATGGACCTTTTTTTTGGCACGCCTGAGGAATCAGCAGGTGAATCCCAGCGTTTCCCCAGCAGTGTCGACACCGGGGCTGGAGAGCTAGTCTTCCTCGGGATGTGAGCTGTCACCGGGGCTAGGTCTCCCTCCTGCATTGCTGGTTGGTTCTTCTCACCCGGACATCTCTAGGTTGACAGAGTCAGAGTTTGGTAGAGTCTATCCTGGTTGGAAGCTGTGCATTTGGGTCAAGACCAACTTTGCCACTGCCTATGGAGATCAATGGTTCAGCTACAGGAAGGAAATCAAGTTGGGAAGCGGTGAGCAAGAGGATGAAAGCTACACTATGTGGTGCAATGGGGGCGGGGGTCTCCCTGCTTCTGCTGGTGTATCAGAAGAGTCTGTGACAGTTTTATCCTTGATATTCACACTGGAATGACCTGCAGTTTTTACACTGGAATCTATCTGGAGCACTTTTGTGAAGCTCGGTGAAGTGTTTGTTCAACACATCAATCAAATGGCTGCCTAGGTCCGAAGGTAACACTGCACTGTCTCAGGCCACTGCAAGGGATTTTGTTTCCTTGAAGGGAACTGTGGATGAAGTGAAACTTAAAAGTTCAGAATCATGAGATCACTCTGCTCTACAAAGCTACAAAGTTCAAAGAAAAACTGCTTGAGAACCAAGTTCGATCAATAAATTTAAAATTGATTAACTTTCCTTGTTCTTCCCAGATGTCGGCCAGGGATATGCTGAAGCAATATTTTGTGGAAATTCTTGGGATCCCGGCAGAATCACAACCTCCGTTAACTAAATATTATATTCCTGACTGCAAGAAGGTGTTAGCTGCTTCACAGCAGCCCTCTCTTACTGAGACTCAACATATGGTCATTCTTAATATATCTAATATACTTAAATCGAGTGATACTGATCTATATTACTGATAATGCTAGCTCTATCGTTTGAATGGGAATGGCTTCTTAAGTTATATTTTAAGATGCGTTCCCTGCCCGTTAAGGGCTTATCAGTGCATATTTACCCAGACCTGACTCAAGAGACTCAGCAGAGTCAGAGGGAATTCCTTCTTCTTAAGGTGAGGGTGGCCCAGCTGAGGGGATTATTTTTTCTTAAGTTTCAATGCAAGTGCCTAGTTAGGCTTCAATCTGCTAATTATGTGTTTCTTGATCCCCCCCCCCCCCCCACCACCACAGATGGCTGCCTTTATCAATTCTCATCTTATTACTGTTCCCCAGTTTACTGTAGAGTAGCAAGGGTGCAGCAGCGTTTGTTGAAGGCTTCTGATTAGACTGTTTATGCTTTCTTCACATGTAAATCTGGATTCTTCATTCTTGGTGATTTGCAGGTTGTGGGGATAGTGAGATTGGGCAGTTAATGATTTTTGTTTTCCTTTGGGATTGTTATATGTTGTTAATTTCCTTATCTGCCCTTTTTCTTTTCCTGTACAAGTGATTATGCTTGGCATATATTTGTAAACTGTCAAACACAAAATCAAATCAAACAAGACATCCATAACACAGCCACAACATTAACCCAAGGAACCCAAACACATAGGATTCACTTTTTTTTTTGGTGCTATCAAGTCAATGCTGACTCTTGGCAACCCAGCAGCCCCTGTATTTTCTTGGCAAGGTATGACCGGAAGTAGGTTACCCCCCATAGCCTCAGAAGAAAGGGTCTGGCAAAAGTGACTTTCCCAAGGTCACAAAGAGTGCCAGTGGTAATCTAACCCGGATCTCTTGGGTAGTAGGCTGTTGCTCTATACCAGTGATGGCTAACCTTTTTGAGCCCGAGTGCCCAAACTGCCGCACAAAACCAAAGAATTTCCTCAAAGTGCCAGCACGTCAATTAAAGCCCCATTTGCATAAGGTGCTTCATTTGCATAAATATTTGCATAATGTTACCATACACTAACTTTTAGTAAACATGCCTCTTAATGAGTATATGGATAAAGAAAGACTAAAAGGTTTCTACATTACTATAATCCAGTACCAACCGCCAGGCACATTAGGAACTACTACAAACGCTGCCCATTTAGAACCCATAGCAAACCCGCCGTATCCTAACAGCACTACCAGGACTCACAAAGCACCATACTCTACCTATCAAAAGGCAACACTGCAAATATTAAACCAATACATCTCAGAGAACAACAATACATGACCTACTGGGGAAAGAACAAGTGGCAATGTCAAATAGGAATTATATAAACAGAATACCTCAGCTCAGTTACACATGCAGAACAGACCATCACCAAACAAGGAATCACAATTTAGAAACAGGAAGACAATAATTAAACTGGGAACCCCAAAAGCCAAACTTGGAATATACAACAACACTGTAGAAATAAAACTATATATTAATTTCCTCTTGTACTAAACAAAGCGCAAAAATTAATGATGCACATTTCCCAGAGCTGACATATTCCAGTTAATAAATTCAAAATAAAGAGATATTTTTCTACCTTTTGTGCATTTTTTTTCAGTTGCAATTGTTCCAGCCACTTTCTTCTGGTTTCTTCGTGTCTTCTGCTAACTCTCCATCTGCTGTCCATTTGTCCTTTCTTCTGTCTTCTTGTTTTTTTTTTCCATTCTCTCTCTACATCTGCTTTAACATACTAATCTTTCTCCTTTGGCTCTTTCCTCATTCCTATTTCATCTACTCAAAATTTACCCCTCCATCCTCAATCCCCACTTACTCTCCCAATACCCGGCCAATTGTAGATTTTTTATCCCTCCCACACAAAATATTTTTCCCCTCTCCATTTTACTCTCCCAGCCCCATCCCATTCTAATCCTCCCCCAACACCAGCTCCCTTCTAGTTCCAGCCTCACCCAGCATCCATTCCCTTCTAGTCCCTGCATCAGCCCATTTCCAGTCCTAGCAGCCCCCCAACCCAATACCAGTCCTATCCCCCCCTCATCAACCCACTTCCAGTCCTAACCCCCCATCACCCCATTTTCAGTTTAAGCCCCCCCCTATAACCCATTACCAGTCCTAACCCCCCACTTCCAGTCAGCCCCCATAGCCCATTGCCAGTCCTAACCCCCCCATCAGCCCACAGTCCATTACCAGTCCTAACCCCATCAGCCCACCTCAAGTCCTAACCCCTCCCCATCAGCCCATTTCTTGTCCCAGCCCCCCCATAGCCCATTATCAGTCCTAAACCCCCCCATAGCCCATTACCAGTCCTAACCCCATCAGACCACATCCAGTGTTAACCCCCCATCAGCCCATTTCCAGTCCTAACCCCACCCAACAGCCCACCTCAAGTCCTAACCCCTCCCATCAGCCCATTATCATTCCTAACCCCCCCCCCTAGCCCATTAGCAGTCCTAACCCCCCCTCTCTAGCCCATTAGCAGTCCTAACCCCCCCATAGCCCATTACCAGTCCTAACCCCCATCACCCCATTTCCAGACAGCCCCCATCAGCCCACAGCCCATTAGCAGTCCTAACCCCCCCTAGCCCATTAGCAGTCCTAACCCCCCCTCCTAGCCCATTAGCAGTCCTAACCCCCCCTAGCCCATTAGCAGTCCTAACCCCCCCCCCCCCTCCTAGCCCATTAGCAGTCCTAACCACCCCCTAGCCACTTCGCAGTCCGAACCCCCCCCCGCCCATTAGCAGTCAAAACCCCACCCCAGCCCCTTAGCAGTCCTAACCCCCCCCCTGCCCATTAGCAGTCCTAACCCCCCCCCTGCCCATTAGCAGTCCTAACCCCCCATCACCCCATTTCCAGACAGCCCCCTTCAGCCCACAGCCCATTAGCATTACTAATACCCCCTAGCCCATTAGCAGTCCTATCCCCCCCCTCCTAGCCCATTAGCAGTCCTAACCCCCCCTCCTAGCCCATTAGCAGTCCTAACCCCCCCTCCTAGCCCACTAGCAGTCCAAACCCCCCCCCTCCTAGCCCATTAGCAGTCCTAACCCCCCCCTCCCTCCCTTCCCATTAGCAGTCCTAACCCCCCCCCCAGCCCATTAGCAGTCCTAACCCCCCCCCCAGCCCATTAGCAGTCCTAACACCCCCCCCCCCCGGCAAATTTAAAAAAGAAAAAGAGGGCTCTGGCTGCTGCCGCGGACGCGGCAGCATGCAGTGTCCCGCGGGGCCCCCTCCGCCCGCTAAGCCCCTCTGCAAGGGCTTTCTGAGTCGCGAGGGAGACAGCGTCTCCCGCGCGTCTCTTGTTTAGCCCGCAGGGGCTAATGGGAAATTTCCCATCAGTCCCTCGCGTCTAAAGGGGCTGATGGGAAATTTCCCATTAACCCCTACGGGCTTAACAGAGACGCGAGGGAGACGCTGTCTCCCTCGCGAATCTGAAAGCCCTTGCAGAGGGGCTTAGCGGGCGGAGGGGGCCCCGCGGGACACTGCATGCTGCCGCGTCCGCGGCAGCAGCCAGAGCCCGCTTTTTCTTTTTTTGCGGACCTTCACGCGTGCCAGCTGCAAGGCCTTCGCGTGCCACAGCTGGCACGCGTGCCATAGGTTCGCCATCGCTGCTCTATACACTAGGTTACTCCTCCACAGGATTCATTAGAGATTGCCAAATACGCTTTTAACTGTTTCTGAAACTGGATCAAAGACCAGCAACTGATGCACTTCCTGGGAATGATCACAAATTATCCCCCATCAACTGATAAACAGATTGTGAATATGAAAAAATACAATCTCTGAAATGCCTGCATGCAAATGCTAGAAATCTAAACTAAGATGGGAAAATTAGAATATACAGCACTAAATCAAAGGTTAGATATACTTGGTATCTCAGAGACCTGGTGGTAGGACAAACAATGAAAGCGTAGATCAAATTGGTGAAGGAGTGGTGTTATATGATAGAGACGGCATTGAGTCAAACAGGATAAAAGTTTTGCAGGAAACAAAATACACTGTAGAAACTATGGATAGAAATTCCATGTAAAAAGGAGAACGCAATGGCAGTGCGAGCGTACTACCGTCCACCTGGCCAGAATGAACAGACAGATGACATGCTAAAAGAAATCAGGGAAGCTAACAAAACTTACAACAGTAATCATGGGTGGTTTCATTTACCCCGGTATAGACTGCGTCAATATTTTATTTATTTATTTTATTTACATTCTCTTACATACCGTGCTATTCTGCATCAGTGCGGTGTACATTGAACAAACTGAAATTACATTGAACAGGGCATTGAACTTGGAGATAACTATTTTACAGGGAACATGGGCTATGGAGGGTTAAGTGGCTTGCCCAAGACCACAAGGAGCACCTGTGGGACTAGAAACCCCAGTCCTTCCGGCCCAAGGTTGCTGTCCTCTAGTGGGATTTGAACCCCTGACCTTCCGGCCTGAAGTACCTTGCCCCAACCACTAGGCCACTCCTCCACTCCTCCAATATTACCACAGGACATGCTATGGACAAGTTTCTAGATGAAATAAATGACTGCTCAATGGAGCAACTGCTTCATAGAGCAACTGCTTTGTGAACCAACATGAGGGGAAAGCGTAGTTACTCACCTGTAATAGTTGCTCTCCAGGGACAGCAGGAATCAGTCCTCACATATGGACGACGTCAGCACCAACAGAGCCCTTGCAGACCATTTCAACAGCTTTCAAGAAAAGCCTTTGGAAATGCTACCATGCATGTGTGGTCCCCTTCCCACCCAAGTGTGCCATCTTGCTCAGTCAGATGACATAGCTTAGGAAAAAGACAAAAAGGTAAAGCAGGCAACTCCAAGGGGAGGAAAGAGGGTTGTGAGGACCGATTCCTGCTGTCCCTGGAGATCACATGTTACAGGTGAGTAACTACGCGTTCTCCAGGAACAAGCAGGAAGTCAGTTCTCACATATGGGACTCCCTACAGTAGTGGCCAAAAAATTAAGGCAGAGTCCAAAATATCAGAGTTTTATTAGAAAAGTGTGTGTTATTGTCACTTTCATGGTCAAAAGCTTTAAGAACCAAAGATATGTCATTTTCAAAGTTTTATTCAGGAAACAATATATGTGTCAATATTTGATAGGGTATCCATGCTTTTTCAGCACAGCCTGGATTCTTGTAGACATACTGTTAACTAGCATTTTACAGTATGCCGGAGTGATTTCGTTGACCCATACATGCTTGAGTATGTCCTTTAAATCTGCTTCTGAAGTTGGACTGTGTGCTGCCACCTTTTTCTTCATAAGGGTCCAACAGTTTGCAATTACATTGAGATCCAGAGAGTTTGATGGCCAACTTGGTAGCAGTTCGAACTTGTCCACAAACCACTTTTTGACTGTTTTTGCAGTGTGGCACGGTGCCGAGTCCTGCTGAAATATAGTTGTGCCAGAAACATTCATGTGTATTTTAACTTTACTATTCAGCACGGATATGTATTTTGCAGCATTTACTCTTTCACCTTTCACAAAAATGTGCAGGCCACATCGTCCATTCTCCGAGATACCACCCCATACCATGACTGATGGTGGGTGTTTAAGTGTCTTGATCATGTACTTCGGATTTAGTCTCTCACCTGCTGGTCGGCCATAGTTGTAACCACTACCACGTACTTGTTGAAATGTACTTTCATCTGTGAACATTACCCTCTCCCACCATTCAGCAGATTTGTCTCATCTTGCTACAAAACTGTATGCGGGCAGCAATTTGTTTCCTGGTCATCATAGGCTTCTTGGCAGGTCTTCTGTCCACGAGTTTGAATTCATCCACAAGCCATCGTCGGACAGATCTGGCACTTTTTTCCTCGATTAGCTAACTGAGCCACACGTTGAGATGAAGTATGTGGACTAGATGTAATAATGCTTTTGAGGAATCGGTCATCTCGTCCAGTAGTTATCCGTCTGCGCCCACATTTTGGATGACAAGTACGGCCACCTGATTTCAGGACATTCTGAACTGCACACCTTGATATATGCAAATATTTTGCAATAGCACATTGCAAATATCCTTCAGCATGGATTGTGACAACTTGTCCCTTTACAAAGTCATTAATATCGCACTTTCGATCCACCTTGATTGTATATTTTACATGTAGCTTTCAATCTTTTCCTAGTTGTAAAAATTCAAAACGTCATCCAAGAAACCTACTACAGAGTGTAAGTAAACTAAAATGGACGCCAGACGCATGGCGTGACTAATAGCCATGCTGATTAAATAAGTAAGCACGTGTGACATCTCCACAGTATATCATTTAACAATAAATTGTAGAAAAAGATAGCTGCCTTAATTTTTTGGCCACTACTGTAGCTCCAGGCTGCCGGGGCCCGAACCACGACAGCAGCAGCGGTGACCCAAGGGAGGTCTTGAGTTGCAGAAGGCGAGTCCCTACTAAGAGACTGCAGACCCAAGCGTCCAGCATCACCGTAACTCCGATAGCCTGAACACTGAAGGGTTGGAGGGCTGGAGCTGTCTATACATTGAGAATGCTTCTGATCACTGTCTGGCCAAAGGCACTGTCCCTGCGGGACTCACTCTCAAGGCAGTAGTGGGCTGCAAACATATGGACTGAAGATCACGTGGCGGCCTTACAAATTTCCTGCACTGGCACTGCGCATAGGTTGGCCACCAATATGGCCATAGCCCTCATGCGATGAGCAGTGATCTGGCGCTCCAGAGAGGGGCCAGCTCGCTCATAAGTAAGGGCAATGCAGTCCACCACCCAGGTGCACAGTGTTTGCTTGGTCACAGGTAGCCCCAGTCTGCTAGGGTCATAGGAGATAAAAAGCTGAGGAGCCTTGATGGGCCTTGGTCCTCTCTAAATAAAAGGCAGGGCCCTCTTGCAATCCAGGGTATGCAATGACCTCCTCCCTGCTAGCGTGCAGCCATGGGAAGAAGGTGGGGGGAGAACTACCTCCTGATTAAGGTGAAAAGCAGACACCACTTTTGGGAGGAATTTGGGGTGTATACAAAGCACCACCCTATTCGTATAGAAGCTGGTATAGGGTGGGTCTGCCACCAGGGCCTGCAGCTCACTTACTCTGCGAGTGGATGTCAATGCCAACAAGGCAGCCACCTTCCAGGAGAGGTGTCTCAGGTGGCCAAAGGCTTGAACGGCAGCCTAGTGAGCTGGGATAGCACCACACTGAGGTCCCAATTCCACTGACAGAGGGCGGAGAGGGAGCTTGGATAGCAGGAGGCCCCTGAGGAATCTGGAGACCAAAGGCTGGCCTGAGAGGGGCTTCCCCTCTACAGGCTTTAGTTATCCACAACGGTGCCGAGATGCATCCTCACCAAGTTAGACTTCAAGCCCGATTATGAGAGGTGCAGCAAGTACTGCAGCACGAGCTTTACCTGACAGGACAATGGGTTCTCATTCCTTTCTGCACAACAGAATGAGAACCTCCTCCACTTGAAGGCGCAAGCCCTTCTTGTGGATGGCTTCTGGGAGGCCAGGAGGATCTCCTCGACCTCGCCCGGGAGGTTGAAAGGGGCCAGTGCTACCCTTTCAGCAACCACACTGTCAGCATTAGGGACCCCAGGTAGGGATGTAGCAGGGAGCCACCCCCCCCCCCCCTTCCTGGGACAGGAGGCTCAGGTCCCAGCCCAATGGTACTGGGGTTGCCACAGACAGGGAGAGCAGCAGAGGGAACCAGGGCTGCCTGGGCCACCTGGGCGCAATCAGGATTACTGAGGCGTGCTCGCTCTGGATCTTGAAAAGGCACTTGACTATCAGAGGTGTCAGTGAGAATGCATAAAGCAGGCTCTGTGACCAGGAGATCAGGAAGGCGTCCGCTGCCACCCTTCTGCATGTGGCTGAGGCGAGCAGAATTTGGGCAGCTGCAAGTTGTCCAGGTAGGTGAACAGGTCCAGCCAGGGTCGTCCCCAAAAGAGAAAAAGCCTCGGGTCACTTTTGCATCCAGGTGTCACTTGAGGCCGAAGGACCCTGCTGAGGTTGTCCGCCAGGCAGTTGTCCTGGCCCAGTAAGTACACTGCCCTCAGAAGGATATGGTTGCACACTGCAAAGGAGTGAAGGGCCACTGCCTCCTGACAGAGGGATTAGGAGCCCGTACCCCACTGCTTGTTCACATAGAACATGGCAACCTGGTTGTCTGTCTTTATGAGGACCAGGACGACACTCAGGAGGTGGCGGAAGGCCTGGAGGAACAGAAAGATGGCCCTGAGCTCGAGGAGATTGATTTGCAGGAGGGATTCCTCTGGGGACCAGGTGCCTTGGGTGCACTGGCCCTCAAAATGTGCACTCCAGCCTACAAAGGAGGCGTCTGAGGGTTCGGTGCCTGGAAGGGCATCCCTGCCCTGAAGTGATGTAGGGACTGCCACCAGGTGAGGGAGGCCGCCAGCTGGTGGGTGACCTTCACTCTGTCCCTCAGCCTGCCTGTTGCCTGCATCCACGGGGAACGGAGGCACCCACTGGGCTGCCCGAATATGCAGGCAGGCCAGAGGCGTAAATTGAACTGTCGAGGCCATGTGGCCTAGCAGGCGGAGGCGAAGGTGAGCTGGCACCGAACTGCAGCTCTGCACATCCCTTGCCATCTGCATCAGGTGATGGGCTCTGACCCACAGAGAGTCCAGCTGGGCCCCTCTGAATTCCAAGTTTTGGGCCGGGGAGAGGCTGGACTTGGGGTAGTTTGATTATGAACCTCAACTGCTGCAGGGTGTGAATAATGAGCCTTATGGCCTGCCTGGCCTCAAGAGGTGTGCTGCCTCTGATGAGCCAGTCATCCAAGTAAGGGAAGACGTAGGCCTCTTGGAGGCACACATGGGTGGCTACGACCACCAGGCATTTTGTAAAGACCCTTGGAGAGGAGGTAAGGCTGAACGCAACACCCTGTACTGGCAGTGTTGCCTCCCCACCATGAATCTCAGGTAGTGCCTGCGGAAGGGGTGGATCAGAATGTGGGTGTAAGCGTCCTTGAGATCCAAGGAGCAGAGCCAGTCTCCCTGGCAGAGGTAGGGCTGCAGTGTCCCAAGGGAGAGCATCTTGAACATTTCCCTCACCAGGAACTTGCTCAAGTTGCGCAGGTCCAGGATTTTATTTATTTATTTATTATTTATTTTATTTACATTCTCTTATATACCACGCTATTCTGCATCAGTGCGGTTTACATTGAACAAACTGAAATTACATTGAACAGGGCATTATAACTTGGAGATAACTATTTTACAGGGAACATTTTACAGGATGGGCTGGAGAACCCCTATTCTTTTTGAGACAAGGAAATACATTCAGTAGAACCCCATTCCCCAAAGGTGATGGTGTACCAGTTCCACTGCCCTGTCCCTGAGAAAGCCTGCAAGTTCTGTGGCAAGACCTGATGGAGGAGAGGCTGTGGTGGCTCTCCTAGGAAGAAGTCTGGAGGGTTCTGCTGCAGATGGCGGAAATACCCCTCCTTCACCACCCGCAGAACCCACTGGTCTGTGGTGATGCTGGCCCATCTGTGGGCAAAAGAGGCCAGTTGACCCTCTGTGGGCTGAGGTGGGTCTCCTGGGGGAGGGGAGGCCCAGTCCAGGAAGACAAAAGCTTCCCCCGGATTGGGTGGGAGCTGGCGTCTGGAGCTTGAGAGCCTTGGACTTCCTAAGCCTGTGTCCCTGGCCTTTTGGCTGCGAGGACTGGTGAGGCTGCCCCGAGTAAGGCTGGTATTGGCCAGCCTGGGAGTAGCCCTTTTTCCCCCCGAGAAAAAGGGCTTTTTCCCCCCGAGGAGTTTTTCCTTGGGAGTGCAGAGGTATTTTTGGACAGCCTCTGCCAGGTCACTACCTTGGCCTCAATCTCCGCAGCCTTATCAGACATTGGTTTCCCAAATAGGTTCTCGCCATTGCAGTGGACATCAAGTTTTCCTGCACCCACTGCTCCAGGTCTGAGGTCTGTAGCCATGCCTGGCGCCAGGCACCGATGTCAGCGGCTGCAACCCTGGCCGTAGACTCAAACCCATCATGGGCAGCACGGGATAGGAATTTGGAACAGACCCAGATGCCTGCTGCTAGGGACTGGAACCTTTGCAGAAGTTCCCTGGCGAGGCCTGCCGAGAACCCCGAGAGTTCCTGTACCAGGCACTTAAAGTACAGTCCAATGTACAATTTGTATGCCTGTATTCGGCACTCGAGCATGGCGCCCTGATAGCACTTGTGCCCCATGGCGTCGAGGGCATGGGCTTCCCTACTGGGGGGGGACTGAGTAGGTCTTCTGACCCTTCAGTTTTTGCATGGAGGACTCAACCACCATTAAGTTGTGGGGGAGTTAGGGCTTATGGAACTCAGAGCCCTTCCAGACACAATAGATGGTGTCCAGGCACCGACTGACCACCGGCACCGAAGCCCAGGAGCGGCTCTGAGGAACCAGGCCTCCCCCTTGGAGGACCTGGGGTCAGACTCCCAGAACCTTGCCAGAGAGGACCATAACCCCAAGGAGTGTGATCGAGTCCTTGATCGATGCAGACGACTTACCCGAGGCTGGTGGCACTCTGTGCCCAACCCAATGACCGGAGGCTCTCCTGAGGCCGGGGGGCCCAACATCAATGCCCGCTGCAAGGCCAAGATGAAGGACAGGCTCTGCTCCATGGCCACTATGCGGGACAGGAGGCCCGATGGATGTGCAGCACTCGGTGTGGACACCGAAGGCCTCGGGTCTGACACTGGCACTCCAGAGAGTGCATCCTCGAGGAGGACTATAGGTTCACAGGCCCTGGTGCGGTCTCCACCGGCCGAGGACTCTTGTCTCAAGACTTTGAGGGCACTGCTCGGAGTCTTGTCGAGGGACCTTGCCAGGTTTGATTGGAGGCACCTCCTTCGGAACCACCTTTTTGGGAGGGTCCAGGGCCGGACTGAAGGAGTCACTGCCGCGGGGCTCCAAAGACGCCCGGACCTCTTGCAAAGGGCCGGCTTCGGGGCTCAGAGAAGGGGAAGCCGGGGCAGAGTCAGGCCTTTGGAAAAGCTTCCCTTGCAATTCATACCGCCTCCCACTGGTTTTAGGGATCATGGCCTGTCGCAGGTGGAAATGTCGTGGTCCGGGCCCAAGCAGCAGATGCAGCCGTCGTGAGTATCAGTGACTGAGATAATGCGATTGCTGCAGTCAGACTTCTTGAACCCACTGGGAGTTATTGTGGGAACACACTTGGCCGGGGTCGAGGACCCCCGCGCGAAAAAAGGCAGGAAGGCCAATCGAGGTGGAACCTTGAGGTAACACAGGAAAGAAAGGGAGCAGAGACTGGCACCAGTGGTGCCATCTCGAGACAGGAAAGGAGCCGGTAGACAAATCAGACAAAAGGAAGGAATTAGAGAACTTTTTCCTGGAGAGTAGAGGACCACGTCTGTTGGGCTCCAAGGAAAAAAGGAGACTGAGCAAGATGGCACCTTTGGGCAGGAAGGGGAGCACACATGTGTGGTAGCATTCCCAAAGGCTTTCATTGAAAGCTGGGGAAATGCTCTGTGCGGACTCAGTCTGTGCCGTCACCCATATGTGAGGACAGACTTCCTGCTTGTTCCTGGAGAAACTATTTTGTACCTAGCCCTTAGTAGAATACATGACAATAGTGATCATAATATGATCACATCTGATTTAATAAATGGATGGAGGACAGCAAAGAAATCTATGGCAACAATATTTAACTTTCAAAAAGGAGGTTATGATAAAAGAAGAAAATGGTTAAGAAAAAACTAAAAGGAGCAGTTGTAAAGGTTAAAGATTTACATAAAGCATGGGCACTGTTTAAAAATGGTCTTGGAAGCTCAGACCAGATGTATTCCACGCTTTAAGAAAGGAGAAGGAAAGTCAAAAACAACTGCCGGCATAGTTTAAAAGGTGAGATATTTGGCTGTTATAGCCACAAAAGCATCCTTCAGGAAATGTAAAAAGGAGCCAAATGACAAAAACAGCATAAGCACTGGCAAGTTAGATGCAAGGCATTGAGATAAGGCAGGCAAAGAGTGAATTTGAAAAGAAGCTTGCCATGGAAGCAAAAATGCATTAGATAAGAGGTGTAAAAGGAGCACCAGGGGATGACAAGGCTATAGCGGAGAGACTAAATGAATTCTTTGTTTCGGTCTTTATTGAAATTGATGTAGGGCAGTTTACCCATGCCTGAAAGGGTATTTAAAGGTGATGTATTGGAGGGAACTGAAACAAATCTCAATAAATCGGGACAAGGTAATGCAGCTATTTGATAACCTAAAGAGGACTGAATCTGGCCCAGATGGCATATATCCCAGGGAGCTGAAAGAACTGACATATGACACTACAGACCTACTATTAGTAATCTGTGAACTATCATTAAAACATCTGCAATTCCTGAAGATTGGAGAGTGGCTAATATAATGCCAATTTTTAAAATGTTCCAGGGGTGAACCAGGAAATTATAGACCAGTAAACCTGACATCAATACAGGGCAATATGGTAGAAACCATTATAAAGAATAAAATTACTGAACACGTAGATAATCATGGTTTAATGGGAGAAAGCCAAATCTGTTATATTTTTTGAAGGTGCGAATAAGCTGGCAAATAAAGGTGAGCTGGTCGATATACTGTATCTGGATTTTCTGAAAGCCTTTGACAAGTTCCCTCATGAGAGAGACTTGGGAAAATGTTAAAAAGTCATGGGAAAGACAGTGTACTATCATGAATTAGAAACTGGTTAAAAGACAGAAAACACAGTAGGGCTAAATGGTCAATTTTCTCAATGGAGAAAGGTGGATAGTAGAGTAACCCAGGGACCTGTGCTGGGCCCACTACTATTTAACATATTCATAAATGACATGGAAATGGGAATGAGTGAGATGATCAAATTTGCAGATGACACAAAATTCAAAGTTGTTAAATCACAAGAGAATTATGAAACATTGCAAGAGGACCTTGAGAAATTGGGAGACTGGGCATCCAAATGGCAGATGAAATTCTATATGGCAAATGCGAAGTTATGTACTTAGGAAAGAACCCCCCAAAAGAGTAGTTAGTCTTACCTGCTAATTAGCATTCCTGAAGGAACTCCAGCCCAGTCCCTTTCTCCTCTGGGTTGTGCTCCCCTTCCAGCAGCTTGGAGACTGAGCACATCAACCCAATGGCCTAGTGGTTGGGGCAAGGTACTTCAGGCCGGAAGGTCGGGGGTTCAAATCTCACTAGAGGACAGCAACCTTGGGCCGGAAGGACTGGGGTTTCTAGTCCCACAGGTGCTCCTTGTGGTCCTGGGCAAGCCACTTAACCCTCCATAGCCCATGTTCCCTATAAAATAGTTATCTCCAAGTTATAATGCCCTGTTCAATGTAATTTCAGTTTGTTCAATGTAAACCGCACTGATGCAGAATAGCGCGGTATATAAGAGAATGTAAATAAACAAATAAATACGATGTAACCCCACTACTATAGCTCAGTTCACATGTTCAGTGTAAAGGTTTTTGTTTTCTTATGTTAATTGTAAGCCACACTTGATCTCTGGAAGGGAAAATATATAAAAACTCTTAAATAAAACAAAAATAAAAAATGGCAAGTGAATAAAGCTATGGCTTCTGGAAACCTGGAGTGGGAGGAACCCTATAAAGGATGTCCAGGCATTTGCTGATAGCAGGAGTTGACATGGGAGCCTCCCACATCAGAGTAATTAAACTCTTAAGGATATTGTGCACTGAGAGGGGTGAAGCCTCTTTTGGTGCCGAAGGATACTGAGGAATATCTAGCTCTTCAGCCCTTGGTTCCGTCTCAGTCACCACAGAGACCTCCAGAGCAGCAGCCACATCTTTAATAATGTCCTGGAAGAACATGTCCTCTAGCGGTGATAGGTCTCATTCATATGTGGCTCAGGAGTGGCTCAGTGGTTGGGACAGGTTACCTCAGGCCGGAGGGACAGGGGTCTCTAGTCCCATGGCCACTCCTTGTGGCCTTGGGCAAGCCACTTAACCCTCCATTGCCTCAGGTACACTTAGATTGTGAGCCCTTCAGGGACAAGGGAATAAAAAGTACCTGTTAGTATACATGTAAACCGCACTGATTCTAAAAGTGCATGGTATAAAAAATAAATAAAATAAAAATAAATAAATAAATATGGAGGCGATGGATCTGATGGTACATCCCTGTGTGGATCGGAATCGATGGATTCCGGTTTAGAGACTCAGAACCTGAAGCAGAGTCCGGCAAGAAATCAAAATAGTCTGCCGGTTCCCGGAGAAAAATTATATTGCAATGGTAGAATGGATCAAATTTGTGGAGGAGTTGCTCTATATGTTACAGAGGGCATTGAATGAAACGGAATAAACTTTTGCAGGAACAAAATACATTGCAGAATCTCGATGAATAGAAATTGGGTTTAAAAAGAAGGGACTGGCAGTCAGGGTATACTACTGTCCTCCTGGACAAAATGAACAAAGGTATGACAAAAAAATAAAGAAATTAAAAAATATCCCAGTACTGAATGGGCAAATATCACATTAGGACATACTAGGGAGATAGGTTTTTGGATGAAATAAATGACTGCTTCATGGCGCCGCTTGTTCAGGAACAGACAAGGGGAAGCAGGATCCAGTGTGGGAAGTAACAGTGATGGAACACCTAGCAAGAGTGATCATAACATCATCACATTTCCTTTAATAAAGGAAGGGAGAACAGCAAGGAAATCCACTGCATTAACATTTTATCATACTCTTCCTTTTGAAAGTTAAATAAGGAAAATGGTTCTTTGCCTTAGTCTTTACTAGACACTATGTAGGAAACTTACATCACCTTTAAATTTCTTTTCTGGCATGGGTATCAGAGGAATTGAAACAAATATTGACAAACCTGGAAGATGTAATACAGCAATACGATCAAACTAAAAAGAGCAACAGATCACCCCAGGGTGCTAGAAGAACTAAAAAATAAGACTGCAGACCTATCTGTGAACTATCAATCAATCATCTGTATTACCTGAAGATTGGAGAGTGGCCAACGTAACACCAATTTTTAAAAAGGGTCCCAGGAGGGGGCGGAGCCTGATGTCCAGCGGGTAAGACGCTTCGCGCTGAAGCTCCCGAGAGGCCTACTTAGAATCCTGACTTAATACCTATACAAACTTACTATTTCGCTCCGGGCTGACCGGGGTACCTCGGGGGGGATGGCGGCCCATAAACCAGCGCGCTTGGACTTCGGGTCTCCTTCTTCTTCTCACGGAAAACGCTCCAAAACAGAGGTGTCCTCCCCACAGAAGATGGTTCCATTTCGTGAAAACCCCGAAATGCACCTGGAGATTTTAGAGGAAATACGCGGCGTGAAGGAATTGGTGCAGTCCAATGGAGAAGCGCTTCGAGCCATGCGAGAAGACTTTGGAGTGCTCCAGGACCGACTTGAAAGTCTCTCATTACGGCAGGACAATATGGCGGGGGTCCTCGACTCGCACGCGGTGCGCTTGGGCAAACTGGACAAGGCTGAGCGCCAGCTACAGAATCTTCAAAAGGAGTTAGAAGATAGCAATAATCGAGCCCGACGCAACAATGTGAGGCTCATTGGCATACCGGAGGGGGTGGAAGCAGGAGATATAAGAGAATTCCTGCTCAAAACTCTTCCCTCCTTGCTGAAGATCACTTTTCATAGAGAACTGGAAATCGATCGTGCACACCGTGTTCCTACCCACATGGCGCTCAACCGAACGACCCCCCCGGCCTATTATCTTTCGCTTGCTACGATATCAACAAGTGTAACAAATTTTAAATGCTGCCCGGGCGAATCATCATTTGGAATTTGAAGGTCACAAAGTCTCCTTCTTCCCTGATTTGGCAAAGCCTACCGTTGACCGTCGGAAGAAACTCCTTGCTTTTCGCCCTCGACTTCAACAGCTACAGGCTCGCTTTGGCCTGTTGTATCCAGCGAAGCTCCGAGTGACTCTCCACAACCAAACCAGGACATTCGAAGATCCTGATCTACTATCAACATTTTTAGACTCCAAGGAAGCAGAGCAGATGCGCTAATCCAAGACTTGGACTTTTTATTTGCCGGCTCTGTCCGCCATTTTGAAGGGCCCGATGCGGCGGTCATAGTCAAGCACAGAGACTACCTGGACTCTCTTTCTTTCTCTATATGACTTTTTTGTTTTTTGGTCTCCTATCCCTCCATGAGGTGTGCCTCGGTCGGATTCGGAGCACGCACAGTCCTACAGGTTATGTGTTTCTTCAATTTCGGCCTTCTCTGGGGTTTCTCCCCGCAGACACATGGTCGCCAGTAATTTCTGGGGTTCTGCTTCTTCTCTACCGCACTGTGGTTTTTCTTTTTTAATGTGGGGCGCTTCATTGTATTATATTAGCTTATTTTCTTTTATGCCATGTGTACAGCCAGATACAGTCAATGTGAGGGACATTGTGAAATTATGTGCGCTATCATGCTCAGAATTTTAACTTTTCTGAATGGCCTTATGTAAAATCTTATCACTCAATGTAAAAGGCATTAATAGTCCAATCAAAAGAAAGAAAATCCTTAGCTATCTTAGCCATGAGCATGCTGATTTAGTGTTTCTTCAGGAAACGCATCTAAACTCTGCTGAAACACTGAAACTCAATGCTAAGCCTTACATGGTTGCTGCCTATTCTCTCCCGCCGTTTCCAAACGGTGCGGTGTAGCCATTCTGGTTAAGAAATCTTTGCAAGCTACTGTAATTGATACTAGCGCTGACAAGGAGGGTAGATGGGCCCGTGTACACACCTTAAGGTTGGAGATAGTGAATTCACGTGTATTTGCATTTATGCCCCGAATGTGGACAACCCTGCTTACTATGCAAGTATTGCGCAGTTGGCACAGGCCTCTGCCAATGCTCCATTAATACTTGGTGGTGATTTTAATCAAGTGTTAGACCCTTTGATAGATAGACAGCCGCCTCGAACGAGTAGTCCACCCAAGAGTCTTGCTACCCTTACAGCTCTGATGCAAGATCTTGCGCTGGTAGATATATGGAGGCTGCTTCACCCCTCCGACTTAGAGTTTACTTTTTTTTCTGCCCCCCATCACTCCCAATCTAGAATAGATTTCTTTCTCATTTCCAAAGCACTGATTTCTCAAGTGGACACGGCTAGGACTCATCCTCTCCATATTTCAGATCATGCTGCCATATCTTTATCATTACATGTCACTGCGCGGGACGATTCTCCCCGAGCTTGGTTTTTTGATAGATCCCTATTAGGTCAAAAAGATTTTCAGGTTGATATAAAGGCCGCTATCCAAGATTATTTTCAGTTTAACTCACCCCATGACACAGCGAGCTGGGCTTGGTGGGAGGGTTTTAAAGCATCTATCCGCGCAACTATAACTAGCTATCAAATTCGGCAGGGGAAACAAAGAAAGCAGCACTTACTGATTCTAGAGCAGCAGATACAAGCTGGGGAGCGTCTCCTCACGTCCCGTACCGACCCATGTATTTTACTCCGTTTACAACGCTTGCGTTTTCAATACAATCAGCTTTTGTACACTGCTGCTGTTAAAAATATTGAATCACAACAAGGGCTATATTATCGGGAAAATAACCGTGCTGGCAAATTATTAGCAAATGCCCTAAAAGGTCAAAAAGAAGCCAAGCGTGTTACCGCCCTCCGTAATCCGTCGGGGGGGGGGCTTGGTCACTAAAGATACAGAAATCTTAGAACTCTTTCGTGATTTTTATACTCGGCTTTATCAGTCTGAATGTGATTTTGAGCCAGAAGTATTTGAACGCTTACTTTCAGGGGTACAAAGACCGACCCTATCTGACGAAGATAGAGTGGCCATGGACACACCATTTACTTTATCAGAAATTCATTCTGCTATCAAGAAATGTGCCTCAGGTCGAGCCGCAGGCCCAGACGGTCTCCCTGCTGAATTCTACAAAACCTTTCACGCTGACTTAGCTCCAGTTTTGAAACTTTATTTTTCTGCTCTGGCCGAGGAGGGTTCTCCGTCTGGGTCCTTTTCAATGGCAAATGTAGTAGTTTTTGAGAAAGAGGGGAGAGACCCGCAACTAACAGCTAATTATCGTCCAATTTCCCTCCTAAACGCGGACTATAAAATATTTGCCACCATTCTCTCCACCCGGCTCTCTGATAGGATGTCTACCTTAATACACCCAGATCAATGCGGTTTCATTCCTGGTAGATCAACTGCTGACAATGCTCGGACTCTATGTCATGTACTGACTGCCGCAGTTAATCTTGATCGCCCATTTGTTGGCCTCTCACTTGATGCTGAGAAGGCCTTTGATCGTTTAGAGTGGCCCTTCCTGTTTGCAGTCCTCCGCTGGTACGGATTCGGGGAAGGTTTTCTCCGTTGTCTCCGCACCATGTACGCACAGCCTACAGCCAGTATATGTGCCAATGCTTTAAAGTCTCAGCCTTTTCCCCTTCAACGCGGTACTCGCCAGGGATGCCCACTGTCTCCACTTCTTTTCGATCTTGCACTCGAACCCTTGGCTTTACTAATCCGGCAATCGGAGGAGATTCATGGAGTCCCCTTCTCCCATAGGGAAATCAAAATTTCAGCGTATGCTGATGACCTTATGCTTTTTGTCTCTATAGACTCAGTACCGGCTGTCCTAGAGCAAATTGGTAAATACTCACAACTGTCCGGTTATAAGATAAATTGGACCAAGTCGGTAGCCTTTCCATTAAATCCTTTGCTTCATCAGGCAGATATGCAACCCTTCCCCTTTTTATGGCAACCTCGCATGGTCAAATACCTTGGGGTTCACTATTGTTCTCCTTTGGAAGACACTATCTCCTTCAATGCCAAAGACTTAACCTCTAAAGTCCGGGCGCTTACTCACCGTTGGACTCCTTTAACACTTACCTGGTGGGGTCGCTTAGAAACCATAAAAACGATGATTGTTCCGAAAGTGAATTATATTTTAGAAATGTTGCCCTGTCTCTTACCTCGACGTACATATAAAGATATAGAGGGCCTTCTGACTAGATACTTATGGCAAAACAAGACACCTAGGATAGCGAAACATAAGCTGCAAGCAGATAAGGAAAATGGGGGTGTCAGATTCCCTGATTTCCTGAAGTACCATCAATCTTTTCTTCTCAAACAAGGCGCTCGTTGGCTGGAAGATCCAGTACCGAGTAGACCTGTGTGGCTAGACATAGAAGAGGACCTTTGCAAACCGATTCCTCTTACCTTTCTCCCTGGTATGACTCTCCCATCAGACTCCCACTATCCACCAATGCTTTTAGACACTTTAGGTGCCTTTAATACTCTTATGCAATCTTTAGACTCCCGACTCTGTCCGTTAGACAGGCTCCCGCTTTGGTACAATACTCGATTTCGAATACAAAATAAGCCGATGGCGTGGAGCCCCTGGTACACTAGGGGCATTTGGCTTCCTAGCCAGTTGTTCCATGATGGTCGCTGGAAAACTTTTAGTGAATTGCAAATTGAATTTGGTCTCCCAGCGAAACACTACTTTCAGTTGGTGCAACTTCAGCATTGCCTTCGGAGTGCTAAGGTGCTCCCGCCATCGGCATCCCCTACACAAGGTTGGTCGGAGACTATCCGATCTATCGGTAGTTCACCGGGTGTAGCATCCAATTTTTACAAAACCTTATGTAATGCTATAACTAGAAATACCCCTATAGCGCAGAAAGCATGGGAGAGAGAGTTGCATGTGACTTTGACCCCGGAGCAATGGAGCCTTGTCTGGAGTAGAGTGACACGGGTTTCCCGATCCGCCTCACTTACTCAGACACTCTTCTTTCTAGCCCACCGGTGTTTTTACACTCCTGACAGATTAGCCAAATGGAACACTACTCAGGGCAATAGTTGTTGGACATGCCATGCGGCCATTGGTTCACTACCTCATGTTATGTATGAATGTCCCGCACTACAGTATTACTGGCGTCGGGTCTGGGGTCGTATCCAGTCTATTTTGCACTTTCAAGAGCCCCTTTCTTGGAGGATAGTGGGACTTTCGCTCAGCTGCGGGGATCCCCTCTCTTCCAAAAACGGCTTACTTCCTTTTGGACTTTATGCTTGGCATTGCTATTTCCCTAATTACGAAATACTGGAAAAATAGCTCCCACCTGAGCCCCAATGAATGGTGGAATCATGTCTGTCTCTACAGTAAATATGAACAAATACCTCGTATGTTTGCTTTCCGCCATTCAGACTCCTCATCATCGGTCTAAATGGAAGATGCTCAATGACTATGTACATTCTGCTAAATGCTCTAATCTGACTGTCTAAATTTGTATATATCTCTGTCCCATGATCATTCTGTATCGTAGATACTCTTTTGATCGTTTTGCTGTATAATCACTGTTGTTTGGAAGCGCTCACATGCTGACATAATCGGCTAGAGAAGAAGCATGGGGGTGGGGGGTAATTGGGTTTACTTTTCCTTATTGTATACTTGTTTTGTCTCCTTTGGTGTGTTGTTTCTTTTGTTTGTTGCAAAATGAAAATAAAAGTTTAAAAAAAAAAAAAGGGTCCCAGGAGCAATCTGGAAAGCTAGACTGCAGAATCTGACAACCGTACCAGATAAAATGTTAGAAAAAGAACAAAATTATTGAACATGGAGAATCATGGTTTAACGGGACAAAGCCAAATTGGATTCATCCAAGTAAAGTCTTCTCACTAATCTGCTATTTTTTTTCAAAGTGTGAACAAATAGGTAAAGGTGAAAGAGTAGTTACTCACCTGTAACAGGTGTTCTCCAGGAGCAGCAGGAATCAGTCCTCACATATGGGTGTCATCGACGCCGATGAAGCCCCAGTGGAGCATTTCCCCAGCTTTCTATGAAAGCCTTTGGGAATGCAGGCACGCATGCGCGGTTCCCTTCCCGCCTAAAGGTGCCATCTTACCTCAGTCAAATGACATAGCTAAGAACAGCACACAAAAATGAAAAATAAACTATGTACAACTGCAACTCCAAGGGGAGAAGGGAGGGTTGTGAGGACTGATTCCTGCTGCTCCTGGAGAACACCTGTTACAGGTGAGTAACTACTCTCTCGAGGACCAAGCAGGAAGTCAGTCCTCACATATGGGTGACTCCCTAGCTCTGGGCTACCGAGGAACCCAGGCTGAACAAGAGTACTCCCTTTAGTCTCAGCAGCAAAGAAAGGCTTTTTAAGGACACAACCTTCACCGGTAGCCCAACAGAGGGCAGGAGGACAGGAGTTGCCTAAACCTCAAAGAGATTCCGGAGTACTGCTTGGCCAAAAGCACTGTCCCTACAGGACACCCTCTCCAGACAGTAATGGGCCGCAAAAGTCTGGCTTGAAGACCAAGTTGCAGCCCTGCAAGGACACAGAGCGGAGATGAGCCACTGAGGCAGCCAATGCCCTGACACGATGGGCCGTGACCCTACCCTGCAAAGGAAGGTCAACTGCCTTGTAAGCCCAGGAGATACAGTCGGCCACCCAGATGGACAAGGTACACTTGGACACAACCAACCCCAACTTATTGGGGTCAAAAGGAGACGAAGAGCTGAGTAGCCCTTCGATGCCCCTGCGTATGGTCAAGGTAGAAGGATAAGGCCCTCCTACAGTCCAGGGTATGCAGGACTGCTTCAGCCTGGCTTGCATGAGGCCTAGGGAAGAATGCTGGAAGAACCACCTCCTGATTGAGGTGGAAAGAGGAGACAACCTTTGGGAGGAACTTTGGATGAGTCCTGAGGACTACCCTGTTCCTATAAATCCTGGTGTAAGGCCTATCACAGACCAGGGCCTGAAGCTCACTCACTCGCCTAGCCAAGGTAAGGGCTATCAGGAAGAGTGTCTTCCAGGAGAGGAAGCGTAGTGGACAAGTAGCCATCGGCTCAAAAGGTGGGCGAGTCAGTTGCTGCAAGACCACATTCAACTCCCACTCAGGGGCAGGATGACGGATAGGAGGCTTGAGCAAAAGCAAACCCCTGAGGAAGCGGGACACCAAGGGGTGACCTGATTGAGAATGTCCCTCCACCAGTGAGTGGTGAGCTGCTAGAGCTGAGAGGTGGACCCAAACAGAATTGGACTTAAGTCCCTGATTTGATAAGTGCAGTAAGTACTGAAGCACTACTGGCACAGTGCAGGAGAAAGGATCCTCTGTACGTAGCTGACACCACACAGAAAACCTTTTCCATTTGAGAGCATAGGTTTTCCTAGTGGACTGTTTCCTAGAGGCTAGGACAGGGGTGGGCAAACATTTTGACTCGAGGGCCGCAATGGGTTCATATATTGGACCCGGGGGCCGGACCAAGAGTAGATGGAAGGTGTATATGTGTGAATTAATATAAATTAAATTTAAATTTGAAACATTAAATGTTTAGATTAATTTAAGGTAGAAAAGCATAAAGAGTTATTTTACAAAACTTTTATGCAATGTATTTCTTTCATAAAATAGTACCTTCAATTTTAGTGGGAACAGTGGTGTTGGTCTCCCTTTTTTGTTAAGCATCAAAGTCAGGAGATAGCTTTGTTGTTGCAATTCGCAGAATAGATCTGAGGTGTTGGTCAGTTAACTGGGATCTGTGACGGGATTTATTGATGTTCATGACGCTGAACGTCTGCTCACACACGTAGGTCGAGCCAAACAAGGCCAGAATCTTCTGTGCCATCCCCCGGAGGTTTGGAAAACAGTCATCTTTAAGTGAGGCATAGAACTCTTTTAGTGGAAGAGAGGGGAAGTTTCTCCTTTAAGATTGCATCAGATTGAAGATCGATTAGTTCCAATTGCACTTCTTGTGGTGCTGTTTCTGGGTCTTGTGACAAGGGACAGGCCACCAGCTGAAGTGACTTTTCAATTTTTTCCAAATCTGAAAAACGACGGCAGAATTCTTCATGCAGGTCATTCAGTGATTTGCTATATTTATTCACATTTTGGATGGCCTTTTCCTGTGTGGCTAGTGTGGGAAAATGAGAGAAGTTTTTCTTTGAAATTTGCCTAGAAAAAAAAAGTCAACTTGGCTTTGAAGGCATTTACATTACTATACATGTCGTGAATATATAGGTCTTTTCCCTGTAGCTTGACGTTAAGCTCATTCATGTGAGAAAAAATGTCAACAGCAAACGCAAAGTCACACAGCCAATTCTTGTCGCTCAGCTCTGGAAAATCATCAGACTTCCCCTTTAACTCCAAAAATGTATCAATCGCTTCTTTAAGATCACACTCTCGTTTAAACACTTTGCCCAAACTCAACCAGCGGACACGAGTGGTAAAGCAAGTCTTGGTGGTCTGCGTCGGTTTCCTCCAGAAATGCAATGAACTGACGGTGCTGAAGTCCCTTTGCTCGTATGCAGTTAACAAGCTTTATAACTGGATTCACAACATGACTAAGCTGTAATACAGATTTACACAAAGATTCTAGGTGTATGATGCAGTGGAGAAAAATAACTTCTTGCTCAGGGTTTTCCTCTTTCACTTTATCCTGAATTCTTTTCAGCAATCCCACATTTTTTCCAGTTAAATTTGGAGATCCATCCGTAGTGACATTAGCAAGTTTACTCCAAGGTAGCTTCATACTCTCGATGACAGCAGACACCCGGTCATACAAATCTTCTCCCCGTGTTTTTCCTTTAAGTGGCTCCATGGCCAAAAACTCCTCTGTTATTTCAAAACTGTCGCTAATCCCTCGGATAAAAATTAAGAGCTGAGCTGTGTCTTTTATGTCTGTACTTTCGTCCAGTGCTAGCGAATATAATTTAAAGGACTCTGCAATATTATTTAACTTGTTTGTTATGTCTTCATCAATCAGTTCCACACGAGTCACTGTCCTGCGTGATAAACTGAGTTTTTCAAACTTGTCTTTGCTCTCTGGACACAAAAGACCTGCGGTCTGTGATAAGGAAGCTTATCATAGCTCAGGAAGGAGCTATAGAAAAGGTGAAGTGACTCTGAACAAGCAACCTGTCAGTTCTGGTAGAAATAAGAAAACAGAATTTTGCCATAAAAGACTACCAGTCCCAGAATGCACCAGGTTTCCAACAGCCATTAGAGGAGCTGAAGTGGGGAAACGTGTGTTCAATCAGGAGGGCTATGAGATAATCCCCAAGCACTCATCTCAAAGGGCAGGGCCTGATTCAGCACAGCTGCGCTGTGCTAGGGTGGAGCACTCATCTAAGCTGAATAAAGGTAGAGTTTATTCTACAGAGAATTATCCTCAGAATCTTCATGATCTTGGACAGCTTCATCATCTGGAGGATCATCAGAAGCAGAAGCCAAAGCGGACGGACAGAGAGGGCAAGAAACCCTTTGGAAGAAAGAGGAGAAAAGCATTTGGGAGGTCTAAAAGAGTCCATAGCAGTACGTATACTGGAAGGCATTCAAAAGACAAGCTTACACCATTGGACTGGGGAAAACCAGAGGAATGGTGCTGCAGAGCTAGGAATCTCCAGACGGTACCTGTGAGGGAGACGGCTGCACTTGGAATGGACCCTAGGACCCGTGCCAGAATTTATGTGAAGAGAGATCCAGTGTCCAGGGATCTGGATTGGAAGGCTGGACATAAGAACTGGACTACATACTGGCCAGGCTATTTAGAGAGGAACTCTAACAGCAATGGAAGCTCAGGTATGAACACTGATCTATGCCCTAGCTATACCCTTGAAAGACAGCAGGGAAACAAGTATTCTCCTGAGTGCGCTCCATTGAGAAATTCCTCTGTGCCAATCCATGATATTGAACCCATGATTGTTGAAGAAGGGGTTATAGATACAGGCTGTGAATACATGGATTGCTCTCTGTCTAAACTCCTTTGATAATTTACTGTTACAAAGTACAACAACCATCACAAAGAAATACAAACTTGTTCTTTAATCTACTCAGAAAAGCTCCTGAGTAGGATTTGAGCCACGCAGTAGAAAGCAAGCCAGCTAAGGGGTTTCAGCTGGGTAACTGCTAGCAATTGAGCCTTACCTAATTGCTTGTGAGCTCTGAGGAAATCACTTCTGAGTCTATGTGTGAAGATATAAGAAGTTAACCTGAAAAGAACATTTTTTCCCTTCTTTGTGGGTTTTGTTTGTTGTTTGATGCACTGCTAAGAAAATATTAGCTAAAGCATACAGAAAAGACCAGTTTGTTACCAACCAGGTCTTTATTCTTTTGATTGCCTGACAAGTTCAACTGTTGTTTTCCTGATTTTGTTTTTCTAAGTTTAACACTGAAAGCAAGTATCCTGTTTTATGTGCTATCAAGCATATCTGTGTTGGGAGAAATAACCCCATAAATAAATATCTTATTGGCTTTACACTCAAGCACAACTAATTATTGGGAACGGCTGTGTCTGGTGTGAATGGACTACATTTCCCACAATACCTTGCAAATCATATTAATATATGCCTTTGCCAAGACTGTGAACATTCTCACCCAGGCACCCGTCTGAAAGGTCTCTATCATGCATTCTTTCAAAAACTGTCCTTCAGAGAGGGGTTTACTAGCTTTTGCTAATTTGAATGAGAGCATAAAACTTGCTTTGGTACTTGACTCTTGAATCGCAGTTTGTCTGTGAAATAAATTTTGCTGAGCCTGTAATTTAGCCTTCAACCTCCGAGCTGTAGACCCCCGTTCTTGGGGCGACTGCTTGCTAGCATAGTTAGCATGCTTCGTGGCAAAATGACGGCTGATATTATATTATTTGAAAACCGCAACAGTTTCCTGGCATATGAGACATACAGCCATTGATCGGACTTCCGTAAAAAAATATTTTGCTATCCATTCCTTATTAAACACTCTGCATTCACTATCCACTTTTCTTTTCTTTGCCCCACTCATTTTGGGATTCTGCACTACACTAGCAGGCCATCGCGAGATTACGCTGCATCCTCTAGAAAGTGAGGTGAATAAATGAATAAATTAACTAGCGCTCCACGGGCCGGATTAAAAGGTCCGCCGGGCCGTAACTTGCCCATTCCTGGGCTAGGACAACCTCATCAACTTCCTGAGATAGGCCCCAGGGAGACAAGACCACCCTTGCAGCCTCCAGGCCATCAAATTGAGCGCTTTGAGATTGGGGTGCAGAAGGGAACCCTGATCCTGAGAAAGAAGGTCGGGTTGCAACCCCAGAGGCAGTGGGGGATCCACCGCCAGTTGAAGCAGAAGAGGAAACCAAGGCTGGGAGCCACCAGCAGGACCGAGGCCTTGTCCTGAAGAATTTTGAAGAGAGTTCGGGCCACCAAGGGCGTGGGAGGAAACGCATACAGGAGGCCCTGAGACCATGGAATCAGAAAAGCATCTGCTGCCATTCGCAGAGGATGCGATTCCCTGGAGCAGAACTTTGGTAGTTGCTTGTTCAGTGGGCTGGCAAAGAGATCTACCAAAGGGAGACCCCATTTTAAGAATATCTTCTGAACTACTGAAGGATGCAGCTGCCACTCGTGGGGCTGCAGAATCCTGCTTAATCTGTCGGCCAGGTGGTTGTCCTGGCCTGGAAGGTATACAGCCTTGAGGAGCATGTTGTGCTTGAGAGCAAACGAACAAAGGTCCTGAGCCTCCCGACAAAGGAGTCCGGACCCAGTCCCGCCCTCTTTGTTCACATAAAACATGACTACCTGGTTGTCTGTCTGAACCAGGAAAGATTGATGAGCTAGGGCAGGAGATAAAGCTTTGAGTGCTAATCGAAGAGCTCAGAGCTCGAGGAGATTGATCTGCTGTGCAGCTTCCCAAGGAGACCACAGGCCCTGGGTGCACTTGCCTAGACAATGAGTTCCCCAGCCCTGCAGGGAGGCATCTGTAGTCAATACCACCGTGTAACCAGGAATCTGGAAAGGTACCCCCCCCCCCCCCTTTAGAAGATTGGGTGGGTGCAGCCACCAGATGAGGGAGTTCAGAAATTGTCTGGACACCCTTATCCTGTCTCTGAGGCTGCCTGTGGCTTGCGACCACTGAGTCCGAAGGCACCACTGTGCAGGCCTCATATGAAGCCTGGCATTGGGGGTCACATGTACTGTTGAAGCCATGTGGCCAAGCAGCCTCAGGCAGAGTCTGGCGGAGACCACTAAACCTCTGAGAAACTGATTTGCTAGGTCCATCAGTCTTTGGGCCCAGTTTTCTGGCAAGAATGCCATTGCCAGAACAGAATCCAGCCTCACCCCTATGAACTCCAAGTTTTGGAAAGGGAGCAAAGTGGACTTTGCGAAGTTAATGACAAATCCCAGGCCTTGAAGAAGAGCAATAGTCCTGAGGGTGGCCTGTCTGGCCTCCTGGCAGGTCTGACCTCGGATGAGCCAGTCGTCCAGATAGGGGAAGACAAAGATCCCTTGATTTCTCAGGTAGGCCGCCACCACTGCCAGGCATTTGGTAAAGACCCGGGGAGCTGAAGTGAGGCCGAAAGGCAGTACTCTGTACTGATAATGGTTTCTTCCCACAATGAACCCGAGGTACTTTCTGTGGTCTGGATGAATGAGGATGTGAGTGTACGCATCCTTTAGATCTAAGGAGTATAGCCAATCTCCCTGCTGGAGGTAGGACAGAAGTGTTCCAAGAGTAAGCATCTTGAACTTTTCTTTCTCTAGGAACTTGAGGTTCCTGAGGTCCAGAATGGGTCGAAGGCCACCAGTTCTTTTGGGTACCAGGAAATACCTGGAGTAGAATCCGTGACCTTGCAAGTGGGGAGGCACAAGCTCTACCGCCCTGTCCACCAATAGACCTTGAAGCTCTTGAAGGAGAAGGTCTGTGTGCAGGGGAGGCCTTGGAGGCTCCCCTGGAAAGTAAGGAGGTGGCAGTTGGTGAAAATGCAGTGCATAGCCCCTTCGGACTATGTCCAACACCCAACTGTCCCCGGTGATAAGGGGCCACTGGTGGGCAAAGAGGGCTAGGCGACCTCCTGTGCAGGGTTGGGAGAGCAGGGATGGAGAGGCTAGGCTCAAGGAGTCAAAAACCCCCACCCTGCTGAGTGGGAGCAGGGGCCGGAGGCTTGGGGGTCCTCTGCCTACGGGGCCCATTACCCTGCCCCTTGGCTTGCTGACCCTGAGGGGCAGCTTGGACAGCCTGATATTGAGGGTACTGTTTGTAGGCAGTGTCCTTCCTCGGGTAAAAGGGCTTCATACCCGAGCCTTTCCTTTTATGAGAAGGGGCAGAGATCTTCCTAGACAGCCTTGTCCGTGTAAGGTGCTCTGTTACGAGCTGAGCGGCCTTCTCGGTCAATGGCTTGCCAAAAAGGTTTTCACCTCGGCAATGGACATCGACCAACTTGTCCTGAACCCATGGCTCGAGGTCCGATGACTGCAGCCACGCCTGGCGTCGAGCCACGATGCCAGCTGCCGCAACTCGGGCCGAAGCCTCGAAGCCATCGTAGGCGGCGCGGGTCATGAACTTCGAGCAGTCCCGAATCCCCGAACACAAGGACTTAAATCTCTGCAAGGGTTCCCCGGAGAGACCAGCAGAGAACCCGGCCAACTCCTTGTGCAGGTCCCGCAAGTACATGCCCATGTACAGCTGGTAAGACTGGACACGGCAAGCAAGCATCGAGCCCTGGAAGCACTTTCTACTGACGCCATCAAGGTTTCGGGCCTCCCTGCCAGGGGGCACCGCGGAGTGCATCTTCTGGCTCTTCAGACGATGCATGGCCGATTCCACAACCATAGAATGGTGTGGTAGCTGTGCCTTCTGAAAACCAGGGCTCTTCCTGAGTCGATAAATCGAGTCGACTCGCTTACCCAGAACCGGCGCCAAGGCCGGTGCCTCCCACATATAGAGGAGCCGCCGTTCCAGCATCAGAGGAACCGGGACAGTAAAGGCCTCCTTCGGAGGAGAGTCATACTGCAACGCCTCGAGCTCTTCGGCTCGAGGCTCTTCCTCGGGGTCGGCCGGAATAGCCAAGGCAGTGGCCATATCCCGGACGAACTCCGAGAACAGAGTATCCTCCGGAAGGGATCTACTACGGGGCTCAGAATGCGGTGAGTCCGACGGGACGCACCGAGTCTTGAACGTATCGGGAGACTCCTCGTCCTCCGTCTCCCAGGCAGACTCATCCGAGGAGGAGTCAGGGTCCGACCCCGCGGGGCCCTGGAGCACCCGCCCTGATGCCGGAGGCACAGGCGTCGACCCCCTCGGTCCCGAACGGGAGGTCGAGGGAGACCGCGACCGAGGTCGACTTCGAGCCATGATGGACTCGAGTATCGGCTTGGTCTCCGGGGTCGACTTCGAAGTCGATGTCCCAGTGGTCGGGGCAGATGCGCCAGACAGGCTGGCCATCAGTGCCCGCTGCTGCTCCATGAGTCTGCTCTCCAAGGCTGTCATCCTGAGACTCAGCTCGGGAGACGTAGCAGCCACCGACACGGGCCCCTGCGGTGCCGGGCCCGTCGCCGGCTCTCTGGGAGGAGAGTCCTCGAGGACTACGGGGCTTACGTGTCCAGCAGACTCCGGCTCCACGCGAGGAACTTTGGCAGGCTTCTCTTGTTCCACGGGCCCGGGGCGACTGTCGGGGGTCTTAGACCTGGCCCTCGAGGAGCCAGGGACCTCCTCCTCCGACGCCCTCGCTAGCCGCTTCTTCCTCTTGCGTTCCCGGTCGGGGGACCCCCTGTCCGAGGAGCTTCGACGGCGCTCGGGATCGGAATCCTGAGATGTCGAGGCCTCAGACAAGGTCCGGGCCCGGCCGGAGGCTGAGTCCGAGAAAAGCCTTTCTTTCTGCTGCTGGCGACTTCGGAGTGCCTTGGAAGACATCTTCCCACATGGCCCACACGACTTAGGGTCGTGATCGGGACCGAGGCACCGAAGGCAGCAGTCATGTGGGTCGGTGAGACACATTAATTTCTTACACCGATCACACTTTTTAAAACCACTGGAAGCCATCGGGGAAAAAAAGAGTCCCCACGAGGTCAAAGGACCGGCCTTCCAGGGAAAATGGAAAAAAGGGCGCGAACGCCAGCCACGAAGGGCAAAAAACGAAAAAGAAGAATCGGGCTCGATACCGGTGTACCGAACCCGGCGGGTGGGGAACCGGAGAAAAAAAAAGAGCGATAATCGCCGAAAAAAATCAACTTTTAACCGGGAGGACAGGACTCACGTCCGGTGGGCTTCTCGGAAAAAAAAGAGACTAAGGTAAGATGGCACCTTTAGGCGGGAAGGGAACTGCGCATGCGTGCCTGCATTCCCAAAGGCTTTAATAGAAATCTGGGGAAATGCTCCGCTGGGGCTTCATCGGCGTCGATGACACCCATATGTGAGGACTGACTTCCTGCTTGGTCCTGGAGAACTGGTTGATACAGTGTATCTGGATTTTCAGAAAGCCTTTAAGAAGGCTCCTCATGAGAGACTCTTGAGGAAATTAAAGCGTCTCTGAATAGGAGGCAGCGTACTATTGTGGATTAGGAACTTTTAAATATAGAAAGCAGAGAGTGGGACTAAATGGCCAATTTTCTCAATTAAGAAAGGTGAACAGTGCAAGGCACTGATAAGGCAGGCAAAGAGAGAATTTGAGAAGAAACTTGCTATGGAAGCAAAAACATGCAATAAAGACTTTTTCAAGTACATTTGTAGCAAAAAACCTGTGAGTGTCAGTTGGACCATTAGATGATAGAGGGGTAAAAGGGGCACTAAGAGGTGACCAGGCCATAGAGGAGAGACTGAATGAATTCTTTGCTTCGATCTTTACTGAGGAAGATGTAGGGATGTTACCCATGACTGAAGTGGTATTTAAAGGTGATACTGCGGAAGAATTAAAAGAAATATCAATACATCGGGAATATGTATTACAACTATTTGATAAACTGAAGAATAGCAAATCACCTGCAATGGATGATATACATCCAAGGGTTTTGAAAAAACTGAAATATGAGATTGCAGACCTGATATTAGTAATATATAATACCTGAAGATTGGAGTATGGCCAATGTAACACCAATTTAAAAAAAAAAAAAAAAAAAAGGGTTCCAGGGTGATCCAGGAAACTACAGACCAGTGAGCCTGACGTTAGTACCAGGAAAAATGGTAGAAACCATAATAAAGAACAAAATTACTGAACAGGTAGATGATGTTAAGTGCCGTCGAGTTGGTGTCGACTCATGGAGACCCTCTGGATAGTCGTCCTAAATTGTTGCGATCTTCAGTCGGCTCATTGTTGACCCATAAATACCATGGCTTGAACAAGTCAAATCTTTGTATGGAGACAGACATCTCTGCTCTTGAGAATCTTGTCTAGGTCCTTCATAGTCATTATGCCAAGAGCAATGCATTGTCAGATTTCTTGACTGCTTGTTGCTTCTTTATTAATAGTTGATCCAAGTAGGTTAAAGTTCAGAGTAGTTACTAGCCTGTAACAGGTGTTCTCCAGGAGCAGCAGGAATCAGTCCTCACATATGAGTGACGTTGGCGCCGACGGAGCCCTCATGCGAAGCATTTCCCCAGCTTTCAAAGAAAGCCTTTGGGAATTGCAGCGCGCATGCGCGGTCACCTTCCCGCCCAACGGTGCCATCTTGCTCAGTCTGATGACATAGCTAAAAGACAGCAAAAAATTAGCAAAAATAAATCATATGACTGCAACTCCAAGGGGAGGAGGGAGGGTTGTGAGGACTGATTCCTGCTGCTCCTGGAGAACACCTGTTACAGGTGAGTAACTACTCTTTCTCCAGGACCAAGCAGGAAGTCAGTCCTCACATATGGGACTCCCCAGCTTAAGGCTACCAGAGACCCCAAGCGGAAAAATGAGCTCCCTCGAGCTCGTCAGCACAGAAGGAAAGAATCTTCTCTGAGAACGCCCCCGACCGGTAGCCCAACATCAGGGCCGGAGGGTAGGAGTTGCCTAAACCCCAAAGAGATTATGGAGTACTGCCTGTCAGAAAGCACTGTCCCTGCAGGACTCCCTCTCAAGGCAGTAATGGGCCGCAAAAGTCTGGCTTGAAGACCAAGTAGCGGCCCGGCAGATGTCTGCCAACGGAACAGAGTGGAGATGAGCCACTGACGCAGCCTTCGCCCTGACACAATGAGCCGTGACTCGACCCTCCAACGAGAGGCCGGCTGCCCCATAAGCCCAGGCGATACAGTCAGCAACCCAAATGGACAACATACACTTGGAGACAGGGAGCCCCAACTTATTGGGGTCAAAAGAAACGAAAAGCTGAACAGCCTTTCGATGCTCCCGCGTACGGTCAAGGTAGAAGGATAACGCCCTCCTACAGTCCAGGGTATGCAAGACCAGCTCAGCCCGGTTGGCATAGGGCCTGGGAAAGAAGGTCGGAAGAACCACCTCCTGATTGAGGTGAAAAGGTGAGATAACCTTAGGAAGAAACTTAGGGTGAGTCCGTAGGACTACCCTATTCCTGTAGAACCTAGTGTAAGGTGGATCAGACACTAATGCCTGCAGTTCACTCACTTGCCTAGCAGAGGTGAGAGCTACCAGAAAAAGTTTTCCAGGAGAGAAAACGGAGAGGGCAGGTAGCCATAGGTTCAAAAGGCGGACAGGTAAGCCACTGTAAGACCACATTCAGATCCCACTCAGGGGCCGGTGGACGCAAAGGAGGCTTAAGCAGAAGGCGGCCTCTGAGGAAACCAGCCACCAAAGGGTGGTTGGAAAGAGGCCTGCCGTCCACCGGCGAGTGGTGTGCTGAGAGAGCACTAAGGTGAACTCGGACAGAGTTAGACTTAAGGCCCAGATTGAAGAGGTAGAGCAAATATTTCAACACTACCACTACCAAGCATGAGAAGGGATTCTCACTGCGCTGAGCACACCAAGCGGAGAATCTACGCCACTTAAGAGCGTAGGATTTCCTGGTAGATTGACGCCAACAGGCCAAGACTACGTCTTCCACCTCTCGAGGTAGTAGTAGGGGAGCTAGGACTACCCTTTCAGCAGCCAGGCCATTAGCTGAAGGGACTGGAGGTTGGGGTGCAAGAGAGCCCCCTGATCCTGAGACAGGAGATCATGTTGAAAACCCAGAGGAAGAGGTGTGTCCACCGCCAGTTGTAGCAGAAGTGGGAACCACGGTTGCCTCGGCCACCTGGGGGCTATGAGAATCAATGAAGCCCCGTCCCTGAGGACTTTGAACAGCATTCTGGACACTAGTGGTGTGGGAGGAAACGCATACAGTAGGCCGGTGGACCATGAGATCAGAAACGCATCTGCTGCTACTCTGAGAGGATGAGGTTGTCTGGAGCAAAATCTCGAGAGTTGCCGGTTCAGAGGACTGGCGAAAAGGTCCATGGTGGGGAGCCCCCACTTGAGAAAGACCTGCTGAACCACCAATGGGTTCAATCTCCATTCTTGTGGTTGCAGGAGCCGGCTCAGTCTGTCCGCCAGGCAATTCTCCTGATCTGGGAGGTAGACAGCCTTGAGAAGGATTCCGTGATTGACAGCCCAAGAGCACAGTTGTTGTGCCTCTTGACAAAGAAGGAAGGAGCCTGTGATTCATTTGTTCACATAGAACATGGCAACTTGATTGTCCGTCTGGACCAGCACAGGCTGGTGAGAGGCGAGGTGGGAGAAGGCTCTCAGACCTAGGCGTATCGCCCGTAGCTCCAGGAAGTTTATCTGTTGAGTAGCCTCCCAAGGGGTCCAGAGACCCTGAGTACATGTCCCTTGGCAATGTGCTCCCCAACCGAGAAGAGAGGCATCGATTGTCAGCACCTGAGTATGCGGAGGGGATTGAAAAACCACTCTGAGCACCAGATTCAGTAGATGAAGCCACCATTGCAGAGAGGAGACCAGGAGGTCGGAGATCCTCACTGAGTCCGCTAGGCCCCCTGTGGCTTGATGCCACTGAGTGCGAAGGCTCCACTGAGCAGGACGCATGTGCAGGTGGGCATTGGGGGTGACATGGACCGTGGAAGCCATATGGCCGAGTAGTCTCAGGAATTGCCTGGCAGAGACCAGGGAATTGCTGCGAAACTGGCTGGCCAGATCCATTAGCCTGTGGGCCCTGTCCAGAGGCAGAAAAGCCTTTGCTTGAAGAGTGTCTAGTCTGGCCCCTATGAACTCTAAGTTCTGGGACGGGAGCAAAGTGGACTTTGCGAAATTTATGACAAATCCCAAGTGCTGAAGCAGAGCCACAGTGCGAAGAGTGGCTTGGTTGGCCTCTTGGAAAGATTGGCCCCTTATGAGCCAGTCGTCCAGGTACGGAAACACAAAGAAACCCTGAAGCCTCAGGTAGGCCGCCACCACTGCCAGGCACTTGGTGAACACCCTGGGAGCGGAGGACAGGCCAAAGGGAAGTACTCTGTACTGATAGTGGTTTCTTCCCACAACAAACCTGAGATATTGTGTGTGGTCTGGATGGATAAGGATGTGAGTATACGCATCCTTTAGATCTAAGGAGCATAGCCAGTCTCCCTGCTGGAGGTAGGGCAGCAGGATTCCAAGGGTAAGCATCTTGAACTTTTCCCTCTCCAGGAACTTGAGGTTTCGCAATTCTAGGATGGGTCTGAGGCCTCCTGTTCCTTTTGGTACCAGAAAGTACCGGGAATAAAAGCCTTGACCTCCCAGGTGGTGGGGCACCGGTTCCACAGCCTGATCCTTTAGCAGACTTGCTAACTCCTGAAGGAGTAGGTCCCTGTGCAGAGGGGGTCTTGGAGGCTCCCCTGGAAAATAGGAGGGAGGTACCTGGTGAAAATGGAGAAGATACCTGGGTTCTTCATATAGTCCAAAAGGGCTATCTGAAGTGACGGCTGACCACCTGTAGGCAAAGTGGGCCAGCAAGCCTCCTGTGCTGAGAGAAGCCAGCTGAGGAGAGGAGGCTATGCTGTTTGAGTCAAAAACCCCCACCCTGCTGAGCAGGGGCCGGTGTAGGTGGCTTGGGCGCATTCTGCCTACGGGGCCCTTGACCATGCCCCTTGGCCTGCTGACCCTGTTGGGGAGCTGCAGAGGCCTGATAATGAGGGTATTGTTTATAGGCAGATGACTTCCTCGGGTAAGAGGACTATTTTCCCGAGCCCTTCTTCTTCTGAGAAGGGGCAGAGGTTTTCCTGGAAAGCCTAGTCCTGGTCAGAGTCTCGGTCTCGAGTTCTGCAGCCTTTTCAGCCAGGGGCTTGCCAAAGAGGTTTTCACCTCGGCAGGGAACATCGACCAACTTGTCCTGAACCCATGGTTCGAGGTCGGATGACTGTAGCCAAGCCTGACGGCGGGCACCGATGCCGGCCCCGGCTACTCGGGCCGAAGCCTCGAAGCCATCGTAGGCTGCTCGAGAGATAAACTTCGAGCACTCTCGAATACCGGTGGACAAGGCTTGGAACCTCTGCAAAGGTTCCTCGGAGAAACCAGCAGAGAACCCGGAAATCTTCTTTGCCAGGTCTTGGAGGTGCATGCCCATGTAGAGCTGGTAAGTCTGGACACGGCAAGCAAGCATAGAGCACTGGAAGCACTTCTTACCGAGGGCATCCAGGTTCTGGGCCTCCCGGCCGGGAGGCACCGAGGAGTGCATCTTCTGACTTTTCAGTCGATGCATGGCTGATTCCACAACCATGGAGTGGTGCGGTAATTATGCCTTTTGGAACCCGGGGCTCTTGCGGACTCGATAAATAGAATCGACCCGCTTGCTTAACACCGGCGTTGAGGCCGGGGTCTCCCACATGCGGAAGAGTAGTCGCTCCAGCATCGGAGGAACCGGAACAGTAAAGGCCTCCTTCGGGGGAGAGTCATACTGGAGGGCCACGAGCTCCTCGGCTCAAGGCTCCTCCTCGGGATCCGCGGGGAAGGCCAAGGCCTTGGCCATATCCCACATGAAGACCAAGAACCGGGTATCCTCTGGTGGGGATCATCTCCGAGGTTCGGACTTGGGCGAGTCTGATGGGACACACCGAGTCCGATGGGTGTCGGGTGACTCTTCGTCCTCCGTCTCCCAGCCTGACTCCTCGGAGGAGGAATTGAGTGGCTCCGGTCGGGCGGGCACCGATGCCCTCCGCCCCAACGCCGAGGGTATCGGCGTCGACGACCTCGGCCCCGAACAGGAGGTCGAGGGAGACCGTGGCCGAGGATCGATTCGAGCCCGCATGGACTCGAGGATCGGCTCGGCCTCCGGGGTCGACTTGGACGTCGAGGTCCCGGTGGTCGGGGCAGATGCACTGGTGAGACCAGCGATCAATGCCCGCTGCTGTTCCATGAAGGCAGCGAAGCTGCTCTCCAAGGCCGTCAACCTGAGTCCAAGCTCAGGAGACCCAGCAGCCCCCGACTCGGGCCCCGACGGCGTCGGGCCCGACGTCAGCTCCCTCGGAGGAGAGTCCACGAGGACAACAGCACTTACGTCTCCAGGAGACTCCATCTCGACACGAGGATGCTTAGCAGGCCTCTCCGACTCCGAAGACCCGGGGCGGCTATCGGGGCTATGCGACCTGGCCCTCGAGGAACCAGGAGCGTCCACCTACGCCACCCTCGCCGGTTTCTTCTTCCTGCGATGTTCCCGCAAAGGAGATCCCCGCTCAGCGGAACCCCGACGCTGCTCGGGGCCGGAGTCCCGAGACGTCGAGGCCTCTGAGGAGGTCCGGGCCCGGCCAGACGCGGAGTCAGAAAAAATTTGATCCTTCTGGTGCTGCCGACTCCTCAAACCCTTTGAGGACATTTTGCCACACGGACCACAGATCATCGGGTCATGATCGAGTCCGAGGCAACAGAGGCAGCAGTCGTGTGTGTCGCTGAGAGACATAAGTTTCTTACACCGATCACACTTCTTAAACCCGCTGGTAGCCATCGGGGGAAAAAGGGCCCCTGCTAGGTCAAAAGACCGGGCTGCCAGGAAAAAAAGAAAAAAGTGCGAACGCCAGTCACAAAGGACAAAAACCGAAAAAGAGAGAAAAGGACTCGATACCGGCGTATCGGTCTGAGCGGGAAAAGGATCCGGCATCGAACTGGAGAAAAAAAGGGGAAAATCAACTTTTACCTCAGGGAAAAACGAACTACGTCCGTCGGGCTCCGCGGAAAAAAGAAGACTGAGCAAGATGGCACCCTTGGGCGGGAAGGGGACCGCGCATGCGCGCTGCAATTCCCAAAGGCTTTCTTTGAAAGCTGGGGAAATGCTCCGCACGAGGGCTCCGTCAGCGCCGACGTCACCCATATGTGAGGGCTGACTTCCTGCTTGGTCCTGGAGAATCCACAATTTCAATGTCTTCACCTTCAACAATGAACTTATTGATTTTGCCTGCTGTCATGATCTTTGTCTTTACATTAAGGTGCAGGCCCATTTTAAGACTATGTTCCTTGATCGTGAGAAGCAAATGTTTCAGATCTTCATTTTCAGCCAGTAAACATGTAGATAGTCATGGCTTAATGGGAGACAGCCAACATGGCTTTAGACAAGGAAGATCTTGTCTTACTAATCTGTTATATTTTTTTGAAGTGTGAATAAACAGGTAGACAAAAGGTGAGTCGGTTGATATAATGTATCTGGACTTTCAGAAAGCCTTTGACAAAGTCCTTCATCAGAGACTTTTGGCAAAACTAAAAAGTCATGGGATAGGAGGCAGTGTACTATTGTGGATCAGGAACTGGTTAAAAGATAGAAAGCAGAGGGTAGGGCTAAATGGCCAATTTTCCCAATGGAGAAAGGTGAATAGTGGTGTACCCAATGGATCTGTGCTGGGTCCGCTGCTTTTTGACATATTCATAAATGACCTGGAAAAGGGAATAACGAGTAAGGTGATCAAATTTGCAGATGACAAAACTATTTAAAGTTGTTAAAACCCATGAGGATTGTGAAAATTGCAAGAGGATCTTGATAAATTGGAAGATTGAGCATCCAAATGGCAGATGAAATTTAATGTGGACAAGTGCAAAGTTATGCACCTAGGAAAGAAAAACCCAAACTATGGTTACATGATGCAAGGTTCCACATTAGGAACCACCACCCAGGAAAAAGATTTCGGCGTCATCGTAGATATGTTGAAACCCTCTGCCCAGTGTGCAGCAGTGGCCAAGAGAGCAAATAGAAAGCACAGTTACTTACCTGTAACAGGTGATCTCTGGGAACAGCAGGAATATGTCTTCACATATGGGTACGTCGGTACCGATGGAGTATGCGCGGGAACGCTTCCCAGCATCCAATCAGAGCTTTTGGAAGCATCCCAGCACGCCTGCGTGCTGCCTTCCCGCCTTTCCCAACTGCCTCTCCTCAGTTAAGCTTTAAAGCTGAGACAAAAAGAGAGAGAGGAAAGGAAAGATAGAGATGCAACTCCTGGGGAGGTGGGAGGGTTGTGAAGACTTAGTCCTGCTGTTCCCAGAGATCACCTGTTACAGGTAAGTAACTGTGCTATCTCCAGGAACAAGCAGGAATGAGTCTTCACATATGGGGACTCCCAAGCTGAGATGCCTGGAGTCCCAGCATGTCATAGGCTGGAACATGCTATCTCCCAGAACACCAGGCATCCTGAGGATGGAGGGTAGGAGTTGAAGAAAGAAGGAAGCTGTGGAACAGCTAACCTAGCATAGGACTGCAGAGATGGAGTCCATGTGTGGATGATGGTCATCAATAATATTGCAAAGGATATTGCAATATGGACCTCCCCTGACAGGATTTCACAGAAGTATGGAGGTTCATGGATCTACTGGGAAACCTAGTAGAGGAACCTTGAAGAGAACCTCACTGTAAGTGGAGGTAATAACCCTGTAGGAAAACCAGTGGAGGTCAGAATCTGGAAAGGTAACAGGTAACCTCAGTAGGGAAACTGGGGTAGTCCAAAAACGGTGGGCCTTCAGCAGAAGGCTTTATGAGAAAAACCCTAGCTCTTTTGGAGGCAGAGTGAGTCACTCTTAGAAAAAGAGAAGGCTAACCGATTTGGACAAACAGGCACAGTCCTTGTGGGGAGAAAGGGTGTGGGAACTACTCGTATCCCAAAAAGAGAGGACAAATGCCTGAGGCGTTAAAGCCTGTGATTAACTGAAGATCCACAATGTCTCTCCTAACTGGGGTAAGCTAGGAGAGATATTGGGCACGGAGAGCTTCAGAGGTACCTAAACCGTTAGGTTATGGTATAAAAATTGTTGACTACCACAGGAGTGGTTGTGTGTGTAGAACCCCAAACCTGCTAGATAGCATAGGTATGGGTAAAGCCCCTCTGTCAGAATCATATAGCTATATGAGGATAGACAGTGAGATAGATAAGTATGTGGATACATAACTATCTATAATAAAATATCTCAATAGATACATGTCCTCTACTCTGTCCTATCTTATAATTGGCGTTCCTTTCATATTTCCCTAAATGATGTAGCATTGTAAACCGCTCTAATACCTTTTGGTCCGAGCGGTATATCAAATTTAAACAGACAGATAGATAGACAGACATATAAGAATATATCTATAGTGAGATATGGCAGGGCATAAAATACACACAAAAAATAAATATGGATATGTAGGCCTACATATGGGTGTCTGCAATTAAACAGACAGAGATATGCCTACAGCACAGTGATCACATAGGATATGTGGAGAGGAAAGATTCATCTAATAACAAGGAGGTCGAACCTACTTGAGAAGACATATAGAGAATCTATTTCTCCTGGTCATGATCTGCAAGAATGCTAGTTAGTGAAAAATAACCAGGACTGTTACGTGAAAAACAAAGGACAATGTCAATGTGCAGCCAGCAAGTCCCGAGTCTTCCAGGACTCTAGCATGGTAATTAGACAGAAGACGCCTAGAGATGAGATACCATGTTGACCTGCTTAAGGGCAAAGGTATCATGCGTTCTTACCATGAGGACAAGCATATCCCCGATTGGGAATACTATGGACCAAAGCAGGGAACTGGCAACTCCTTGAGCTTTCACGTAAGAGAAGGCCTATGTCCTTTATATCAAAAAAGGAGATACTAAAGAAGGGAGAACCTTCTAGTCATGGGAGACATGACTGAAGACTAATTCCTGCTGTTCCCAGAGATCACCTGTTACAGGTAAGTAACTGTGCTATCTCTAGGAACAAGCAGGAATGAGTCTTCACATATGGGGACTCCCTAGCTGGAGATGCCAGGGGGAGATCCCATAAAAATGCAGGAGCCTGGAGCAGGGGTGCATTTTGTTTCCAGGAATCCCCGGCATCCGATGTGGGATGGAGGGTAGGAGTTGACAATAAAGGAGCTGTGAGGAAAGAAACAGCATAGCCAAGGACTAGAGGGTCCTACAGACTACAGGAGTCCTTGGTATATATGATGAGTAGCATTAAAACACATTTAATGTACACTCAAAATATGCAGCTTACCTACTGTATTGTAGGAAGTAGAAAGCATGATGGAGTCTACTGGATAAGCAGTGGCGTAATCTTCAAGGTGACCTCCCAGCAGTGAGGATGAAGGTCCAGACCTGGAGGTAGTAGACGATCCAGGTGTCAACTGGGTAGGATTAGACGTCAGGTCTTCAATAGAAAGCTTTATGGGAAAAAGCTGAAAACTCCTTTAGGCCTAAGGTCATTAACATTGAGGACTAAAGGAAGACGACTGACGGAGTTGGAGAACTAGCCCAGTCCTGGCGGGAAGAGGGGGACTGGAAAACCCCTATTCCCAAGGAGAACAGCTGTGTACTCAAAGATAAAGATGTACACTGTTTTTCCTAGCTGGCGAGAGATAGGAAAAATATTGAAGCTTGATGCTTCAAGGACTTAAAGAAAAAATGGAAGATGTTAGCACCACAGTGGTTATTGGTGCCTAACAGTTTCTGCATCGTAATATGGTATGCGAAGTAGGGCGATAGACTGTCTAAAACCTGTAGGAGGTAAAACATTTAGTATAGACAGTAAGGGTGAGTGTGTGTAAGACATATCAACCCTTAAGAAGCCCCCCAACAGACACATATATACAAATATATATATGTTGATGGAATATATATATATATATATATATATATATATATACATACACACATATGTCCAGATGTGTATAATAGGATATGGGTGGAGAAATGTATCAAAATATATATATATATAATATACGTAAATATAGATACATTTGTGGGGCATGGTTTTGCACCACCAGAGTAATGATATAGGTATGTAGACATATATGGAGATGCTACATACAAGACAACAGGTTGAAGATACATGTCTATCACCCAGCCCCATAATTGTACATGGGGAATATAAAAGAAAAAGATTTTGCGCTCTACAAGAGGGTGAACCCACTTGGGATATGTATAGAGAATCTATTTCCGTGGATTGAGGGATGCAGGAAGGCAAGCCAACCAAATAACAGTGATGTTCGCGTGAGAACAGATGATCTTATGAATCTGTAAGGAACAAGGCGGGAGTTCCACAGAACACTGACAAGGCAGATGTGCAGAAACGCAGAGAAGATACCAGAGGGACCCAGAGGTAGCATGCGTAAACATCAGCCTTGGATTTTCACGCAGAAGAACTGATATCTCATGTTAACACCCCAGGCTAGAGGGTGTAGAGACTGGAGGAAGTCGTAAGAGCGATTTCCAGACCCTCAGAAGGAGATCCTGCAGAGCAGGATGTAAAGGAAGCATCATATTTTCCATTTGTGCCGGTGAGCCATGAGTAGCATCACAACCAGGGATAGAGATATTAAGAAAGGTTGCCATATCCAGGAGAAAAGCCTGAAAAGACTGATCTCCTATGGGAACCATCCCTGGTAAGGCTAAAGAAAGAGGCTGAGCACCAGAGGATGTACAGTGGTGTGAAGAAAGAAACCTAGTAGATGGACAGGGATACTGGCATGTTAACTTAGAGGCAGTGGGTACTGCATCAATGCCAGGTATCGGTTCCAAACTAGGCATCGGTGGAATCGGTGCAAGAACAGGCATCGACATTGATACTGATACAGGACCAGCAGTTGAAGTTGCCATCGGGGACTGCTGCAGTGGTACCGAGAGCATGAGAGAGTTATGGCTAGGATCTTCGGAACTGCCTATCTGGAAACGACAGGAGTCAGTTCCGGGACGCGTCGGTACCCAGTCCTCGAGACTAGATATCGGTTCAAGACTCGGCGTCGAAGAAAGCGAGGCTATCGATGCATGTCGCGAGGGTTCCGATGCCGATACCACTAAGGCAGCCTGGGTTACATCGATCAGTACCGACGGTACCGAGGATACCCGATGACCACCCCTTGCAAAGGGTAAGGCGGTCCATCTCGATGCCGATGCCAGGGTATCAGAACCGATCGACGCCGGTACCGTCCCGGAGCATGGCTGAGATATGGAAATGTCCATCGGTATCGTATCGACCGGCCCCAAGGGCGCCGAGGATGGTAGAGGACGATTCCTGCTGAAGAGTGGAACACTCGACACCGAAGCCGATGCTGGGATATTGGTACCGCTCGAAGCGGATAACCGCACCGTACATGACTGGGATCGAGGGAAGTCAATCCGGTGCGTATCGATCGGTCCCGAAGGTACCGAGGATGCCCGATGACGATCCCTGGTGAAGAGTGGAACACTCGACATCGGTGCCGATGCCGGAGGCTCGGTACCACTCGAAGCGGATACCACCCCCGAGCATGGCTCAGGTATGTTCTGTGAGGGGTGAGCCCCAGGAACAACCTGATACCCCTTTAACGCTTTGGAGCCCGAAGACTCCCGCAGGGGTAATGCCAATGGATTCTTGAGGGTAAGGCCGGAGCCGTCACCATGCTGGGCATGGGACATACCACTCAAGCATTGACTAGTCTTAACAGACTGTTTGTGGGTTACCTGATCCTGTGAAGTGGAGAAACCGGGTAGCCTCACTGCCAAGGAAAAAACGGTATCGAGGGAAACTCTAAAAACTGAAGGTTTCCTCACAAAATTATCCCCTGACAAGTCAGGGGAAAAAGGGTCAGGACCCACACAGTTGAGACACAAACTATTGGTGTCTAAAAAGAAACAGGTGTTTCCACATCAAAAGCACTTCTTAGGAAAAGAAGGCTCCATAATGAAGAGGCCTGGTAGGCCCAACAAGTTAAGGCAAAAAACTGAAGAAAAAGTTTCTTAGAATTTAGTCAAAAATCCACCGGCGATACCGGTGGCAGCGGGGAATACAGCCGCGACCACAAGAAAACACAAACTAAAGTAATTAAAGTAAGTAAAAAGAAAAGTTTCTGCGGTGACAGGAGGACGTCCTGCTGGCTCCGCGGAAAAACGAAAACTGAAGAGAGGCTCTGGAGAAGGCGGGAAGTCAGCGCGCAGGCGCGAGGGATGCTGCCAAAAGCTTTCTGATTGGAAGCTGGGCAGCGTTCCCGTGCAGGCTCCGTCGGTACCGACGTACCCATATGTGAAGACTCATTCCTGCTTGTTCCTAGAGATAACCATGCTCTCTAGCAAGGGCCCATAGTGGAAAGCTTCTCTGTAAATTGCAGAGAGTATGATGCAGGAGAATGAGGAGATAGAACTGGCTGTTAGAGAGCCAGTATCTCTGCCAACTATGCTGTCAAACTCAGGAAAATGAAGATGGCAGAATAGAAGACAATCTAGAAAGCTTGTAGTGAGATGATCTCCAAGAGAGATGAAGCACTGACTTGGAGCCACTACTAAGACTAGACAGAATGTTAGTGGAGGACAATCTGGTTGTTTGTGGACAAGAACCAGTGGTCCAAACATTAGAGCTCCTGCATAGGCAGCTGTTAGCAAGACAGCAGAAAGAATCTTACTGTTCAAAAACAGAAAGAACAGACAGAACAGGAGTAGGAAACTCTGGACATGTCTGATAAGCTGCCCCAAAGCAAGATTGAGCAGAGGAAGTAAACTCCGCACTGGAAAGTGAGAAAAGTAGAGAGGCTGAAGAAAAAGCCTCTCAGTAAGTAATTCCCTCTTACAAGGGAAAAACTTGGTAAGAGGGTGAAGAGAATGGAGCTGAAGAAGACTTACGAAGTAGGAAGTCTATAGAAAGGAAAGATACATGCTGGCACAGGAACTATCATTTGATAGTGGCTAGACCTCTTTCCCTAGCAGGAAAAAGAGGAGAAACCTGTGACCTATAGGCATGAATATCCTGACAGCTCATAGAAATATAGAAAAAATGGATATCTTTTGGAAAGGGATCCATGTGTAGGGGTTAGAATGAAGCGGTGGATTGCCTCCATTGAGAAGAAGCAACTGTAGATGCTAACCCCAAGAGTCACAAGCATCTGATGATTGATCAGAAACCCTGCAGATGCTGGGTTTGCTGAGCCTGGTGAGAGGTTGGATTCTTCAGACCAGGACGATGCCTCCCCTGTTGGGGAACATTTGTGTGATGGGCAAGTGATCAATAAAACCTTCTTCTCCTGTGGGAAGAAAGTTTGGTAGGAGATTTCCTACCTAGTGGGACAGAAGGTGGTGTAGAACAAACCTTAAGAACAGGTAAATCAGTGGATAACTGAGTAACCTGACGTAAAGACTCCTTGTTGAAAAGATTTTCTCCAGTGCAAGGAGTATGTCCCAGACGTTGTTGTGCCCATTTGTCCAAGTCTGAAGATTGGAGCCAGGCTCTATGTCGTGCCCCTATAGCAATAGCAGAAGTTCTGCTAACAGATTCAAAAGAGTCTAGGGAAGCACGAGAAAGAAACCAAGAAATATTCTGGATATGCTTAAGCAGTGAAGAATAGTCTTTACTCCTAGAATCTGGAAGGAAAGGAGTCAAAAGATATAACTGCTTTGTGACCTCCTCAAGAGAAAGACTCTTAAAAAATATATGAGAGAATTCTTGCAGAAAGCATAGATGTCTGGAAGGTTTGACATCCAAAGGCATCCAGTGTCTTAGACTCACGACCTGGCGGATAAGAAGAGTGCTTTTTCTTACTCTTTACCCGCCTCATTGCTGATTCCACTACTATGGAATGATGAGGAAGTTGAGTCTTTTAAAACCCTGGAGAGGGGGGCACCTGATATAAAAGATCAATTGCCCTGGGAGGTGGGGGTACCCTTAAAGGTGTTTCCCACATTCCTAGAAGGAGATCCTGCAAGGAATGATGCAAAGGAAGCATTATGTTGTCCTTTGCTTTGGCAGAAACAAAGCCTTGGGCAGGATCATGTCCTGGAATAGGAATGGCAAGAGATCTTGCTATATCCAGGAGGAAACTCTGAAAAGAGGGATCCCAAACAGGAATCTCCCCTGGACAGGGTAGATCTAAAGAACTAGCCTGAGCACCCACAGAGTTATCCAAAAATATAGGAATAGAAGATCCTGCAGAGTGCAGTGTGGAATGCTTAAAAGATGGTTGCTGGTACTGGCTGTCAGGAGCAGCCCCCATCCTTACTACATCGTCCATGCCAGGTATCAACTCCAAGCTTGGTATAGAATGGAGTGATCCTGTTGAAAAAAGCATGGCAGGAATCGGCGACGATGCTACTGTGGGTACCGGTACCGATGCTGAAACCGGTACCGATGTCGGAGTCGAACCCGACAAAGACATTGGAGCAGTCATCGGTGACAGTTCAATCGGTACCGAGGTAACCAAAAACTTCCAGCCGCTATCCTCGGTACCGAAGCACCGGTATCGATCGGTGTCGGTACCAAAATCTATTGGTACCCAGTCTTCTAGACTAGAGATCGATTCCAAACTCGGCATCGAGGGCAAAGAGCCTGATAAGCGAAGCATGGAAGGCACCGACCGTGAAGGTAATGAGGACATCGGTACCAACTTCGGTACCGTGTCTGATACCAGTGAAGGAAGGGCAACCAGTGACAACTCAATCGGCGTCGGGGGAACCGAGAGTTGCGGATCCGAATCATCGGAACCGAGCCTTCGGTACCGTCGAGAGCCGGTACCAAGGCGAGTCGGTACCCAGTCCTCCAGACTGGAGATCGATTCCAGACTCGGCATCGAAGGAAGTGAGGCTATCGATGCACATCTGGAGGGTACCGACGTCGGTTGGAGTATCGGTGTTGGTACCGATAATGGAAAGTCAATCTGGAGGGTATCCACCGGTCCCGAAGGTACCGAGGACGCCAGATGACGATCCCTGGTGAGGAGTGTTTCATCCAACACCAGTGCCAATGCCGGGGTATCGGTACCGCTCGAAGCGGATGCCACCACCGTACACGGCTTAGGTATGTTCTGTGGGGGGTGAACCCCAGGAACAACTTGAAACCCCTTATAGGCTTTGGAGACCGAAGACTCCCGCCGGGGTTTTGAAGCCAGTGGGCCCTCGAGGGCAAGGCCGGAGCTGTCTACATGCTGCGCATGAGACCTACCACTCGAGGACTGGCTAGTCTTAACAGACTGTTTGTGGGCTACCTGATCCTGTGTGGAAGAAGAAGGGGATGGTGCCCCGAAGTTGGAGGGCAACCGCGTATCGAGGGAGCCTCAATGTTGAAAACCTCTTCTTACCAAACCGTTGTCAGGACCCAAGCAGGTGAGACACCGACTTCGAGGGTCTAAAAATAAAGTTGTACCGCCAGTCTGAACATTTCTTGGAGAGTGTCTGGCTGTTCCATGAAGGAAAAAGAAGAGGCCTAAAAGGCCTAAGAGACTGTGGGACACTATGAAGAAAAAATATCCCGTGGAAAAGGGAAACTTTTTCAAGAAAAGAAAAGAAAACACCGGCGGTACCGGTGGCGTCGGGAAGACAGCCGCGACCACAAGAAAACTAAAAAATAAAAACAAGAATTTTCTGCGGTGACAGGACAACGTCCTGCCGGCTCTGCAGAAAAACGAAAACTGAGGAGAGGCAGTTGGGAAAGGCGGGAAGGCAGCACGCAGGCATGCTGGGATGCTTCCAAAAGCTCTGATTGGACGCTGGGAAGCGTTCCCGCGCAGACTCTGTCGGTACCGTCGTACCCATATGTGAAGACTCATTCCTGCTTGTTCCTGGAGATTGCTAGGTATCATAAGGAAAGGAATGGAGAATAAAACAAAGTATATTATAATGCCTCTGTATCTTTCCATGGTGCAACCAAACCTTGAATATTCTGTGCAATAGCATTAGGAAAGAAGAGAAGAGCCACCAAAACGGTAAAGGGGATGGATACCCCTATGAAGAGAGGCTAAAAAGGTTAGGGCTCTTCAACCTGGAAAAGAGGCGGCTGAAGGGAGGTCTATAAATTAATGAATTGAGTGGAATGGGTAAATGTAGATCGATTGTTTACGCCACCAAAATATAGAAAGACTAGGGGACATGCAATGAAGCTACAAACTAATAAGACGACTTAAAACTAATAAGAGAAAATATTTCTTCACTCAACGTGTAATCAAACTCTGGAATTTGCTACCGGAGGATGTAGTAAAAGCCGTTAGTGTAGCCAGATTTAAAAAAGGTTTGGACAAGTTCATGGAGGAACGGTCCATGAACCACTATTAAAGACGACGCAGGATATCCACTGCTTGCCCCAATATGATATTGTGGAACCTGCCTCTTTTGGGGAAACTGCTAGGTACTTGTGATCTAGATTGGCCACTGTTGGAAACACGATACTGGGCTTGATGGACCTTGGTCTGACTTAGTATGGCATCTCTTATGTTCTTATGACCTTGAGATTCTCGCCAAAGGCAAGTGCATGGGAGATCTCCCGCACAAACTCCAGGAAGGCTAGATCCTCTGGAGGTGACCGCCAATGTTGCAGTGGGGACAGGTTGGAGGGGATGTCCCAGAGGAGGATGGTGTCAAGAGAATCCTTGTCCATCTCCCATGCCGATTCTGAGCCATAGGAATCGGCAAGTGCCCTCCAATTGTCAAACCAGCTCAGCGTCGACTCCCCCCGGCATCAGAACTCCAGTGCTGCCGCGTCGGACGCTGTGTCAGGCCTCGAATTGGTCACCAAGTGAGTTGACACTGAACGAGCCAACCTCTCGAGAATAGGTGGAACATCCTAAAGGGAGGTCCTCATTAAGGATGGCCCCCATGGCTAGCACTGATGACCCGGAGTGACCAGGAGTTGGGCTTTGCTGTGCCTCAAGGAACACAGCGAACCTGCATTCCAGGGCCACCATCCTGGCCTCAATGCCAGACTGCTCCGCAGTGGTGTGTGCTGGCCTCAAGGACGTTGAGGCTGGCACCGGGTCCCTGGCAGGCGAATCCTTGAGTGTGATCGTGTCAGGGGATCTGACTCAATTCCCTGACACCGTGGATGACTCCTCCCACTGGGGATGCTTCAAAGGGTGCTCCCAGCCATCATCACCAGCATCAGGTTGAGGACTCAGCATCCGAGTATCAGGTCCTGGAAGTCTTACTCCCCGTGCCGGGGGTCAGACCTTGACTTCAGCGAAGTCCTCAACGCATGGGGAAGGTCCTCTGAGGACAACTCAGACACCCAATGACCTCAATGCTGCAACTGAGCCTCAGCGTGCTATGCCAAGTCACTCGATGCCGGCATCAAAGGCAGGGATTCTGCCCCCAATGCCAACCTCAAGGTAGACTTACCAAACAGCTCCCCCTGCCACCTTTCACGTTTCTTCCAGGTCTTAGCAGACAGACATCAAAAAGCAGAGCAGGCAGGAAGACACATCGTGGTCTGCCTCAAGACATTTAATGCAAGTACTGTGGCGGTCTGTGCGGGACATATTGCGGTTGAACTTGCCATACTGCTTAAATTTGCTGGTTGAAGATATAGCAGGGAAAAACAAGCTCTGCAAGATTAAACTCAGACGTCTCGTAGGCTGCGAGCAAAAAAACCTGTGGGCCAAAAATAAAATAAAAGAGGTATCCAAGAGAAAAACACAACACCAAGGCAGAGGGCTGGGGCGGCAGAAAGGTGACTGAATCGATCTTGGTGGAAACAGGAGAAAAATACTGACAAACGGTGGAAAAAAGCAACTTTATCCAAGGAGCAGACAGCACATCTGCAGGGTTCCGCAGAAAAAAAAAGAGACTGAGGTAAGATGGCACCTCTGAGTGGGAAGTTGACCATGTATGCTCCATCAGCACCAACATCACCCATATGTAAGGGCTGACTTCCTGCTTGTTCCCAGAGGAAGTCTGATCTTCCCTGACACAGATATCCACCTTTCACTACTGACCATCACCTTTTTTTTTTTAACTGACTTTAGTTCAGATCTTACCACCCCCTCCCTCTCTCCTTTTCTAATGGATGATTGTGGCTCTCCCTTTTCACCTATCACATTGGAGTTCCTTTCCATTTCTTTTAATATTTCGAACTATATAAATCACCCTGCTGTTGTAACAAAAGGTGGTATATCAAGTTTTAATTAAACTATGCCTTTCTCAGACGTTCAAGACAAGTTACATTCAGGTACTGTAGGTATTTCCTGTCCCCTGGAAGGCTTACAATCTAAGTTTGTATCTGAGGCAATCGAAGGTAACTGGCATGCCCAAGATCACAAGGAGCAGCAGTGAGATTTGAACCTGGCTTCTCTTGTTGTCAAACTCACTGCTCTAACCATTAGGATGCTCCTCCAATTCCATGGAATGGACTTAGTTCCATTACAAAATCAACAAAGGACAACGCCTCTGGAGGTGACCTTTCCTAATGAGAAGGATCTGAGGGGTAAGCCTTGAGATCTTTCCTCAGAGGCATACACAGATTCCCAGAAGTGCTCAGAATCTGACCAAGAGCAATACTCGAAAGAAGTCTGGGTAACTTCCTGGTTTGGCCTTCGTTCCTCCTGGTGTATGAATCTATGATCAGAATGGCAATGAACAAATGGTGCTTTGGTGAACTTTCATCTGCCAATGCACTGAAGATGGATACTGGCCGGAATAATCACTGGAGTCAAGGCCCTTCAATGCACTGATAACTATGAATCTCCCGCAGGCATAGCATGAGTTTCGGGGATCAGTTCAATACTTCAATGCACCAGTGATGATGCAGTTGAAGCAGCTACCTCGCACCATACAAAGAAAATCTTTATGCTTTCTTCAAAGCTTCTCATGGGAGGGGATGCAGTAGATGTGGTCATTGTTTCCTGAATTTACAGCTGGTAAAGGCACCTCAGAGGTTAGCTTGGCTCCTAAGGTACAAAGGAAGATGAGCCGTCCTCATATCAGAGCCACTTAGTGGTTATCTAATCTTCTGATACCTCGATACTAACAATATCATGCTCCGATGCGTTTCAGCCTCCGCCTGGCACTCAGTCATGGCTTCTCTATCTCAATGAAGTAGACAACAAATCTGTTGGGAACTGGATGACCACCATTCCCAATGGACTCTGTCAATGCTGTATGTCACATAGGTTCAATGTTCTCTCAATGTCAATGCATCCCCAGATCCCGTGCAGTTCCCTGGACCATGGAGACAGATGCGCCTGAGGCTGATGTCGCTGGATCAGCCAGCCATGCCAAAAAGTATTTTTCACTGTTCTTTATGACCCTTAAGACCTTTGTCATTTGAAAACATTTTACAATAAAGGTGGTTCATGGTCGGGGCCTAAGCACTGCAGGCACCAATTGTGTGTATCTGTCATGGACATGATCCAGTTATATTTGTAGCACCTCAAAACACGCTGTGTAGTTTCTGGGACATATCACCAAGAAAAAAAGCTGCAGTGAAATCAAGCAATAAAATCAAACAGCTCAATCTTGAAAAATATCATCCACCAAGGCACCTGCAACCAAAATGCGGTGATGGGATAAAGAAAGGAAACCTAAAAACAGGCCAAAATACCCAGCTAAAGACGCTACATGGAGAAAAATGCAACAGCAGCAACAGGGAAAAAGACACCAAAACTGCAGCAAGAAAAAATTACCAAATATATGGCACGAGAACCCTTCAGACTACAGAGTGAAGCATCTACTCAGCTCCCTAGAAAAAAGACAACCCTGTGTGGCAGTGGCAGGTGGCAAATGGCACACATGCATAGTGGAGCTCATCCAAAAGCTTCTAGAAGGTAGCTGGGAAGGGGACCATCAGTGACATCACCCATATGTGAAGACATTATCCTGCCTGTCCAAGGAGAAAATATTTTATAAGAACAGAGTAGCTATAAGAAACCTTGCCTTGGGCACAGCACTTCAAAACAAGAGAGGAGGCAAACCCCCTCATACACTGTACAACATATAATCAGACCATATTTTCCCCATAGAGGCCTGCAGTGCTGTTAGATGGTAGATGAATGCAGAAGTCCTATAAAGTTCTGAACTTATCATTAGATCTTAAAACAAAGCTTATATTCATTGTCTTTTGGGGATGTATACTGCTTATTTTAGTAGGTATCTCCCAAGGCATGATTTTGGAATTACATATAGAGTAGTTACTCACCTGTAACAGGTGCTCTCCAGGAGCAGCAAGAATCAGTCCTCACATATGGGTGTCATCGATGCAGATGAAGCCCCTGCGGAGCATTTCCCCAGCTTTTTAAGAAAGCCTTTGGGAATGCAGGCACGCATGCGCGGTTCCCTTCCCGCCTAAAGGTGCCATCTTACCTCAGTCAAATGACATAGCTAAAAACAGCACACAAAAATGTAAAAATAAACTATGTACAACTGCAACTCCCAGGGGAGGAAGGAGGATGGGGAGGACTGATTCCTGCTGCTCCTGGAGAACACCTGTTACAGGTGAGTAACTACTCTTTCTCCAGGACCAAGCAGGAAGTCAGTCCTCACATATGGGTGACTCCCTAGCTCTGGGCTACCGAGGAACCCAGGCTGAACAAGAGAACTCCCTCTAGTCTCAGCAGCAAAGAAAGGCTTTTCACTGACAACCTCCACCGGTAGCCCAACAGAGGGCAGGAGTTGCCTAAACCTCAAAGAGATTCCAGAGTACTGCTTAGCCAAAAGCACTGTCCCTACGGGACTCCCTCTCCAGACAGTAATGGGTCGCAAAAGTCTGGCTTGAAGACCAAGTTGCAGCCCTGCAAATGTCTACCAAGGACACAGAGCGGAGATGAGCCACTGAGGCAGCCATTGCCCTAACACGGTGGGCCGTGACCTGACCCTGCAAAGGAAGGTCAGCCGCCTTGTAAGCCCATGTGATACAGTCAGCCACCAAGATGGACAAGGTACGCTTGGACACAGCCAATCCCAACTTATTGGGGTCAAAGGAGACGAAGAGCTGAGGAGCCCTTCTATGCCCCTGCGTACGGTCAAGGTAGAAGGATAAGGCCCTCCTACAGTATGCAGAACTGCTTCAGCCTGGCTGGCATGAGGCCTAGGGAAGAATGTTGGAAGAACCACCTCCTGGTTGAAGTGGAAAGAGGAGACAACCTTTGGGAGGAACTTTGGATGAGTCCTAAGGACTACCCTGTTCCCATAGAAGCGAGTGTAAGGCCTATCACAGACAAGGGCCTGTAGCTCACTCACTCGCCTGGCCGAGGTAAGGGCTACTAGGAAGAGTGTCTTCCAGGACAGGAAGCGTAGAGGGCAAGTAGCCATCGGCTCAAAAGGTGGGCGAGTCAGCTGCTACAAGACCACATTCAACTCCCACTCAGGAGCAGGACGACGGATTGGAGGCTTGAGCAAGAGTAAGCCTCTGAGAAACTGGGACACCAAGGGGTGAAACGACAGAGAATGTCCTTCCACCAGTGAGTGGTTAGCTGCTAGAGCCAAGAGGTGGACCCGAACAGAATTGGACTTAAGTCCCTGATTGGACAATTGCAGTAAGTACTGAAGCACTACTGGTACAGTACAGGAGAAAGGATCCTCTGTACGTAGTTGACACCACACAGAAAACCTTTTCCATTTGAGAGCATAGGTTTTCCTAGTGGACTGTTTCCTAGAGGCTAGGACAACCTCCTCAACTTCCTGAGGTAGGCCCCAGGGAGCCAAAACTACCCTTGCAGCTTCCAGGCCATCAAATTGAGAGCTTTGAGATTGGGGTGCAGAAGGGAACTCTGATCCTGAGAGAGAAGGTCGGGTTGCAACCCCAGAGTCAGTGGGGGATCCACCGCTAGCTGAAGTAGAAGTGGAAACCAAGGCTGTCTCGGCCACCTGGGGGCCACCAGCAGGACAGAGTAGTTACTCACCTGTAACAGGTGTTCTCCAGGAGCAGCAGGATTCAGTCCTCGCATATGGGTGACATCGGCGCCGACGGAGCCCCCATGCGGAGCATTTCCCCAGCTTTCAAAGAAAGCCTTTGGGAATTGCAGCACGCATGCGCGGTCCCCTTCCCGCCCAAGGGTGCCATCTTGCTCAGTCTGATGACATAGCTAAAAGACAGCAAAATAGTAAAAATAAATCATATGACTGCAACTCCAAGGGGAGGAGGGAGGGTTGTGAAGACTGATTCCTGCTGCTCCTGGAGAACACCTGTTACAGGTGAGTAACTACTCTTTCTCCAGGACCAAGGAGGAAGTCAGTCCTCACATAGGGGACTCCCCAGCTTAAGGCTACCGGAGACCTCAAGCGGAAAAAATGAGCTCCCTCTAGTTCGTCAGTATGTAAGGAAGGAATCTTCTCTGAGAACGCCCCCGACCGGTAGCCCAACACCAGGGCCGGAGGGTAGGAGTTGCCTAAACCCCAAAGAGATTATGGAGTACTGCCTGTCCAAAAGCACTGTCCCTGCGGGACTCCCTCTCAAGGCAGTAATGGGCCGCAAAAGTCTGGCTTGAAGACCAAGTAGCGGCCCGGCAGATGTCTGCCAACGGAACAGAGCGGAGATGAGCCACTGACGCAGACTTCGCCCTGACACGATGAGCCGTGACTCGACCATCCAACGAGAGGCCGGCTGTCCCATAAGCCCAGGCGATACAGTCAGCGACCCATATGGACAAAGTACGCTTGGAGACAGGTAACCCCAACTTATTGGGATCAAAAGAAACGAAGAGCTGAACAGCCCTTCGATGCTCCCGTGTACGGTCAAGGTAGAAGGACAATGCCCTCCTACAGTCCAGGGTATGCAGGACCATCTCAGCCCGGTTGGCATGCGGCCTGGGAAAGAAGGTCGGAAGAACCACCTCCTGATTGAGGTGAAAAGGGGAGATAACCTTAGGGAGAAACTTCGGGTGAGTCCGTAAGACCACCCTATTCCTGTAGAACCTAGTGTAAGGGGGATCAGACACTAGTGCCTGAAGTTCACTCACTCGCCTAGCAGAGGTAAGAGCTACCAGAAACAAGGTTTTCCAGGAGAGAAAACGGAGAGGGCAGGTAGCCATAGGCTCAAATGGCGGACAAGAAATCCGCTGTAAGACCACATTCAGATCCCACTCAGGGGCTGGTGGACACAAAGGAGGCTTAAGCAGGAGGCGGCCTCTGAGAAAACGAGCCACCAAAGGGTGGTTGGAAAGAGGCCTCCCGTCCACCGGCGAGTGGTGCGCTGAGAGAGCACTGAGGTGAACCCCGACAGAGTTGGACTTAAGGCCTAAATTGGAGAGGTAAAGCAAATATTGCAATACTACCGCTACCAAGCACGAGAAGGGATTCTCGCTGTGCTGAGCACACCATGCGGAGAATCTACGCCACTTAAGAGCGTAGGATTTCCTGGTGGATTGCCGCCTAGAGGCTAAGACTACGTCTTCCACCTCTCTAGGCAGGAGTAGGGGAGCCAGGACTACCCTTTCAGCAGCCAGGCCATCAGATGAAGGGCTGGAGGTTGGGGTGCAAGAGAGACCCCTGGTCCTGAGACAGGAGATCGTGTTGAATCCCCAGAGGAAGAGGAGTGTCCACCGCCAGTTGCAGCAGGAGTGGGAACCACAGCTGCCTCGGCCACCTGGGGGCTATCAGAATCATTGAGGCCCCGTCCTTGAGGACCTTGAACAGTGTTCGGGACACTAGTGGCGTGGGAGGAAACGCATACAGTAGGCCTTGGGACCACGGAATCAGAAAGGCATCCGCTGCTACTCTGAAAGGATGCGGTTGTCTGGAACAGAATCTCGGGAGTTGCCGGTTCTGAAAAATGGCAAAAAGATCCATGGTGGGGAGGTCCCACCTGAGAAAGATCCGCTGAACCACCAATAAATTCAATCTCCATTCGTGTGGTTGCAGGATCCTGCTCAGTCTGTCCGCCAGGTAATTTTCTTGACCTGGGAGGTAGACAGCCTTGAGGAGGATTCCGTGATTGACTGCCCAAGAGCACAGTCGTTGTGCCTCTTGACAGAGAAGGAGCGAGCCCGTGCCTCCTTGTTTGTTCACGTACAACATGGCAACTTGATTGTCCGTCTGGACCAGTACAGACTGGTGAGATGTGAGGTGGGAGGTGGTTCTCAGAGCTAGGTGTATTGCCCGTAGCTCCAGGAGGTTTATCTGCTGAGCAGCCTCCCAAGGGGTCCAGAGACCCTGAGTACATGCCCCTTGGCAATGTGCTCCCCAATCTAGAAGAGAAGCATCTGCCGTCAGCACTTGAGAATGCAGAGGGGATTGAAAACCCACTCCGAGTACCAGATTCGGAAGATGAAGCCACCATTGTAGAGAGGAGATGAGCAGGGTGGATATTCTTACTAAGTCTGCAAGGCTCCCTGTGGCTTGATGCCACTGAGTTCGAAGGCTCCACTGAGCAGGTCGCATGTGCAGGCGGGCATTGGGGGTTACATGAACCGTGGAAGCCATATGGCCGAGAAGTCTCAGGAATTGCCTGGCGGAGACAAGGGAATTGCTGTGAAACTGCCTGGCTACATCCATCAACCTGTGGGCTCTGTCCACTGGCAGAAAAGCCTTCGCCTGAAGAGTGTCTAGTCTTGCTCCTATGAATTCTAAGTTCTGGGACGGGAGCAAAGTGGACTTTGCGAAGTTTATGACAAACCCCAAGTGCTGAAGCAGAGTCACAGTGCGAAGGGTGGCTTGACTGGCCTCCTGGGAAGACTGGCCCCTTATGAGCCAGTCGTCCAGGTATGGAAACACAAAAAGACCTTGAAGCCTCAGGTAGGCCGCCACCACTGCCAGGGACTTGGTGAACACCCTGGGAGCGGAGGTTAGGCCAAAGGGTAGTACTCTGTACTGGTAGTGGTTTCCCCCCACAACAAATCTGAGATATTGTCTGTGGTCTGGATGAATAAGGATGTGAGTATAAGCATCCTTTAGATCTAAGGAGCATAGCCAATCTCCCTGCCGGAGGTAGGGCAGCAGGATTCCAAGGGTAAGCATCTTGAACTTTACCCTCTCCAGGAACTTGAGGTTGCGCAAGTCTAGGATGGGTCTGAAGCCTCCTGTCCTTTTTGGTACCAGAAAGTACCTGGAATAAAAGCCGTGACCTCTCAGGTGGTGGGGCACCGGTTCCACAGCCTGGTCCTTTAGCAGACTTGCTAACTCCTGAAGGAGTAGGTCCCTGTGCAGAGGGAGTCTTGGAGGCTCCCCTGTAAAATGGCAGGGAGGTACCTGGTGAAAATGGAGAAGATAGCCCTTGTGGACTATATGGAGCACCCAGGTATCTGATGTGACGGCTGACCACCTGTGGGCAAATTGGGCCAGCCGGCCTCCTGTGCTGATGTGAGCCAGCTGAGGAGAAGAGGCTATGCCTTAGCTGAGCAGGGGCTGGTGTTGGTGGCTTGGGGGCCTTCTGCCTACGGGGCCCATGACCCTGCCCCTTGGCCTGCTGACCCTGTTGTGGAGCTGCAGAGGCCTGATAATGAGGGTATTGTTTATAGGCAGATGACTTCCTCGGGTAAAAGGTCTTTTTTCCCGAGCCCTTCTTTTTCTGAGAAGGGCCAGAGGTTTTTCTGGACAGCCTAGTCCGGGTCAGAGTCTCGGTCTCGAGTTCTGCAGCCTTCTCAGCCATGGGCTTGCCAAAGAGGTTTTCACCTCAGTAGGGGACATCGACCAACTTGTCCTGCACCCATGGCTCGAGGTCGGATGACTGTAGCCAAGCCTGTCGGCGGGCACCGATGCTGGCCCCGGCTACTCGGGCCGAAGCCTCAAAGCCATCGTAGCCTGCTCGAGAGATAAACTTCGAGCACTCTCGAATACCAGTGGACAAGGCTTGGAACCTCTGCAAAGGTTCCTCGGAGAGACCAGCAGAGAACCTGGCAATCTCCTTTGACAGATCTCAGAGATACATGCCCATGTAGAGCTGGTATGTCTGGACACGGCAAGCAAGCATAGAGCCCTGGAAGCACTTCTTACCGAGGGCATCCAGGTTTTGGGCCTCCTGGCCGGGAGGCACCGAGGAGTGCATCTTCTGACTTTTCAGTCGATGCATGGCCAATTCCAAAACCATGGAGTGGTGCGGTAATTGTGCCTTTTGGAACCCAGGGCTCTTGCGAACTCAATAAATGGAATCGACCCGCTTGCTTAACACCGTCGTCGAGGCCGGGGTCTCCCACATGCGGAAGAGCAGCTGCTCCAGCATCGGAGGAACCGGTACAGTAAAGGCCTCCTTCGGGGAAGAGTCATACTGGAGGGCCTCGAGCTCCTCGGCTCGAGGCTCCTCCTCGGGATCCACGGGGAAGGCCAAGGCCTTGGCCATATCCCGCACGAAGTCCGAAAACCAGGTATCCTCCGGTGGGGATAGTCTCCGAGGTTCGGACTCTGGCGAGTTCGATGGGACACACCGAGTCCGATAAGCGTCGGGTGAATCTTCGTCCTCCGTCTCCCAGCCCGACTCCTCGGAGGAGGAATCGAGCAGCTCCAGTTGGGCGGGCACCGATGCCATCCGCCCCGAACGGGAGGCCGAGGGAGACCGTGGCCGAGGATCGACTCGAGCCCGCATGGACTCGAGGATCGGCTCGGCCTCCGGGGTCGACTTGGACGTCGATGTCCCGGTGGTCGGGGCAGATGCACCGGTGAGACCGGCAATCAATGCCCGCTGCTGTTCCATGAAGGCAGCGAGGCTGCTCTCCAAGGCCGTCAACCTGAGTCCGAGCTCAGGAGACCCAGCAGCCCCTGACTCGGGCCCCGACGGCGTCAGGCCCGACGTTGTCTCCCCTGGAGGAGAGTCCACGAGGACTACTGCACTCACATGTCCAGGAGACTCCATCTCAATACGAGGATGCATGGCAGGCCTCTCCGACTCCGAAGACCCGGACGGCTATCGGAGCTATGCGACCTGGCCCTCGAGGAACCAAGAGCGTCCACCGACGCAGCCCTCGCAGGTTTCTTCTTCCTGCACTGTTCCTGTGAAGGAGACCCCCGCTCAGAGGAACCCCGACGCTGCTCGGGGCCGGAGTCCCGAGACGTCGAGGCCTCTGACGAGGTCCGGGCCCGTCAGGACGCGGAGTCAGAGAAGATCCTATCCTTTTGGTGCTGCCGACTCAACGCCTTCGAGGACATTTTGCCACACGGACCACAGATCATCGGGTCATGATCGGGTCCGAGGCAGCAGTCATGTGTGTCGGTGAGACACAAGTTTCTTACACCGATCACACTTTTTAAACCCGCTGGCAGCCATCGGGGGAAAAAGGGCCCCTGCAAGGTCAAAAGACAGGGCTGCCAGTGAAAAAAGAAAAATGGCGTGAACGCTAGTCACAAAGGACAAAAACCGAAAAAGAGAGAGTGGGCTCGATACCGGCGTATCGGGCCCAGGCGGGAAAAGGATCCGGCGTCGAAGCGAAGGAGAAGAAAAAAACAGGGAAATCAATTTTTTCCTCAGCGAAAAATGAACTATGTCCGTCGGGCTCCGCGGAAAAAAGACGACTTTACAAGATGGCACCCTTGGGCGGGAAGGGGACCGCGCGCATGCGCGCTGCAATTCCCAAAGGCTTTCTTTGAAAGCTGGGGAAATGCTCCGCACAGGGGCTCCGTCGGCGCCGACGTCACCCATATGTGAGGACTGACTTCCTGCTTGGTCCTAGAGAACGAGGCCTTGTCCTGAAGGATCTTGAAGAGAGTTTGGGCGACCAAGGGCGTGGGAGGAAATGCATACAGGAGGCCCTGAGACCAGGAAATCAGAAAAGCATCTGCTGCTATCCGCAGAGGATGTGGTTGCCTGGAGCATAACTTTCCTATTGTAATGTTACAGATTAAAAATTGGTCTTATTTTTTAACATAGTAGATCCTTATGTAATAGGGTGCGTTCAATCCACAACAAAAATGCAAATTTTCTAATGTTTTGTTTTTCTATATGGCACTCTCGGTTTCCAAAGGTCTCAGTTGTCTTGTAGCTAAGCCTTAAGACTCACGTCTGCCGGCCTAAGCTATGATCACAGCAATGACCTTCTATTAAAAGGAAACCCTTTTGTGATTTACCAGCCAACAGCTCTTCAACGAACAGGATATCGAATGGATTAAACTTATATACGTGCTACTACCTTTTCTGCTGAGCTAAATCTAGCTAGCTTGATAAACTTAAAGGCAGCACTCAGCTGAACTCCTTCAATATATCCCGAAATTCGTCATCAGTCATCGAAGGGATTTAGCCAAAGCCACGAATTTCGGAATATATTGAAGAAGTTCAGCTAAGTGCTGCCTTTAAGTTTATCAAGCTAGCTAGATTTAGCTCGGCAGAAAAGGTAGTAGCACGTATATAAGTTTAATCCATTCGATATCCTGTTCGTTGAAGAGCTGTTGGCTGGTAAATCACAAAAGGGTTTCCTTTTAGTATAAGGTCATTGATGTGATCATAGCTTAGGCCGGCAGACGTGAGTCTTAAGGCTTAACTACAAGACAACTGAGACCTTTGGAAACCGAGAGTGCCATATAGAAAAACAAAACATTAGAAAATTTGCATTTTTGTTGTGGATTGAACGCGCCCTATTACATATGGAGCAGAACTTTGGCAGTTGCTTGTTCAGTGGACTGGCAAACAGATCTATCCAAGGGAGACCCCATTTCAGGAAGATCTTCTGAACTACCAAGGGATGCAGCTGCCACTTGTGGGGCTGCAAAATCCTGCTCAACCTGTCGGCTATGTAGTTCTCCTGGCCTGGAAGGTACACAGCCCTGAGGAGCATGTTGTGCTGTAGGGCAAATGAACAAAGGTCTTGAGCTTCCCGACAAAGGAGCCTGGACCCAGTCCTGCCCTGTTTGTTTACATAAAACATGGCTACCTGCTTGTCTGTTTGAACTAGGATAGACTGATGAGCCAGGGTAGGAGAGAAAGCTCTGAGTGCTAATCGAATAGCTCTGAGTTCTAGAAGATTGATCTGCTGTGCAGCCTCCCAAGGAGACCACAGGCCCTGGGTGCACTTGTTCAGACAATGAGCCCCCCAGCAATGCAGGGAGGCATCTGTGGTCAGTACCACTGTGTACCCAGGAATTTGAAAGGGCACTCCTTGTAGTAGATTGGGTGGGTGCAGCCACCAGCTGAGGGAGGTCAGAAATTGTCTGGACACCCTTATCCTGTCTCTGAGGCTGCCTGTGGCCTGGGACCACTGAGTCCAAAGGCACCACTGTGCAGGCCTCATATGGAGCCTGGCATTGGGGGTCACATGTACTGTCGAAGCCATGTGGCCAAGCAGCCTCAGGCAGAATCTGGCAGAGACCACTGACCCTCTGAGAAACTAATTTGCTAAGTCCATCAGTCTTTGGGCCCTGTTTGCTGGCAAGAATGCTTTTGCCAGGACAGAGTCCAGCCTTGCCCCTATGAACTCCAAGTTCTGGGAGGGGAGCAAAGTGGACTTTGCGAAGTTTATTACAAATCCCAAGCTTTGAAGAAGAGAGATAGTTCTGAGGGTGGCCTGGCGGGCCTCCTGGAACATCTGACCCCTGATGAGCCAGTCGTCCAGATAGGGAAAGACAAAAATGCCTTGATTCCTCAGGTAGGCCACCACCACTGCCATGCATTTTGTAAAGACTCTGGGAGCGGAGGTTAGGCCAAAAGGCAGTACCCTGAACTGATAATGGTTTCCTCCCACAATGAACCTGAGGTATTTTTTGTGGTCTGGATGAATGAGGATGGGAGTGTATGCATCCTTTAGATCTAAGGAGCATAGCCAATCTCCCTGCTGGAGGTAGGGCAGAAGTGATCCAAGAGTAAGCATCTTGAACTCTTCTTTCTCAAGGAACTTGTTTAGGTTCCTGAGATCCAGAATAGGTCGAAGGCCACCGGTTCTTTTGGGTACCAGGAAATACCTGGAATAGAACCCTTGACCTTGCAAGTGGGGGGCACAGACTCCACCGCCCTGTCCACCAACAGACCTTGGAGCTCTTGGAGGAGAAGAGCTGTGTGCAGGGGAGGCCGTGGAGGCTCCCCTGGAAAGTATGGCAGAGGCAGTTGGTGAAAACGTAGTGCATAGCCCCTTTGGATTATGTTCAACACCCAACTGTCCCCAGTTATGAGGGGCCACTGGTGGGCAAAGAGGGCGAGGTGACCTCTTGTGCAGGGTTGGGAGAGCAGGGACTGAGAGGCTATGCTCAAGGAGTCAAAAACCCCCACCCTGCTGAGTGGGAGCAGGGGCCGGAGGCTTGGGGGTCCTCTGCCTACGGGGCCCATTACCCTGCCCCTTGGCTTGCTGACCCTGGGGTGCAGCTTGGGCAGCCTGATACTGAGGGTACTGTTTGTAGGCAGTGCCCTTCCTCGGGTAAAAGGGCTTCTTACCCGAGGCCTTCTTCTTGTGAGAAGGGGCAGAGGTCTTTCTAGACAGCCTTGTCCTGGTAAGGTGCTCAGTCTCGAGCTGTGCGGCCTTCTCGGCCATGGGCTTGCCAAAAAGGTTTTCACCTCGGCAAGGGACATCGACCAACTTGTCCTGAACCCATGGCTCGAGGTCCGATGACTGCAGCCATGCCTGGCATCGAGCCGCGATGCCGGCTGCCGCAACCCGGGTCGAAGCCTCGAAGCCATCGTAGGCGGCGTGGGACAAACTTCGAGCAGTCTCGAATCCCCGAGGACAAGGACTTGAATCTCTGCAAGGGCTCCCCGGAGAGACCAGCAGAGAACCCGGCCAACTCCTTGGCCAGGTCGCGCAAGTACATGCCCATGTACAGCTGGTAAGACTGGACACGACAAGCAAGCAAGCATCGAGCCCTGGAAGCACTTTCTACCGACACCATCGAGGTTCCGGGCCTCCCTGCCAGGGGGCACCGCGGAGTGCATCTTCTGACTCTTCAGGCGATGCATGGCCGATTCCACAACCATGGAATGGTGTGGTAGCTGCGCCTTCTGAAAGCCAGGGCTCTTCCGGAGTCGATAAATCGAATCGACTCGCTTGCTTAGAACCGGCACCTCCCACATCCGGAAGAGGAGCCGTTCCAGCATCGGAGGAACCGGGACAGTAAAGGCCTCCTTCGGAGGAGAGTTGTACTGTAGGGTCTCGAGCTCTTCAGCTCAAGGCTCTTCCTCGGGGTCCACCGGAATAGCCAACGCGGTGGCCATATCCCGGACAAACTCCGAGAACCGGGTATCCTCCGGAGGGGATCTACTCCGGGGCTCTGACTACCGTGAGTCCGACGGGACGCACCGAGTCTTGAACGTGTCGGGGGACTCCTCATCCTCCGTCTCCCAGGCGGACTCGTCCGACGAGGAGTCAGGATCCGACCCCGCGGGGCCTTGGAGCACCCGCCCCGACACCGGAGGCACCGGCGTCGACGCCCTTGGTCCCGAATGGGAGGTCGAGGGAGACCGCGACAGAGGTTGACTTCGAGCCATGATAGACTCGAGTATCGGCTCGGTCTCCGGGGTCAACTTTGATGTCCCGGTGGTCGGGGCAGATGCGCCAGACAGGCTGGCCATCAGTGCCCGCTGCTGCTCCATGAAGGCAGACCGTCTGCACTCCAAGGCTGTCATCCTGAGACTCAGCTCAGGAGACGCAGCAGGCCCCGGCGGCGCCAGGCCCGACGTCGGCTCTCTGGGAGGAGAGTCCTCGAGGACCACAGGACTTACGTGTCCAGCAGACTCCGGCTCCACGCAAGGAACTTTGGCAGGCTTCTCTTGTTCCACGGGCCAGGGGCGACGGTCGGGGGTCTTAGACCTGGCCCTCGAGGAGCCAGGGACCTCCTCAGACGACGCACTCACGAGTCGCTTTTTCCTCTTGCGTTCCCGGTTGGAGGACCCCCTGTCCGAGGAGCTTTGACGGCACTTGGGATGTCGAGTCCTCAGACGAGGTCCGGGCCCGGCCGGAGGCTGAGTCCGAGAAAAGCCTTGCTTTCTGCTGCTGGTGACTTCGGAGTGCCTTGGAATACATCTTCCCACATGGTCCACACGTCTTAGGGTCGTGATCAGGACCGAGGCACCGAAGGCAGCAGTCGTGTGTGTCGGTGAGAGACAACTTCTTACACTGATCACACTTCTTGAAACCGCTGGAAGCCATCGGGGAAAAAAAGAGTCCCCGCGAGGTCAAAGGACCGGCCTTCCAGGGAAAAACAAAAAAAAAGGGCGCGAACGCAAGCCACGAAGGGCAAAACCGAAAAAGAAGAATCGGGCTCGATACCGGTGTACCGAACCCAGCGGGAGGGGAACTGGTGTCGAACCGGGAAGAAAAAATAGCAAAAATTGCCAAAAAATCAAACTTTTATCTGGGATGACAGGACACACGTTCGGTGGGCTTCTCGGAAAAAGAGAGACTGAGGTAAAATGGCACCTTTAGGCGGGAAGGGAAACGCGCATGCGTGCCTACATTCCCAATGGCTTTCTTAGAAAGCTGGGGAAATGCTTCGCTGGGGCTTCATCGGCATCGATGACACCCATATGTGAGGACTGACTTCCTGCTTGGTCCTGGAGAAAATTAAACTAGGAATTCTCAACCTTGTCCTTGGGACACACCTAGCCAGTCAGGTTTTCAGGATAAACGCAATGAATATGCACAATGGAGATCTACATGCACTGCCTCTCTATCAATGTTCCCTCTGATTTTCTGTAGGCTGTGTGCGCATAAAATATCAGCTGTGTGCGGCTTTTGAAGGAAGGTTAAATTTTTGTGCGCCACATGACGACACTGAGATATATACTTTAAAATTTGACTACACGTCAGAATACAGTATGTACTGTGATAAGGAAGCTTATCATAGCTCAGGAAGGAGCTATAGAAAAGGTGAAGTGACTCTGAACAAGCAACCTCTCAGTTCTGGTAGAAATATGAAAACAGAATTTTGCCATAAAAGACTACCAGTCCCAGAATGCACCAGGTTTCCAACAGCCATTAGAGGAGCGGAAGTGAGGAAACGTGTGTTCAATCAGGAGGGCTATGAGGTAATCCCTAAGCTCTCATCTCAAAGGGCAGGGCCTGATTCAGCACAGCTGCGCTGTGTTAGGGAGGAGCACTCATCTAAGCAGAATAAGAGTAGAGTTTATTCTACAGATGACCATCTTCATGATCACTTTGGATATCCAGAGAATGGTCCTCATTATCCTGAGAATCAGCGTGAGCTTGATCATCAGTTTCATCTGAAGGATCATCAGAAGCAGAAGCCAAACCGGACGGACAGAGAGAAAAAGAAACCCTCTGGAAGAAAGAAGAGAAAAGCCTTTGAGAGGTCTAGAAGAGTCCAAAGCAGTACGTATACTGGGAGGTATTCCAAGGGCCAGCATACACCATTGGACTGGGGGAGACCAGAGGAATGGTGCTGCAGAGCTAGGAATCTCCAGACGCTACCTGTGAGGGAGACGGCTGCACGTGGAAGGGACCCTAAGAACCGTGCCAGAAGGTATGTGAAGAGAGATCCAGTGTCCAGGGATCTGGATTGGAAGGCTGGACATAAGAACTGGACTACATACTGGCCAGGCTATATAGAGAGGAACTCTAGCAGCAATGGAAGCTCAGGTATGAACACTGATCTATGCCCTAGCTATAACCTTGAAAGACAGCAGGGAAACAAGTATTCTCCTGAAAATGCTCCATTGAGAGATTCATCTGTGCCAATCCATGATATTGAACCCATGCTTGTTGAACAAGGGGGAATAATAGCAGATGAGGATCCTGTTTATATGGACTGCTCTCTATCTAAACTCCGTTGGTAACTTTCTGTTATAAAGTACAGCAACCATCACAAAAATACAAATTTGTTCTTTAATCTACTCAGAAAAGCTCCTGAAGCAGGATTTGACCCACACAGTGGAAGGCAAGCCAGCTAAGGGGTTTCAGCTGGTAACTGCTAGCAATTAAGCCTTACCTAATTGCTTGTGAGCTAGGAGAGAATCACTTCTGTATCTATGTGGGAAGTAATCAGAAGTTAACCTGAAAAGAACAGTTTGTTTCTTGCTTTGTGGCTTTTCATTTGTTGTTTTCCTGATTTTAACTTTGTTTTTCCAAGTTAACACTGAAAGCAAGTAACCTAATTTATGTGCTACCAAGCATATCTGTGTTGGGAGAAATAACCCCATAAATAAATATCTTATTGGCTTTACCCAAGAGCACAACTAAATTATTGTCAGCAGCTGTGTCTGGTGTGAATGAACTACATTGCCCACAATACCTTGCAAATCATATAGATATATGCACTTGCCAAGACTGTGAAGATTTTCACCCAGGCAGCCATCTGACAGTACACCAGATTGATTTTAATCAAATTAAATGAAAATAGACGATTACTAAATGAAGCGGGAAATTTCTAGTAATTACAATCATAACTTTTAAATTTTAAGACGTCTGTGTTGTTTTCTATCAGAATCAGAGCTGTAATTTTTGTGCGCTCTGTTGTAAAGTATGTGCGCTTGCTCGGCGAGGTGTGTGCGCGCGCACACGCGCACAGCTTAGAGGGAACAGTGCTCTCTATCATGCATATTCATTGCAGTTATCCTGAAAACCTGACTGATTAGGTGTGTCCTGAGGACTGGACTGAGAACCACCAAAGTAAAAAAATGTTAAAGGAAAACCAAGAGTGCTACAAAATTTCGGCAGCCAGGCGACAAAGACAAAGAAAACTGATTTATATCTCAGCTTGTCATCAATACATTTCCACATAACTACTTACTGAAGAAGGTTTAACCTGGTCTCTTGTTTTGTGGACTTGGCAAATCTGGGTTACCTGTTTTTGCTTTCTGATTTGCAGTTGATCCATGTGTCAGGGGTCTCTGGTATACAGCTGTGTTCAATCCTGCTACGACAGTGTCTATCGTTTCATCCAGTAGAGAGGATAAAGAATTCGGTATATGCTGCACAACAAAAGGAACAAAATGTGAGGAACACGGGTACCTCCACCAGCCACACAAGCAAACCATGAGGCACACACGCACCTCCAGCAGCCACACGATCTGCTTCAATTACAGGGCTAGGACGGGGGGAGTCATGTGGTGATTCAGGTCAGACGTTATCTCCTAATATCTATAGTTCCAAACAAGGCAATCAAAACATTCCTAAAACAGGTTATGAAAATATTCATCTAACGGTGCCCTACTGTGCTCAGAATTAGGATTATTCTGCAATAAAGCACAGTTACTTATCTGTAACAGGTGATCTCTGGGAACAGCAGGAATTAGTCCTCACATATGGGTACGTCGGTACCGACGGAGCCTGAGCGGGAAGGCTCCCCAGCTTCCCAGAAGGAAAGCTTTTGGGGCCTCCCACTGCGCATGCGCGCTGCCTTCCCGCCTTCCTGACCAACTCTCCTCAGTTCGAGTTTATAGCTGAGACAATAGAGAGAGGAAAGGAAGAGAGAGAGATACAACTCCTAGGGGAGGTGGACGGGTTGTGAGGACTAATTCCTGCTGTTCCCAGAGATCACCTGTTACAGGTAAGTAACTGTGCTATCTCCAGGAACAAGCAGGAATAAGTCCTCACATATGGGGACTCCCTAGCTAAGATGCCCGGGAGATCCCCTGAAGGGTATGAGACCCTGAAAGGTTCTTCATCTTCCTATGGATCTCAGGCATCCATTTAGGGAAGGTGGGCTGAAGTTGTTCAAGAATGGAACAGGTGTCTGAGGACAGCCTGACCAAACAAGGCATCCCGGCGGGAGTCCTTGTCCAAACAGTAATGGGCTGTAAAGGTATGAACTGAGGCCCAGGTGGCTGCTCGACAGATCTGGTCAATGGACACAGAGTTTAAATGAGCCATAGAGGTGGCCATGGCCCTCACGTTGTGAGCGGTGACATGGCCCTCCAGAGAAAGGTTCTTACTCTGGTAAGCAAAAGAGATACACTGAGCAATCCAATTGGAGAGTGTTCTTTTGGAGACTGGAAGTCCTAAATGAGAAGGATCAAAAGCAACAAAAAGCTGAGAAGACTTTCGATGTTGCTGTGTCCTGTGGAGGTAAAAGGCAAGAGCTCTTTTACAGTCTAGAGTATGAAGGTTCCTCTCTGCACTGGATGCATGAGGAGCTGGAAAAAAGACAGGTAAATATACCTCTTGATTAAGATGAAAAGGTGAGACCACTTTAGGCATAAAGTGAGGATTTGTCCTAAGGACTACCTTATCATGATGGAACCTTGTATAAGGTGGATTAGCCACTAAGGCCTGCAGTTCACTGATGCGGCGAGCTGAAGTGACTGCAATGAGGAAAATAACCTTCCAGGAAAGAAAATTCAAGGAGGTAGTGGCTAAGGGTTCAAAAGGTGGCTTCATAAGCTGACCAAGAACCAAGTTTAAGTCCCATGCCACCGGAGGAGGTCGAATGGGAGGTTTAGTTAAAGTTAAGCCTCTCATGAATCTTGCAATAAGAGGATGAGAGGAAACAGGTTGTCCATTGATGGGCTTAAGCGATACCGCAATAGCACTCAAATGGACTCTTACTGAATTCGTTTTGAGTCCTGCATTGGAGAGATGCAGGAGATATTCCAAAAGAGAATTCAATGGGAGTGCCAGAGGGTTAAGACCCTTTTGAGCACACCAAATGGAAAATCTTTTCCATTTAAAAGCGTAAGAACACCTAGTGGAAAGTTTCCTAGAGGCATGTAGGATATCCTTCACTTGCTGCGAAAGATTGAAGTGTTGAAGGTCTAGGCCTTCAGTAACCAAGCTCTGAGGTGAAGGGACCTGGGGTTTGGGTGCCACGAAGTCCCCTCCTCCTGAGACAGAAGGTCTGGAGCCGCTCCCAAGTCCAGGGAGGGGGCTTGGGAGAGATGCAGAAGTAGAGGGTACCACACTTGGCGTGGCCAGCATGGAGCTATGAGGATCATGGACCCTTGATCCCTTTGAAGTTTGAACAGAGTCTTGGGAATCAAAGGAATGGGTGGAAAGGCATACAGGAAACCCTGACCCCAATGCAGGAGGAAGGCATCCTTGGTCTGAACTCCCTGACACGGAATTCTGGAACAGAACAGGGGAAGTTTGGCATTGCACGGACTTGCAAAGAGGTCTATGTCCGGGGTTCCCCATTTCTGGAAGATTCTGAGTACCTGATCCATGTGCAGGGACCACTCGTGTGGAAGCAGAACTCGACTGAGTCTGTCTGCCCAAGAGTTTTGGATTCCTGGAAGATATACTGCCAGGAGATGTATTTGATGCTCTCTGGCGAAGGCCCATAATCTTAGAGCTTCGTTGCAAAGCGACAGAGAGCCAGTCCCTCCTTGTTTGTTTATGTAAAACATGGCTACTTGATTGTCCGTGTGAATAAGGACTGTCATGTTGCTGAGGAGGGTATGAAAAACTTTGAGAGCTAGAAAGATTGCTCGAAGTTCCAAGTGGTTGATATGAAGGGTGGTCTCCTGTGGAGACCAAGTGCCCTGAGTGGAGAGATCTTGGAGATGAGCCCCCCAACCTGTTTGGGAGGCATCTGTTGTGAGGGTTGCTTGGGGCAACAATGGTTGAAAGGGGACCCCCAACAACAGATTTTGAGTGGATATCCACCATTGGAGAGACCAAAAGAGACGATTGGAATTTGCTATTTGGTCTGAGAGAGCTCCTGATGCTTGAGTCCACTGGGTGGATAAAGTCCATTGAGCTGCTCTCATATGTAGGCGAGCATAAGGCACCACATGCACTGTGGAGGCCATGTGGCCTAATAGTTGTAGCATCTCTCTGGCAGTCAAGTGGCTTCTGGACTGAGTCTGAGAGGCTAAGTGCACTAGACGTTGGCAACGGGCCTGAGGTAGATAGGCCCTTGCAGTGGTGGTATCCAACCAGGCCCCTATGAATTCTAGGGATTGAGTAGGGGTGAGTTGGGACTTTGGCAGATTGATCACAAGTCCCAGATACTGTAGAATTCGCCTGGTGCGATCCAGGGAAGTCTGAGCCTCGGACTGAGACGGAGCTCGGATGAGCCAGTCATCCAGGTATGGGAAGACAAATTCCCAGGGCGTGTAGAAATGCAGCTACTATTGTCATGCATTTGGCAAATACTCTTGGAGCAGAGGCTAGACCGAAGGGAAGTACTCTGTATTGGAAATGTTTTCCCTGGAACAGAAACCGTAGGAATTTTCTGTGGGATGGATGGATGAGTATATGTGTGTACGCATCCTTGAGATCTAGAGAACAAAGCCAATCCTGACTCTGTAGGTATGGAAGGAGAGTACCTAGAGAAAGCATCTTGAATTTCTCCTTGTATAGAAATTTGTTCAATTCTCTGAGATCCAGAATGGGTCTGTACCCCCGTTTTCTTGGGAATGAGAAAATAAGGGGAGTAAAAACCTGACCCCTGTTGAGGAAGAGGAACCTCTTCTATTGCCTTTTGGGCGAGAAGAGTGGTCACCTCCTGACCCAACAGGTCTAGGAGAGATGGGGGAGAATTGAAACTTCTCACCATGGTATGGGGAGGAAGGTTGGAGAAATGTAGTTTGTAGCCCTCTCTGATGATAGAGAGGGTCCATTGCTCTGATGTGATTTGCTCCCATCTGGGAGCAAAATGAGTTAACCTTCCTGGAATGGTGAGAGGTTCTGGCTGTTTTAGAGCCAGAAAGGTTATGTTCTTTTGTTTTAAGTCAAAAACCCTGAGGGGGTTGGGACTGTTGGGCTGTAGCAGCCCCTGCAGGTTTTGCCCTGGCCTGTTTAGGCTGCTGATGCTTAGGAGCAAAGCGAGCTGCAGAAGATTGTTGGCCAGTATTTGTGGCAAATCTGGCCTTCTTGTAGAAAGGCTTTTTGAAAGATTTCTTCTTGACAGGGGTAGAGGTAGACTTAGAAAGTCTATCTAAAGCAGCATTTTCTGCATCCATTTGAGTGGCTTTGATTTGCCACTCCTTACCAAACAGATTTTCACCTGTACAGGGCAAATTTCCCAACCCATCCTGAACCCAGGGTTCTAGGTTAGAGGCCTGGAGCCAAGCAATTCTGCGAGCCGCTATGGCAATACCTGAGGCTCTGCTAGCACCCTCAAAGGAGTCAAAGGCTGCTCTGTTGGAGAACTTTGAAATATCTTGGGTATGCTTCAGCAAAAGAAGGAACTCCTCCTTTCTATTCTCTGGGATAAAGGGGAGAAAATGGCGTATTTTTAATGCAATTTCCTTCAGAAACATGCCCATATAGAGGCTGTATGAGTTGATTCTGCCAATAAGCATACTTGCTTGGAAGATTTTTCTTCCAAAAGCATCCAGAGTCCTACATTCTCTTCCTGGGGGAGTAGAAGAGTGTCTTTTAGTACTCTTGATCCTTTTCATAGCTGACTGCACCACGATGGAGTGGTGCGGGAGCTGAGTTTTTTGAAACCCAGGAGAAGGGGGGGACACGATACATGGTGTCCAGACGACGAGAATGTGGAGATAGGGTGAGAGGAGTCTCCCATAAGGCCATCATGTGTTCTTGAAGAATTTCATGGATGGGCAAGGTGACTGCCTCTTTGGGAACCTTAGAGTATCCTAAAATGTCTAACTTTTTTGCTCTAGGTTCTTTTTCAGAGGATACAGAAATAGAAAGACCTTTAGCTACTTCAATGAAGTCTTGAAAGGATAAATCCTCTGGAGGAGACATTCTCCTCTTTGGAGAAGAGGGCTCCTCAGGTAGAGTAAGGGATACTTCAGCAGAGTCATCTGATGAATCAGAATCATCAGAAGACTCAAAGTATCGTCTGTTTGCTTCCAGGGATCGATAAGCGTATCGACCGGTATCGACATCAGGGGTACCCGGAACCGGATCGGTATCGGGGAAAACCCCGGAACCGGGAACCGGAATCGGTATCCTGGTCGATGTGGATGGCCTGGGTACCGGTATCGGTTGTGGTACCGGAACCGGAGTCGGTACCGCAGGGTGCGGTACCGAGGGCGTCGCAGCCTTAATAAAAGCCAAAATGGCCTGCTGCATGGATTGAACTGTATGATCCATGGACGCCACGACTGTCTGGATGTCGGTACCGGATTGAGCCGGTACCCCAGAACAGTCTAACAGGTGATCGGTCGAGGCCGTGCCATCGATGTCAACCTGTAACCCCATAGGAGGAGCTTTGGAAGCCGGAGCTTCCCGCCGGGGTTGTTTGGCTGGGGCAGGGTCCTCAGGGTCAAGCCCAGGGGTATCTCGATACTTAGAGGGAGATTTGCCCTTTGAGGACCTGCCAGAGGAATGTTTGGTTACCTGAGATCCATCAGGAGAGGAAGACCTGGAAGATGTCGATGCTGGAGTATCTGTAGAAAACAGCATGTGAAACTTGGCTGCCCGGTTCTGTAAGCCACATTTAGACATCAAGGAACAGGATGGGCAATCCGGAATGGAATGGTCAGGCCCCAAACATTTAAGACACCATTCATGGGTGTCTGTGACTGAAATAGTACCGCTGCACTTGGTGCATTTTTTAAACCCAGAGGCTTGTTTCTCCATGAGGGAGAATTAGTGAAGGCCTAAAGGCCTCACTGAACTAACACCAAGTGAGGGAAAAAAGAAGATTTTTTTTTTTTTTTAAGAAATAAAGGAAAAAAGACCGGCGGTACCGGTCTGGAATCGGGGAAGGCAGACACGCGGCCAAAGAAATAAATTAAAATAACTTCTTCAGCGGTGACAGGAACACGACCTGCTGGCTCCGCGGAAAAAGAAGAACTAAGGAGAGTTGGTCAGGAAGGCGGGAAGGCAGCGCGCATGCGCAGTGGGAGGCCCCAAAAGCTTTCCTTCTGGGAAGCTGGGGAGCTTTCCCGCTCAGGCTCCGTCGGTACCGACGTACCCATATGTGAGGACTTATTCCTGCTTGTTCCTGGAGATAAATAACCATCATTTGTGCCTCAGTTACACATTACATTTATTTTGTAAGACACATGTATTGATACTATGCATTGTCTGAATGACATGATTTTTCTTGGTTGTGTCTGAAGATCTTAAAGTAGCTAAACAGGTAGAAAAGGTGACAGCAAAAGCTTGGGTGCATATGGAGAGGAATAGCTAGCAGAAAAAAAAGGAGGTGATAGTGCCTCTGTATAAGTCTTTGGTGCGACCTCATTTGGAGTTTAGTGTGCAATTCTGGAGACCGCACCTCCAAAAGGATATAAACAGGATGGAGTCAGGACAGAGGGTGGCTACTAAAATGGTTAGTGGTCTTCATTATAAAGCATATGAAGACAGACTTAAGGATCTTAATATGTACACCTTAGAGGAAAGGCGGGATAGAGGTGACATGATTGAGATGTTTAAATACCTCCGTGGCATAAATGCACAGGGGGAGAGCCTCTTTCAATTTAAAGCAAGTTCTGCTACAAGGGGACATGGGATGAGGGTGAAGGGGGATAGATTCAGGAGTGATATGCGGAAATATTTCTTTACGGAAAGAGTGGTGGATCCGTGGAATAGTCTCCCAGTGGAGGTGGTAGAGATGAGGACAGTATCTAAATTCAAAAAAGCATGGGACAAACACAGAGGATCTCTAAAGGAAAAAAGGTGACTGTTGTAGTTGATATGGAAGGACAGACTAGATAGGCCATGTGGTCTTTTTCTGTCGTCATTTTTCTAAGTTTCTATGTTTCTTCCTAGTAAAACTCAAAGGAGAAAGGAAATTTGAAAATTTGACGTCCTCATATGGAAAGCGCAAAGATATTAAGGTTAAATGCAGCAAACACAAACAAATCTAAAAACAGTTTGCCATTTTAATTTAAGTAAACTAAAAGACAATTGTTAGTTCTCACATTAGCTTGGTTTTTCTGGGTCCTACAGGGTGATGCTGTAGTTATCTTTAATATCATTGCATCATAGGTCAAATTCCAGAGGATTATAACTAGCAAAACAGGTATTGAAGACCCTCTATAGATATTAAGAATCTACTGATGAACTTCACACTACATTAAATTAAACCACAAACAGTGTCAGCCAGAAAAGTGAATAATGGTCTCAGACTCACATCGGCAATGCTTAAAACTTGTTCACTGGTGCCGGTACCGGAGCCGATACAGACAACGAAGTTTGTTGTGGTATCAGAGGCGTCGCAGCTTGAATGAAGGCCGTGATAGCCTGCTGCATGGATAGAACATTGTGATCCATCGACGCCATGAATGCCTGGAATTCGGTACCGGAAGGTTGCGCCAGTACCCCAGAGCATTCTAACAGGTGATCGGTCGAGGCCGTGCCATCGATGTCAACCTGTAACCCCATAGGTGGAGCTTTGGAAGCCGGAGCTTCCCGCCAGGGTTGTTTTGCCGGTGCAGGATCCTCGAGGGCAAGCCCGGAGGCATCTCGATGCTTGGAAGGAGATCTACCCTTCGAGGACCAGCTGGATTTATGTTTGGTTACCTGAGATCCATGGGAGGAAGAAGCAGCCCTGGAAGACGTCGATGCCACTGAAGCTGCATCAGAGGGAAACAGCACATGGAGCTTGGCAGCCTGGTTCTGTAAACCCCGTTTAGACATCAAAGAACAGGACGGACAATCCGGAATGGAGTGTTCAGGACCCAAACATTTAAGACACCATTCATGGGTGTCAGTAACAGAAATAGTACCGCTGCACTTAGTGAATTTTTTAAACCTGGAGGCTTGCTTTTCCATGAGGAAAAATTCTTTGTGAGGCCTAAGGCCCAAAAGAAGAAAAAACACACTGAGGGAAAAACTGTGGTTTTTTTGTTTTTTTTTTATAGGAAAAGAAAGAAAAGACCGGCGGTACCGGTCCGACGTCGGGGGAGGCAGACGCGTGCCGAAGAAATAAAAATAAAACAAAGAACTTCTTGAGCGGTGACAGGAACACGACCTGCTGGCTCCGCGGCAAAGAAGAACTGAGGAGAGGCAGTTAGGAAAGGCGGGAAGGCAGCGCGCAGGCGCTGTGGGATGCTCCCAAAAGCTTTCCTTTTTGGGAAGCTGGGGAGCGTTCCCGCGCAAGCTCCGTCGGTACCGACGTACCCATATGTGAAGACTCATACCTGCTTGTTCCTGGAGATTAGACAATTCTGGGCCTCTGACTGGGATGGAGCTCGAATGAGCCAGTCGTCAAGGTATGGGAAAACGAATATTCCCAGAGTGTGTAGAAATGCAGTTACTACTGCCATGCATTTCGTGAACACCCTTGGTACAGAGGCCAGACCAAAAGGAAGCACCCTGTATTGGTAGTGCTTTCCTTGAAAAAGGAACCGAAGGAACCTTCTGTGTGTTGGATGGATGAGGACATGGGTGTACGCATCCTTGAGATCTAGAGAACAAAGCCAGTCCGGACTCTGAAGGTATGGAAGCAGAGCACCGAGAGAAATCATCTTGAATTTCTCCTTGAATAGAAACGTGTTCAATTCTCTGAGATCTAGAATGGGTCTGTAGCCCCCCGTTTTCTTTGGGATAAGAAAATAAGGGGAGTAGAACCCTGTGCCTTGTTGAAGAAGAGGTACTTCTTCTATTGCCCCTTGGGCAAGAAGGGTGGCAATCTCCTGACCCAGAAGGTTGAGGAGAGATGTTGGAGAATTGAACTGTTGCACCATGGTGCGAAGAGGAAGGCTTAAGAAATGAAGCTTGTACCCTTCCCTTATGATGGAGAGGGTCCATTGCTCTGCTGTGATTTGTTCCCATCTGGGAGCAAAGTAAGCCAACCCTCCTGGAACTGGAGAGAGGCAGTTGGGAAAGGCGGGAAGGCAGCGCGCAGGTGCTGTGGGATGCTCCCAAAAGCTTTCTTACTGGACGCTGGGGAGCGTTTCCGCGCAGGCTCTGTCGGTACCGACGATACCCATATGTGAAGACTCATTCATTGCTCTGAAATTAAGTATGAAAAAAAATAATTTATAATAAACGCCAAGAGATTCCTGTTACTGCTTTCTATGGCACCCTGGATAAATGTCCTAAAAATACTAAAAATTAGTAAAACAAAGACCACAGTAGATCTGCTAAACTACAGTACTATAAATACAGTATGTGCTTTCCAGTGGGAAGGAGAAATGTTAATCTTAAAAGAAGATCATATCTGTGGCCAGTCCAGTCTTGTTTAATGTCCCACCCCCCATGCAATCACTTCTGACTCACAGCCGTAATATGGATAAGAAGTCTCTCTCTTTTCTTGGCTATTTTTTTGTTGTTGCAAATAAAAGTCTGCACCTTAATAAAAAAAAATTGCTCATCTTTGGTGTAGTATGTTTTGCTACCAGCACATCAATCTTCTCTTTGAAGGCGACATAGCACAGCAATCTTAAATGTACAATCTACAGTAAAGCATGATTCCGAACTTGTAATCAGTACGACACAGAAAAGAGATAAAAAGACTAGAGAGAACTGGTTGAGGGGGGGAGGGGAGGAGAGAGAGAGAGAAAGACTGATGGGGATAGGTGGAAGGTGGGGGGGGTAGAGAGACTGGTGGAGACAGAAAGAGGAAGAGATAATAGGAGCTAGTAGAGAGATTTGGGGCTGAAGGGATGGGGTCTGGGAAGAGTGGCAGGTATGAACTGGGGGTTCCTCAACTTTCTGAAAGGTCATAAGGAGTCCATACAATCAAAAGGCTGACAACCTTTGATCTACAATATAGGGACATGTTTACTAAAGTGTGCTAAGCAGTTAGTGCATGAACTAGCCCACTAGTACTATTAAACATTTATATATATATATATATACACACTCCTAGATGTTGGAACAAACTCCCTCCCAATATCAGAGCAATTAAAGACATCAAACAATTCAAAAAAGCCCTTAAACACCACCTTTTCATCGCACACGTCAAACACCTAAACACCCCTTCAAGCACACTTCAAACACCTAAACACCCCTTCCCCTCCCCCCATCCTTTTAACCTCATACCTACCCTAACTAACTGTATAGATTTTATATATCTCCAACATGTATTTTCTAGAAATATAAATGATTTCCCTGTTTACTTCCATGTTAATTTTCCTGTTACTTAGGTCTGTTATATCTGACCAATTGTTGTATTCTTTCAATGTAAACCGCACTGATGACAAATAGCGCGGTATATAAGAAAATTAAATAAATAAATAAATATAGTGCTACAAGGTGTACGCAGAGTTGTACAAGAACATATAGAAGACGGGCCTTGCTTGTTAGATTACAATCTAATCAAGACAGACAGTACAATACAGTCAAACCTCGGTTTTCATGATTAATCCGTTCGAAAAAGTCTGACTAAAACCGAAACGTATGAAAACTGAAGCAATATTTCCCATAAGAAATAATGTAAATCCAATTAATCCGTTCCAGACACCCAAAAATATTCACAAAAAATACATTTTATAGAGAATAACTATATTTTTACATACAGAAAACAATGAGAAATAAATATAAATGACTAATGAAATGGATAAATGAACATTTAACATCACTGAAAGCAAGCTAAGTACAGTACTGTACAGTACAGTATGTTAACATCTGGCCTTAGCCACCCCTGACAAGCTGCTGTGCCCAGCTCTCTTCGGAATCACATTGAATTCAGTCCATTAAAATACCTTTACATTATCTGCTCAATGCTTCAGAATGGCAGAAAATCTTAATGATATAGCTTCAGACGTACCCTGCAAGAGAAAGAACTGCCTCCCACATTCATGCAACATCTCCTGCTTACGTTGACAGCTTTTCTTCCCTGCTACCGGGACAAAATCTCAGTCAAAAGACGTTGAAAACCGAAGCAATGCATGAAAACCGTGACAAAATCTCAGTCAGAAAAGACGTTGAAAACCGAAGCGTATGAAAACTGGGGCAAATGAAAACCGAGGTTTGATTGTATAAGAAAATTAAGAGGTTCAAATAGGGAAAGGAGGCACAAGAAGAACAAGGGAATCAGGATCCAAAAGCAGCCTCAAAGAGGTGAGCCCCCAGCACAGACTCGAAACGGGGGAGAGATTCTCTGCACAGACTCAGGAAGCCTATCCCAGGCACAAGGAGCAGCAGGGCAAAAAGACCCAAGTCCAGAGCTGGCAATGGAAGAAAGCCAGAGGAAGAGCAGACTTCATGAGGAAAGGTGTAGGGAGGAGCAATAGAGTGAATGCATTTAAAGGTCAGAAGGAGAAGTTTGAACTTGTTACGAAAAAGGAAGGGGAGCCAATGAAGTGATTTGAGAAGAGGGGTTATATGAGCATATCTGTGCCGAAGAGGAGAGAAATGAGACTGAGGGAGACCAGCAAGGAGGAGGTTGCAATAGTAGAGATGGGAGGCAAACGACGAGTGCACAAGAGCCCTAGTAGTGTGTTCAGATAGGAAAGGGCGAATTTTGTCAATGTCACAGAGAAAGAAAGCACAGTTACTTACCTGTAACAGGTGATCTCCGGAACAGCAGGAATTAATCTTCACATATGGGGTTCGTCGGCGCCGACGGAGCCCGCACGGGAATGCTCCCCAGCATCCAATCAGAAGGCTTTTGGGAGCATCCCTCGCGCCTGCGCGGTAGCTTCCCGCCCTTCCCACTGCCTCTCCCCAGTTGCGTTTAATAGCTGAGACAGAAGGAGAGGAGAGGAAGGAAGAGAGAGAGTTACAACTCCTAGGGGAGGTGGGTGGGTTGTGAAGACTAATTCCTGCTGTTCCGGAGATCACCTGTTACAGGTAAGTAACTGTGCTATCTCCAGGAACAAGCAGGAATGAGTCTTCACATATGGGGACTCCCTAGCTGAGGGTGCCAGAGATCATCCCAGAATGCGCGCCCATGGACAGGGCGGCATCGCCCAACCTGGATCCCCGGCATCCCCTGAGGGATGGAGGGTAGGAGTTGAGAAGAGTTGCCAAGGCACAGCAACCGAAGACTACAGGGGAGTCTTCAAACCACGTCAATTATCATTAACCGTTAATGATCTAGCACAATCTAGAGCTTACCTACTGGATTGTAGAAGGCAGAGCTGCGACGGGTACTGTAGATGCAGTAGCGAAGTCCTCAAGGGAACTTCACCGCAGAGAGGACGAAGTTCCCAGTCCGGGCGGGCTGGAGACGCAGGTGTCAACCGGCACCGGAAAGACGGCAGGTCTTCATGAGGAGCTCTAAGAAGCTGAGAACTCCAGTAGGAGCAGAGTCCCCAATCCGGAGGACTAATCAGAAGACTGACCGATCTGGGAGAACCCAGCCCGGAGAAGAACAGAAGTGTACCCCGGGATACCGAGGGGTACACTGTCTACCCGAGCCGGCAAGGGATAGGAAGACAATGGGTTCGAAAACCAAGGGGCTGTTGACATCACAGCAAGTTTAAGCATAACCGGTCCGAGCACCCGAGCCGCAGAACGCAGGCAAGCGGGCCGGCCGGACCCCGTAAGAAATAACAAAACGTCAGTACCGACAATTGGGGGATAGTCGGTAAGACACAAGGCGCTATAACATTTCCCAAAAAGCGCCCACCTGTACCGATATATATATCCAATAACAGGTATAGATGTATATCGGGCTATAGGTGGGCCCGGGAGCGCCCACTCAGGTTACTCAACCGGTATGGACACGTGAGAACGATACTGCCAACTCGGACCGGCCCTTGATCCACAGGAGGGCGCCTACCTGGAAGGTGGCGGGAGGAAGGGCCATCCAAGTGATGGGCCTATGTGCGTGGAGCAGGGCAGATCGGCGAGAGTAGCAGTATGGTTGTGTGACCGCCAGATAAGTTGGAGAGGAGCACATCAGGAGTATGTAGACCCCTGAGGCGTCCACCTGGCAGTCACCCAAAACGTGTCCTCCGTGCCACAGGGAAGGCAGGAGGATAGAAACCCTATAGCCACGGCGTGATCGTGGGGCCATCTCCGGCCTATATAAAAAAAACCCTCGGGGTTAGGGCCAATGCCCTCCGCCGCTCCGAAGAGTGCAGGGAGCGGAGCCAGGGATCGGCATGGGTCAGCAGGACCCCTGTCCACCGTAACCTGACGGACCCAGCGATTTCTCTGCGAGAGCGGTGACACAGACCAGGGGGGGGGGGGTGGTCCGGCCCTGTCGAGGAATGGTTCGGCCACGCTCGGAGAGTAGCAGCCAAGGCCTACACTGGGAGAAGGAGATTCGGTGCGCGATCCCCTCAATCCGGGGGAACCAGGCAGAGGGGAATCCGAGGGATGTACCCGAGGGTAAGTCCGAAGAAGATTAGCATGGCCCTGAGGAGCCAGACTAACCTAGCGTGGGAAGGTTCCCCCCCCCCCCCGGGGGAGGGGGCTCCATACCTCCAATCAAGCAGCCGAACCGCTTGTCACACTGAAAGAACCCCAGTGTAGAACTGGACAGTAACTTCATGTAAAAGGAGTTAAGCGCAAACTGCCGCATACCGTAGCCTAAGGCTGCCTGGCATGGGCAGCCTGGCGCGAGCCCGAGCCCTGGCCCTGCCGACCGGTGTGAGACGTCCCTGGCATGGGCGCACCCGGCAGGCGGGCAGAGGGATGAAACCTCCTCCTCTTCGGACAGGAGGGTCGGGAAGGACATTTCCTACCCCCGGGAGAGGGGGAGGGCCGCGGGCGGCCAGTGCCAAACAGGTCGGCGAAGCACTGAGCAACCTGACGCAAAGCTTCGCCACTGAAGAGGTTCTCCCCGGTGCACGGGGAAGTACCCAGGTTATGTTGTGCCCAGCTGCACAAGTCGGAAGTCTGCAACCAGGCTGTGCGACGCGCCCCTATGGCTACCGCAGAGGACCTGCTAACCGACTCGAAAGAGTCCACGACAGCCCGAGAAAGAAACCAAGAGATATTCCTGCAATGGTAAAGCAGCAAGGAATAGTCAGGGGCCTGAGGGGCCGACACAAAGGGAGACAAAAGAGATAATCTCTCGGTGACTTCCCGCAGCGCCAGGCTCATAAAGAAAATATATGAGAGAATCCTGGAAGCCAACATGGACGCCTGGAAGGTTCGCCGCCCAAAGTTGTCCAGAGTTTTAGACGCACGATTCGGGGGCAGGAAGAGTGCTTCTTCTTGCTTCCGACCTTCCTCAGGGCCGATTCCACCACAATGGAATGATGAGGAAGCTGGTGCGTCTGGAAACCCGGAGAGGGGGGCACCCGATACCGGGCATGCATGGCTGCAGGCTGCGCCGGTACCTGTAAGGGCGCGCGCCAAATCCCGAGCAGGAGATCCCGCAGGGAGGGAGGCAAAGGAAGCATTACGGCTGCCTGTTCCGCAGTACCCGGACTTAGCGAAGGGCCCGGGATAAGAACATAAGACATGCCATACTGGGTCAGACCGAGGTCCATCAAGCCCAGTATCCTGTTTCCAACAGTGGTCAATCTAGGTCATACGTACCTAGCAATATCCCCAAAAGACACAGGTTCCACAATGCTTGTACTGGGTCAAGCATTGATATCCTGGGTCCCTTTTTAATAGTGGTTTATGGACCTTTCCTCCAGGAACTTGTCCAAACCTTTTTTAAACCCAGCTATACTAACAGCCCTTACTACATCCTCCGGTAACAGATTCCAGAGTTTGATTACATGTTGAGTGAAAAAATATTTTCTCTTATTTGTCTTAAATAGTTTACCCTGTAGCTTCATTACATGTCCCCTAGTCTTTCTATATTCTGATAGCGCAAACAATTGTTCCACGTTTATCCGTTCCACTCCATTCATTAATTTATAGACCTCTATCATATCTCCCCTCAGCCGTCTCTTTTCCAGGTTAAAGAGACCTAACCTTTTTAGCCTCTCTTCATAGGAGTAGCCTTCCATCCCCTTCACCAATTTGGTGGCTCTTCTCTGTACTTTTTCTAATAACGCTATGTCCTTTTTAAGATACGGTGACCAGAACTGCACACAATATTCAAGGTGCGGTCGTACCATGGAGCGATACAGAGGCATTATAATATCCTTTGTTTTGTTCTCCATCCCTTTCATTATGATACCTAGCATTCTATTTGCTTTCTTGGCCGCCTCTGCACACTGGGCGGACGGTTTTAACATGTTATCCACGATGACTCCTAAATCTTTTTCCTGGGTGGTGGTTTCTAATGTGGAGCCTTGCATCGTGTAACTATAGTGTGGGTTGTTCTTTCCTAGGTGCATAACTTTGCATTTGTCCACATTAAATTTCATCTGCCATTTGGATGCCCAGTCTTCTAATTTATCCAGATCCTCCTGCAGTTTTCCACAATCCTCTTGGGTTTTAACAACTTTAAACAGTTTTGTGTCATCTGCAAATTTGATAACCTCACTAGTTATTCCCTTTTCCAGGTCATTTATGAATATGTCAAAAAGTAGCGGACCTAGTACAGATCCCTGGGGTACTCCACTATTCATCTTTTTCCATTGGGAATATTGGCCATTTAGCCCTACCCTCTGCTTTCTATCTTTTAACCAGTTCCCGAACCACAATAGTACACTGCCTCCTATCCCATGACTTTTTAGCTTCGCCAAAAGTCTCTGATGGGGGACCTTGTCAAAAGCTTTCTGGAAGTCCAGATACACTATATCAACCGACTCACCTTTGTCTACCTGTTTATGCACACCTTCAAAAAAACGTATCAGATTAGTAAGACAAGATCTTCCTTGTCTAAAGCCATGTTGGCTGTCTCCCATTAGGCCATGACTATCTACATGCTGTGTAATTTTGTTCTTTATGATGGTTTCTACCATTTTCCCTGGTACTGACGTCAGGCTCACCGGTCTGTAATTTCCCGGGTCACCCCTGGAACCCTTTTTAAAAATTGGTGTTACGTTGGAGACCCTCCAATCTTCAGGTATTACAGATGATTTTAATGAAAGTTCACAGATTACCAATAGCAGGTCTGCAATCTCATATTTCAGTTCTTTCAACACTCTGGGATGTATACCATCCGGTCCAGGTGATTTGCTACTATTCAGTTTATCAAATAGTTGTAATATATCTTCCCGGTGTAGTGATATTTCTCTCAATTCCTCTGCAGTATCACCTTTAAATACCACTTCAGTCTTGGGTAACATCCCTACATCTTCCTCAGTAAAGACCGAAGCAAAGAATTCATTCAGTCTCTCTGCTATAGCCTTGTCTCCTCTTACTGCCCCTTTTACACCTCTATCATCTAATGGTCCAATTGACTCTCTCACAGGCCTTTTGCTACGAATGTACTTGAAAAAGTCTTTATTTCGTGTTTTTGCTTCCGTAGCAAGTTTCTTCTCAAATTCCCGCTTTGCCTGCCTTATCAATGCTTTGCATTTAACTTGCCAGTGCTTGTGCTGTTTCCAGTTTTCATCATTTGGCTCTTTTTTCCATTTCCTGAAGGTTGCTTTTTTGGCAGCAACAGCCTCTCTGACCTCACCTTTAAACCATGCTGGCAGTTTTTTGGACTTTCTTCCACTTTTCTTAATGCGTGGAATACAGCTGGTCTGGGCTTCAAGGATAGTATTTTTAAATAACACCCAAGCTTGCTGTAAGTCTTTAACCTTTGGAACCGCTCCTTTTAGTTTTTCCCTAACTATATTCCTCATTATATCATAGTCTCCCTTTTGAAAGTTAAAAGGTAGTACTGTGGATTCCTTTACTATCTGTCCTCCACTAATTAAATCAAACATGATCATACTATGATCACTATTGCCAAGTGGTCCCAACACCCTTATTTCTTGCACCAGATCTGGCGTTCCACTAAGGACTAGGTCCAGTATGGCTTCCCCTCTGGTCGGTTCATGAACCAGCTGCTCCAAGAAGCAGTCATTTATTCCATCTAGAAACTTTATCTCTTTAGCTTGTCCTGCCGTGACACTGACCCAGTCGATACCGAGGTTATTGAAATCACCCATTATTACTACTCTGTTGTGACTTTTGTTAGCTTCCTTGATTTCTTTAGCATTTCATCATCCATTTGTTCATTCTGGCCAGGCGGTCGATAGTATACTCCCACTGCCATCACCTTCCCCTTCATAAATGGAATTTCAATCCATAGAGATTCTACAGCAAATTTTGTTCCCTGCAAAACTTTAATCCTTTCTGACTCAATGCCCTCTCTAACAGAGCGCAACCCCTCCACCAATTTGATCAGCTCTATCATTACGATATAATTTGTATCCAGGTATCAGTGTCCCACTGGTTATCCTCCTTCCACCATGTCTCTGAGAGTGCAATCATATCTAACCTCTCATTTAGTGCTATATATTCTAACTCTCCCATCTTATTGTTTAGACTTCTAGCATTGGCATACAAGCATTTTAGAGACTGTATTTTATTCATATTAATCTGGCTATTGGTAGGCATGGGTAATTTGGAATCTTTATGCTCTGTCTGCTCCTTACTCAAGGGCATTTGGGCTACTATACTCCCTTTTGGAACCTCACTGCTTTTGGTAGTATCCTTCAAGGATACCTTTGTCCGAATCATGCGCTCCTGGGTGACTGTCGGCTCTCCCCTATTTTCTAGTTTAAAAGCTTCTCTATCTCTTTTTTAAAGCTTAATGCCAGCAGTCTGGTCCCATCCTGATTAAGGTGAAGCCCATCCCTTCGGAAGAGCCCCCCCCCCTTTCCCCAGAATGTTCCCCAGTTCCTAACAAATCCAAAACCCTCATCCTTGCACCATTGTCTCATCCACGCATTGAGACTCTGGAGCTCTGCCTGTCTTTTGGGTCCAGCACGTGGAACAGGAAGCATTTCGGAGAACGCTATCCTGGAAGTTCTGGATTTCAGCTTCCTACCTAAAAGCTTAAATTTAGCCTCCAGAACTTCCCTACCACATTTTCCTATGTCATTGGTACCAACATGTACCAAGACAGCAGACTCCTCCCCAGCACTATCTACGATCCTATCTAGGCGGTGCGTGAGTTCTGCTACCTTCGCACCAGGCAGGCATGTTAGGCATGATAGGCATGGCGAGCAAGTCCGCCATGTCAAGGAGGAAGTCCTAAAAAGACGGCTCTCCCAGAGGGGCTATCCCGGGGGAGGCCGAGGTGGAGGGGCCTGCTTGAATACCAGGGGACCCACCGTGCTGGTGCACGGGAGGAATCGCTCTAAACAGAGGAGGGTACTGACAGTCCCAATTCGAGGCAGTTGGTACTGCATCGTCAGAGCCCGGGATTGACTCCAAGCGGGGCATCGAAGGGAGCGACGTCCCCGACGGGCCCGCGGAACTCGGCCTCGGCCCCGATTCCGGGGCCGCCCCGGGGCAATCCGCAAGGGCGGCTGGAGTGGTGCCGAGGCCGCTGGAGAACAGGCGAGCGCAGCACTGCGCCGTTGGAAGAGACCGGGGTCAGATCCGAAATGCGCCGGAGCCACGCTTTACAGACTGGAGATCGATTCGAGGCTGGGCATCGAACCGAGCGATGCCTCCTTAGGGGGCGCCGGTGCTGCCACTCCCGAGAATGGAGTCGGGGTCGCGACGATCGGTGCCGAGGGCAACGAGGGCTTCCCAGGCCGAAACTCGGTGAAGAGGGAAGCACTCGAAGCTGGCTACGACGCCGGGAGAGAGGCCCTCCTAGGCGCCGGGGTTCTGCCCGCGCCTGTTTTATTGAGCGGGAAACCCTTACGGGGCGTACTACGTGGCCTCGAGGGTACCCAGGTAACCCGCCGACGAGCCCCAGCGGGGAGCGAGACGCCCAGCCCCGGCTCCGCGGCCGCGGCGCTTCTTTGGGTCGACTCGACCGAAGGACCCGGGTCCCGCGGGCAGACTCCAGTGACGAGTGGAGCACTCGACGCCCGCGTAGATGCCGGGAGGTCGGTGGCGTCCGGGGGAGGCCCCGGCCCCGCGCAAGGTGGGGGTGCCGACGCGCCCGACCGGGATAGATCGATCGGCTCCGCAGGTGGAGCCCGGAGGCGACCCCTGGCGAAGAACGGGGCTCTATTTCCCGAGACTGCCGCGGGAGGGGCGGAGCCGCTCAAGGCCAGTACCGCCCCCGCGGAAGCCGGGGACGAGTCGATCGGCCCTGGCAGAGCCGAGGGCACCCGGTGCCGATCCCCGGCAGGGAGTGGGGCCACCGACTCCGACGCCAATGACTTGGTCCCGCTCGAAGCGGTCACCACCTCTGTGCATGGCTGCGGTGTGGGCACGCCATACCGGGTCAGGTTGGTCCGACGATCCCCGGTGACGAGTGGAACACTCGACGCCGATGCCGGGGAATCGGCACCTCCGAAAGCGGGTACCGCCCCCGCGCAGGGCCGGGATGCCGTAGAGCCAGACTGGGTCGAGTCGATCGGCCCCGAAGGCACCGAGGACACCAGTCGACAGTCCCTGGCGAAGAGTGGAACACTCGACGCCGGCGCCGATGACGAGGGATCTGCACCGCTCGAAGCGGGTGCCACCCTCGGGCATGGCTCGGGAAAGTTCTGTGAGGAGCGAACCTCAGGAACAACCCGAAACCCCGTGGAGGCTCTGAAGCCCGAAGACTCCCTCCGGGGTGTAAGGGACTGGAGGGGAAGGCCGGAGCCGTCGTCATGCGGCGCATGAGACTCACCCCTCAAGGCTCGGTTGGTCTTAACAGACTGTTGTTGGGTTACCTGATCCTGGCGAGGAGAGAAAGCAGACGACCGCACCCCAGAGGGAAAGACGTCATCGAGGGACACTCGAAACAGGGAGGGTCTTCTTCCGAAGCTGAAGCCCGGGGAACCGGGGGAGAAGGGGTCAGGGCCCCAACAGGAGAGACACCAGGCGTTGGAGTCGGAGCAGAAGACAACGTCTCCACAGTGGGGGCACTTCTTAGGGGAAGAAGGCTCCATGCTGGAAAGCCCGGTAGGCCTCAGAATAACATGAGGAGGATGCTCCTCGAAGGAAATAAAGGACAACAAAAAATAAGGAAAAAAGGGGGCACCAGCGGTGCCAGAGTCAGCGGGGAAAAAACCGCGACCACAGGAAACAAGAAAAGAAGAAAGTTTCTGCGGTGACAGGAGGTACGTGCTGTCGGCTCCGCGGAAAAACAAAAACTGGGGAGAGGCAGTGGGAAGGGCGGGAAGCTACCGCGCAGGCGCGAGGGATGCTCCCAAAAGCCTTCTGATTGAATGCTGGGGAGCATTCCCGTGCGGGCTCCGTCGGCACCGACGAACCCCATATGTGAAGACTCATTCCTGCTTGTTCCTGGAGATATGACTGGTTCCAGCCATCTGTTGGATCTCTGTGGAGAAGAAGAGGGAAGAGTCAAAGATGACCCAAAGGTTGCGGGCCGAGGAACAGAAAGTAAAAAAAAATGCCATCAACAGAGATAGAAAAAGGAGGAAGGGTGGGGATGAGGGTTCAGGGGGGAAAAATAAGAAGTTCAGTCTTGGCCATGTTCAACTTTAGATGGCAGAGAGACATCTAGGCAGTGATGCCAGACAAGCAGGCAGAGACAAGGGGATGAGTACAAGAGAAATGTCAGATGTAAATAGACAGATCTGAGAGCCACCAGCACAAAAATGATATTGAAAGCCATGGGAAGGGATGAGGGTACCAAGGGACTGGGCACAGAGAACGAAAAGGAGAGGGCCCAGAACAGACACCTTGGACACACAGAGAGGGACGGCAGTAGAAGAGGACCCACCAGAACAAACACTGAAAGAGCGATGGGAGACACAAGAGGAGAAACAGGACAGCACAGCACCCCCCAAAACCAAGAGAGAGGACAAAGTATCGAGGAGGTGGTGGTCAACAGCATCAAAAGCAACAGAAAGGTTGAGAAGAATGAGAACCAAGTAAAGACCCTTGGACTCAGCCAGGAACAAGCCACTGGAGACTTTGGCAAGAGCCAGTTCAGTAGAATGAAAGGGACAAAAACCAGACTGAAGTGGATCTAGGAGGGCTTGAGTGGAGAAAAATTCAAGGCAGTGGCAGAGAACTACATGCTTAAGAAGCCTGGAAATGATGGGAAGGAGGGAGATGGGTCGATAAACAGAAGGACAAGTAGGGTGAAGTGAAGGTTTCTTGAGGAGAGGCGTTACCACAGCATTTCCTGAAGGAGAGCAAAAGGCCAAGAACCTGTGAGATGGAACGGATGATGGAGGAGGAGATGGAATCAAGGAGACAGATGGGGATAGGATCAGAGGAACAAGCAGTAAATCCAGAGAAGGAAAGAAGAGGTTTCCTCATCAGAGATCCTAGTAAAGGATGAAAGGATGATAGAGGTTGAGGGCAAAGTTTGCATTGAAGAGGGGGTGAAGAAGATCTAGTGGAGAATTAGAGTGTAACCTTATGGACTCTGTCATGGAAATAGTCAATTAGGGTGCAGAAAGAGAAGGAGGGATTGGAGACAGAGGTGAAAAGAGACGGCAGGGGTCAGAGGCAAGAGAGCCAGTCAAATGGATAGAATAGTTTTGCTTGACGGGAGCAATGGCAAACGAAGGAAGCATGAATTTGAAGTGAAAAAAGTCAGAAAGGGAACGGAATCCAAGCCAAGTGCAACCAGCTGAACAGGCACAGGAGAGCAGATAGTAGGCAGTCGAAGTTAGCCAGGGCTGAAGTGAAGTGTGCCTCAAAAGACATGGCACAGGCAGAGCAAGAGCACCCAGAACAGAGGAGAGCACAGTACCACAGGAATTTACAGCCTCATCAACAGATCCAGAGAGCAAAGTGGAAGAAAGAGGCGATGAGACAGCAGCAGAAAGTCAGTGGATCGATAGCATGAAGAGTCCCAAAAAGGTATTAGGAGACTGGGCGAGACAGAGACAGGGAGTGACGAAGAGCAAAGTTCAATAGGTGGTAGCCAGACAAGGGAAGAACCAAGGCATGGAAACCAGAGGACAAAGCATCAGAAAGGAAAACAAGGCCAAGGCAGTGACCATTGTGATGAGCAGGAGCAGAAGAGCAAAGTGGGAGGTTGTATAAGCAAGCAAGGGAGAGGAGCCCAGGACACACAGGGGTCAGAAGGGCCATCAACATGAAAACCAAAGTCCAAGAATAAGGGAGGGGAGAAGAATCCAGAAATAAAGAAAGCCATAAGTCAGTGAGCGAGAAAGGCAGAAATGGACGTGTCAGGGGATCCATAGAAAACAGCAATCCAAAGAGGCAGGGGATCAAAAAAGACGGATGAAGTGGACCCCAAAAGAAGAGAAGGAGAAAGACCGAAGCTGAAGGAGGGGCCAAAACTGGCAAGGAGGAGAAGACAGAAATCCAACACCACCATCGCGGCGAGTGGCACAAGGAGTGTGGAAGAACCAGCAGCCGCCATGACAGAGGGCAGCAACCAAAGCAGCAGCATCAGGGAGGAGCCAGGCCTCAGCAAGAGCCAGAAAATGGAAAACACAAGAGACGAAGAGATCATGGGTAAAGAAGTTCACTAGAAACTGAATGAGCACTCCACAAAGCACATAGAGAGAGAAAAGAGAAAGGAGAGGGACATGGATGAGACTAGGGGCGGTAGAGAGAGGAACCAACATGGGAGTGAGAGAAAAGTGAAGGTGGGTCTGGGTTGGGATCAACATCACCAGAAGACAGAAGAAGAGTGCGAGGGAGAGAGGAGATGGCACGGCAGAAACAAGGATGAGGTTAGCACATGAATGCGATAACTACAACCATGGTAGCACAACAGCATGTACTTATTTGTGCGTTAAATGCATGCCGAATTAGGGGAGCAGGAAATACGAGAAGAGTGGTGTGTACCGCAAAGAGAAGTTAGTGCACAAGATTTTAATATTCACTATTCCTTGTACAATTAGGGCATCTGTACTTAACCACCTCCAGATGCCAGTATGTGCATAGAAATCACCCTCTGATCCCTCCAAACCTGCCCCAGCATAGGTAACATGAAACTCCAGCCTCCCTGGTGGCATAAGAAAAAGCTCCAAGCCCCCAGAACCTTAACATACCTCTCCCCAGCTCTTACTAAGGATCTTTGGTGCCTAGTAAGGAGAAAAGAGATCCCAAGTCACTCCTGCCTCACCACTAGTCAAAGATCAAAACGGCAACTGATTTCTAGCAATAATCTTGCAGTAATTTCACCAAGGGTCAAGCTGCCAGGTCCAGGTCCCTCCTCAGAGGGACTGAGGACAGCTGAAACAGGCAGAGGAGCAGCAAGAACCACAGCTGCTGGGCCCACCAGCACCAATGTGGCTCTGTCGAACTGGAGATTGAACAGTGTCTTGGTGATCAGCGGCCTGGGCAGGAAGGCGTAGAAGAGGTCCTCTGTCCATGGGATGAAGAACATCTACCCACCACCCACAAGGGATGCAGTTGCCTGGAGCTCGGGCTAGTTGGGCATTGGCTGGGCTGGTATAGAGGTCCACCTGTGGGAGCCCCAGAGGCAGACCAGTAGACTGGCCACCCTGGAGTCCAGGTGCCACTCGTGCAGTTGGAGGACTCGGCTGAGCCGGTCCACCAGGGCATTGTCCTGACCCGGGAAGACGACTGCCCACAGGAGTATCCCGCTGCTACTGGTGAAAGAGAAGATTCTCATCACCTCCTGGCACGGGAGGAACAAACCCATCCCCTCCCTGCTTGTTGATGTAGACCACCACCTAGTTGTCAGTCTGGATTAGGACTGCTTGGTGCTGAAGGTGGTGTTGGAAAAACCTGGAGGGCAAGTGCTACCACCCAGAGCTCCAGGAAGTTGATCTGCCCGAGGCTTTCTGCTGCAACCAGCTGCCCCGAGTGCAGAGGTTATCGCAATAGGCTTCCTAGCCCAATTTGGAGGCATCCGTGGTAAGGATCCTTTGAGGGGCAGAGGTCTGGAAGGGCATCCCGGCCTGTAGGTGCTGGAGCTGTTGCCACCAGCCGAAGGAGTCCTGGAGGCATCCCATTGCTTGCGACCACTGGTAACTCGAGCCCACTGGGCTGGCTGCATATGCACGTGGGCATCCAGGGTGACGTGCACTGTGGATGCCATGTGGCCCAGAAGGCGAAGCATGTGGCGGGCAGAAAGAGTGTAGACCCTGGACATGCCCTGCGAGCATCTTGAGGCACTGGGCCCTGTCCAGAGGGAGGAAGGCCTTGGCCTGGACGGTGTCCAGCAGCACCCCTATGAACTCCTGACATTGTGTCAGATGGAGATGGAACTTTGGGTAGTTTACAACTAACCCCAAGTGTTCCAGAATGAAGATGGTGCAGGCAGTTGCCCGATGAGCCTTTGCAGTGGTGCCATCCTTTATGAATCAGTTGTCTAGGTATGGGAAGACTAACATCCTCTTGAGACGCAGGAAGGGGACAACTACTGCCAGGCAGTTGGTGAAGGCCCTCGGGGCAGAGGCCAGACTGAAGGGCAGAACCCCGTACTGATAGTGGCAGCCTCCTACCATGAAGCAGAGGTACTGCCTTGTACAGATGGATAATGAGGATGTGTGTATAGGTACACTTTAAATCCAAGGAGCATAGCCAGTCTCGCTGCTGGAAATTTGGCAGCAATGTTCCAAGGGAGAGCATCTTGAATTTCTCCCTCACCAGGAACCGATTGGGCACCAGGAAGTAGCGTGAGTAGAACCAATTGCCCCTAACATGGAAGGGGATGGGGTTCCACCTCCCTGTCTGTCATAAGATTTGTGAGTTCCTGCTGAAGTAGGTCCCAGTGAAGAGAATGCATCAGAAGCTCTCCTGGGAAGAATGGCGGAGGAGCCTGTTCAAGATGGAGGAGCCTGTTCAAGATGGAGGAACACCCCTCCTTCACCCCCTGCACACAGTGGTGTTGATGGTAGGCCAGCAGTCGGCGAAGAGTACCAGATGTCCCCCAGTGTGCTGCAGGGCAGGCCCTTCCAGGGGGAAAAGAGGCTATGCCCCAGGATTCAACCCCTCTCCCAGGTTGCGCCTGAGGCACTGGCTGGTGCTTGGGAGCCTTAGGCTTAGGAAGGCCATATCTTTGTCCCTTGACCTGCTGGCTCTGTTGGGGAGCTGCGAAGGCCGAGTGCTGAGAGTAGTTTCCATAAGCCTTCCACTTTTTCAGGTACAGGGAGCTTTCTATCTGAAGCTTTTCTTCGGGGAGGGTCAGTGGTCTTCTTAGAGAGCCTGGCCCTGGTCATGAACTATGACACCAGCTCAGTGGCCTTATCCGTCATAGGTTTGCTGAAGATACTCTCTCCCCAGCAAGGGACATCAACCAACTTGTCCTGTACCCATTGTTCCAAGTCAGAAGACCTGGAGTAGAACCCCTTGCCCTTGAGGTGGTGGGGCACTGGTTCCACCACCCTATCCGAGAAGACCTGCCAACTCCTTCAGTAGAAGGTCCCGGTGGAGGGGAGACCTGAGGGGCTCTCCCGTAAAATAAGGGGGAGGTGTCTGAGTCAGATAGAGAAGGTAACCCTGCTTGACCACTGGAAGTGCCCAAGAATCAGTGGTGATGGTCAGCCACCTTTGGGAATAGTGGGCCAGACGTCCCCCTGTGGGCTGCTGATCTCCTTGGGGTAGATAGGCTATGCTCAAGGAGTCAAAAGCTCCCTCCTGGCAGGGTCGGAGAAGGTGCCTTGGGTTTTGGAGCCTTCTGCTTACGGGGGCCATGCCCATGTCCCTTGGCCTGCTGACCCTGTTGAGGAGCTAGGGAGGTCTGATAAGGTGGATAGTTTCTGTAAGCAGCCTCTTTCCTCAGGTAGAAGAACTTTTTACCCGTCAGGGAAGGACAGTGGTCTTTTTAGAGAGCCTGGTCCTCCTCATAAACTCTGCCTCCAGCTCGGCAGCCTTGTCGGTCATGGGTTTGCCAAAGAGATCCTCTCCTTGGCAGGGGACATTGACCAATTTGTCCTGAACCCACTGCTCGAGGTCGGACAACTGTAGCCAAGCTTGGTGCCATGCACCAATGCCTGCCGCAGCTACTTGAGCCGCCATCTTGAACCAGTCATAGGCCACTCGAGACATGAATATGGAGCACTCAGACTGTCTTAGCCAGGTTATTGAATCGCTGCAAGGGTTCCTAGGAGAGACCAGCTGAGAACCTGGTGAGTTCCTTCGCCGGGTCTCTCAGGTACATGCCCATGTTTAGCTGGTAGGCCTAGATGCGGCTGATGAGCATTGAGCCCTGGTAACACTTTCTGCCAAGGGCATCCAGGGTGCGGGCCTCCCTGCCAGGGGGCACTGAGTGCGTCGTCTGGCTTTTCAGCTGACGCATGGCCGACTCCACCATCATGGAGTTATGCAGCAGCTGTGATTTCTGGAATCCCAGGCTGAAGCAGACTAGATACATTGAGTCGAGCCGTTTGCTCACCACCGGTACAGACGCTGGTGTCTCCCACATCCGGAGCATCAGCCGCTCCAGGATAGGAGGGAATGGGCACTGTGAGCGATTCCCTTGAAGGAGCCTCGTGCTGGAGAATTTCCACCTCATTCGCCCGAGGATTCTCCTTTGACTCCATAGGGAATGCCAGGGAATTTGACATACCCTTGACAAAATCAAGGAAGCCCACATATCCTTCGGCGGGGATCACTGTCGAGATTCAGAAACAGGAGAGTCGGATGGGATGTTGCAGTGGCGACAGGTGTTGGGAGACTCTTCATCCTCTGTCTCCCATTTGGAGTAGTTCGTCATGGACTTGGAGGAGGGCTGCTTCGCAGGCCTCTGGGCTCCTGATGCTCCACAGTCTGTAAACGGCACACTTGCCAGGGATGATCGCAGTCCCATCGAGTGGGAATTGGATCGCGACCTCAGCCGAAGATAGACTCAAGGATGAAGGACCTCGAGTATCTGCTCAGCCTCTGGGGACATCTTGGACAATGAGAGCCCGGTGGGTGGGGCGGATGTAGCGGTCATGCCAAACAGCGCCCGCTGCCGGTCCATGAAGGCAAATTGCGCTCCAGGGCTACCATTCTGGACTCCAGGCCAGAGGTTTGCAGCCTTTGACGCAGACACCGAGGTACTCTGGCACAATGCCAGCTCCCCCAAAGGGGAATCCTCGACAAGGATGGTCCGAGGTCGAGTCCTTGCGGGAGACCTTTGCAGGCCACTTCTTCTCCGATGCCTCGGATGAGCATCTCGGACTGTGGGACCGGGCACAGGGGGCACCCGGTCAGTTGGAACCGTCCCAAGGATGCCACCTTCGAGGGTTGTTTCTTCTTCCTGGGTTCCCTTGAGGGAAACCCTCTTTTGAGGGCCCATGATAGGGCTCGGGCTTGGAAGGTTCTACCCGAGGTGTCAAGGCTTCAGACGAGGCCCTGGCCTTCAGAAGTACCGAGGACTTGCGGAAAAACTTATCACACTGCTGATGGCAGCTTTTGAGGGCCTTGCTGGACATCCTTTTTCAGAGATCGCAGGCTGCCAGGTCGTGGTCTGGCCCGAGGAGCAGAGAAAGCAGTCATGTGTGTCGGTCAAAGACAATTTTTGAGCACCGATCACACTTCTTAAAGCCACTGGTAGCCATGGGGGGGAAAAAAGTACCCCTGCAAGGTCGAAGACTCGCCGGGCTGCCAGTTGGGGAAAAAAAGGCACGAAAACTCCAGAGAATGAAATAACGAAAAAACTACACAAAACAGACCCGAACTTGATGCCAAAGCAGCAAGGTCAGGTGACAGGAAGAGTACCGGTGCGATACTAGAGGCAAGTATGAAACTCAGAAAAATCAACTTTTTCTGGGGACAAGCCAGATGAATGTCTGAAGGGCTCCGCGGAAAAAAGGAGACTGTGCAAGATGGCACCCTTGGGTAGGAAGGGGACCACACATGCGTGAAGGCATCTCTCAAAGGCTTTCTTTGAAAGCTGGGGGGATGCTTCTACAAGGGCTGTGTCGGTGCAGAAGTCACCCATATGAGGGGACTGACTTCCTGCTTGTTCCCGGAGAACTCTTACAGAGTTGGTGCTAAAACTGGATGAGGACAGGTGGAGGAAATACTAGAGAAGGGCCTCCACTGGAGCCGAGAAGGAATCTAGATCCTTCTGAAACATCAGTGAGAAAATCTATGCCATTTGAAAGCGTATATGGCTTCCGAGAGGCTAACAGAATCTCCTCTATCTCCTGAGAAAGGTTAAGATTTTGCAATGCTATGCTTTCAGCAGCCATGCTGTGAGGTGGAGAGACTGCAGATTGGGATGGAGCAGAGTCCCCTCCTCCTGGGAGAGGAGATCTGGAGCAGATCAGAGATCTAGGGGTTGAGTGTGAGACAGATGTAGCAGGAGAGGAAACCATGGTAGATGTGGCCAGCATGGGGCTATGAGTATCATGAAGCATCTGTCCACCTGAAGTTTGAAAAGGGTCTGGTTAGTAGAGAATTGGGAGGGAAGGCGTACAGGAGCCCTCGACCCCAGTGGAAGAGAAAAGCATCCACTTGCTGGTTGCCAGACATGGGAGTCCTAGTGCAGAAGCAAGGAAGCCTGGCATTCTGCGGTGTGGAAGAGATATCTCCGGAGTCCCTCATGTCTGAAAGGAGGAGGATGCTGTCTCTATATGGAGAGATCATTTGTGGGGGAAGGAGGATCTGGCTCAATTTGTCTGCTAAGCCATTTTGCTCCCCTGGGAGGTACACTGCTTGGAGGTGTATTTGATGAGCAATGGCAAAGGACCAGAGATGAAGAGCCTCTTACAGAGGGGCCAAGATCTTGTTCCTCCCTGCTTGGTCACTGCCACCTGATTGTCATTCTGGACCAGGACCCTGTGGAATTGTAGATGCTTTTAAAACACCCTGAAGGCATTGAAGATAGCCAGAAGTTCTGGCAGATTTATTTGGAGTTGCGACTCCTGTTCTGTCCAGAGGCCCTGGGTGGAGTGTCCATAGAGGGGCCCCTCATCCCAGTTTGGAGGCATCCATCGTCAGGTACATTGATATTGAAGCATCTGAAAAGGTGACCCGACAAGAAGATTCTCTGGCCCACCATTGAAGGGATATGGCTAGGGGGGCAGAGACACTGATCTTGTCGCAGAGATGGCCTGAGGCCTGTTTCCACTGGGTGGCTAAGCCCATTAGGCTGTGTGCATGTGTAGATGGGCATATGGTACTACATGTACTGTTGAGGCCATAGGACCTAGAAGCTGTAGCATTTCTCGGGCAGTTAGGTGGTCTCAGACGTAGCCGAGGTGCCAGTTGAATGAGATAAGTGCAGCAGGATTGGGGCAGAAAAACCTTGACTGCTGAGTGTTTGAGAGAGCTCCTATGAACTCTAGTGTTTGAATAGAAGCAAGATGGGATTTTGGAAGATTTATCCCAAATCCCAAATGTTGCAGTACCTGCATGGTACGGGAGAGAGACAGGCGGACCTCCTGAGAGGTGTCTACCTTTATAAGCCAGTCTAAGTAAGGGAAGACAAATATCCCTAGAGATCTTAGAAATGTGGCTATGACCACCATGCACTTTGGGAAGACTCTTGGGTCAGAGGAGAGTCCAAAAGGAAGGACTCTGTATTTATAGTGTCTTCATCCAGAACACAGGAAATATCTATGCTTCATGTTTCAGGGAATGAGGATGTGTGTGTATGCTTCTTTTAGATCTAGAGAACAGAGCCAATCCTGACTCTGGAGATAGGGTAGGAGAGTCCCTAGGGAGACCATCTTCAACTTCTTGCCGAGGAGAAACTTGTTCAGGTTTCAGAGGTCCAGGATGGGTCTTCTATCCTCCAGTATTATTTGGGATGAGAAAGCATGGAGAGAAGAAACCCATTCCCTGTTGAGATGCCAGAACCTCTTCTATGGCACCTTGCGACAGAAGAGAAGTCACCTCCTGCAGCAGAAGAGCAGTGAGAGAGGACCAAAAAGGATATTCCTTTACTAGGGTGGAGGGGGGTAGAATTTTTAGATGAAGCCTGTATCTCTCTTTTACTATAGTCAGCGTCCACTATTCTAAAGTAATGAAATGCCACATGTGGGCAAAATGAGAGCCTGCCGGCAATGTAGAGGGGGTGGGGATTTTCCAGAGGCAGAATGGCTATGTTCTCTAGGAAACAGTCAAAAACCAGGAGCAGATTTAGCCTGCAGAGCTCGTTGATTCTTAGGTGCCTGTAGCTTCTTTTGTTGTTTGGGAGATAGTTTCTTCCGAGCACGGTGAGGATGGTACTGAGAAGAAGGGGTGTAAGAAGAGCAACATTTCTTCTTCTTGAAGAAAGTTTTCTTTACAGCTGCTTTCTTCTTAGGAGGGTAGGCAATAGTCCTAGAAAGTCTAGTAGTAACTCACCTGTAACAGGTGTTTCTCCAGGGACAACAGGCATCAGTCCTCAAAAATAGGCGATGTCAGCACCAAAGCCAGCACGGAGCATTTCTCCAGCTTTCAAAGAAAGCCTTTGAGAAGGCCACTACACATGCATGCCACTACTTCCTGCCCAAGGGTGCCATATTAGAATATATGAACATAAATGCCATACTGGGTCAGACCAAGGTCCATCAAGCCCAGTATCCTGTTTCCAACAGTGGCCAATCTAGGTCATATGTTGTGATACAGTAAGCTATAGAAAGCCTGTTGAAACTAGCAAAAAGGAAGAACTCACCTCAAACTTGGCTGGGCAGGAGGATTCAGCATGTCTAAGAATGGCTGAGCAGCTGGTGCCGTCAGCACAAGTAGAACAGAAGAGGTTTAAAATGAGGTTTCCTTTCCTTAACAGTGACGCAGATAGAATTGAGGAATCTCATCAGAAACACCTGTCCCCAGAAGCTGACGTAATGTGCAGAGGGGGGAGGTACAAAAAGCCCTGGTTAGAAACAGGAAGGGGAAGCAAGAGGGGAAGCAAGAAAGGAAGCAAGAGGGTGTGTCCGAGAGAGTGCCGAAGCAGGAGCGAATGCAAGAAGGAGAGCCAGACTGACTCTGAGGAGGAGAGTGGCAGTCAGATGCAGGTGGAGATCCAGCATCAGACAAGCCAGACTCAGAGACAGAGAGAGACACAGAGTCCCAGGAGACGTTCAAATTCCAGGAGAGACTTTGGAGGTCTGGGAGGACCAAGAGCTCTCAAGGGAAGCTCCAGGAAAGGGCAGTGGAGCAGTAGAGAAACTGATCTCTGGAGAGATAGTACCGGAGAGGTTTTCCACTCAAACAGGAAGTGGGACACTACCTTGGGGGAATTACCCAAGTCACGGAGAAACTTTCCTCAAGCCAGTAAAGCTTTGCCAGGAGAAAGAAACCCCACAGCTAACTACAGAACCTCCTGTAAGGTAACAAGTTTCGTTACCTGGGTGTTACCCTAGACTCGTCCCTTACTTTTCATGATCATATCTCCTCTGTTGTGCGTTCTTCCTTTTTCCACTTACGTCGTATCAAGTCTGTTCGTTTCATTCTCCCTTCACCCTCTATTGTTACCCTTGTTTTGTCTTTGGTTATTACACGTATTGACTATTGTAATGTTATCTACGCTGGACTCCCCTCCTACCAACTTCGCCGACTACAACTTGTGCAAAATGCCGCTGCCCGTCTTGTTACTCTGTCACCCATTCGTGCTCATGTTTCACCCTGTCTCTCATCTTTACATTGGCTCCCCGTTAAGTTCCGGTTCATGTTCAAGTTTCTTATCCTTGTCCATAAAGCCCTTCATTCTAGCACCCCCCAGTATCTAGCTGACACTATTCGCCTTCAGCCCTTTTCTCATCTCCTTCGCTCCTCTTACAGTAATCGTCTTTTTCTTCCGTCACCTAATCAGGCTCACCTTGAATCTACTCGTCACTCTGCTTTCTTCTTCCTGGCCCCCGCCCTTTGGAACTCCCTCCCCTCCTCACTTCGTATTGAATCATCTTATACCCGTTTCAAAGTCCTTCTTAAAACACACCTCTTTTGTATAGCCTTTGATCTACCCCCCCCCCCCCGTCGATGGTGTTTCCTCTCCATAGCTACGCCTCCCATTCCCCTTTCCCCTCTGCTCCCTCCGCTCCCTCCTTCCCCCTCCTCTTTCCCTCGAATCCCTTATGCACCTTGGCTATCTGCTATCTATATTTGTTTTACTACTACTTATTTTAATATCTGATGATTTTATTATCTTGCTCTCTGTCCTGTTGTTTTATGGCGTTCCTTTCCTTTTAATTAGCAGTCGTCGTTTTTATGATTGTGCACCGCCCTGATGCTTCGGCCTGGGCGGTATATCAAGTATTTTAATAAAGATAAAGATAAAGATAAAGATAAAGCCTTGTGTTTGGGAGAGAAGAGAAGCTGGGAGTTTTAACAAGCATTGCTCTGGGCAGAGTTTTAATCTAAGAAGGCATGCAGACTTCCAAGTAAGGGAGCCAAGGGAGGCTTACCATAAAGAGACTTTCTCTACAGCAGGTTTTTATAATCCTGATTTAGACAAGTGTCTGGGAGGGAAGAGAGCTTATCTTCCCACAGCAAATGAACCCAGCTCCAGCACATGCAGTGAATGTGACCCGGGGAGTGATAGATGCAGTCCAGGCTTAACACAGTGGGAAAGCAGTAACACTTACTCAGAGCCGGAGCCGATGGATTGTACAATCTGTTTATCAGATGAAATAACATCTTTATTCTGATGTAACTTGTGAAAGGAGCAAGGAAGAAAGAAATAACATTCCAGCTGTTTTCGTTTAGTTTTGTTTATTGTTCAGTGTGCTTTTGCAAAGAAATGATATCCGCCAGGGAACGGGAATAAAACCCTATTTTGTTTTACCACTTTGACTGACTGACACTGTGTACAGAAGAGAAGGCAGATCAATCATAACCACAATACCCCTAGGCAGTCGCCTAGAGGGACTACGGAGTCTCTTACCACGAGGCCCGTGACAATGTACAGAGTAGTTACTCACCTGTAACAGGTGTTCTCCAGGAGCAGCAGGAATCAGTCTTCACATATGGGTGACGTCGGCGCCGACGGAGCCCTCGCGGAGCAATTTCCCCAGCTTTCAAAGAAAGCCTTTGGGAATTGCAGAGCGCATGCGCGGTCCCCTTCCCGCCCAAGGGTGCCATCTTGCTCAGTCAGATGACAGCTAAAAGACAGCAAAAAAATTAGCAAAAACGAAATGATAGGACTGCAACTCCAAGGGGAGGAGGGAGGGTTGTGAGGACTGATTCCTGCTGCTCCTGGAGAAAGCACAGTTACTTACCTGTAACAGGTGATCTCTGGGAACAGCAGGAATAAGTCTTCACATATGGGTATCGTCGGTACCGACGGAGCCTGAGCAGGAACGCTCCCCAGCGTCCAGAAAGAAAGCTTTTGGGAGCATCCCACAGCCCCTGCGCGCTGCCTTCCCGCCTTTCCTAACTGCTTCTCTCCAGTTCGAGTTTTAAAGCTGAGACAAAGAGAGAGAGAGAGGAAAGGAAAGATAGATAGAGAGATACAACTCCTAGGGGAGGTGGGTGGGTTGTGAAGACTTATTCCTGCTGTTCCCAGAGATCACCTGTTACAGGTAAGTAACTGTGCTATCTCCCGGAACAAGCAGGAATGAGTCTTCAAATATGGGGACTCCCCAGCAAGAGATGCCTGGGAGATCACACAGATTGTGAGCCACTGGGAAGGGCTCTACCTCTACCCATGAATCTCAGGCATCCAGTTCAGGGATGGAGGGTAGGAGTTGATTAGGTATGGAACAGGTGTTTAAGAACAGCCTGACCAAACAAGGCATCCCGGCGGGAGTCCTTGTCCAAGCAGTAATGGGCTGTGAAGGTATGAACCGATGCCCAGGTGGCCGCTCAACAGATTTGGTCGATGGACACAGAGTTTAGATGAGCCATAGAGGTTGCCATGGCCCTCACATTGTGAGCTGTGACATGGCCCTCCAGAGAAAGGTTCTTGGTTTGGTAGGCGAAGGAAATACACTGAGCAATCCAATTGGACAGAGTTCTCTTAGAGACTGGAAGTCCTAAATGAGAAGGATCAAAAGCAACAAAAAGTTGAGAGGACTTTCTATGTTGCTGTATCCTGTGTAAGTAGAAAGCAAGTGCTCTTTTACAATCCAGGGTATGAAGATTCCTCTTTGCACTTGATGCATGAGGTCCTGGAAAAAAGACAGGTAAAAACACCTCCTGGTTCAGATGAAAAGGTGAGACCACTTTAGGCATAAAGTGTGGATTAGTTCTGAGGACTACCTTGTCATGATGGAACCTTGTATAAGGAGGATTAGCCACTAAAGCTTGCAACTCACTGATAAGGCGAGCTGAGGTGACTGCAATGAGAAAAATAAACATCCAGGAAAGTAATTTTAAGGAGGTAGTGGCTAAGGGTTCAAAGGGTGGCTTCATAAGCTGGCCAAGAACCAGATTCAAGTCCCAGGCCACTGGAGGTGGTCTAATGGGAGGTTTAGTCAAAAGAAGGCCTCTCATGAATCTTGCTATAAGAGGATGAGAGGAAATAGGTTGTCCATTGAGAGGCTTAAGGGATGCTGCAATAGCACTCAAATGGACTCTGATTGAATTTGTTTTAAGGCCTGCATGGGATAAATGCAGCAAATAGTCTAGTAAAGAATGCAAAGGTATTGCAAGAGGGTTGAGACCCCTCTCTGCACACCAAATGGAAAACCTTTTCCATTTAAAAAGCATATGAACGTCTGGTGGAAGGCTTTCTGGAAGCATGAAGGATATCCTTCACTTGCTGAGAAAGTTGTAAATCTTGAAGGTCTAGGCCTTCAGCAACCAGGCCCTGAGATGAAGAGACTGAGGATTTGGGTACTACAACGTTCCCTCCTCCTGGGAGAGGAGAACTGGAGCAGACCCAAGGTCTAGGGAGAGAGCTTGAGAGAGATGCAGATGTAGAGGGTACCACACTTGGCGTGGCCAAAGTGGTGCTATGAGGATCATAGTTCCCTTGTCTCTCTGAAGCTTGAACAGAGTCTTGGGAATTAGGGGAATAGGGGGAAAGGCATAGAGGAAGTCTTGCCCCCAATGAAGGAGGAAGGCATCCCTGGCCTGAACTCCCTGACATGGAATCCTGGAACAGAACCGGGGAAGTTTGGCATTCCATGGACTTGCAAACAGGTCTATGTCTGGGATACCCCAAATCCGAAAAATTCTGGCTATCTGGTCCAATTGGAGGGACCATTCGTGTGGAAGCGGAACTCGACTGAGTCTGTCTGCCCAAGAGTTTTGAACCCCTGGAAGATATACTGCCATGAGATAGATTTGATACTCTCTGGCGAAGGCCCACAATCTCAGAGCTTCGTTGCAAAGCAACAGAGAGCCAGTCCCTCCCTGCTTGTTCACATAGAACATGGATACCTGGTTATCCGTGTGGATGAGGACTGTCTTGTAGCTGAGCAGGGTGTGGAAGACTCAGAGCCAGAAAGATTGCTCTGAGCTCTAAGAGGATGATATGAAGAGATGTCTCCTGTGGAGACCAGATGCCCTGGGTTGAGAGATCTTGTAGATGAGCCCCCCAACCCCTTGGAGAGGCATCTGTTGTAAGGGTGGCTTGGGGTAACACCTGTTGAAAGGGGGACCCCAGCAACAGATTCTGAGTGGACTTCCACCAGTGGAGGAACCAAAAAAGGCGACTGGAGGTTGCTATTTTGTCTGACAAGCAACCTGATGCTTGGGTCCACTGGGAGGATAGGATCCACTGAGCTGCTCTCATGTGAAGGCGAGCATAGGGAACCACATGCACCGTGGATGCCATGTGGCCTAAGAGTTGCAACATCTCTCGAGCAGTTAAATGGGATTTTAACAATCTGGGAGGCTAACTGCACCAAGCGTAGGCAACGGGCCTGGGGAAGATAGGCCCTTGCAGTTGTGGTATCCAGTAAGGCCCCTATGAACTCTAGAGACTGAGTAGGGGTGAGATGGGATTTTGGAATGTTGATTACCAGTCCCAGATACTGAAGGACACACCTTGTGCAGGCCAGGGAAGTCTGGGCCTCTGACTGGGATGGAGCTCGGATGAGCCAGTCGTCCAGATATGGGAATACGAATATCCCTAGAGTGCGCAGGAATGCAGCTACTACTGCCATGCATTTTGTGAACACTCTTGGAGCAGAGGCCAGACCGAAAGGAAGCACTTTGTATTGGTAGTGCTTTCCCTGGTAAAGGAACCAAAGGAATCTTCTGTGGGTTGGATGGATGAGAACATGGGTGTACGCATCCTTGAGATCTAGAGAACAAAGCCAGTCCTGACTTTGGAGGTATGGAAGGAGAGTTCCGAGAGAAGTCATCTTGAATTTCTCCTTGCATAGAAACTTGTTCAATTCTCTGAGATCTAATATGGGTCTGTAGCCCCCCGTTTTCTTTGGAATGAGGAAATAGGGGGAGTAGAACCCTGAGCCCTGTTGAAGAAAGGGTACTTCTTCTATTGCCCCTTGGGCAAGAAGGGTAGAAATCTCTTGACCTAGAAGGTTGAAGAGAGATGTTGGAGAATTGAACTGTTTCACCATGGTGTGAGGAGGAAGGTTTAAGAAATGAAGTTTGTACCCTTCCTTTATGATGGAGAGGGTCCATTGTTCTGCTGTGATTTGTTCCCATCTGGGAGCAAAGTGAGCTAACCTTCCTGGGATGATGAGAGGCTCTGGATGTTCTAGAGCCAGAAAGGCTAAGTTCTCTAGTAGAAAGTCAAAGCCCCTGAGGAGGCTGAGGCTGTTGGGCCGTAGCAGTCCTCGCAGCCTGGGTTTTGGCATGTTTTGGTTGTTGCTGTCTCTTTGTAGCAAAACGACCTTGAGAAGAGGCCTGACCATAAGAAGAAAATTTCCCTTTCTTTGGGAAAGATCCCTTTTTGAACAACCTCTTTTTAAAAGGAGCAGTAGTAGACTTTGAAAGTCTATCTAAAGCAGAGTTTTCAGGATCCATTTGGGTTGGCCTTTGCTTGCCAATCTTTGCCAAACAGGTTTTCGCCTGTACAGGGAAGGTTACCTAGACCATCCTGTACCCAGGATTCCAAATCAGAGGCTTGCAACCAAACAACTCTGCGTGCACCTATGGCAATAGCCGAGGCTCTACTGGCCCCCTCAAAAGAGTCAAAGGCTGCACGGTTGGAAAACTTGGATACATCCTGTGCATGTTTAAGCCAGGTGACGTATTCTTCTCTCTTATCTTCTGACATAAAAGGAGATAAGGTTTGCAGATGATCTTTTAGAAACATCCCCATATAGAGACTATAGGAGTTGATTCTGGCTACAAGCATACTGGCCTGGAAGATTTTCCTGCCAAAGGCATCTAAAGTTCTGCATTCTCTTCCTGGAGGAGCAGAGGAGTGCCTTTTTGTACTCTTAATCTTTTTCATAGCAGACTCTACCACAATAGAGTGGTGAGGAAGCCGAGTCTTATGAAACCCAGGACAAGGAGGAATACGATACATGGTGTCCAACCTTCTTGAATGAGGGGAGGTGGAAAGAGAAGTCTCCCATATGCCCAGCATGTGATCATAAAGAATCTCATGTATTGGTAAGGTGGCTGCCTCTTTAGGAGCCTTAGGATATTGTAGGATATCCAATTTTTTGGCTCTAGGTTCAGTCTCAGAGGTCACTGATATGGACAGGCCTTTGGCCACCTCCCTAATGAAGTCCTGAAAAGATGAGTCTTCAGGAGGAGACATTCTCCTTTTTGGAGAAGAGGGTTCCTGAGGAAGGATGCCCGATGCTTCAATTGAGGCCTCTGAAGAATCAGAGTCTTCAGAGGAATCGAAGTATCGACTATCTGGATGCTCTCGTAGAGCCCGATACGCGTACCGGGAGGTATCGACATCGGGAGTAATCGGTACCGGGTCGGTACTGATGGGCATCACTGGATAGCGTACCGCTGCGGTCGATGCTGATGTCGATGCAAGCGGTACTGGTATCGGGGCCGATATCGGGTCCGGTACCGGAATCGGTACAGGTATCGACAACAGGGTTTGTTGCGGTACCGCAGGTGTTGCAGCTTGAATGAATGCCGTGATGGCACGCTGCATGGTCAGAATATTCTGAACCATTGACGCCACCAATGTCTGGATATCGGTACCGGTAGAAACTGCCCGTACCCCAGAACATTGTAACAGGTGATCAGTCGAGGCCGAGCCATCGATGTCAACCTGTGACCCCATAGGTAGTGCTTTGGAAGCCGGAGCCTCCCGCCGGGGTAATTTTGCCGGTGTGGTATCCTCAAGAGTAAGCCCAGGGGCATCTCGATACTTAGAGGGAGATGAACTCTTTAAGGACCGGCCAGATTTAAGTTTGGTTACCTGAGATCCATGGGATGAAGAAGCAGCCCTGGAAGACGTCGATGCCACGGAAGCCGCATCGGAGGGAAACAGGGTACTGAGCTTGGCTGCCCGATTCTGTAACCCTCTTTTAGACATCATGGAACAGGACTCACAATCCGCAATGGAGTGGTCAGGATCTAAACATTTTAGACACCAGTCATGGGTGTCAGTGACAGAAATAGTGCTGCTGCACTTTGTGCATTTCTTAAACCCAGAGGCGGGTTTTTCCATGAGAGAAAAATATATCTGTAGGCCTAAAGCCCCAGAAGAAAAATGCACTGAAAAGAGTAGAAGGTTTTTGTTTTTTTTTTTAAAGAAAGAAAAACGACCGGTGGTACCGGTGTGGAATCGAGAAGGCAGACACGCGACTAAAGAAAAATAAAAGAAAATAAGAAATTCTTCAGCGGTGACAGGAAACACGACCTGCTGGCTCTGCAGAAAAGAAGAACTGGAGAGAGGCAGTTAGGAAAGGCAGGAAGGCAGCACGCAGGCGCTGTGGGATGCTCCCAAAAGCTTTCTTTCTGGACGCTGGGGAGCGTTCCCGCGCAGGCTCCGTCGGTACCGACGATACCCATATGTGAAGACTCATTCCTGCTTTTTCCGGGAGATCACCTGTTGCAGGAAGTCAGTACTCACATATGGGACTCCCTAGCTTAAGGCTACCAGAGACCTCAAGCGGAAAAATGAGCTCCCTCTAGCTCAGTAGCACAGAAGGAAGGAATCTTCTCTGAAAACGCCCCTGACTGGTAGCCCAACACCAGGGACGGAGGGTAGGAGTTGCCTAAACCTCAAAGAGATTATGGAGGACTGCCTGTCCGAAAGCACTGTCCCTGCGGGACTCCCTGTCCAAGCAGTAATGGGCCGCAAAAGTCTGGCTTGAAGACCAAGTAGCGGCCCGGCAGATGTCTGCCAACGGAACAGAGCGGAGATGAGCCACTGACGCAGCCTTCGCCCTAACACGATGAGCTGTGACTCGACCCTCCAACGAGAGGCCGGCCGCCCCATAAGCCCAAGCGATACAGTCAGCAACCCATATGGACAAAGTACGCTTGGACAGGGAGCCCCAACTTATTGGGGTCAAAAGAAACGAAGAGCTGAACAGCCCTCCGATACTCTCGCGTACGGTCAAGGTAGAAGGACAAGGCCCTCCTACAGTCCAGGGTATGCAGGACCATTTCAGCCCGGCTGGCGTGCGGCCTGGGAAAGAAGGTCGGAAGAACCACCTCTTGGTTGAGATGAAAAGGAGAAACCACTTTTGGAAGAAACTTAGGGTGAGTCCGTAAGACTACCCGATTTCTGTAGAACCTAGTGTAAGGAGGATCAGACACTAGGGCCTGCAGTTCACTAACGCGCCTAGCAGAGGTAAGGGCTACCAAAAACAAGGTTTTCTAGGAGAGAAAACGAAGAGGGCAGGTAGCCATAGGTTCAAAGGGCGGACAGGTAATCCGCTGTAAGACCACAATCAGATCCCATTCTGGGGCTGGTGGGCGCAAAGGAGGCTTAAGGAGAAGGAGGCCTCGGAGAAAATGAGCCACCAAAGGGTGGTTGGAAAGAGGCCTGCCGTCCACCGGTGCGTGATGCGCAGAGAGAGCACTGAGGTGGACCCTGACAGAGTTGGACTTAAGGCCAAGGTTGGAGAGGTAAAGCAAATATTGCAAGACCACTGCCACCAAGCAGAAGAAAAGATTCTCACACTGCTGAGCACACCATACGGAGAAGCGACGCCACTTAAGAGCGTAGGACTTCCGGGTGGATGGCCGCCTGGAGGCCAAGACGACCTCTTCCACCTCCCGAGGCAGCAGGAGGGGAGCAAGAACTACCCTTTCAGCAGCCAGGCCATCAGATGAAGGGACCGGAGGTTGGGGTGTAGGAGAGTCCCCTGATCCTGTGACAAGAGATCGGGTTGAAACCCCAGAGGAAGAGTGTCGTCCACCGCCAGCTGCAGCAGAAGCGGGAACCAGGGTTGTCTCGGCCACCGGGGAGCCACCAGGATCATCGAGGCTCTGTCCCTGAGAACCTTGAAGAGCGTCCGAGACACTAGTGGCATGGGAGGAAAGGCATACAAGAGGCCCGTGGACCATGGAATCAGAAAAGCATCCGCCGCTACTCTGTTAAGGGGCAGTTATGCCCATGCCAGCTGTTATATATAGGGAAGACCCTCCGGTCCTTTAAGACTCGTTTGATCGAGCATCGGAGCAGATTAAATTGCAAGATCTTAACTGCCCCTTTGGTAGCTCATTGCCTTGATTACCGCCATAATTTCAAAGATTTACGCTGTTTCTGTATAGAACGCATTACTAGGGGAGTTTGCGGTAAATCCATTGATCAAACATTAACATACCGGGAGCAGCGCTGGATTTTTCTATTGCAAACGGTCCATTCTAATGGACTGAATACTCTAATAGACTGGCATTTATGCACCTGATTACCATGTGGATAGTAACTATCAACAAGGGGAGTTTTGGTATATATTAACATCCCTCCGGGACACAAGCCGCATGCGCGGCGTTCTTTGGACACTTGGTAGGGAGCATACAAGCTGTGAACACATGTGGTGAGATTTTGCTCTCTCATTTATTTTAGTGAACTGGTGTATTACTTCTCAATATATATGAAAATTTATTTAAGCACCACTGTTTTAACCATGGCATTTGATTATTTCAGAAAAAAAACAGCTTTTTGGAATAGGCTGATGAGCCCCTGAAGAAACGGCACGGGTTCGTGAAACGTAGCAGCACTGAGTCTGGCGTTGGGCTATAAGAATAAGATTCAAAGATAAGCCTAATTTCATTTCTATTTATGCTACATGTTTTAAAGATCGATTTGAAAAGCTGCTCAAAAAAAAGGGTCATTGATGCAAAAAAGGAGCGAATGAAGGCAGTTACATATGCCGCGGCTCCTAGTCTGAGACCCGCTGAGGAAAAAGTATTGGAGTACCACAGACAAAAATATTTATATGAACCATTTGAAATAATTTGTATGAATTTCAGAACACCAGGCAAAATTTTAGCTGGGTCTGATATTTTACGTTTTGCCATTTGAGTAATTTTGGTATTTTTTAGTTCAGAAGACTGGCAAACAGATCCATGGTGGGGAGGCCACACTTGAGAAAGATTCGTTGAACCACCAACGGATCCAATCTCCGCTCGTGTGGTTGGAGGATCCTGCTCAGCTTGTCTGCCAGGTAATTTTCCTGACCTGGGAGATAGACAGCCTTGAGGAGGATGCCGTGGCCGACGGCCCAAGAACACAGTTTTTGTGCCTCCTGACAGAGAAGGAAGGAGTCTGTGCCTCCTTGTTTGTTCACGTAGAACATTGCAACTTGATTGTCCGTTTGGACCAGTACAGACTGGTGAGACGTGAGGTGGGAGAAGGCTCTCAGAGCCAGTCGGATGGCTCTGAGCTCCAGGAAGTTTATCTGCTGAGCAGACTCCCAAGGAGTCCAGAGGCCTTGAGTACATGTCCCTTGGCAATGTGCTCCCCAACCCATGAGAGAAGCATCGGATGTCAGTACCTGAGAAGGCGGAGGAGATTGAAAATCCACTCCCAGCACTAGGTTTGGCAGATGAAGCCACCACCGCAGAGAAGAGACCAGCAGGTCGGATATCTGTACTGAGTCCGTCAGGCTTCCTGTGGCCTGATGCCATTGAGTGCGAAGGCACCACTGACCAGGTCGCATGTTCAGGCGGGCATTGGGGGTTACATGGACCGTGGAAGCCATATGGCCGAGCAGTCTCAGAAATTGCCTGGCAGAGACCAGGGAATTGCTGTGAAAGTGGCTGGCGAGATCCATGAGCCTCTGGGCCCTGTCCAGAGGCAGGAAGGCCCGCGCCTGAAGTGTCCCCAACCTGGCGCCTATGAATTTGAGATTTTGAGAGGGGAGGAAAGGGGACTTTGCGAAGTTTATGACAAATCCCAAGTGCTGGAGTAGAGTCACAGTGCGAAGAGTGTCCTGAGTGGCTTCTTGGAAAGACTGGGCTCTGATGAGCCAGTCGTCCAGGTATGGAAACACAAAAAGGACTTGAAGTCTTAGATAGGCCGCCACCACTGCTAGGCATTTGGTGAACACCCTGGGGGCAGAGGATAGGCCAAAGGGCAGTACTCTGTACTGGTAATGATTTCCTCCAACAACAAACCTGAGATACTCTGCGGTCTGGATGAATAAGGATGTGAGTATATGCATCCTTTAGATCTAAGGAGCATAGCCAGTCTCCCTGCTGGAGGTAGGGCAGCAGGATTCCAAGGGTAAGCATCTTGAACTTTTCCCTTTCCAGGAACTTGAGGTTTCGCAAGTCCAGGATGGGTCTGAAGCCTCCTGTTCTTTTTGGTACCAGAAAGTACCTGGAATAAAAGCCGTGACCTCTCAGGTGGTGGGGCACTGGTTCCACAGTCTGTTCCTGAAGAAGACTTGCTAACTCCTGAAGGAGTAAGTCCCTGTGCAGAGGGAGTCTTGGAGGCTCCCCTGGAAAGTAGGAGGGAGGTACCTGGTGAAAGTGTAGAAGATAGCTTTTTTGAACTATATGAAGTACCCAGGTATCTGATGTGATGGCTGACCACCTGTGGGCAAAGTGGACCAGCCGGCCTCCTGTGCTGAGAGAAACCAGCAGAGGGGAAGAGGCTATGCTGATGGAGTCAAAAACCCCCACCCTGCTGGGCAGGGGCCGGTGTTGTGGGCTTAGGGGCCTGCTGCCTACTGGACCCATTACCCCGTCCCTTGGCCTGCTGACCCTGTTGGGGAGCTGCTGAGGCCTGATAATGAGGGTAGTGTTTATAGGCAGCCGCCTTCCTCGGGTAAAAGGGCTTTTTCCCCGAGCCCTTCTTCTTCTGAGAAGGGGCAGAGGTTTTTCTGGACAGCCGAGTCCTGGTCAGAGTCTCGGTCTCGATCTGTGCAGCCTTTTCAGCCATGGGCTTGCCAAAGAGGTTTTCACCTCTGCAGGGGACATCGACCAACTTGTCCTGTACCCATGGCTCGAGGTCGGATGACTGAAGTCAAGCCTGTCGGCAGACACCGATGCCGGCTCCGGCTACCCGAGCCGATGCTTCAAAGCCATCGTAGGCTGCTCGAGAAATAAACTTCGAGCACTCTCGAATACCAGTGGACAAGGCCTGGAACCTCTGCAAAGGTTCCTCGGAGAGACCAGCAGAGAACCCAGCAATCTCCTTTGCCAGGTCCCGGAGATACAAGCCCATGTAGAGCTGGTATGTCTGGACTCGACAAACAAGCATAGAGCCTTGGAAGCACTTCCTACCGAGGGTATCCAGGTTCCGGGCCTCCCGGCCGGGAGGCACAGAGGAGTGCACCTTCTGACTCTTGAGTCGATGCATGGACGATTCCACCACCATGGAATGGTGCGGTAGTTGTGCCTTTTGGAACCCGGGGCTCTTGCGGACTCGATAAATGGAATCGACCCGCTTCCTTAAGACCGGCGCCGACGCCGGGCTCTCCCACATGCGGAAGAGAAGTCGCTCCAGCATCGGAGGAACCGGTACAGTAAAGGCCTCCTTCGGGGGAAGAGTATTACTGGAGGGCATCAAGCTCTTCGGCTCGAGGCTCCTCCTCTTGATCCGTGGGGAATACCAAGGCCTTGGCCATATCCCGCATGAAGTCCGAGAACCAGGTATCCTCCGGGGGGGGGGGGGGGGGGGGCATCTCAGAGTTTCAGACTCGGGCGAATCCAATGGGACGCACCGAGTCCGAAAAGTGCCGGGTGACTCTTCGTCCTCCGTCTCCCAGCCCGACTCCTCGGAGGAGGAATCGAGCAGCTCCGGTCGGTTGGGCACCGATGCCCTCGTCGACGACCTCGGTCCCGAACGGGAGGCCAAGGGAGACCGTGACCGAGGATCGACTCGAGCTCGCATAGACTCGAGGATCGGCTCGGTCTCCAGGGTCGACTTGGACGTCGACGTCCCGGTGGTCGGGGCAGATGCACCGGCAAGGCCAGCGATCAATGCCCGCTGCTGGTCCATGAAGGCAGCGAAACTGCTCTCCAAGGCCGTCAACCTGAGTCCGAGCTCAGGAGACCCAGCAGCCCCCGACTCGGGCCCCGACGGCATCGGGCCCGACGTCGGCTCCTTCGGAGGCGAGTCCACGAGGACTACAGTACTCACGTGTCCAGGAGACTCCATCTCAAGACGAGGATGTTTTGAAGGCCTCTCCGACTCCGAAGACCCGGGACGGCTATCGGGGCTATGCGACCTGGCCCTCGAGGAACCAGGAGCGTCCACCGACGCCGCCCTCGCTGTTTTTTTCTTCCGATGATGTTCGCGGGCAGGAGACCCCCGCTCAGAAGAACTCTGACGATGCTCGGGACCGGAGTCCCGGGATGTCGAAGCCTCTGACGAGGTCTGGGCCCAGCCGGACGCGGAGTCAGAGAAGATTCTTTCTTTTTGATGCTGCCGACTTCTCAACGCTTTTGAGGACATTTTGCCACACAGACCACAGATCATCGGGTCATGATCGGGTCCGAGGTAGCGGAGGCAGCAGTCGTGTGCGTCAGTAAGAGACATAAGCTTCTTACAGCGATCACGCTTTTTAAACCCGCTGGCAGCCATCGGGGGAAAAAGGGCTCCTGTGAGGTCAAAAGACAGGGCTGCCAGTGAAAAAAGAAGAAATGTCGCGAACACTAGTCACGAAGGACAAAAACGGAAAAATAAAGAACGGACTCGATACCGGCGTATCGGGCCCGGGCGGGAAAAGGATCCGGCGTCGAACCGAGAAAAGAATATTAAATAAAATCAACTTTTTCAGCGGCAATCACAAACGTCTGTAGGGCTCCGCGGAAAAAAAAAAGACTCAGCAAGATGGCACCCTTGGGCGGGAAGGGGACCGCGCATGCGTGCTTCAATTCCCCAAGGCTTTCTTTGAAAGCTGGGGAAATTGCTCCGTGAGGGCTCCGTCGGCGCCGACATCACCCATATGTGAGGACCGACTTCCTGCTTGGTCCTGGAGAACTAGCAGTTTCCCGAAAAGACACAGGTTCCACAATGCTTGTACAGGGTCAAGCATTGATATCCTGGGTCCCTTTTTAATAATGGTTTATGGACCTTTCCTCCAGGAACTTGTCCAAACCTTTTTTAAACCCAGCTACACTAACAGCCTTTTCTACATCCTCCGGTAACAAATTCCAGAGTTTGATTACACGTTGAGTGAAAAAATATTTTCTCTTATTAGTCTTAAATAGTTTACCCTGTAGCTTCATTGCATGTCCCATAGTCTTTCCATATTCTGATAACGTAAACATTCAATCTACGTTTACCCGTTCCACTCCGTTCATTAATTTATAGATGTCTATCATATCTCCCCTCAGCCGTCTCTTTTCCAGTTTAAAAACCCCTAACCTTTTTAGCCTTTCATAGGGGGTATCCTTCCATCCCTTTTACCATTCTTGTGGCTCTTCCCTGAACCTTTTCTAATAACGCTATATCCTTTTTAAGATATGGCGACCAGAACTGCACACAATATTCAAGGTTCGGTCGCATCATGGAATGATACAGATTCATAATATCCTTTGTTTTAATTTTCCATTCCTTTCCTTATACCACCTAGCATTCTATTTGCTCACTTGGCCATCGCTGCACACTGGGTGGAGGGTTTTAACATGTTATCCACAAGGAAGCCTAAATCTTTTTCCTGGGTGGTGGTTCCTAATCTGGAACCTTTCATCGTGTAACCACAGTTTGGGTTGTTCTTCCCTAGGTGCATAACTTTGCACTTGTCCACATTAAATTTCATCTGCCATTTTCAAGCCCAGTCTTCCAATTTATCAAGATCCTCTTGCAATTTTCCACAATCCTCTTGCATGTTAACAACTTTAAATAGTTTTGTGTCATCTGCAAATTTGAGCACCTCACTCATTCCCTTTTCCAGGTCATTTATAAATATGTCAAAAAGCAGTGGACCCACCACAGATCCCTGGGCTACACCACTATTCATCTTTCTCCATTGAGAAAATTGGCCATTTAGCCCTACCCTCTGCTTTCTATCTTTTAACCAGTTCCTGATCCACAATAGTACACTGCCTCCTATCCCATGACTCTTTAGTTTTGCCAAAAGTCTCTGATGAGGGACCTCTGAAATCCAAATACACTATATCAACTGACTCACCTTTGTCTACCTGTTTATTCACACGTTCAAAAAAACATAACAGATTAGTAAGACAAGATCTTCCATGTCTAAAGCCATTATTTATTTAACTATTTAACATTTTCTTCTATACCGCGCTATTAAAATCAGCGCGGTGTACATCGAACAAGAATACTGCAATGTATACAAATAACATTGAGTTTACAAAGAACAGGGAATTGAACATGGGAGAGAAAACAGGGAAATTAAATACGTATTAACTCGAACTATGTACAATACTTTAATGTAAATGGGTGTTGCATTAGTTTTGTGAAGGTTGGTAGGGTTTGAGGGGGGACTACCTATTATCTGTGGTGTTGACGTGCATGTTGACTGTCTCCCATTAAGCCATGACTATCTACATGTTCAGCAATTTTGCTCTTTATGATGGTTTCTACCATTTTTCCCGATACTGATATAAGGCTCACCGGTCTGTAGTTTCCCAGATCACCCCTGAAACCCTTTTTAAAAATTGCTGTTATGTTCGCCATCCTCCAATCTTCAGGTATTACAGATGATTTTAATGATAGTTCACAGATTACTAATAGCAGGTCTACAGTCTCATATTTCAGTTCTTTCAACACCCTTGGATGTATACCATCCGGCCCAGGTGATTTGCTACTCTTCAGTTTATCTAATAGTTGTAATACATCTTCCCGATGTATTGATATTTCCTTCAATTCTTCCACACCTTTAAATACTACTTCAGTCATGGGTAACATCCCTACATCTTCCTCAGTAAAGACCGAAGCAAAGAATTCATTCAGTCTCTCCGCTATTGCCTTGTCGCCTCTTAGTGCCCCTTTAACCCCTCTATCATCTAATGGATCAACTGACTCTCACAGGCTTTTTGCTATGAATGTACTTGAAAAACGTTTATTACGCGTTTTTGCTTCCACAACAAGCTTCTTCTCAAATTCTCCCTTTGCCTGCCTTATCATTGCCTTGCATTTAACTTGCCAGTGCTTGTGCTGTTTCCAGGTTTCCTCGTTTGGCATTTTTTCCACTTCCTGAAAGATGGTATTTTGGCAACAGCCTCTCTGACCTCACCTTTAAACCATGCTGGCAGCTTTTTGGACTTCCTTCCACTTTTCTTAAAGCATCGAATACAGCTGGTCTGGGCTTCCAAGATAATATTTTTCAACACCACCCAAGCTTGATGTAAGTCTTTAACCTTTGCAACTGCTCCTTTTAGTTTTTTTCTTAACTTTTTTCCTCATTTTATCATAGTCTTCCTTTCGAAAGTTAAAAGGTAGTACTGTGGATGTCCTTACCATCCCTCCTCCACTAATTAAATCAAATGCGATCATGCTATGATCACTATTGCCAAGGGACCCCAACACCCTTATCTCTTGCACCAGATCTGGTGTTCCACTAAGGACTAGGTCTAATATGGCTTCCCCTCTGGTTGGTTCATGAACCAGCTGCTCCAAGAAGCAGTCATTTATTTCATCTAGGAACTTTATTTCCTTAGCATGTCCTGCCACGACACTGACCCAGTCGAAACCGGGGTAATTGAAATCAACCATTATTACTGTGCTATAACTTTTGTTAGTTTCCTTGATTTCTTTGAGCATTTCATCATCCATTTGTTCATTCTGGCCAGGCGGTTGATAGTACACCCCCACTGCCATCGCCTTCCCCTTTTTACATGGAATTTCAATCTATAGAGATTCTACAGCAAATTTTGTTTCCTGCAAAACTTTAATCCTTTCTGACTCAATGCCCTCTCTAACAGAGCGCAACCCCTCCACCAATTTGATCAGCTCTATCATTACGATATAGTTTGTATCCAGGTATCAGTGTCCCACTGGTTGTCCTCCTTCCACCATGTCTCAGATTCCAATCATATCTAATCTTTCATTTAGTGCTATATATTCTAAGTCTCCCATCTTATTTTTTAGACTTCTAGCATTTGCATACAAGCATTTTAGAGACTGTATTTTATTCATATTAATTTGGCTATTGGTAGGCATGGGTAATTTGGAATCTTTAAGCTCTGTCTGCTCCATACTCAAGGGCATTTGGGCTACTTTACTCTTTTTTGGAACCTCTCTGCTTTTGGTAGTATCCTTCAAGGATACATTCTTCCGAACCAAGCGCTCTTGGGCGATTATTGGCTTTCCCCTATTATCTAGTTTAAAAGCTTGCTCTATCTCCTTTAAGGTTAATGCCAGCAGCTTGGTTCCATCCTGGTTCCCATCCCTTCGGAAAAGCCCCTCCTTTCCCCAGAAAGTTCCCCAGTTCCTAACAAATCCAAAACCCTCATCCTTGCACCAACGTCTCATCCACGCTTTGAGACTCCGGAGCTCTGCCTGCCTTTTGGGTCCTGCACATGGAACGGGAAGCATTTCCGAGAATGCTACCCTGGAAGTTCTGGATTTCATCTTCCTACCTAAAAGCCTAAATTGAATCTCCAGAACTTCCCTACCACATTTTCCTACGTCATTGGTGAAAGAAAGCTTGATTGTACCAGGCTGGATACACAGTCAGGCCCTGTGTATAACATTATATTACTATAAGCCCTAAGAAAGAGTTAATATCATTTGTAGCTCCTTATTTTAATACCATCCTTGAAAACTCTGTAGAAGAAACTGGGTGAAAGGTTTTGCATAACAAACATTAGTCTTGTTATTAGAAAGATAAGTAAAAGGCAAGTTGTTTACCCAGCTTCTCAGTCTCTTAGTCTCTGGTCAGAGATATCAAACTGTCAGTGTTAGGATTAATTAGAATTAAGGCCTACATAGTCATGTCTGAGAATATATGTATGTCTTTTCATGATTGTCTATGACGTGCATGCCTATAGAAAAGTATGTTATGAATATACGTAACACTAGGCGTAGAATAGAATATGTATATTATGAATATACGTGATGTGAGACGTAGAATAATAAAGTGAAATTATGCTGTGTAATGGAATCTTTACCTATAAATAAAGTGGCCTAAAGCTATGATATCAGAGTAAACATAGGCAAAGGCCTAGCTTACTCTCCCAAAGCTTAGGTGGATTTTATAATATAAGTGTGTTGTGTATTATTTACAGATTTGTGTATTTTTTTTTTTATTGAAATTTTTAGCAAAACTTACAAAAGCAAGCGTAAAGAAACTTTTGATGAAATAATGGAAATTAATACATACAACATAAAATATAAACAAACCATCAAACCTAGCCCACAATTTGGGGAGATATTTAAGGGAACATACTACAGGCAATCCGAGTATAACTCTACATACAGACAGCTATTTAAACTAACCACCAACCCCAATCAACTAGTTAGTGCCAGGCCCCTCTTTATCAGTAAGAAACACCTCCAACTGAGAAGGATCAAGAAATAAATTTTGATCCCTGAAAGGTTATCAGACACTTGCAGGGATATCTAAGAAAAAAACGTTGCTGACAGGGCAACCACCCTAGGTTTAAGGGCCAAAAAACCCTTCCTCCTAGCCTGGGTTGCCCTACAAACATCAGGAAAAATTTGTACTCTAAGTCCACAGAACGGAACAGACATATTTTTAAAATAACTACGAAAAACAAGAGCCCTCTCTAATTCAGACAGAAAGGATACCAACAAAGTAGCTCTAGAGGAAATATTGTCATGTGAGTCCTCCAGGAATTTGGTGAGCCCTAGGCTATCTTGGCCCCGGACTACATCAAACCCTCCCGGAGAACCCAGAGAAAGGCCCTTGCCTGTCAAATAATAAATATTAGAGAGAGCAATGGAGTCAGCCGAAGCCAAACCCAAGATCTCTCTAAAATATTTCCTCAAAAGAATTTCAGCAGATAATAAACGACAAATAGGGAAATTCAATATACGAATATTTTTTGCACGTAACAAATCATATTGTTCCATTCTGTGATGTAACATCAAACTATCCTTAATATAAGAAGAATTAACCGCCTTAAGAGCCTGACATTGAGATTCACAACCAGAAACCAACTTTGAAATATTCCCCATCTTTGTGTCCACTTCTGACAACCGTGTAGTAACTTCAGAAGAGAAACTACAAAGTTGTGCACAGTAGGAATCACAGAACTTTCAATACGGGTTACCACGCACCAGATATCTGCGAGAGTCACCTGGTCATCAGGTATAACCCTCGTTTCTCCTGGCACGGGCACCCATACCACCGGCTTCAGTTTTTCCCCCACATCTATTGGGGTACTCTGCAGAAACCGCACCTCATCAGAAGCAGAGACAGGAGGGGATGTATAGACTGGGGGAGAAGGTGGTGTACGGTCCGGGGAACTCAGGGAAACCGGAGAGGGCTGGAGTGTCAGAAAATCTGAATCGGGCAAGGTAGTAGCACCAGTCAGTACCTTGACATGTCTGTCCATTGGACCTACCGCAGGTTCAGCCGATGCCGCCGATTCTATCTTTTTCTTCCTTTTGCCCATCAGGTCACCCACTACTAGAGTCAGGTCCAGGTACGATGCTCCTTCGATGCTCCAAGGGGCTCCCAAGGGGCTTGTTATGCCCCTTGTATCTAGCCCCTTCTATCGCTGCCCCGGCTAGCGCCTCCGGCTGCGCCAAGGCTGTAGCCTTTTAAACAGATCCCCTAAGGCACTGCTCTCCCGGTTCCGGTTTTAAAGGCAAGGCCCCCGATAACGTCGGGGCCGGCGGAAGACAAGCCTGCACTCCGGACCTCCCACGCCGCCTCTCCGCTCCCCCAAGGCACTGCTCTCCCGGTTCCGGTCTCAAAGGCAAGGCCCCCGATGACGTCGGGGCCGGCGGAAGACAAGCCTGCACTCCAGACCCCCCACGCTACCTCTCCGCTCCCCCAAGGCACCGCTCCCCCGGCTCCGGTTTCAAAGGCAAGGCCCCCGATGACGTCGGGGCCGGCGGAAGACAAGCCTGCACTCCGGACCTCTCACGCTGCCTCTCTGCTCTCCCCGATTTGTGTATTATTTAAAGATTGTGATCAATTAACCTTCTCCTTGCTTTGTGTGTGGATTTCTGTGACCCAAGAGCCCTATCTGTTATAGGTGAGGGGGGGTGCAGAGTACTCTTTCAGTTGGTGCCGTACTGGATAGTTCTCTGCATTCAAGGCAAGGGCAGAAGGTGCCTGAAGATTTGTGAGTATTATGAAAATTACCAGTGATGGGTAATCTGTTAAGTAGACAGGCTCCGCCTCAGATGCGTGAGTGGCATGACAGAGCTAAGGCTTTAGTGTTTAAGAAAGATAGCCCTTATTGTATGCTTCTATTGTATGTATGAGAAGCATGGTGATGTAGCCATCGATTCCGTAGCACATAGGGATTCAGTGACAAAAGGTAATGTGAATTTGCAGTTTCCTTGGGAGGAAACTTTCTCTGTAGATAAGGTCCATTGCCTGAGATATGAGTTAGCGGTTGAAGGTAAACCGTGCAAATGTGCTTACATGGTGGGAACGGATGGTACATGAAGCAAAACATTGGAATGTTTATGTTTTGAAACAAAAGATGTTTGTGTTAAGAAATGTAATTAATGACCAGCTGAGCAAGTGTGGGTCACTTGTGTAGCAGAGCTAGGAGAAAAAGAAAATGCTTAAAGAGCAACAGCAGTTAGGGGGAGTAGTATTGTGTATTTTGGATATTTGGAATGTCTCCCAGTTCAAAGAATTGAAAGCACGTTTGAACCAAGAAACGGAAAGTGTTGTACTTGTAATAAGAATTTTAAGAATGGCAATAGGTCATAGTGTTTCTGTTGCAAAAGAATTAAGTGTTTCTGATGAACTTATTGATAAAATTGAGAGAGATTTAGACATTATGAAACTTACAAAGAGTAGTGTGATCAATTATATTATGATCTAGGCTCTATTCAGGATGTTCTACACCAGCAACATGATTTATGTTCTGCCACTGTTAAACTGAAGCAGCTGTGGGAAATGATATTGTGACTACTTAAAAGAAGTGTTTGATTTGGCTAAAACGTTTCCTAACTACAGGGATAATCCTGGTAGATTTGTGTCTTTATGGTCTCAAATAATTAACAGTTATAATCCTACTTGGGCAGATCTAGATAATTTGCTCAGATCTGTTTTTTTTTAATCCAGCTGATTTTCATAGGGTCACTCATCCAGTTTGTGACAGACCCTGTGATAGATTTCCAAGAGAAGACTCAAAGAGATAATTTTGTTTTTGTGTAAAGAAAAAAAAATTGTTAGAATTCCTTACAGTAGTATGCAAACTTGTAAAGGATTGGTCGAGATTAACATCTCTAAGGCAGGATAGGGGTGAAAAAGTTACAGATTTTCACACTAGGTGTATGCTAGCTTTTAAAGACTATTCTGGTGAGGCAGAAGACACACCTTCAGGATTTTTACTAATATTTTTGTAAATGGATTGATTCCAAGAATAAAAGAAATTTTAGAAACTTCAATAATAGATTGGCCAGCTAGAACAGCCGATGCAATTTTGGAAGGGGCTCGATACAGTGAGTTGAAGTTCCTCAAGGAACAACAGGAACAACAAACCAGATTAGATGTAAAAAAAGCGTAGTTGCTTAATTTGCAGATTGCTTCCATGCAAACTCCCATGGGAAGGGGGAGGGGTAGATTCAGAGCTAGAGGAGGTTATGTGAATTCTCAGCAGGGCGTGGACAGTCCAGAGAGCTGCGTACTTGTTACACTTGTGGAGAGGCTGGACATTTGCAGCGAGACTGTCCCCGGAATGGGAATCCTGATGGCCAGAGAGCTGATTTCCCTCTTCCCCCTCCAGTACAAGCTGAATTCACTCCAGTATATCAGTGCTTCTCTAACCCAGAAGATTGTGGAAGTGATACATGGGATGCATGACTATTCCTGAATTTGACTGTAACTTCTCAGGGTGAGTTAGAAGCTAAACTGGGGGGTTCTAATTTGAAATTTGTTATTGATACTGGAGCTACAACATCAGCACTGAGTTTACAGGATTTGCCTGCCATCTATCATACTCAATTAGCACAAGCACCGATAGTACACTGTGAAGGCACTGAAGGAAAGATAATTCCTCATCGTAGACTTGAATATTTACCTTTGCAGATTGGAGAGATTGTATATCCAACTACTTTTCTTGTGGGAGACACTTTGCCAGTGAATCTTTTAGGTCGGGAGTTTTTGGTGTCACATCATGCTACTCTATCCTGGATGGGTGGCAAGTTCTCTTTCCAGCTGTACCCTCTCTCCGAAGTGCCGTCCCTTGCAGATGCCAGTGTTGTTCATCCGGCGCTTGAAGACCTTCCTTCTACTTTGTGGGCAGTGCCAGGATCTAATGTCGGGTGCCTTTCTATTCCTCCTGTGAAAATCACTGTGAAACCTGGAGTTCAGCTTCCTAGACTCAAGCAATATCCATTGCCAGCAGCTGCCATTGAAGGAATTCGTCCTGTGATTGCAGATCTCCAGAAACAAGGTGTCATTTATCCTACAACTTCACCATGCAATACTCCAATCCTTCCTGTGCTAAAAGCGGACGGTAAGACTTATAGATTTGTACAAGACCTGTGAGCAGTAAATAATGTGATTTTGCCAATTTTTCCCTTAGTACCTAATCCACATGATATCTGGACGCAGATACCTTCAGGGACTACCTGGTTTTCTGTTGTGGATTTAAGTTTGCTAATTTTCACTGAAAAATAAGCAGAAGACAGCCAATTTTTATTTGCCTTCTATTTTGACAATAAGCAATATACCTGGACCACTTTGTGTCAGGGGTACACTGATAGTCCTGCATGTTTCACAGGCCCTAAGAACTGCATTATTTGATGTAAGACTCGACCATTCCTTTTTTAGTTCAATATGTGGATGATTTGCTTTTATGTTCACCATGTTATGAGTTTGTTTGTCAGATTCTTTGTCTCTATTAGCTCATATTACTAACTTCGGTTTGAAGGTTAATCTGTCTGAACTGCAATTTGTATCGCAAAATGTTACTTTCCTGGGTGTTGTTCTAACACCATCTGGTCGTGTAAGTACCTCTGCTAGATTGAAACCTATTCTGTCATTGCCTTTTTCCAGCGACACCAGTATTATTGTGTAGCTTCCTGAGTTTATTAATTTTCTGTAAATAATGGCTAGCAAATGACTCAGACCTTACTGCTCCGCTTTCTGCTCTCATCTCGGAAAGAAGGATTTGAAGGCCTCATTGTACCCACATTATCACAGTGGGAGGTTTTAAATGTAAAAATTGCACTGGGAAATGCGCCATGTTTACTGTATATGATTATTCTTTACCTTCAGATTGTATGTGGCTATTTCTGATTCCTCTGCTACCTGTGTGCTTTTACAAGCTTTCCCAACTGGTTGCAAGCCGGTAGGCTATTTCTCAAGATGATTTGATGCAGTGACTTTGAGACTCCCACTATGTCTATGTAGTTTAGTAGTAGTGGCTTTTGCAATTGAAACTTACTGATTTTCTGGTTCTACAGCACCCTTTTTGTTCCATCTAATCAAGACTCAGCCTTTGTCCTCCACACGTTTTATTGACTTTGGAATTTGTCATTTCTCCGCTTCCTGTTTCAATATGTACTACATCAATATGCAACCCTTCAACGCCTGTGGAGGAGGATGGGTCTCATGATTGTTTCCAAACTATTTTGATATTTTCTCTACAAGATGGGCTATGCGGTCACAACAGTTAATGGTGTAGTGGAAACAGCTTCTTTGCCGTTTGCCAGTGCACAGTTAGCTGAAGTGTTTGCATTGACACATGCACTTAAACTTTCCAGGTATCTTTTGGCAAATGTTTATACAGATAGTGCCTATGCGTTAAGCATTTTATGAGATTTTGGCAATATTTGGCAGCAACGAGGGTTTTTGACTTCTGCTAATAAACCAATTAAACATGCTGCATACATTCACCGTTTGTTACAGGCTGTCCTCTTGCCAGCACAAGTTGCAGTTTTGAAATGCAAAGGACATTCTTCTGCTGAAGATTTTGTGTCAAAGGGCAGCCATTTTGCAGACCACGAAGCATGGCGAGCTGTTCTTCAAGCATCGGTGTCCCCGACAGTGCTGTATTTAACACCGTCTAATATGACTGTTTTCCCTTTCATCTTTCTTGCAGCAATAGCAAGATACTTCCTTTGAAACCCAGACTCTGACTTCGTGGGGTGCACCTGTGATGCTCAGGGCTGCTGGAAAGAGGATCATCTGCTTATTTGTCCTGACAGACTTTTGTTTCTACTTGCCCTGTTCCTGCATCATAAGCTTTACCGCTGTGGCTATGAATTATGTCTTTTTGGTTCTCCGGTATCACCTGAAGTTCTGTTATTTTTTCTTTGGCACAGCTTGTCTGCACTGTTTCAAGACTGGCACTGTAGGGTCAAGCTTAGGGTCAGTTATTAAGATTTTCTGCCTTCCGAACTCTTTTTGATTTTGCAGCCTGTTTTGCAGATCTGCCCTGTGCCAGAGGAGGGAGGTAGTATTTGTCTGGTGGTCACTTGTCTATTCTCCGGATGGGTAGAAGTTTATCCCACTACACCAGTATGACTGCTGGGGTTGTCATCAGATTACTGATCACTCAGTTTATTCCTGTTTGTTCTTTCTTCTTGTCTGGGTCCAGCCTTTGTTGAGAGTGTCTGGGAGGGTATTGAAAATTTGGTTTGGTATTAAGAAACAACTGCACACTCCTTATCATCCGCGAAGCTCTGGCCAAGTGGAACGGATGACTTGGACACTCAAAGGTCACTTACGCACTCTGACACAGGATTGGGCTACAGATTGGACAGAAGCCCTTCCCTTTGCCCTTATGGCATTGTGTAATTCCCCCAGCCTGACACAATATGAAATAGTTACTGGACGTCCAGCTACTTCTCCACATGACTTGGCAGTTATCCCAGATCCCCAATTGTTGCGCAGCGATATTTTGACTTATTGCTCACGGTTGCACTCAGTCCTGTCTGTTTCCCCTTTATTGCAAGTGAATCCTCAACGAGATAACAGAATCATCATATCCAGAATCATCAGAATCATTATATCCAGAAGTGAAGTCACCAGATTGGGTCCTGATTAAGAATTTGCATCCAAAGACGCTTCTGGCTCCCAAGTTTCTAGGTCCATTTCGTGTGCTCCTGGTGGGATACTCGGCTTGTAAAGTGGAAGGACATTCTCGTTGGATACACCTTACACAGTGTAAAAAGGCTCCTTTACAGACTCCAGACGGCGGCTCCCTTCATCAGTGAATCAAGAAAATACAACGCAGAGACTTATTGAACATTACATTGATATTACAGAAAAGATCATCAGGATTTACATGCTTTTTGAATGAACTACTTATGCAAAAACCTTTTGTCCAGCATTTATACTACTGATTAGGTGGATAAAGGTGGTTTGATTTAGTATTTTACTTATATATAAGCAATGACCTTTGGGTACTTAACCTCTACTTCATGATATAATTGAGAATGAAGGGGTAGTTATAGCTATAATATATATCTTCATCATCTTAAGAAGAGTAGGGGTATTTTTATTTTGTCTTAGAACATTTATTTTTGGAGTAATTATAGTTTCAGATGTTTAGAGGTTTGCTAAGAATGTTTCCATATTTGGTCTTAGTTGTGCTATGGCATATTATTGTTAAAGAAGCAGTACTGCATTTAGAATCTTGGGAAAGTTATGGGGAATATCCAAATATTTTTGAGTCACATTTACACTCAGTTACAAAACATTTTAATCTGTCACGTTGTGCGGTCTGCCTTTCAACTGTGACAGCTACTCAACATGGGTTTTTACCACAAGTTAGGCCCAAAGCCTTTGAAGAGTTCCGTGCTACAGCTTTTAATCTAACTACTGTACGATGGTCTCATACAAACACAGAACCTAGAATAGTTAGTTCTATGCCTTTAAAGTCCCCTCCAATATGTTTTATGGCTCAAGGTACATGGAAAAAGGTAGGGGACACCCCATGGAACGTTTGTAGAATAATAATGCTACACAATTCCTCCATCTGGTACAGAAACCTTATATTTCCATAGTACAATTAATGCAAGTTCAAGGGAAACAGGTGCATGATTATGACTTGTTACAGTATAATAGTTCTGGCTACCTTTTGAATGACTCAGTCCGAGACATACCTAACTGGAGTTGCCCCTTATTAGGATATTATCATCCCTGGGAACGTAATCTATCTGTAGAAATTAAGGAAATGAACATTACTCAGTGGGTTTTGAATAACTGTACACAGAATCTAGTCTGTCCTCGCAACTTGACAATTTGGGAAAATGGATTAGTTGCTTTAAAGGGAGACTATTTTGTGTGTGGTAATCTCGCATATACAGAACTTCCCAGAGGTTGGTCAGTTACTTGCTATGTTGCTCAGTTAGATACCCCGTGGCGGTTTTTACCTTACCAAAATGTTACTTTATTATCAACCTTGAATAATTCCTTAAGAAGAAAAAGGGATGTTTCCCCTCAGGATGAAGCCATAATAGCAGCACAACAGTTGGTAGACTCTACAAGTCCTTTAACTAAATCTCAGATAGATGCATTTACAGGTACTGTTTGGCTCTGAACAGCACCCACTAGAGAATAAGGTACCCAGATTATATGATTAATGGAAATTACACTTACCTGGTAATTGATGATCCTTGAGGGAGTACAGTTCAGTCCTCCACCACTGGGTAGTGCACCTTCTCCTGCAACATGGAGACTGGACAAGTCAAACTTGTGACATCACCGGGTATATCCTGCTGGTCTTCTCCCATGATCCCCCAGTGACCTACTGTCAAAGCAGACTCAAAGGAGCAAACAAACAACCAGTTAAAGTACTAAATACAAAGCTATGCTCAAACTTCAACTTTAAAATCACAGGGCCCCAAAAAGAAAGGCCGAAAACACCCTCCTCCGTGCCCCTGTCCCCCTGCGCACCAAACAGCGGAAGACAGAGAGCTAGAAGGAAGGAGAACTAAGGAAGAGTATAGGCAGAAAAGGTTGCTCTCGCGATTACCTGCCAATCAGAGCCCGTTGCCGACTCTAGGATCCGAAAGCATACTCGGAACTGACGCCTCGCGTCTGAAACATCCATCCCCGGGCGGGAATGAGGACTGAACTGTACTCCCTCAAGGAACATCAATTACCAGGTAAGAGTAATTTCCATTTCCTTATCGGTCCTACAGTTCAGTCCTCCACCACTGGGATGTACCAGAGCAGTAATCATTGGGAGGGACCTATCCAGTCGGCTCGGCCCCTAAACGAACAGAGCAGGCACCGACCCCAGCCCGCTCCTCACGTCAACAGGCAGTAAGCCAACCAGGAAGACACGACCGAGAGCCCTCTTGGATCCTCTTCACTGGTGAAAACAGCACAGAACTCTGCCCCAAGCAGCGCTAGTGCTTCAGAAAGACAAACTCGCCATCGCAAACACACTGAACGCCCTAGAAACAGACCTACTGAGAAGGCTACCGGAGCTCCGCCTGAAAAATCCGCTTGAGCTCCCCCTTGGCTCTCGACCCCACCAGGGTGTCAAGTGTTAGCAACCGCTGCTTTCCCGCAGAACCCGCCTCAACGGAGGGACAGGCAGCGAAGCGACCTCCCAGAAAGCGACGGAACCTCACCTAAGGTCCAAGGAACGCAGGTTACAAGCAAAGTGTTCTTGCGTAAGTCCCAAACCGACAACTAAACAGGCACAGACGGATTCCACGAGGGAGAACGGAACCGAGGTCCATCCAGACAGAGGTGGGAAGCAAAATGAGGGAAATGGAAAAAACCACCAGCATCAAACACCCTATTAGTCACACCTCTTAAGGGCTTTATTCTTTGCAACACAAAGTAGCTCTACAGCTATGTCCTGGACCAGTTGGAGTCTTTTTAATTGAGAATGTGGAATGCAGCGAAGCAATGAGTTGCAATAAACCAAGCGTGATCCACCAAGGGCATATAAGAGGGTGTCAAGTGCCCCAGAGTCCAGCGTTGTTTCAGAAGATGTGGAGTCTTACATGGTGTGACAAAAAAGAAAGGAGACTCTGGTAGCCACGCCCACGACGCAATGCCAGTAGGCCAACCACTTACATCACCTGGATATACCCTCCGGAATTGGAGGAACCATGCAGAAGTAGCAATCGCCGACATGATCCATGGGCCCTCTCCAGATCATTGGAACCGCAAAATACTTTGATGGTCTTTTCCCATCCATCCACAGCCTGAGATCTGCTACACATGTATTGCAGCATATGTGTGGCGCCTAGCTTTTATCCTGATCTTTTATTCTGCAGCCAAAATATAAATTGTAGGCTTTCTGAACCGCCACAGTCATATGCCATTTTTGTGATGTAAAAGTCACATCACCACAACTAGAGCAGAAATTATCTGCATGATTAACACCAGGACGAGGAATCGCCAAATATGCTGTGAGTGACCTATCAGTATAAAATAAATTTTTTTTTTGTTTTGTTTTTTTTTACTGTCAAGCGAGGCAAATTTAAGTAGTGACTGCATCAACTGGTTTTGGACAGGTATTTCGATTGGTTGCAAGTAAAGATTATGCAAGCTCACGCAAATGTTGCAGAATACACTGGTAATGGTCCCCACTGACTAATGAAGAGCACCTATCTTAGCAACCAGACCCAGTCGGCCATTTTCACTATGACCTCTGAAAGGCATAGAATGGACCGGGCCATGGCCCCGTACCAATGCGTCGACGCTATCCAGTAGCCTCATATGTCCTCTGCTAAACATCGACCCGTCGCTGCAGACTGACAGGTCGCCATGAGGTTCAATATGGGCTGACCGCATCTGAGCACACGCGGCGCGCACACCGCCTGATGCAATCTCACTCCTCCGGCAAACACTCGGACCCCACTAAGGACATTCGCCACCACAGTGTCCCCACCGAAACACAGGCCGCCAAGGCTTCAACAGCGCACGCTGTCCCTTCGCTCGGGCCACCCTGACCACCCGACCGACTCCACCCTGCCGATCGAAATAGGCCACCATCCCGGAGATCTCAGACAGCACCTACAGCGCACGATCCGCTACCGTGTCCGTGAACGCCTGCCACGGCTGACGTACCGCGTACCGTTCCAGTCAGACGATGGAACACTGGGCGTGCTGCGTACACTAAAACGCCTTGTACATAAAGGATCCCCAAAATGTAGCTGAGTCTAACCACGCTCCAGCCAAGCTCCCGGAAGAAAGGGACAGAACCTTATAAAAAAGAAGTGGGGACAATTAGGAAGGCTTTCCTGTTTGATTATTCTTTTTTTTTTTTTTCCTTTTTACAACTCCATAAGGGCCACAAGGCACACAACCGAACAGGGCATTGTCCAGAGAACGCAAGGCCCCTCCTCCAGGCTGACTCCACAGCCTAAACCGGCAGTCACCTTGGCTGATGCCGAGCAGCGCGGAAGCCAACTTGTAAGCCCAGCATATGAAGTATGCCTACTAGTACAGCATTCCACAATGGAGGGACATGTAACCGGACGGCTTTGAATATGAACCTACAGATATCCCGCGCTTGCTCCAAGACAAGCACTGTGCAGCCTACTGGTCTTCTCGGAGCACCGCCACGACCCGAAGACCTAAACCGGCCAGCAAAAGACGACGTACGCTGGGCCCGAAGGAACCTGGTTGAACGGATCCCAGCACTCCCTGTATCATTAGGATCGGAGCCTCCCCCCAAGGACTCAGCCCTGGCTGGAACCGGCTGAGCATAACTCCAGGCCCTGCGGCGAGCCCCCACGAAGAAGTGGGACGCAACGATGCCTTGAGGAAAGGGAAGGCCCAATGGGTGAAGCAAGTTGCTAGCTGACCAAGGGAGTAAAACCCCACACGCGCACCTCAACGGAAGGTCGGAAGAACCGAGGATTCTGGTCCCACAGGTGCGCCTGCTAGCCTTTAACATACACCTCCGCAGGTACAAAAAACTTAAATTGTGAGCACCTTCAGGGGTAAGGGGAATAGACGACAGCCTCCGACTGTTGACCACCTTGTCTTGCACAACAGACAGCAGCACCCCACCAAACAAATGATTGGGAATATATGACCTCAGAACCCCAAGACAGAGGTAAAACAGTAGAACGTGCAGTGGACGTGAATTTCCAGATCTGCCAGCCCCCCTGCCCACATTGAGAAGAGGCAGAGAAGAACTGGACCGGCGCCTCCTGGACAGCCGGGCCACCGAAGGGAAAGCTGATGACTGAGGCCCAAACTCCTCAGGATGGCCCCGTCTTGCATTGGCAACCCCATGCAACACCATGACAACCCCGCTCACGATATCCCAAGCGATCTCTGTCATTGCTGCAACAATCACCTGAGCATGAGATCACAGACGGAACACGGACATGCAGACGCACTCAAGGAGAGTGCACCTAAGAAGTATGAGCCTATCCAACATCCAGCACCACATGTCCAGGTGTCCCACTCCTGTCATCCAAAACACAGGACGCTTGAACCTAGGTGACCGTCATAGCAAAGACAGGGAGGCCTGACTGCCGCTATCAACCCTTCCAGGACCCTGGAACACTAAGCCCGGACTGTGCCATCCAGCAACACTTCTCACGATCCCCAGCAGGGGCCTTTCCCCAGATGGCCCAGATGGGCAGTGTTCCCGCCAAATGGGCAAGCTGCGCTCTGATAACATAGTGCAGAAAACCAAATCAAAGTGTCTTAACCTAGCTAATTTTTGTCTAATAGTGATCATTCATAATATCAGCCAGACCCAATCATAACATTAGTATTAATGATCTCTAAAGATTGAAGAGTTACTAATGTAACACTAATTGGTATTTTTTTTTTGTGTTTTTTTTTAAAGAGCTTCAAAGGCGATCTTGGAAACTACAGACCAATGAATCTGAGTTCAGTGCCAGTTAAATGATAGAACTTGTTCTGAAAAGCAGCACCAAGCTGTCTTTTCAAAGGGTTAATAAACATGTGAGTAAGCCAAATGATATGTATCTGGATGTTTTAGAAGGTACTTGACAAAGCCCCTTATGAACTTCTCCTGAGGAAGGAGATGATGTGCTATTATAGAATGGGAAATGGATCAAAAACAGGAACACAATAGGACTAAATGGCCAGTTTTCTCACAGGAGACCCGTAAATAGTGGAATGTCTCGGGATCTGCACTGGAACTGGCATCTGGTAACATCTACTGCACTGAAATGATCTGGAAAAGAGATCAGCAAGCATGGCGATCAAATTTGCAGATGGCATAACGACATTTAGAGGCTGTCTGCACAATTTCCAAGCATATAAACATGGAAATAGCATCCTTATGTAAATGACAATTTCAGAAAGGGCTCAATTTGTAGGTGGTTGTGCCACCGATGACCCTGAATGGCCAAATCCTAGCACGGAAACCTGCTGCTGACAGACGTCGCTAACTGCCAGAATGCAGACAAAGGTAAAGGCACCCCCCAAGAAGTAAAACCCAAATCAATCACATTGCAGTCAAAGAACTATAAACTATCATGAAATTAAAAGGAAATTAAAATTAAAAGGAAATTAAAATTAGAATTAAAATTAAAAGTAACAGCAAAAGGAAGTCCTTATCTGGGTGTAGCCGCGTGGAACAGCGTCGTCTGCTCAAACGCGGGGCTGCTCCGCTCTCCGCCACGAGGCCTCAGCCCTGCCGAGAAAATGGCACCAATCCGAAGCAGGCCCGTTTGGCGCCAAACACCACAGAGGCGACAAGAGCTCAGAGCCCCTCCATGCGGACTCAAGAGACTCCATTGTGGCGTCGGGATGCAGCAGTTACCCCGCTGTAGCTGCAGGGTGAAGAGCTGTCCAGACACGCTGCTGCCTCGCGCCACCAGAAGTAGCAGACGCTGTGAGCCCCGGCCCACCGGCTAAAGAACCTCGAACGGCCTGAGGCTCCCGCCGCGATGGGAATCTGCCACATGGACACTGCCAAAATAGCGTAGTTACTCACCTGTAACAGGTGTTCTCCAGGAGCAGCAGGAATCAGTCCTCACTTATGGGTGACGTCGGCGCCGACGGAGCCCTCGCGGAGCAATTTTCCCCAGCTTTCAAAGAAAGCCTTTGGGAATTGAAGCGCGCATGCGCGGTCCCCTTCCCGCCCAAGGGTGCCATCTTAGCCAGTCAGATGACATAGCTAGAAAAGACAGCATAAAAATTTGCAAAAAAAAAACTAAAGCAGATGATTGCAACTCCATGGCGAGGAGGGAGGGTTGTGAGGACTGATTCCTGATGCTCCTGGAGAACACCTGTTACAGGTGAGTAACTACGCTTTCTCCAGGACCAAGCAGGAAGTCAGTCCTCACTTATGGGACTCCCAAGCTCAAGGCTACCGGAGACCCTAAGCACAAAAATGAGCTCCCTCTAGCTCAGCAGCACAGAAGGAAAGAATCTTCGCTGAATTATTACCCACCGGTAGCCCACATCCGGGATGGAGGGTAGGAGTTGCTCAGACCTCGAAGAGATTACGGAGGACTGCCTGTCCGAAAGCACTGTCCCTGCGGGACTCCCTCTCGAGACAGTAATGGACCGCAAAAGTCTGGCTCGAAGACCAAGTAGCGGCCCGGCAGATGTCTGCCAGCGGAACAGAGCGGAGGTAAGCCACTGACGTAGCCTTTGCCCGAACGCAATGAGCCGTGACTCGACCCTCCAAGGAGAGTCCGGCTGCCCCATAAGCCCAAGAGATACAGTCCGCAACCCAGATGGACAGAGTACGCTTGGAGACCGGGAGCCCCAATTTATTGGGGTCAAAAGACACAAAAAGCTGAGCAGCTTTACGGTGCTCCCGCGTACGGTCAAGGTAGAAGTTCAAAGCCCTTCTACAGTCCAGGGTATGAAGGACCGTTTCAGCTCGGCTGGAGTGTGGTCTGGGAAAGAAGGTTGGAAGTACCACCTCCTGATTGATGTGAAAGGGGGAGACCACTTTTGGAAGAAACTTTGGGTGAGTCCGTAGGACTACCCTATTTTTGTAGAACCGAGTGTAAGGGGGATCAGACACGAGGGCCTGCAATTCACTTACGCGTCTAGCGGAAGTGAGGGCTATCAAGAACAGTGTTTTCCAAGAAAGAAAACGGAGAGAACAGGTAGCCATAGGTTCAAAAGGCGGACAGGTGATCCGCTGTAAAACCACATTCAGGTCCCAGTCAGGCGCTGGCGGGCGCAGAGGTGGTTTAAGTAGAAGGAGACCTCGGAGAAACCTCGCTACGAGAGGGTCGTTGGAGAGAGGTCTGCCGTCCACCGGCACATGATGTGCTGAAAGAGCACTGAGGTGAACTTTGACGGAGTTGGACTTAAGTCCCAGATTAGAGAGGTAAAGCAAGTACTGCAAGACCACCGACACCGGGCAGGAGAAGGGATCCTGAGACTGTCGGGTACACCAAACTGAAAAGCGACGCCATTTAAGGGCGTAGCATTTTCGAGTAGAAGGTCGCCGAGAAGCTAGGACGACCTCTTCCACCTCTGCCGGCAGGAGGAGGGGAGCAAGGACTACCCTCTCAGCAGCCAGGCCATTAGATTGAGAGACTTGAGGTTGGGGGTAGCAGAGACCCCTGATCCTGAGTGAGGAGATCCGGTTGAAACCCCAGAGGGAACGGATCCTCCACCGCTAATTGCAGCAGGAGTGGAAACCACGGCTGTCTGGGCCAGCGAGGAGCAACCAGGATCATGAAGGCTTTGTCTCGGAGAACCTTGAAGAGAGTCCGAGAGACTAGCGGGATGGGAGGGAACGCGTACAGAAGGCTCCCCGACCATGAGAGTAGAAAAGCGTCCGCCGCAACCCGAAGGGGGTGTGGCTGACGAGAGCAGAAGCGAGGAAGTTGCCGGTTGTGAGGACTGGCAAAGAGATCCACCGTGGGGAGGCCCCACTTTAGAAAGAGCTTCTGAACTACCAAGGGATCCAGACGCCACTCGTGCGGCTGGAGGATCCTGCTGAGTTTGTCCGCCAGGCAATTCTCTTGGCCTGGGAGATAAACTGCCTTGAGGAGAACGCCGTGACTGACGGCCCAAGAGCAGAGCTTCTGTGCCTCCCGGCAGAGGAGGAAGGAGCCCGTGCCCCCCTGCTTGTTCACGTAGAACATGGCAACTTGATTGTCCGTCTGGACAAGGACGGACTGGTGAGAAGTCAGGTGGGAGAAGGCCTTGAGAGCCAGGCGGATCGCCCTGAGCTCCAGGAAGTTGATCTGCTGAGCAGACTCCCACGCGGTCCAGAGGCCCTGAGTACGTGCCCCTTGGCAATGCGCTCCCCAGCCCAGGAGGGATGCATCTGTTGTCAGCACCCGGGCCGGCTGAGGTGACTGGAAAGGCATTCCGAATATCAGGTTCGGCCGCTGAAGCCACCACCGGAGAGACAAGATCAGCGGCTCGGAGACGCGCACTAGGTCTGCTAGGCCGCCTGTGGCTTGTCGCCACTGCCGGCGGAGACACCATTGAGCAGGCCGCATATTCAGGCGGGCATTGGGGGTCACATGGACAGTGGAAGCCATATGGCCGAGTAGTCTCAGGAAGCGCCTGGCGGAGACCAGGGGCTGGCTGCGAAAACGGTCGGCTAGGTCCATGAGCCGTTGAGCCCTGTCGAGCGGTAGGTACGCTCGTGCCTGAGGAGTGTGCAGCCTTGCGCCGATGAACTCGAGATCCTGTGAGGGGAGCAAAGTGGACTTTGCGAAGTTTATAACAAAGCCCAAGTACTGCAGAAGAGTCACCGTGCGGCGCGTGGCGTTGGTGACCTCCAGAGCGGACGCTGCTCTGATGAGCCAGTCGTCGAGGTACGGAAAGACAGAGGCCGTGAAGCCGGAGATGGGCCGCCACCACCGCGAGACATTTTGTGAAGACTCGCGGTGCGGAGGACAGGCCAAAGGGCAGTACTCTGTACTGGTAATGATTTCCTGCCACCACAAACCGTAGGTATTGGCGGTGGCTTGGGTGGATGAGGATGTGCGTGTAGGCATCCTTTAGATCCAAGGAGCATAGCCAATCTCCCTGCTGGAGGTAGGGCAGAAGGATTCCAAGGGTAAGCATTTTGAACTTCTCCCGCACGAGGAACTTGTTGAGGTTGCGCAAGTCCAGGATGGGTCTGAGGCCTCCTGTTCTTTTTGGTATTAGAAAATACCGGAATAAAAGCCTTGACCCTTCAGGTGGTGGGGCACCGGTTCCACCGCCTGATCCTGTAGAAGACCTGCTAACTCCTGAAGGAGTAATTCCCTGTGCAGAGGGGGTCGTGGAGGTTCTCCCGGAAAATAGGAGGGAGGGACCTGGTGGAAGTGGAGAAGATAGCCTTCTCGCACGACTTGAAGCACCCAGGCATCTGAGGTGATGCTGGACCACCTGTGGGCGAAGTGAACCAGCCGGCCTCCGGTGCTGGGAGGAGCCAGCGGGGGGGGAGAGGCTATGCTTAAGGAGCCAAAAACCCCCACCCTGCGGAGCAGGGGCTGGTGGTGCAGGCTTGGGGGCTTGCTGCCTACGGGACCCGTTACCCCGTCCCTTGGCCTGCTGGCCCTGTTGGGGAGCTGCAGGGGCCTGATAGTGGGGGTATTGTTTGTAGGCAGTCGCCTTCCTCGGGTAAAAGGACTTCTTTCCCGAGCCCTTCTTTTTCTGGGAAGGGGCGGAGGTCTTCCTAGAAAGCCTAGTCCTGGTGAGAGTCTCTGTCTCAATTTGTGCAGCCTTATCAGCCATGGGCTTGCCAAAGAGGTTTTCGCCTCGGCAAGGGACATCGACCAACTTGTCCTGCACCCAGGGCTCAAGGTCAGACGACTGAAGCCAAGCCTGTCGGCGGGCACCGATGCCGGCTGCGGCCACTCGAGCCGATGCTTCAAAGCCATCATAGGCTGCTTGGGACATGAATTTTGAGCATTCCCGAATGCCAGTGGACAAGGCCAGGAACCTCCGCAAGGGTTCCTCGGACAAACCAGCGGAGAAGCCGGCTAGCTCTTTAGCCAGGTCTCGGAGATACATGCCCATGTATAGCTGGTAGGTCTGGACACGACAGGCGAGCATAGAGCCCTGGAAACACTTCTTACCAAGGCCATCCAGGTTACGGGCCTCCCTGCCAGGAGGCACCGAGGAGTGCATCTTCTGGCTCTTAAGACGATGCATGGCCGATTCCACTACCATGGAATGGTGTGGTAGCTGTGCTTTCTGGAAGCCGGGGCTCTTGCGGACTCGATAGATAGAATCGACCCGCTTGCTCAGGACCGGCGAGGTGGCCGGACTCTCCCACATGCGGAAGAGTAGTCGTTCCAGCATGGGAGGAACCGGTACAGTAAAGTGTTCCCTGGCGGGAGAGTCATACTGGAGGGCGTCGAGCTCTTCGGCTCGAGGCTCCTCCTCAGGATCCGCAGGGAAGGCCAAAGCCTTGGCCATATCCCTGACGAAGTCCGAGAACCGGGCATCCTCCGGGGGGGGGACTGCTTCCGAGGTTCGGACTCAGGTGAGTCCGAGGGGACACACCGAGTCCGAAAAGAATCAGGCGACTCTTCCTCTTCAGACTCCCAGACTGACTCCGACGAGGACTCGGTGGGGTCGGCACGGGCAGGGCGCGGCGCCTGCCGCCCCGACGCCGAGGGAGTCGGCGTCGGCGACCTCGGTCCCGAACGGGAGGCCGAGGGCGACCTCGACCGAGGATCGACTCGAGTTCGCATGGACTCGAGGATCGGCTCGGTCTCCGGGGTCGACTTCGACGTCGACGTCCCGGCGGTCGGGGCAGCGGCGCCAGCGAAGCCAGCGAGCAGTGCCCGCTGCTGGTCCATGAAGGCAGACAGTCTGCTCTCCAAGGCCGTCAACCTGAGTCCGAGCTCAGGTGACCCAGCAGCCCCCGACTCGGGCCCCGACGGCGTCGGGCCCGACGTCGGCTGTCGTGGAGACGAGTCCAGAAGGACCACAGGACTTACCCGAGCAGGCAGCTCCGACTCCAGGCAAGGTCGCTTCATGAGGTGCCCCTTCTCCAAGGACCCGGGGCGGCTATCGGGGCTATGCGACCTGGCCCTCGCGGAGCCAGGAGCGTCCACCGACGCCGCCCTCGCGGGTTTCACCTTCCGTCGATGGTCCCCGGAGGGAGAACCCCTGTCGGAGGAACTCCGGCGACGGTCCGAGCTGGAACCCCTGGACGCGGAGGCCTCCGACGAGGTCCGGGTACGGCTGTGGTCAGCGAGGATTCTATCCCGCTGATGCCGCCGACTTCTCAACGCTTTGGAGGATAGTTTGCCACAAGGCCCACAGATCATTTCATCATGATCCGGGCCCAGGCAGCGGAGGCAATTGTCGTGTGTGTCAGTTAGTGACATATTTCGGTCACACTGACCACACCGCTTGAAACCACTGGCAGCCATCGGGGGAAAAAGGGCCCCGGCGAGGTCAAAGGACCGGGCTGCCAGGGAAAAACCGAAACGAAAACTGACTAAGTCAGAAAAACCGAAAAATAAGAAGAGGACTCGTGACCGGCGTCGCGAGTCCGGCGGGAAAAAGACCGGCGTCCGAATGGAAAAACAGAGTAATTCTAAAGAAAATCAACTTTTTCGCGGGGACATGACGGGTACGTCTGTAGGGCTCCGCGGAAAAAAAGAAGACTGGCTAAGATGGCACCCTTGGGCGGGAAGGGGACCGCGCATGCGCGCTGCAATTCCCAAAGGCTTTCTTTGAAAGCTGGGGAAAATTGCTCCGCGAGGGCTCCGTCGGCGCCGACGTCACCCATAAGTGAGGACTGACTTCCTGCTTGGTCCTGGAGAAGCAGGTGTTCCACAGAGCTCTCCCCCGTACAGTCCTGGGGGAGAGATCATCACCGGGCACAGAGACCGAAGAATCCCAAGCAGAGAGGCTAGCTGGCAGCGTGAACTTTGAAAGGGGACAGAACCCCCCTTTACACTAAGGCAGACTAGGTGAAAATAAATAAAGTAAAAGTAAATGAAATTAAATGAAAATGAAAATGAATTCAATTTACAGGATTATACCTAAAGAAGGGCAAAAGAAATGCAAGGTAAATCAAATCCTGACTAACTGATCCTAAACTGCTTCTCAAGTGAGCCCAGCACCTAGGCTCACTATGTCCTCATGCTGCATGGAGACTGGACACACTGGGGGATCATGGGAGAAGACCAGCAGGATATACCCGGTGATGTCACAAGTTTGACTTGTCCAGTCTCCATGTTGCAGGAGAAAGTGCACTACCCAGTGGTGGAGGACTGAACTGTAGGACCGATAAGGAACTGGCAGTTGAACTTACAGCCCTGGATCTCACAGAGGCTATTAACGTGTTACAAGGTGCAGTAGACAAGGTGTCCACTTATGCAGCTCAGAATCGCATGGCTTTAGACTACCTACTAGCGAAGGAAAATGGCGTGGCCTAATTTCTGATTTCTGTTGCAGTATGCTTGATGAAGGGAAAGTAGTGAAAGGCCTAGTAGATAAGGTTAGGAATCGTACATTTGTATCAAGTAGTAGTTATGTAAGTTCTTTTTCTGCTTTTTTTTTATTCTGTTTCTTCTTTCTGGTGTTTATTATCTAGGCCCCTGCAAGGCATATTAGCTTCATTATTTGGCTTATTAGGGATTATCATTTAGGAGCATTAATTCTTTGTGTAATATCTGCTTGCCGTAAGAAATCAGTGGAGACACTGACCCCTAAAATGATGTTACAGGTTGACCCAGAAGCTAGCTACGATCCATTTTTAATACCGATGTCTGAGTTTCCTTATCTGTGAAAAGATTCTTTACAGAATCAGAGGAAGGACTGAAAGAAAGCTTGATTGTACCAGGCTGGATACACAGTCAGGCCCTGTGTATAACATTATATTACTATAAGCCCTAAGAAAGAGTTAATATCATTTGTAGCTCCTTATTTAATACCATCCTTGAAAACTCTGTAGAAGAAACTGGGTGAAAGGTTTTACATAACAAACATTAGTCTTGTTATTAGAAAGATAAGTAAAAGGCAAGTTGTTTACCCAGCTTCTCAGTCTCTTAGTCTCTGGTTAGAGATATCAAACTGTCAGTGTTAGGATTAATTAGAATTAAGGCCTACATAGTCATGTCTGAGAATATATGTATGTCTTTTCATGATTGTCTATGATGTGCATGCCTATAGAAAAGTATGTTATGAATATACGTAACACTAGGCGTAGAACAGAATATGTATATTATGAATATATGTGATGTGAGACGTAGAATAATAAAGTGAAATTATGCTGTGTAATGGAATCTTTACCTATAAATAAAGTGGCCTAAAGCTATGATAGAGTAAACATAGGCAAAGGCCTAGCTTACTCTCCCAAAGCTTTGGTGGATTTTATAATACAAGTGTGTTGTGTATTATTTACAGATTTGTGTATTTAAAGATTGTGATCAATTAACCTTCTCCTTGCTTTGTGTGTGGATTTCTGTGACCCAAGAGCCCTATCTGTTATAGGTGAGGGGGGGTGCAGAGTACTCTTTCAATTGGTACCGACATGTACCAAGACAGCAGACTCCTCCCCAGCACTATCTAAGAACTTATCTATGTGGCACGTGAGGTCCGCTACCTTCGCACCAGACAGCATGTTACCAGGCGATCCTCACATCCACCAGCCACCCAGCTATCTACATGCCTAATGATCGAATCACCAACTATAACAGCTGTCCTAACCCTTCCCTCATGGGCACATGGCCCTGAAGAAATGTCCTTTGTGCGAGATGGTTTTACGTCACCTGGAGGACAAATCCTAGTTAGAGGATCAATTCCTGCCACACCAGGGTGATGCGCGCCTGTCAGGTGACCTCTCTCCTCCATGGCAACAGGGATGCTGCCAGACTGGAGGTGGGACTTGAGGACTGTATCCCTGTAGGTCTCTCCTATGTACCTCTGTCTATGTCTTCCAAGTCTGCTACTCTAGCCTCTAGAGAAAAGACTCGTTCCCTGAGAGCAAAGAGCTCCTTGCACCTAGTGCACACAAGACCTCTCACCAACTGGGAGAAAATCATACATGTGACACACAATGCAAAAGATTGGAAAGCCCCCATCTCGCTGCTGGACTGCTGTCTGCATCTTAGTTTTAAGCTTGTGTTTAGATCTTTAAGTTCTTTACATACAAAGAGTTGCCGTGGATACTTATAATAATAAAACTGTACCTAATACGTTTAATAAACCTTGTTCACCCGAAACTTAATTAATCTCAGGTCCCTAGTGTATGACTGATTTGAATAACGAGCTGCACCTGAGAGCACCTCCTTTCTTTTAAGATGTTTAAGTACCTATAAAGCTACGATTATCCCAGGGGTGGGTGGGTGGGTGATTGGGGAGGGAGGGAGGGAAGTAAAGAGTAGTTACTCACCTGTAACAGGTGTTCTCCAGGAGCAGCAGGAATCAGTCCTCACATATGGGTGTCATCGGCGCCGATGAAGCCCCAGCGGAGCATTTCTCCAGCTTTCTATGAAAGCCTTTGGGAATGCAGGCACGTGCGGTTCCCTTCCCGCCTAAAGGTGCCATCTTACCTCAGTCAAATGACATAGCTAAGAACAGCAGACAAAAATGAAAAAATAAACTATGTACAACTGCAACTCCAAGGGGAGGAGGGAGGGTTGTGAGGACTGATTCCTGCTGCTCCTGGAGAACACCTGTTACAGGTGAGTAACTACCCTTTCTCCAGGACCAAGCAGGAAGTCAGTCCTCACATATGGGTGATTCCCCAGCTTTGGGCTACCGAGGAACCCAGGTTGAACAAGAGAACTCCCTCTAGTCTCAGCAGTAAAGAAAGGCTTTCCAAGGACACAACATCCACCGGTAGCCCAACAGAGGGCAGGAGTTGCCTAAACCTCAAAGAGATTCCGGAGCACTGCTTGGCCAAAAGCACTGTCCCTACGGGACTCCCTCTCCAGGCAGTAATGGGCTGCAAAAGTCTGGCTTGAAGACCAAGTTGCAGCCCTGCAGATGTCTACCAAGGGCACAGAGTGGAGATGAGCCACTCAGGCAGCCATTGCCCTGACACGATGGGCCGTGACCCTACCCTGCAAAGGAAGGTCAGCCGCCTTGTAACCCCAGGTGATACAGTCAGCCACCCAGATGGATAAGGTACGCTTGGACACAGCCAACCCCAACTTATTGGGGTCAAAGGATACGAAGAGCTGAGTAGCCCTTCTATGCCCCTGCGTACGGTCAAGGTAGAAGGATAAGGCCCTCCTACAGTCCAGGGTATGCAGGACTGCTTCAGCCTGGCTTGCATGAGGCCTAAGAAAGAATGTTGGAAGAACCACCTCCTGGTTGAGGTGGAAAGAGGAGACAACCTTAGGGAGGAACTTTGGATGAGTCCTGAGGACTACCCTCTTCCTGTAAATCCTGGTGTAAGGCCTGTCACAGACCAGGGATTGAAGCTCACTTACTCGCCTAGCCGAGGGTAAGGGCTATTAGGAAGAGTGTCTTCCAGGAGAGGAAGCGTAGTGGAGAAGTAGCCATCGTCTTAAAAGGTGGGTGAGTCAGTTGCTGCAAGACCACATTCAGCTCCCACTCAAGGGCAGGAGGACGGATGGGAGGCTTGAGCAAACGTAATCCCCTGAGAAAGCGGAACACCAAGGGGTGACCAGATAGGGATTGTCCCTCTACCAATGAGTGGTGAGCTGCTAGAGCTGAGAGGTGGACCCAAACAGAATTGGACTTAAGGCCCTGATTGGATAAGTGCAGTAAGTACTAAAGCACTACTGGCACAGTACAGGAGGAAGGATCCTCTGTACGTAGGTGACACCACACAGAAAACCTCTTCCACTTGAGAGCATAGGTTTTCCTAGTGGACTGTTTCCTAGAGGCTAGGACAACCTCCTCAACTTCCTGAGGTAGACCCCAGGAAGCCAAAACCACCCTTGCAGTCTCCAGGCCATCAAATTGAGAGACTTGAGATTGGAGTGCAGAAGGGAACCCTGGTCCTGTGTGAGAAGGTCGGGTTGCAACCCCAGAGGCAGTGGAGGATCCACCGCCAGTTGAAGCAGAAGAGGAAACCAAGGCTGTCTCAGACACCTGGGAGACAACAGCAGGACCGAGGCCTTGTCCTGGAGAATCTTGAATAGGGTTCGGGCCACCAAGGGCATGGGAGGAAACGCATAGAGGAGGCCCTGAGACCAAGATATCAGAAAAGCATCCGCTGCTATCCGCAGAGGATGCAGTTGCCTGGAGCAGAACTTTGGCAGCTGCTTGTTCATGGGGCTGGCAAAGAGATCTATCAAAGGGAGACCCCATTTCAGGCAGATCTTCTGAACTACTGAAGGATGCAGCTGCCACTCGTGGGGCTGCAGTATTCTGCTTAACCTGTCTGTCAGGTAGTTGTCCTGGCCTGGAAGGTACACAGCCCTGAGGAGCATGTTGTGCTTGAGGGCAAAAGAACAAAGGTCCTGAGCTTCCCGACAAAGGATCCTGGACCCAGTTCCGCCCTGTTTGTTCACATAAAACATGGCAACTTGGTTATCCGTCTGAATCAGGACAGACTGTTGAGCCAGGGTAGGAGTGAAAGCTTTGAGTGCTAATCGAATAGCTCTGAGTTCGAGGAGATTGATCTGTGCAGCTTCCCAGGGAGACCAGAGGCCCTGGGTGCACTTGCCCAGACAATGAGCTCCCCAGCCTTGCAGTGAGGCATCTGTTGTCACCACTACTGTGCACCCTGGAATCTGAAAAGGCACCCCTTTCAGTAGGTTGGGTGGGTGCAGCCACCAGTTGAGGGAGTGCAGAAATGGTCTGGACACTCTTATCCTGTCTCTGAGGCTGCCTGTGGCCTGTGACCACTGAGTCCAAAGGCACCACTGTGCAGGCCGCATATGGAGTCTGGCATTGGGGGTGACATGTACTGTCGAAGCCATGTGGCCAAGCAGCCTCAGGCAGAGTCTGGCAGAGACCAGGGAGCTGCTGAGAAACTGACTTGCTAAGGCCATCAACCTGTGGACTCTGTTTTCTGGCAAGAATGCCTTTGCCAGGAGAGAGTCCAACCTTGCCCCTATGAACTCCAAGTTCTGGGAAGGGAGCAAAGTGGACTTTGCAAAGTTTATGACAAACCCCAGGCGTTGTAGAAGAGCAATGGTCCTGAGGGTGGCTTGATTGGCCTCCTGATCTGTCTGACCTCTGATGAGCCAGTCGTCCAGATAGGGGAAGACAAAGATGCCCTGATTTCTCAGGTAGGCCGCCACCACTACTAGGCACTTTGTGAAGACTCTGGGGGCGGAGGTGAGGCCAAAAGGCAGCACTCTGTACTGATAATGGTTTCCTCCCATGATGAACCTCAGGTACTTCCTGTGGTCTGGATGAATGAGGATGTGAGTGTACGCATCCTTTAGATCTAAGGAGCATAGCCAATCTCCCTGCTGGAGGTAGGGCAGAAGGGTTCCAAGAGTAAGCATCTTGAATTTTTATTTCACTAGGAACTTGAGGTTCCTGAGATCCAGAATGGGACGAAGGCCACCGGTCCTTTTGGGCACCAGGAAATACCTGGAGTAGAACCTGTGACCTTTTAAGTGGGGAGGCACAGGCTCCACCACCCTGTCCACCAACAGACCCTGAAGCTCCTGACGGAGAAGGTCTGTGTGCAAAGGAAGCCTTGGGGATCCTCTGCCTATGGGGCCCATTACCCTGGCCCTTGGATTGCTGACCCGGGGGGGCAAATTGGGGAGCCTGATATTGCAGGTACTGTTTGTAGGTAGTGCCCTTCCTCGGGTAAAAGTGATTTTTACCCGAGCCCTTCTTCTTATGAGAAGGGGAAGAGGTCTTCCTCTACAGCCTTGTCCGGGTGAGGTGCTCGGTCTCGAGCTGAGCGGCCTTCTCGGTCATGGGCTTGCCAAAAAGGTTTTCACCTCGGCAAGGGACATCGACCAACTTGTCCTGAACCCATGGCTCGAGGTCCGATGACTGCAGCCATGCCTGGCATCGAGCCGTGATGCCGGCTGCCGCAACTCGGAGCGAAGCCTCGAAGCCATCGTAGGCGGCGCGGGACATGAACTTCGAGCAGTCCCGAATCCCCGAGGACGAGGACTTAAATCTCTGTAAAGGTTCCCCGGAGAGACCAGCAGAGAATCCGGCCAACTCCTTGGCCAGATCCCTCAAGTACATGCCCATGTACAGCTGGTAAGACGGGACACGGCAAGCAAGCATCGAGCCCTGAAAAAGCACAGTTACTTACCTGTAACAGGTGATCTCCGGAACAGCAGGAATTAGTCTTCACATATGGGGTTCGTCGGCGCCGACGGAGCCCGCACGGGAATGCTCCCCAGCATCCAATCAGAAGGCTTTTGGGAGCATCCCTCACGCCTGCGCGGTAGCTTCCCGCCCTTCCCACTGCCTCTCCCCAGTTGCGTTTAATAAGCTGAGACAGAAGGAGAGGAGAGGAAGGAGAGAAAGAGAGAGAGTTACAACTCCTAGGGGAGGTGGGTGGGTTGTGAAGACTCATTCCTGCTGTTCCGGAGATCACCTGTTACAGGTAAGTAACTGTGCTATCTCCAGGAACAAGCAGGAATGAGTCTTCACATATGGGGACTCCCTAGCTGAGGGTGCCAGAGGAGATCCCAGAATGCGTGCCCCTGGACAGGGCAGCATCGCCCAAACTGGATCCCCGGCATCCCCGGAGGGATGGAGGGTAGGAGTTGAGAAGAGTTGCCAAGGCACAGCAACCGAAGACTACAGGGGAGTCTTCAAACCACGTCAATTATCATTAAACCGTTAATGATCTAGTACAATCTAGAGCTTACCTACTGGATTGTAGAAGGCAGAGCTGCGACGGGTACTGTAGATGCAGTAGCGAAGTCTTCAAGGGAACTTCACCGCAGAGAGGACGAAGTTCCCAGTCCGGGCGGGCTGGAGACGCAGGTGTCAACCGGCACCGGAAAGACGGCAGGACTTCATGAGGAGCTCTAAGAAGCTGAGAACTCCAGTAGGAGCAGAGTCCCCAATCCGGAGGACTAATCAGAAGACTGACCGATCTGGGAGAACCCAGCCCGGAGAAGAACAGAAGCGTACCCCGGGATACCGAGGGGTACACTGTCTACCCAAGCTGGCAAGGGATAGGAAGACAATGGGTTCGAAAACCTCCAGACAAGGAGGCGTAAACCAAGGGGCTGTTGACATCACAGCAAGTTTAAGCATAACCGGTCCGAGCACCCGAGCCGCAGAACACAGGCAAGCGGGCCGGCCGGACCCCGTAAGAAATAACAAAACATCAGTACCAACAATTGGGGGATAGTCGGTAAGACACAGGGCGCTATAACATTTCCCAAAAAGCGCCCACCTGTACCGATATATATCCAATAACAGGTATAGATGTATATCGGGCTATAGGTGGGCAAGGAAGCGCCCACCCAGGTTACTCAACCGGTATGGACACGTGAGAACGATACTGCCAACCTGGACCGGCCCTTGATCCACAGGAGGGCGCCTACCTGGAAGGTGGCGGGAGGAAGGGCCATCCAAAGTGATGGGCCTATGTGCGTGGAGCAGGGCAGATCGGCGAGAGTAGCAGTATGGTTGTGTGACCGCCAGATCAGTTGGGGAGGAGCACATCAGGAGTACGTAGACCCCTGAGGCGTCCACCTGGCAGTCACCCAAAATGTGTCCTCCGTGCCACAGGGAAGGCAGGAGGATAGAAAACCCTATAGCCACGGCGTGACCGTAGGGCCATCTCCGGCCTATATAAAAAAAACCCTCGGGGTTAGGGCCAATGTCCTCCGCCGCTCCGAAGAGTGCAGGGAGCGGAGCCGGGGATCGGCATGGGTCAGTGGGACCCCTGTCCACCGTAACCTGACGGACCCAGGGATTCTCTGCGAGAGCAGAGACAAAGACCGGGGGGGGGGGGGGTCCGGCCCTGTCGAGGAATGGTTCGGCCACGCTCGGAGAGTAGCGGCCAAGGCCTACACTGGGAGAAGGAGATTCGGTGCGCGATCCCCTCAATCCGGGGGAACCAGGCAGAGGGGAATCTGAGGGATGTACCCGAGGGTAAGTCCGAAGAAGATTAGCATGGCCCTGAGGAGCCAGGCTAACCTAGCGCGGGAAGGTTCCCCCCCCCCCCGGGGGAGGGGGCTCCATACCTCCAATCAAGCAGCCGAACCGCTTGCCACACTGAAAGAACCCCAGTGTAGAACTGGACAGTAACTTCATGTAAGAGGAGTTAAGCGCAAACTGCCGCATACCGTAGCCTAAGGCTGCCTGGCATGGGCAGCCTGGCGCGAGCCCTGGCACTGCCGACCGGTGTGAGAGACGTCCCTGGCATGGGCGCACCCGGAAGGCGGGCAGAGGGCTGAAACCTCCTCCTCTTTGGACAGGAGGGTCGGGAAGGACATTTCCTACCCCCAGGTCGGCGGAGCACTGAGCAACCTGACGCAAAGCCTCGCCATTGAAGAGGTTCTCCCTGGTGCACGGGGAAGTACCCAGGTTATGTTGTGCCCAGCTGCACAAGTCGGAAGCCTGCAACCAGGCTGTACGACGCGCCCCTATGGCTACCGCAGAGGACCTGCTAACTGACTCGAAAGAGTCCACGGTAGCCCGAGAAAGAAACCAAGAGATATTCCTGCAATGGTAAAGCAGCAAGGAATAGTCAGGGGCCCGAGGGGCCGACACAAAGGGAGACAAAAGAGATAACCTCTCTGTGACCTACCACAGTGCCAGGCTCATATAGAAAATATATGAGAGAATCCTGGAAGCCAACACGGACGCTTGGAAGGTTTGCCGCCCAAAGTTGTCCAGAGTTTTAGACGCACGATTCGGGGGGCAGGAAGAGTGCTTCTTCTTGCTTCCGACCTTCCTCAGGGTCGAGTCCACCACAATGGAATGATGGGGAAGCTGGTGCGTCTGGAAACCCGGAGAGGGGGGCACCCGATACCAGGCATGCATGGCTGCAGGCAGCGCCGGTACCTGTAAGGGCGAGCGCCAAATCCCGAGCAGGAAAATCCCGCAGGGAGGGAGGTAAAGGAAGCATTACGGCTGCCTGTTCCGCAGTACCCGGACTTAGCGAAGGGCCCGGGATAGGAATGGCGAGCAAGTCCGCCATGTCAAGGAGGAAGTCCTGAAAAGACGGCTCTCCCAGAGGGGCTATCCCGGGGGAGGCCGAGGTGGAGGGGCCCGCTTGAACACCAGTGGACCCACCGTGCTGGTGCATGGGAGGAATCGCTCTAAACAGAGGAGGGTACCAACAGTCCCAATTCGAGGCAGTCGGTACTGCATCGTCAGAGCCCGGGATTGACTCCAAGCGGGGCATCGAAGGGAGCGACGTCCCCGACGGGCCCGCGGGACTCGGCCTCGGGCCCGATTCCGGGGACGAGACCGCCCCCGGGGCAATCCGCAAGGGCAGCTGGAGTGGAGCCGAGGCCGCTGGAGAGCAGGCGAGCGCAGCACTGCGCCGTCGGAAGAGACCGGGGTCGGATACGAAATTCGCCGGAGCCACGCTTTCCAGACTGGAGATCGATTCGAGGCTGGGCATCGAACCGAGCGACGCCTCCTTAGGGGGCCCCGGTGTCAGCGGCCGCGCCGGTGCTGCCACTCCCGCGAATGGAGTCGGGGTCGCGACGATCGGTGCCGAGAGCAAGGGCGGCTTCCCAGGCCGAAACTCGGCAAAGAGGGAAACACCTGAAGTCGGTTCCGACGCCGGGAGAGAGGCCCTCCTAGGCGCCGGGGTTCTGCCCGTGCCTGTTTTATTGAGCGGGAAACCCTTACAGGGCGTACTACGTGGCCTCGAGGGTACCCAGGTAACTCGCCGACGAGCCCCAGCGGGGAGCGAGACACCCAGCCCCGGCTCCGCGGCCGCGGCGCTTCTTTGGGTCGACTCGACCGAAGGACCCGGGTCCCGCAGGCAGACTCCAGTGACGAGTGGAGCACTCGACGCCCGCGTAGATGCCGGGAGGTCGGTGGCATCCGGGGGAGGCCCCGGCCCCGCGCAAGGTGGGGGTGCCGACCCGCCCGACCGGGATAGATCGATCGGCTCCGCAGGTTGAGCCCGGAGGCGACCCCTGGCGAAGAACGGGGCCATTGTTCCCGAGACCGCCGCGGGAGGGGCGGAGCCGCTCAAGGCCAGTACCGCCCCCGTGGAAGCGCGGGACGAGTCGATCAGCCCTGGCGGAGCCGAGGGCACCCGGTGCCGATCCCCGGCGGGGAGTGGGGCTACCGACCCCGACGACTTGGTTCCGCTCGAAGCGGTCACCACCTCCGCGTATGGCAGGGGTGTGGGCACGCCATACCGGGTCAGGTTGGTCCGACGATCCCCGGTGACGAGTGGAACACTCGACACCGACGCCGATGCCGGGGAATCGGTACCGCCGAAAGCGGGTACCGCCCCCACTCAGGGCCGGGATGCCGTAGAGCCAGACTGGGTCGAGTTGATCGGTCCCGAAGGCACCGAGGACACCAGTCGACAGTCCCTGGCGAAGAGTGGAACACTCGACGCCGGCGCCGATGCCGAGGGATCTGCACCGCTCGAAGCGGGTGCCACCCTCGGGCATGGCTCGGGAAAGTTCTGTGAGGAGCGAACCTCAGGAACTACCCGAAACCCCGTGGAGGCTCTGGAGCCCGAAGACTCCCTCCGGGGTGTAAGGGACTGGAGGGGAAGGCCGGAGCCATCGTCATGCGGCGCATGAGACTCACCCCTCAAGGCTCAGTTGGTCTTAACAGACTGTTGTTGGGTTACCTGATCCTGGCGAGGAGAGAAAGCCGACGACCGCACCTCAGAGGGAAAGACGTCATCGAGGGACACTCGAAACAGGGAGGGTCTTCTCCCAACGCTGAAGCCCAGGGAACCGGGGGAGAAGGGGTCAGGGCCCCAACAGGAGAGACACCAGGCGTTGGAGTCGGAGCAGAAGACGTCGTCTCCACAGTGGGGGCACTTCTTAGGGGAAGAAGGCTCCATGCTGGAAAGCCCAGTAGGCCTCAGAATAACACGAGGAGGATGCTCTTCGAAGGAAATAAAGGAAAACAAAAAATAAGGAAAAAAAGGGGGCACCAGCGGTGCCAGAGTCAGTGGGGAAAAAACCGCGACCACAGGAAACAAGAAAAGAAGAAAAGAAAAGAAGAAAACGTTTCTGCGGTGACAGGAGGTACGTCCTGTCGGCTCCGTGGAAAAACGAAAACTGGGGAGAGGCAGTGGGAAGGGCGGGAAGCTCCCAAAAGCCTTCTGATTCGATGCTGGGGAGCATTCCCGTGCGGGCTCCGTCGGCACCGACGATCCCCATATGTGAAGACTCAGTCCTGCTTGTTCCTGGAGATCACTTTCTACCCATGCCATCTAGGCTTCAGACCTCCCTGTCAGGAGGCACCGCGGAGTGCATCTTCTGACTCTTCAGATGATGCATGGCTGATTCCACAACCATGGAATGGTGTGGTAGCTGTGCCTTCTGAAAACCAGGGCTCTTACGGAGCCGATGGATCGAATCGACTCGCTTGCTAAGAACCGGCGCCGAGGCCGGTGCCTCCCACATACGGAAGAGGAGCCGTTCCAGCATCAGAGGAACCGGGACAGTAAAGGCCTCCTTCGGAGGAGAGTCATACTGCAGTGTCTCAAGCTCTTCAGCTCGAGGCTCTTCCTCGGGATCCACCAGAATAGCCAAGGCAGTGGCCATATCCTGGACGAACTCTGAGAACCGGGTGTCCTCCGGGGGGACCTACTCCGGGGCTCAGACTGCGGTGAGTCCGAAGGGACGCACCAAGTCTTAAAGGTGTCAGGAGACTCCTCGTCCTCCATCTCCCAAGCCGACTCGTCCGAGGAAGAGTCAAGGTCCGACCCCGCGGGGCCCTGGAGCACCCGCCCTGACGCCGGAAGCACCGGTGTCGACGCCCTCGGTCCTGAACGGGAGGTCGAGGGGGACCGCGACCGAGGTCGACTCCGAGCCACGATGGACTCAAGTATCGGCTCGGTCTCCGGGGTCGACTTCGATGTCGATGTCCCGGTGGTCGGGGCAGATGCGCCAGACAGGCTGACCATCAGTGCCTGCTGCTGCTCCATGAAGGCAGACATTCTGCTCTCCAAGGCTGTCATCCTGAGACTCAGCTCGGGAGACGCAGCAGCCGACTCGAGCCCCAGCGGCGCCGGGCCCGACGTCGGCTCCCTGGGAGGAGAGTCCACGAGGACTACGGGGCTTACATGTCCAGCAGACTCCGGCTCCACACGAGGAACTTTGGCAGGCTTCTCTGGTTCCACAGGCCCGGGGCGACAGTCGGGGGTCTTAGACCTGGCCCTCGAGGAGCCAGGGACCTCTTCTGACGACGCCCTTGCGAGCCATTTCTTCCTCTTGCATTCCCGGTCGGGGGACCCCCTGTCCGAGGAGCTTCGACGGCGCACGGGATCGGAATCCCGAGATGTCGAGGCCTCAGAAGAGGTCCGGGCCCGGCCGGAGGCTGAGTCCGAGAAAAGCCTTTCCTTTTGCTGCTGGCGACTTCATAGTGCCTTGGAAGACATTTTTCCACAGGCCCCGCACGACTTAGAATCGTGGTCAGGGCCCAGGCAACAAAGGCAGCAGTCGTGTGTGTCAGTGAGAGACATTAGTTTCTTACACCAATCACACTTCTTAAAACCACTGGAAGCCATCGGGGGAAAAAAAAGAGTTCCCGCGAGGTCAAAAGACCGGCCTTCCAGGGAAAAAGAGAAAAAAGGGCGCGAACGCCAGCCAGGAAGGGCAAAAACCGAAAAAGAGGAATCGGGCTCGATACCGGTGTACCGAACCCGGCGGGAGGGGAACCGGCGTTATACCGGTAGAATAAGAGCAAAAAATTGCTGAAAAATCTAATTTTAACCGGGAAAACTGGACACACGTCCGGTGGGCTTCACGGAAAAAAAGAGACTGAGGTAAGATGGCAGCTTTAGGCGGGAAGGGAACCGCGCATGCGTGCCTGCATTCCCAAAGGCTTTCATAGAAAGCTGGGGAAATGCTCCGCTGGGGCTTCATCGGCGCCAATGACACCCATATGTGAGGACTGACTTCCTGCTTGGTCCTGGAGAAGTAAGATTTATTAAAAGAGGGCTGCTACACAGTACCCTGTCCTGTGCTTCTAAGGTAAGCTGTGACCAACTTCCTGGGTGACTAACAGTCCTTGCTTGGATAGAAGGAGTCTTTCAAAATGGCCTTTTGACCTGCCACCTGGCTTTAACTCCTATTTAAAAAGTTTCACAGGTCTCTTGCCCCCTAGGTTAAAGGCCTGTTTTTGAAGTTCTCTAGAAGACTATTTGTCGCTAAAAGAATACTGATCTTGCTTAGATAACATAGCTTAGGCAAAAGACAAAAAAGTAAAGGAGGCAACTCCAAGGTGAGGAGGGAAGGTTGTGTGGACTGATTCCTAATGTCCCTGGAGAACATCTATTACAGGTGAATAACTATGCTTTCTCCAGGAACAAGCTGGAAGTTAGTCCTCAAATATGGGACTCCCTAGCTCCATGCTGCTGGGGCGTGAACCATGACAGCAGCAGTAGCAACCCAAGAGAGGTCCCTACCAAGAGACTCTGCAGACCCCAACATCCAGCATTACCCTAACTCCAGTAGCCTGAACACTTAAGGTTTGGAGGGCATGAGTTGCCTATACACTGAGAATGCTTCTGATCATTGCCTGGCCGAAGGCACTGTCCCTGCAGGACTCATTCTCAAGGCAGTAATGGGCTGCAAACGTATGGACTGAAGACCACATGGCGACCTTACAGATTTCCTGCACTGGCACTGTGCGTTGGTTGGCCACCAATGTGGCCATAGCCCTCACGCAATGAGCAGTGATGTGGCGCTTCAGAGAGGCCAGCTTGCTCATAAGGGAGGGCAATGCAGTTCACCACCCAGGTGAACAGCGTTCGCTTGGTCACAGGCTGTCTGCTGGGGTCATAGATGATGAAAAACTGAGGAGCTTTGCGATGGGCCTTGGTCCTCTGTAAATAAAAGGACAGGGCCCTCTTGCAATCCAGGGTATGCAAGACGACCTCCCTGCCAGCGTGCAGCCACGGAAAGAAGGCAGGGAGAACTACCTCCTAATTGAGGTGAAAAGAGGACACCACTTTTGGGAGGAATTTGGTGCACGTACGAAGCACCACCCTGTTCTTATACAACCTGGTGAAGGGTGGGTCCGCCACCAGGTTCTGCAGATCGCTTACTCTGCGAGCGGACGTTAACACCACAAAGGCGGCCACCTTCCAGGAGAGGTGCCTCAGGTGGCAGGTGGCCAAAGGCTTGAACGGCGGCCTAGTGAGCTGGAAGAGCAACACATTGAGGTCCCATTTCACTGCCAAAGGGCAGAGGGGGTTTGGATAGCAGGAGGCCCCTGAAGAATTTGGAGGCCAAAAGCTAGCCTGAGAGGGGCTTCCCCTCTATAAGATGATGGTTAGCCACTATGGCGCTGAGATGCACCCTCACCAAGTTAGATTTCAAGCCCAAGTGTGAGAGGTGCAGCAAGTACTGCAGCAAGAGCTTTACCTGACAAAGAGAATGGGTTCTCATTCCTTTTTACACAGCAGACGGAGATCCTCCTCCACTTGAAGGCGTAAGCCCTTCTGGTGGACGGCTTCTGGGAGGCCAGGAAGATCTCCTTGACCTCACCTGGGAGATTGAAAGGGGCCCATGCTACCCTTTAGGCAGCTATGCTGTCAGCATTAGGGACTCCAGGTTGGGGTGTAGCAGAGATTCCCCCCTCCTGGGACAGGAGGTCTGGGTTCTGGCCCAGTGGTATTGGGATTGCCACGGACAGGGAGAGCAGCAGGGGGAACCAGTGCTGCCTGGGCCACCTGGGTGCAATCAAGATTACTGAGGCATGCTCGCTCTGGATCTTGAAAAAGCACTTGGTTATCAGATGTGTCGGTGAGAATGCATAAAACAAACCCTGTGACCAGGAGATCAGGAAGGTGTCTGCCACCACCCTCCTGCAGTGCGGTTGAGGACAGCAGAATTTGGGCAGCTGTGAGTTGTCCATGGAGGCAAACAGGTCAAGCCAGGGTCTTCCCCCAGAGGTAGAAAAGCCTCCGGGTCACTTCTAGGTCCAGGTGCCAAAGGACCCTGAGGTTGTTCACCCGGCAGTTGTCCTGGCCCGTTAAGTACACTGCCCTGAGAAGTATACGGCTGTGCACTGCAAAGGAGTGGAGGGCCACTGCCTCCTGACAGAGGGAGTAGGAGCCCGTACCCCACTGCAGGTTCACATAGAACATGGCAACCTGATTGTCTATCTGTATTAGGACCGGAAGGTCGCTCAGGTGGTGGCAGAAGGCCTGAAGGGCCAGGAAGATGGCCCTGAGTTTGAGGAGATTGATTTGCAAGAGGGATTCCTCTGGAGACCAGGTGCCCTGGGTGTACTAGCCCTCGCAATGTGAGCTTCAGCCCACAAGAGAGGCCTCTCTCATCAGGACCCTCTGAAGGGTTGATGCCTGGAAAGACATCCCCTGCCCCGAGGTGATTGAGAGACTGCCACCAGCTGTCCCTCAGCCTGCATGTTGCCTGTGTCCACTGGGAATGGAGGCAGCACTGGGCTGCCTGCATATGCAGGCGAGCCAGAGGTGTAATGTGAACTGTCGTGGCCATGTGGCCTAACAGGTGGAGTAGGAGAGCTGGCACCAAACTGGAGCTCTGCACATCCCTTGCCATCTGCATCAGGCTCTCTCCACTGGGAGAAAGTCTCTAACCTGCAGAGTGTCCAGCTGGGTCCCTATGAATTCCAGGTCTTGGAACAGGGAGAGGCTGGACTTGGGTTAGCTGATGAACCCCAAATGCTGCAGCATGTGGATAGTAAGCCTTGCAGCCCACCGAGCCTCAAGAGATGTGCTGCCTCTGATAAGCCTGTTGTCCAGATAGGGAAAGACATGGACCCCTTGGAGGCATACATGGCGGCTAGAACCACCAGGCATTTTGTAAAGATCCTTGGAGAGGCGGCAAGGCCGAATGGCAGCACCCTGTACTGGTAGTGCTGCCCCCCCCCCCCCCAACGAACCTCAGGTAATGCCTGTGGGAGGGGTGGATCAGAATGTGGGTGTAAGCATCCTTGAGATCCAAGAAGCAGAGTCAGTCTCCCTGGCGGAGGTAGGGCAGCAGTGTCCCAAAGGAGAGCATCTTGAACTTCTTTCTCACCAGGAACTTGTTCAAGCTGCACAGATCCAGGATGGGCTGGAGGCTCCCTGTTATTTTTGGGACAAGGAAATACCTTGAGTAGAACCCCTTTCCCGAGAGGTGATGGGGTACAGATTCCAATGCCCTGTCCCTGAGCAAGCCTGTGGCGAGCAAGGCCTTGTGAAGGAGAGGCTGTGGTGGCTCTCTTAGGAAGAAGTCTGGAGGGTTCTACTGCAGATGGAGGAAGTACCCCTCCTTCACCACCTGCAGAGCTCACTGGTCTGTGATGATGCTGGCCAATCTGTGGGTGAAAGAGGCCAGTCAACCCCCTGTGGGCTGAGGTGGGACTCCCAGGGAAGGGGAGGGGAGGCCCAGCCAAGGGAGTAAAAGCTCCCACAGATTAGGTGGAGCTGCTGTCTGGGGCTTGGGAGCCTTGGACTTCCTAGGCACGTGTCCCTGGCTGCGAGGCTTGGTGAGGCTGCCCCAAGGCTGGTAGTGGCAAGCCTGGGAGTAGACCTTTTTCCCCTGAAGATTTTTTCCTTGGGAGAGCAGAGGTCTTTTTGGACAGCCTCTGCTGGGTCACTAAATCGGCCTCAATCTCCACAGCGTTATCAGACATCGGTTTCCCAAATAGGTTCTCACCACTGAAGGGGACATCCAGGAGATTTTCCTGTACCCACTGCTCGAGGTCAGAGGTATGTAGCCATGCCTGGTACTGGGCACCAATGCCTGCAGCTGCAACCCTGGCCTCAGACTTGAACTCGTCGCAGATGGCCCGGGAGAGAAATCTGAAACAGTCCTGGATGCCTGCTGCTAGCGACTGGAACCTTTGCAGCAGTTCCCCGGCGAGGCCTGCCAGGAACCCCGAGAGTTCCTGTATCAGGCACTTAAGGTACATTCCAATGTACAATTCGTATGCCTGTATTCAACACGCAAGCATGGCGCCCTGGTAGCACTTGCGCCCCATGGCATCGAGGGCCTGGGCTTCCCTGCCAGGGAGGGGGGTGGAGGGGGAACTGAAGAGTAATCTTTTGACTGTTCAGTTTTTGCATGGAGGACTCAATCACCATCGAGTTGTGGGGGAGTTGTGGCTTATGGAACCCAGGGACCTTCCGGATGTGATAGATGGCGTTTAGGTACTGACTGACCACCAGCACAGAGGCCAGGGACTCCCACATTCAGAGAAGCAATCTTTCGAGGATGGGTGGAACCGGCACTGAGAGTCTCCTTAGGAGGGGACTCATTGTATGATCTCGAGCTCTTCAGTGTGCAGATCCTCCTCTGTCTCTATCTGGATCAAGAGAGCCCAGGCCATGTCACGAACAAAGTCATGAAAGGCCACGTCCTTAGGCAGGGAGTGGCACCGAGGCTCCAGGGGAGATAGCTCGGAGGAGACATCCCGGTGTCGGGAGGTCTCCAGGGAGGCCTCATCCTCGGTCTTCCAGTCAGAGCCCGAGGGAATCGAGGCGTCATCCTCGGGGGCAGCTCCGAGGAACCGCCCCCCCCCCTCCCTGGAGGGGTCAGACTCCTGGAAACTCACTGGAGAGGACCGGAACCCCGAGGAGTGTGATCAAGACCTTGATAGATGCTAAGGACTTACCAGAGGCTCATGGTGCTTAGTGCCCAGTTTGACACCCAGATGCTCCCCCGAGGCCAGGGGGCCAGATGATGCCAAGGGGGCCTGTCATCAAGGCCCGCTGCAAGGACAATATGGAGGAGAGACACTGTCCATGGCCACATGCGGGACTCGAGGCCCAATAGCTGTGCAGCACTTGGCATGGACACCAAAGCCCTTGGGTCCGACGCCGGCACTCCAGAATGTATCCGAGGAGGACTGTAGATTCATAGTTCCTAGCGCGGTCTCCACTGGCCGAGGACTCGTCTCGAGATTTTGAGGGCACTGCTCGGAGTTGCCCGAGTCCCGTCGAGGGACCTTACCAGATTTAATCGGAGGCACCTCCTTCGGGACAACCTTTTTCGCAGGATCCGTGGCTGCACCGGAGGAGTTGCCGGCACAGGACACAGAAAACACCTGGACCTCTCTAAGGGCCAGATTCAGGGCTCAGTGATGGGAAAGCCAGGGCAGAGTCAGACCTTAGGAATAGCTTCCCCTGCAACTCAGACCGCCTCCTATTGGTTTTAGGGGCCATGGCCTGGCACCAGTCGCAGATGGAACTGTCATGGTCTGGGCCCAGGCAGCAGATACAGCAGTTGTGTGTATCAGTGACTGAGATAGTCTGACTGCAGCGGTCGCATTTCTTGAACCCACTTGGTCGGCGTCGAGGGCCACTGGGCGAAAAAAGGCACGAAGGCCAGTTGAGGTAGAACCTTAAGGAAACATGAGAAAAAGGGGAACCGAGACTGGCACTGGTGGTGCCGCCTCAAGGCTGGAAGGGAACCGATAAGCAAAGTGGACAAAGGAAGGAATTAAAAGACTTTTTCCAGGAGAGTAAAGGACCACAGCGGTTGGGCTCCGTGGAAAAAGGGAGACTGAGCAAGATGGCACCCTTGGGCAGGAATGGGACCACGCTTGGGTGGTGCCATTCTCAAAGGCTTTCTTTGAAAGCTGGGGAAATGCTCTGCGCAGGCTCAGTCGGTGTCAACATCACCCATATGTGAGGGCTGACTTCCTGCTTGTTCCTGGAGGAAAAGTGGTATTCTCAGATTCTAACTGAGCAGCTTTATCTTGCTAGTCCTTGTCAAAAAGGTTTTCACCTGTGCAAGGAATATTATCTTGAACTCACTGCTCAAGATCTGATGCCAGGAGCCAAGCAATTCTGCACACACCAATGCAAATTGATGTGGCTCTATTGGTGCACTCAAAGCAGTCAACAATTGCTCTATTGATAAACTTTGAGATGTTTTGGGCATGTCTGACCAGGATGAGATAGTCAGCTATTTTATCAGGGAGAAGAGGTGATTGACTCAAGATCTCTAGTAACCTCTGAGGAACATACCCATATATAGTATGTGAGCTTATTCTGGCTGACAGCATGGAAGCCTGAAAATACCAATGCCCAAAAGCATTGAGTTCTCAATTCTCTACCCAAAGGGTTAGAAGAATGGGTCTTAGAACTTCTAATTTGACACACTGCCGATTCCACTACCATTGAGTAGTGCAGTAATTGCATCTTTTGGAAGCCAGGACACTGCGGTACTCGATACATGGTTTCAAGCTTTTGAGTAAGCAGAGAAATAGTGAGGGGCATCTCCCACATCCGGAGCATTAGATCATGGAGTATGCCATGAATTGGAAGCGTGGCTGCTTCCTTAGGAGATGTAGGGTATTGGAGAATCTCCAATTCTCTGCTCTACATTCTTTTTCAGATATGACTTATGGAAAGGCCCCTTGCTATGCCGCGTCTGAGGCAAAGAGTGTGCCTAATTTAGCAGCTCGATTCTGTAGGCCTCTCTTTACCATCTTTTTACATAGAGGACATTCTGATGACTGGTGGTCTGGACCAAAGCATTTGAGACACCAGTTGTGGGTATCGGTGGCCGAAATGGTACTGCCACACTTAGAACATTACCCATATGTGAAGACTACATTCCTGCTTGTTCCTGGAGATCAACTTTTCCTGCAACTCAGAATGTTTCTTGTTGGTTTTGGCTGAAATGGCCTGGCAGAGGTGACAGGAGATGCTGTCAGTATGGAACCAAGCAGCGTAGGCAGCAGTCGTGGGTCTCAGAAATGGACATGGTTTAACTGCAGTGGTCACACTTTTTTGAACCCACTGGGAGACATGGTGGGAGACATCTGGATGGGGCCCAATGACCCCCGTACAAAACAGGGTGCAAATGCCAGTCAAGGGAGACCTCTATGAAAAAAAGGACCGAGAAAGACGCCAGGAACCACCGACTCAAGGCAGGAAGAGGAACTGGTACTTACCGGAAAGCTAGGTTTGCTCAAGGATTTTTCCGGGGGAACAGGACATACATCCATTGAGTTCTGCGGAAAAAAGGAGAGTAAGCAAGATGGCTCCCTGGGGGGTGGGGGGGGGGGGAGAGAGGGGACCACGCATGCATAGTGGCATCTCCCAAAGGCTTTCTTTGAAAGCTGGGAAGATGCTTCCGCACGGGCTCTGTCGGTGCCAACGTCATCCATATGTGTGGACCGATTTCCTGCTTGTTCATGGAGAAACAAGCTTATTTCTTTGTATTCAAGAGTATTTATTCCACTTGTATGCTAAGCTACATTGTATGCTAAGATATATTCTGATTTGATTTAAATGAAAAGCTTTTTGGTGATACAAAGACCTGACTCAGCAAAAAGCATACTCAACTCTAACAGGTGTTCTCCGGGGACAGCAGAATTCAGTTTTTTTTTCCATGCGGGCTCAGTTGCTGCCAACGTCACCCATATGTAAGGACTGACTTCCTGCTTGTCCCTGGAGAAACACTGAATTCTATAATACACAGACCTATAAGCTTTAACCCAAATTATTCCCTCCCCCCCCCCATTTTAAGTATATTACAGAAGATAAATACTTACAAGTACAGATCTATTTCCAGCTGCAGTCCCTTTTGGTAGTCCTTCGAGACTACTGCAACAGCCCCATGTTCTCTGCCTTGGCAGGTGGCGCAGCCCTCACATTTCCTGCCAAGGCAGTGAATGCAGGCTCAGTGGTGAAAGCATTAAAAAAAATAACCAAACTGCTCCAGCCGCAATGCTCCAGACCCCTACACTCCAATCTCCTCCCAGCATGGCAGAAAACACCCCCAAGCTAAGACACACACACTGCCATAGAAAGCAAATTTGACACTTAGATTGACCCCCAGTGCTACCCCTAGCAGGAGGGGGGGATGGGTATTAGGCCCTTGTGGGTGGGAGGGGGTTACTAGAGTTGTTTGCCTAAGCACTGGTTGCCGATGGGGGAGGAGAGGACCACGGCAATGACAGTTATTTGTTGAGGGTTTTATTTTCTGACCAGCGGCAGAGTTACCAGACAACCAGGGACATTAAGTGCAGCCATTCTATCAGCAGTCATGACAGCTACTATGTGGTGACATCCAGCAGACTCCCTCTCCAGCCACCATGCCTACTCTCGGCCTCAATTTCATTCCGTTGTGCTCAAAGCGGTTAGTACTAGATTTTTAACCAGGTTGGATGCTTTTAGTGCATGGCAGCAGTTACTGTGGGCAGTTGCCCACGCTAAAAAGTGCAGTAACTGTTAGGGGCCCTTTTACCAAAGTGCAGTAACAACCCTAATACTAAGCAATGAATTGTAGGCATTAGGTTCTTAAGTTCAGAACAGTTTTCAGCTCAAAAATCTCAGTCAAAATTTCACAATACTAAGGAACATGTGAACTAGGATAAAATATGTTAAATTCTAACATACATTAAATTTCGTTGCATCCCTGGAAATAAAAAGGCCATGGAGCACTTAACCTGCATTAAGGTTCATTAATTTCCATTAACTTTGAATAAACATGCCACTAAGTGAAGTACTGTTTGAATACAAAGCGTTGTTACTCACCTGTAACAGGTGATTTCCTGGAACAGCAGGAATCAGTCTTCACATATGGGTGATGTCGATAGTGTCAGAGCCCAACACAACCTGTGCAGGAATGCTCCCCAGTCTCCAATTGGAAAGCTTTTGGGAGCAATTCACTGTGCCTGCTCATCTGCTTTCCTGCCTTCCCAACTCCTCTCCTCAGTTGAGTTTGTAGCTGAGAGAGAGGAAAAAGAGCAAAGCAACTCCTAAGGGAGGAGGGCAAATTGTGAAGACTGATTCCTGCTGTTCCCAGAGATCACCTGTTACAGATGAGAAACAACGCCTTCTCCAGGAAACAGCAGGAATGTAGTCTTCACATATGGGACTCACTAGCTCCCAGGTACCAGACTGGAAGCGGGTAGCCCTGGTATCCCAGAGGCTAAAGGATAAAGCCAAGAGTGTAGATACAATGTGGCCCTGCTGGACTTGAATGCAGTCTGCTAGACCACCTCTGATGGAAGTCTGGTGCCAGAAAGAAGTCTGGGATGGAGGGTAGGAGTTGCATTTAAGTGGCAAAAAAGTGCTGAAGTACAGCCTAGCCAAAGACAGCATCCCAGGTCCTTAGAAAGCACACCGTACTCGCAGGAAACCAAGGGAAAAAAAGAGAGCGAGGCGTAACTGAAAAGTCCTTTTTATTTGCAAACAGCGACCCCGGCATGGCCACTTTTCAGCATTAACATAAGATATGAATATTGAAAATCATATCAAAATAAAAGATCATAATAAATAGATAAAACAATGCAGAAAAACAGTATAAATATAAACATGAATAAAAAGAGTTAATCCCAACACTGAATTGTATAAAAAGGAAGTCTTAAAAATGAACATATCAATGTGAGAGAGAGGACGTATCAAGAAGCATGATGAAACCAACTATCATCTTAATTTGACATCATGAAAAAAGTGATCCACCACCAGTTATAATTTATTTATTTATTTAACGTCTCTTCTATACCGCGCTATTCACATCAGTGCGGTGTACATTTAACAGAACCTTATACAATGCAGTCAGGGCTGCTTTGTATTTACAGAGAATAGGGACTGTAACTTGGACATAACTGGGGTAACTTTCTACAAATTTACACTAATACGAGGGTTGCTATTTATATTTCTGGCCTAATAATGAAAACACAAATATTTATGATCAAAATTGGTTTTATTGTTTTTCAAAATATTCTCCATGAAGATCAATACACTTTTGTATGCGTTTGAACCAATTTTCGAAGCACTTTTTCCACTCCGATTGAGGTAACTCCAAAACATGCGTTTTGAATGCATCAACCGCATCTTCGGGTGTTGAAAATCGTTGACCACGTAATTTGTTTTTGATGTGCGGGAATAAAAAGAAGTCATTGGGTCCCAAATCAAGGCTGTACGGTGGATGACCCATCAATTCGATGTTTTGGCCGGTCAAAAATTCCTTTGTTTGAGCCGATGTGTGAGAGCTCGCATTGTCATGATGAAGAATTATTCGCCTCTTCTTCGACTTTTTCCGAATTTCTCCAAAGACTTCTGGTAAACAAATGGTCGTGTACCATTCAGAATTGACCGTCCTACGTTGCTCTAACGGCACTGTCGCCACGTGACCGGTAATGCCGAAGAAACAGGCAACCATTTGCTTCAATGTGCTTCTTCCGCGAACAACTTTTGTTAGATTTGGCTCGTCTTGGAAGACCCATACAGTCGATTGCTGTTTTGTTTCGGGTTCATATGCATAGATCCATGATTCGTCACCTGTGTAGATGTTATACACAGTCTTTGATGCACCTTGAACATATTTTTTCAACATTTCCTTGCACCAATCGACATGAGCCTTCTTTTGAGCGTTTGTCAGATTATGCGGGATCCAACGCGAACAAATCTTTTTTACGGCCAAATGATCAAGCAATATCTTATTGATGCTTGCCATACTAATGCCCAAAGATGCCTCAATCTCACGGTATGTCACATGACGATCTTGCTTTATCAGTTCACACACAGCATCGATATTTTCTGGCACAACCACCGATTTTGGACGACCCTGACGGAATTCGTCCTGGAGCGAACGTCGGCCACGATTGAATTAGTTATACCAGTTTTTTACAGTGCTATAGGATGGTGCTTTATCGCCGTATAAAAAATTAAGTTCACCGATGCACTCTTGTCTTGATAATCCATGTCGAAAGTTATGAAAAATAATCGCACGAAAATGTTCGAGTTAATTCCATTTTTAGCCCGAGATGAATTTTTCAAGTTACTATAAACAAATCGCGCTCAAATGATAAAATGTTATGAATAAGGTTATGTTCAACAATGTCAGTGTTCCAATGGAACCATTGGATGGCGCCTGGCAACACTTACTGTTGCTAAGGCCAGAAATATAAATAGCAACCCTCGTATACTATACACCTGAAATCTACTTGGGGTTGCACCAGTGGGGCTAGTTGCCCTCTAGTGTGCTGGGTGTGCTATTGGGAGAGTCGTGGTGATTAGTGGCAGTGTTTGCAGGTAGATTTTTAAGGCGATCTCTGGGTAGTGCCGTATGAATAGGTGGTGCTTCAGTGCCTTCCTGAATTGGGCCAGATCGGTGATGACTCGAATAATCAAAGGAAACTTACTGAGCAATAGTAAAATTGCATTGTATATGTCCAAAAACACAATTTTTAGCAAAGATCTGAAAAAGAAACATTGATGTTATCGTAACATTATATCAGGTAATACACAAGATTGTATAACAGGAAACAAACAAAAGACAAACACTCTTATGACAAACAAACAAAAGCAAAGCTTGTCTGTGTATGACTAAAAACATGCCAGTTAAAATATAACACATATATTGCATTATGTGAAGCCATGAGGAAAGAAAGCGTAGTTACTCACCTGTAACAGGTGTTCTCCAGGAGCAGCAGGAATCAGTCCTCACATATGGGTGACGTCGGCGCCGACGGAGCGCCCGCGGAGCAACTTTCCCCAGCTTTCAAAGAAAGCCTTTGGGAATTGCAGCGCGCATGCGCGGTCCTCTTCCCGCCCAAGGGTGCCATCTTGCTCAGTCAGATGACATAGCAAAAAGACAGCAAAAACGAAAGCATAAAACTGCAACTCCAAGGGGAGGAGGGAGGGTTGTGAGGACTGATTCCTGCTGCTCCTGGAGAACACCTGTTACAGGTGAGTAACTACGCTTTCTCCAGGACCAAGCAGAAAGTCAGTCCTCACATATGGGACTCCCAAGCTTAAGGCTACCGGAGACCCTAGGCACAAAAATGAGCTCCCTCTAGCTCAGCAGCACAGAAGGAAGGAATCTTCTCTGAATACGTCTCCAACCGGTAGCCCAACATCCAGGATGGAGGGTAGGAGTTGCCTATACCTCGAAGAGGTTACGGAGGACTGCCTGTCCGAAAGCACTGTCCCTGCGGGACTCCCTCTCCAGGCAGTAATGGGCTGCAAAAGTCTGGCTTGAAGACCAAGTAGCGGCCCGGCAGATGTCTGCCAACGGAACAGAGCGGAGGTAAGCCACTGACGTAGCCTTCGCCCGAACACGATGAGCGGTGACTCTACCTTCCAGCACGAGGCCCGCAGCCTCGTAAGCCCAAGCGATGCAGTCCGCAATCCAGACGGACAGAGTACGCTTGGAGACAGGGAGCCCCAACTTCTTGGGGTCATAAGACACGAAGAGCTGAACAGCCCTTCAGTGCTCCCGCGTACGGTCAAGGTAGAAGTTCAGCGCCCTTCTATAGTCCATGGTATGCAGGACCATTTCAGCTCGGCTGGAGTGTGGCCTGGGAAAGTAGGTCGGAAGTACCACCTCCTGGTTGATGTGAAAAGGGGAAACCACTTTAGGAAGAAACTTAGGATGAGTCCGTAGGACTACCCGGTTCTTGTAGAACCTAGTGTAAGGAGGATCAGATACCAGGGCCTGCAGCTCACTAACGCGTCTAGCAGAAGTGAGGGCCACCAAGAACAAGGTTTTCCAGGAAAGAAAACGAAGAGGACAGGTAGCCATAGGCTCAAAAGGCGGACAGGTAAGCCGCTGTAAAACCACATTGAGATCCCAGCTCGGGGCTGGCGGGCGCAAAGGTGGTTTAAGGAGTAGGAGGCCCCGGAGAAAACGAGCCACCAGAGGGTGGCTGGAAAGAGGCCTACCATCCACCAGTAGGTGGTGCGCAGAAATAGCACTGAGGTGGACCTTGACCGAGTTGGACTTAAGTTCAAGATTGGAAAGGGAAAGCAAGTACTGCAAGACCACTGATGTTGAACAGGAGAAGGGGTCATGCGACTGCTGAGTACACCAGACGGAGAACCAACGCCACTTAAGAGCGTAGGACTTCCGGGTGGAAGGCCTCCTGGAGGCCAAGACGACCTCTTCCACATCTGGAGGTAGCTGGAGAGGAGCAAGGACTACCCTTTCAGCAGCCAGGCCATCAGATGAAGGGACCGAAGGTTGGGGTGCAGGAGCATCCCCTGATCCTGCGAGAGGAGGTCGGGCTGAAACCCCAGAGGAAGAGGGGTGTCCACCGCCAGCTGCATCAGAAGCGGGAACCAAGGTTGTCTCGGCCACCGGGGAGCCACTAGGATCACCGACGCCTTGTCTCTGAGAACTTTGAAGAGCGTCCGAGACACCAGAGGCATGGGTGGAAAGGCATACAAGAGGCCTGTGGACCATGGAATCAGAAAAGCATCCGCCGCTACCCGGAGAGGATGCGGCTGTCGAGAGCAGAATCTGGGAAGCTGCCGGTTCAGAGGACTGGCGAACAGATCCATGGTGGGGAGGCCCCACCGGAGAAAGATCCGCTGAACCACAAGGGGATCCAATCTCCACTCGTGCGGTTGGAGGATCCTGCTCAGTTTGTCTGCGAGGTAGTTTTCTTGACCTGGGAGATAGACAGCTTTGAGGACGAGGTTGCGATGGACGGCCCAAGAACAGAGCTTCTGTGCTTCCTTGTTTGTTCACGTAGAACATGGCAACCTGATTGTCTGTCTGGACAAGTACCGACTGGTGAGAAATCAGGTGAGAGAAGGCTTTGAGCGCTAGGCGGATGGCCCTGAGCTCCAGGAAGTTGATCTGCTGAGCGGAATCCCAAGGAGTCCAGAGACCCTGAGTACAAGTCCCTTGGCAATGTGCTCCCCAACCCTGGAGAGAAGCATCGGTCGTCAGGACCCGAGAATGTGTAGGGGGCTGAAAAGTCACCCCCAGCACTAGGTTGGGCAGATGAAGCCACCATCGCAGAGAGGAGATCAGCTGGTCGGAGATCTGTACGGAGTCCGCTAGGCTCCCAGTGGCCTGATGCCATTGTTTGCGAAGGCACCATTGAGCAGGTCGCATGTTCAGGCGGGCATTGGGGGTTACATGGACCGTGGAAGCCATATGGCCGAGCAGTCTCAGTCTTTACTGAGGAAGATGTAGGGATGTTACCCAAGACTGAAGTGGTATTTAAAGGTGATACTGCAGAGGAATTGAGAGAAATATCGCTACACCGGGAAGATATATTACAACTATTTGATAAACTGAATAGTAGCAAATCACCTGGACCGGATGGTATACATCCCAGAGTGTTGAAAGAACTGAAATATGAGATTGCAGACCTGCTATTGGTAATCTGTGAACTTTCATTAAAATCATCTGTAATACCTGAAGATTGGAGGGTCGCCAACGTAACACCAATTTTTAAAAAGGGTTCCAGGGGTGACCCGGGAAATTACAGACCGGTGAGCCTGACGTCAGTACCAGGGAAAATGGTAGAAACCATCATAAAGAACAAAATTACGCAGCATGTAGATAGTCATGGCCTAATGGGAGACAGCCAACATGGCTTTAGACAAGGAAGATCTTGTCTTACTAATCTGATATGTTTTTTGAAGGTGTGCATAAACAGGTAGACAAAGGTGAGTCGGTTGATATAGTGTATCTGGATTTTCAGAAAGCTTTTGACAAGGTCCCCCATCAGAGACTTTTGGCAAAGCTAAAAAGTCATGGGATAGGAGGCAGTGTACTATTGTGGATCGGGAACTGGTTAAAAGATAGAAAGCAGAGAGTAGGGCTAAATGGCCAATATTCCCAATGGAAAAAGGTGAATAGTGGAGTACCCCAGGGATCTGTACTGGGTCCGCTGCTTTTTGACATATTCATAAATGACCTGGAAAAGGGAATAACGAGTGAGGTTATCAAATTTGCAGATGACACAAAACTGTTTAAAGCTGTTAAAACCCAAGAGGAAAGTGGAAAACTGCAGGAGGACCTGGATAAATTGGAAGACTGGGCATCCAAATGGCAAATGAAATTTAATGTGGACAAGTGCAAAGTCATGCACCTAGGAAAGAACAACCCACACTATAGTTACTCGATGCAAGGCTCCACATTAGAAGCCACCACCCAGGAAAAAGATTTAGGAGTCATCATGGATAACATGTTAAAACCCTCCACCCAGTGTGCAGCGGCGGCCAAGAAAGCAAACAGAATGCTAGGTATCATAAGGAAAGGGATGGAGAATAAAACAAAGGATATTATAATGCCTCTGTATCGCTCCATGGTACGACCGCACCTTGAATATTGTGTGCAATTCTGGTCACCGTATCTTAAAAAGGACATAGCGTTATTAGAAAAAGTACAGAGAAGAGCCACCAAATTGGTGAAGGGGATGGAAGGCTACTCCTATGAAGAGAGGCTAAAAAGGTTAGGGCTCTTTAGCCTGGAAAAGAGACGGCTGAGGGGAGATATGATAGAGGTCTATAAATTAATGAATGGAGTGGAACGGATAAACGTGGATCAATTGTTTACGCTATCAGAATATAGAAAGACTAGGGGACATGTAATGAAGCTACAGGGTAAACTATTTAAGACAAATAAGAGAAAATATTTTTTCACTCAACGTGTAATCAAACTCTGGAATCTGTTACCGGAGGATGTGGTAAGGGCTGATAGTATAGCTGGGTTTAAAAAAGGTTTGGACAAGTTCCTGGAGGAAAGGTCCATAAACCACTATTAAAAAGGGACCCAGGATATCAATGCTTGACCCAGTACAAGCATTGTGGAACTTGTGTCTTTTGGGGAAACTGCTAGGTACGTATGACCTAGATTGGCCACTGTTGGAAACAGGATACTGGGCTTGATGGACCTCGGTCTGACCCAGTATGGCATGTCTTATGTTCTTATGTTCTTATCATGCTTTGCAAGGTAGAAGGTCAATGCAAAAGAGGAAGGCCAGCAATGAGATGGATCGATACAATAACAGCAGCTATCGGTGCCACTCTGTCACTCAACGTGTAATCAAACTCTGGAATTTGTTACTGGAGGATGTAGTAAAAGCTGTTAGTGTAGCTGGGTTTAAAAAAGGTTTGGACAAGTTCCTGGAGGAAAGGTCCATAAACCATATCACTGCTTGACCCAATACAAGCATTATGGAACCTGTGTCTTTTGGGGAAATTGCTAGGTACTTATGACCTAGACTGGCCACTGTTGGAAACAGGATACTGGGCTTGATGGACCTTGATCTGACCCAGTATGGCATATCTTATGTTCTTATGAAATTGCCTGGCCGAGACCAGGGAATTGCTGTGAAAGCGGCTGGCGAGATCCATGAGCCTCTGGGCCCTGTCCAGAGGCAGGAAGGCCCGCGCCTGAAGAGTGTCCAACCTGGCGCCGATGAATTCTAGATCTTGAGAGGGGAGCAAAGTGGACTTTGCGAAGTTTATGACAAAACCCAAGTGCTGGAGCAGAGCCACAGTGCGATGAGTAGCCTGAGTGGCTTCTTGGGCAGACTGGGCCCTGATGAGCCAGTCGTCCAGGTATGGGAACACAAAGAGACCTTGAAGTCTCAGATAGGCCGCCACCGCTGCTAGGCATTTGGTGAACACTCTGGGGCGGAGGATAGGCCGAAAGGCAGTACTCTGTACTGGTAATGGTGTCCGTCCACAACAAACCTGAGGTATTGTCTGTGGTCGGGATGAATAAGGATATGAGTATACGCATCCTTTAGATCTAAGGAGCATAGCCAGTCTCCCTGCTGGAGGTAGGGCAGCAGGATTCCAAGGGTAAGCATTTTGAACTTTTCCTTTGCAAGGAACTTGTTGAGGTTTCGCAAGTCTAGGATGGGTCTGAGGCCTCCTGTTCTTTTCGGAATCAGGAAGTATCTGGAATAAAACCCTTGACCCTTCAGGTGGTGGGGCACCGGTTCCACGGCTTGTTCCTGAACAAGACTTGCTAACTCCTGAAGGAGTAAGTCCCTGTGCAGAGGGAGTCTGGAAGGCTCCCCTGGAAAGTAGGAGGGAGGTACCTGGTGAAAATGAAGAAGATAGCCCTTTTGAACTATCTGAAGCACCCAGGTATCTGTGGTGATGTTGGACCATCTGTGGGCAAAGTGGACCAGCCGGCCTCCTGTGCTGAGAGAAACCAGCTGAGGGGGAGAGGCTATGCTGAGAAAGTAAAAAACCCCCACCCTGCTGAGCAGGGGCCGGTGGTGCAGGCTTGGGGGCTTGCTGCCTACGGGACCCATTACCCCGTCCCTTGGCCTGCTTTCCCTGTGGGGGAGCTGGTGAGGCCTGATACTGAGGGTAGTATTTATAGGCAGCACCTTTCCTCGGGTAAAAGGGCTTTTTCCCCCGAGGCCTTCTTCTTTTGAGAAGGGGCAGAAGTCTTCCTTGAGAGACGAGTCCTGGTGAGAGTCTCCGTCTCGATTTGTGCAGCCTTCTCATCCATGGGCTTGCCAAAGAGGTTATCACCTCGGCAGGGGACATCGACCAACTTGTCCTGTACCCAGGGCTCGAGGTCGGACGTCTGAAGCCAAGCCTGGCGGCGTCCACCGATGCCGGCCGCGGCTACTCGAGCCGAAGCCTCAAAACCATCATAGGCTGCTCGAGAGATAAACTTGGAGCACTCCCGAATACCAGTAGACAAGGATTGGAACCTCTGCAAAGGTTCGTCGGAGAGACCAGCAGAGAACCCGGCTATTTCCTTAGCCAGGTCTCGGAGATACATGCCCATGTAGAGCTGGTATGTCTGGACTCGACAAGCAAGCATAGAGCGCCCTGGAAGCATCCAGGCTTCGGGCTTCCCTACCCGGGGGCACCGAGGAGTGCATTTTTTGACTCTTCAGTCTATGCATGGCCGATTCCACCACCATGGAATGGTGCGGTAGTTGTGCCTTTTGGAACCCGGGGCTCTTGCGGACTCGATAAATGGAATCGACCCGCTTGCTTAACACAGGCGACAACGCCGGGCTCTCCCACATGCGGAAGAGAAGCCGTTCCAGCATTGGAGGAACCGGTACAATAAAGGCCTCCTTCGGGGGAGAGTCATATTGGAGGGCATCGAGTTCTTCGACTCGAGGCTCCTCCTCGGGATCCGCAGGGAAGGCCAAGGCTTTGGCCATATCCCTCACGAAGTCCGAGAACCGGGTATCCTCCGGGGGGGACCGTCTCCAAGGTTCGGACTCGGGGGAGTCCGAAGGGACACACCGCGTCCGAAAGGAACCAGGTGACTCTTCGTCCTCAGATTCCCAGGCCGACTCCTCGGAGGAGGAGTCGACCGGCTCCGGTTGGGCGGGCACTGATGCCATCCGCCCCGACGCCAAGGGAGTCGGCGTCGACGACCTCGGTCCCGAACGGGAGGTCGAAGGAGACCTCGACCGAGGATTGACTCGAACCCTCATGGACTCGAGGATCGGCTCGGTCTCCGGGGTCGACTTGGAGGTCGACGTCCCGGCGGTCAGGGCAGAAGCGCCAGCGAGGCCAGCGATCAATGCCCGCTGCTGGTCCAAGAAGGTAGACAAACAGCACTCCAAGGCCGTCAACCTGAGTCCGAGCTCAGGAGACCCAGCAGCCCCCGACTCGGGGCCCGACGTCGGGTCCTTCGGAGGCGAGTCCACGAGGACAACAGTACTTACGTGAGCGGGCAAGTCCACCTTGAGCCGAGGATGTTTTGACGGCCTTTCCGACTCCAAGGACCCGGGACGGGAATCGGGGCTATGCGACCTGGCCCTCGAGGAACCAGGAGCGTCCACCGATCCCGCCCTCGCGGGTTTCTTCTTCCGATGATGCTCCCGAGTAGGAGACCCCCTTTCAGAGGAACTCCGACGATGCTCAGGACCAGAGTCCCAAGACGTCGAAGCCTCTGACGAGGTCCGAGCCCGGCCGGAATCAGAGAAGATACGCTCCCGCTGGTGCTGCCGACTCCTCAATGCTTTTGAGGACATTTTGCCGCATGGCGTGCAGATCATGGGGTCATGATCTGGGCCGAGGCAGCGGAGGCAGAAGTCATGAGTGTCTGTAAGAGACATAAGTTTCTTACAGAGGTCACACTTTTTGAAACCACTGGCCGCCATCGGGGGAAAAAGGGCCCCTGCGAGGTCGAACGACCGGGCAGCCAGGGAAAAAGGAAAAAAGCGCGAAATCTGTCACAAAGGACAAAAAACGAAAAATAAAGGACGGACTCGCAACCGGCGTCGCGAGTCCGGGCGGGAAAAGAACCGGCGTCGAACCGAAGAAAAAATAGAGAAAAATAGAGAAAAATCAACTTTTCTGCGGGGATTCACAGGCAACGTCTGTAGGGCTCCGCGGAAAAAAGAAGACTGAGCAAGATGGCACCCTTGGGCGGGAAGAGGACCGCGCATGCGCGCTGCAATTCCCAAAGGCTTTCTTTGAAAGCTGGGGAAAATCGCTCCGCGGGGGCTCCGTCGGTGCCGACGTCACCCATATGTGAGGACTGACTTCCTGCTTGGTCCTGGAGAACAAGCATAAATCTTCTACTACATACCAACACAACCTAAACAAATAAAAATATGCTATGAGACTGAGCAGAAAGCATAGTTACTCACTTGTAACAGGTGCTCTCTAGAGACAGCAGGTATCATTCCTCATGTTGTCGCCGACGGAGCCCGCGCGGAGCATTTCACCAGCTTTCACAGAAAGCCTTTGAGAATGCTACCACGCATGTGTGGTCCTCTTCATGTCCAAGGGTGCCATCTTGTTCAGTCAGATGACATAGCGAAAAAGGACTTAAAACAATGTAGGGAGGCAACTCCAAGGGGAGATGGGAGGGATTGTGAGGACTGATTCCTGCTGTCCCTGGAGAACACCTGTTACATGTAACTATGCTTTCTCCAGGAACAAACAGGAAGTCGGTCCTCACATATGGGACTCCCTAGCTCCAGGCTGCCGAGGACCGAAGCACGACAGCACTACTGGTGATCCATCAGATAGCAGTAAGCTGCAGAAGGTGAGTCCCGATAGAGACTCTGCAAGACCCGTGCATGCAGTGGCATCACCACTCTGGTAGCCTGAACCCAGAAGGGTCGGAGGGTAGGAGTTGCCTACACCCGGAAAATATTATGGGTTACTGCCTGCCCGGCAGTAATGAGCTACAAACGTATGAATCAAAGACCATGTGGCGGCCCTGCAAATTTCCGTCACTGGCACTGAGTGGAGGTTGGCCACCGATGTGGCCATAGCCCACACACGATGTGCAGTGATCCGGTGCTCAAGGGAGAAGCCCACTCGCTCATAGGCAAGGCAATGCAGTCTGCCACCTAAGTGGACAGAGTTTGCTTCATAACCGGGCGCCCCAATCTACTGGGGTCATATGACAAAAAGCCGAGGAGCTTTGTGATGGGCCTGGGTCCACTGCAGGTAGAAGCACAGGGCCACTTACAGTCTAGCCATACAATATGAGTTCCTCCCTGCTGGCATGGGGCTGTGGGAAAAAGGTGGGAAGGAGCATCTCCTGGTTGAGGTGAAAGGGAGATACCACCTTGGGGAGGAATTTGGGGTGTGTGCAGAATCCTGTATATGGCAGATCTGCCACCAAGGCCTGGAGTTTGCTCACTCTCTGAGTGGTTGTGATGGCCACCAGAAAAAACACTTTCCAGTATAGGCTTCGCAAATGTTAAGTGGTCAGGGGCTCAAATGACAGTCTGGTGAGTTGGGAGAGCACCACATTAAGGTCCCATTCACTGCAGGAGGGCAGAGAGGGGGCTCTGATAGCAGGAGGCCCCGGAGGAACCTGGAGACCAGGGGCTGGTTTAAGAGAGATTTCCCCTCTATAGGGTGATGGTGAGTGGCTATGGCACTCAGGTGTACCCTCACCGAGTTCTACTTCAGGCCGGCATGCAAGAGGTGCAGTAAGTACTGTAGCACTGTTTGCATGCAGCGGAAGAAAGGGTTCTCCTCTCTTTCTGCACACCAAACGGAGAATCTTCTCCATTTGAAGGCATATGCTCGTCTGACAGAGGGTTTTCGGGAAGCCAGCAGGATCTCCTCAAATTCCCCCAGGAGATTGAAAGGAACCAACGCTACCCTTTCAGCAGCCATGCCGTCAACGCTAGTGACCCCAGGTTGGGGTGCAGGAGGGAGCCCTCCTCCTGGGACAGGAGGTCTGGATCCCAACCCAGTGGGACTGGGAGTGCCACCGACAAGGAGAGCAGCAGAAGGAAACAGGGCTTCCGGGCCCTTCTGGGGGCAATCAGAATCATTGATGCCTGCTCACTCTGGACCTTGAAGAGGGTCTTGGCACTAGAGTAGTCAGTGGGAAGGCATAGGGACGGCCCTTGGACCATGGGATCAGGAAGGCATCCGCTGCCATTCTCCCTGGATGTGACTGGTGTGAGCAGAAGTGGGACAGCTGCGTGTTGTCTGGGAAGGCAAACAGGTCCATCGCGGGCCTGCCCCAGAAGCGGAACAGTCTTTGCACCACCCTAGGGGTCAGTCCGCTAAGTAACTGTTCTGACCTGGAAGGTATACTGCCTGTAGGAGCATTCCATGGCCCACTGTGAAGGAGAGGAGAACCACCGCCTCCTGGCAGAGGGAGTACGAACCACTGCCCCCATTTGTTTACATAAAACATGGCAACCTGGTTGTCGATCTGGATCAGCATAGGACGGTTGCACAGGAGGTGGCAGAAAGCCCACAAGGCCAGGAAGATGGCTCCGAGTTCCAGGCAGCTGATCTGTAAAAGTGACTCCTCCTGCAACCAGCTGCCCTAAGTGTGGAGGACTCTGCAGTGTGCCCCCCAACCCAGGAGGGAGGCCTCTGTGGTGCAAGCGCCTGGAATGGCATCCCTGCTTGGAGGTGGCATAGGGACAGCCACAAGTTAAGGGAGTCTGCCAATAGGCAGGTGACCAAGACCCTGTCCCGCAACTTGCTGTGGCCTGAGTCCACTGTGAACGGAGGCACCACTGGGCTGCCCGCATGTGCAAGCGGGCTAGGGGCATGATGTGGACCATTGAGGCCATATGGCCCAGTAGGTGAAGGAGGCGGTGAGTTGCTACTGACTGGTGCCGCTGCACCTCTCCTGCCAGCTGAATGAGGCGAAGTGCCCTTTCCTTTGGGAGGAAGGCCTTGGACCTGTAACGTGTTCAGCTGGGCACCTATGAACTCCAGGTTTTGGGCTGGAGAGAGATGAGATTTGGGGTAGTTTATGATGAACCCTAGATGCTGCAGGAGGCATATTATTCGCCCTGTGGCCTGGCTGGCTTCGGGGGTTGTGCTGCCTCTGATGAGCCAATCGTCCAGATAGAGGAAGACAAAGGCCTCTTTATAGGCACACGTAGGCAGCCACGACCGCCAGGCACTTTGTAAAGACTCTGAGGAGGCCAGGCTGAATGGAAGTACCCTGTACTGGTAGTGCTCTCCTCCCACCACAAACTTTGGGTACTATCTGTGGGAGGGGTGGACCAGGATGTAGGTGTACGCATCCTTTAGGTCTAAGGAGCACAACCAATCTCCCTGGTGGAGGTAGCGCAGCAGAGTTCCAAGGGAGGGCATTTTTAACTTATCCCTGACCGGAAACTTATTCAGGTTTCGCAGATCTAGTATGGGCCTGAGCTCCCTCCGTTCTTGTGGGGACAAGGAAATACCTGGAGTAGAAACCCTTTTCCTATAAATGCCTGGGTACAAGTTCTACCACCCTGTCCTTGAGCAAGCCTGCGAGCTCAGAGGAGCAAGGTCGGGTGAAGAAGCGGTCACACCAGCTCTCCTGGAACCTGAGGAGATGGTCCTTCTCCACCACTCGTAGGACCCACTGGTTCATGGTGACCCCGGCCCACCTGTGGGCGAAGAACACCAGGCAACTCCCTGTGTGTTGGGGAGGGTCGCCCTGGGGAGAGGAGGCCCTGTCCGAAGAGTAAAAAGCTCCCCCACAGGCCAGGTGGGAGCTGGTGGCTAAGGTTTCTCAGCCTTTGGCTTCCTCTGCCCATGGCCCTGGTTCTTGAGCTGAGGGCCCTATTGCTGTTGCCCTGAGAAGGGTTAGTAATGGCGCTGGTGAAAAGACCCCTTTTTCCTCAATGGTCTTTTCCCGGACGGTTTCCTCCAGGGAAAGCTCGAGACCTTCCTCAAGGAGCGTCTGCCTGGTCATGACCTCAGCCTCTATCTCGGCCTCCTTGTCGGCCATGGGCTTGCCCAACAAGTTTTCCCCAGTGCAGGGGACATCGTGCAATTTCTCTTGCACCCATTGCTCGAGGTCAGAGGACTGCAACCAGGTCTGCTGCCAGGCCCCAATGCCTGCTGCTGTTACCCGGTCTGCTGATTCAAGGCAGTCGTAAGCGGTACAGAATAGGAACTTTGAACAATCCCAGATCCCAGCTGTCACGGCCTGGAATCTCTGGAGGGGTTCCCCGGCGAGGCTTGTGGAGAAACCCACCAGTTCCTGGATGAAGTTCTTGAGGTACATGCCTATGTACAACGTACAGGCCTGTATCCGACAGCTCAGCATGGATTCCTAGAAGAACTTGCGCCAAAGGGGAACAAAAACAGTAATTCTTCTAGCTAGGTTTTTGCACAGAGGACTCCACGACCAGGGAGTTGGGACTTTTGGAAGCCCAGGCCCTTCTTGATGTGATAGATGGCCTTTAGGCATCAGCGGACCACTGGCCCCGAGGCCGGGATCTCCCACATCCGCAGGAGCAGCCACCCAAGGATGGGCTGTACTGGCACCGTGAGTCTCCTTTGGCAGGACTCATACTGGAGGATCTCCAGTTCTTTAGTGCGTGGGAGCTCCTCTGATTCGTTTGTGACTGAGAGGGCCTGGGCCATGTCCCGGACGAAGTCATGGAAGGCCACGTCCTCGGGTGGGGAATGGTGCCAGGGCTCTGGGGGAGACTGCTCTGAAGGGACATCTCGATGTCAAGAGGTCTCAGGGGAGGCCTCGACGTTGGTATCCCAGTCAGAGCTGGAGAGCATCAAGGACTTGGAGGCTCGGGACTCCCACGCCTCAAGAAACCGGGGTCCCCTGATGGTTCCCAGGTCAGACCCCTGGAAACTGGCTAAGGAGGACCGGACACCCGAGGATCGGGACCAGGACCTCAATCAGTATCGAGGGCTCACCCGAGGCAGATGGTGCTCAGGGTCTGGCTCGACACCCGAGGATTCCCCTGCAGTCAGGAGTCTGGTTGTCGGGGCAGATGATGCAGACAAACCAGACAACATTGCCTGCTGCCAGGCCAGGATGGCAGAGATATTCTGCTCCAGGGCTGAAATTCTGGATTCAGTACCAGAAGGCTCTGCAGCTAACGGCATGGGCACAGAGGACCTCGGGCCCGATGCCAGCACTCTCTCGAGTGTGTGAATGAAGACCACAACCTCAAGGAGTCTCGTATGGTAGCCGCTGGCTGAGGACTCCTTAGAGACCTTAAGGGGGCACTGCTCTGAGTCGCCAGAGTCCCACCATGGGACCTTACTGGGTTTCACTAGTGGAACCTCGACTGGTCGAGGATTTTTTCTTTTTCTTCCTGGGATCCGGGGTCTTCATGGAGGAGCTGCCACCACAGGACTCCAAAGATGGCTGGGCCTTGCAGGAGGTGCTCAACTTGTGGCTCAGCGTCAGGGAAGCCGGGGCAGAGTTGGGCCACGGGAACATCCTCTCCTGCAACTCTGACCTTTTCTTGAGAGTCATGGCCTGGCAAGGTCACAGGTGGTACTGTTGTGGTCTGGGCCAAGGCAGCACAAGCAAGAGTCATGGGTATCCAACAGACATGCTTTAACTGCAGCAGTCACACTTTTTGAACCCACCGGGCAAAAAAGTGTGCGAATGCCCATTAAGGCAAGCCTCGTCAAAAAAGAAGGGAAGAGCCGAGAACAGCGCCAAGGACAACGGCGGCTCGAGGCAGGAAGAAGAATCAGTACACAAACCAGGAAAAAAAATTTAAGGATAATTTTTAGATGATTTTTCCAGGGAAACAGGACAAGTGTCTGTTGGGCTCCGCGGAGAAAAGGAGACTGAGCAAGATGGCACCCTTGGGTGGGAAGGAAACCAAGCATTTGTGATGGCATTCCCAAAGGCTTTCTGTGAAAGCTGGGGAACTGCTCCACGTGGGCTCTGTCGGCGCCGACGTCACCCATATGTGAGGGCCAACTTCCTGCTTGTTCCTGGAGAAAGAACAGTATATTATTTATTTTATTTAACAGGTTTTGTATAACACTTTATCATTTCAATCAAAGCAGTTTACATTGTAACTTAAACTTGATAATGTACATTAAACAGGGATATTGATAACAGATTTTAATGAGGCAATGGAGGGTTAAGTGACTTGCCCAAGGCCACAAGGAGTGCTAGTGGGAATTAAACCCTGGTCTCTGGGTTCCCAAGCCAGTGCTCTAACCATTAGGCTACTCCTCCACTCCACTCCACATATGTGCAATGAATAAAAAAAAACCTGAATTTTATATACAGAAAACTATATAGTGATTATAAAAGAAAAGGAAGGCATATGAAAGTATACTAAAAAAAACTGTTGTGAACCGTTAGTCTCATAGCATATTTGTATTTGTTTAGGTTATGTGTTGGTATGTACCGGTAGTAGTTTTTAAGGAGCATATGCCCTCTGGTGGTCAAAAAGATTTATGCTTGTTCTTTCCTCATGGCTTCACATAATGCAATATATGTGTTATATTTTAACTGGCATGTTTTTAGTCATACACAGACAAGCTTTGCTTTTGTTTGTTTGTCATAAGAGTGTTTGTCTTTTGTTTGTTTCCTGTTATACAATCTTGTGTATTACCTGATATAATGTTACGATAACATCAATGTTTCATTTTCAGATCTTTGCTAAAAATTTTGTTTTTGGACATATACAATGCAATTTTACTATTGCTCAGTAAGTTTCCTTTGATTATTCGAGCCATCACTGATCTGGCCCAATTCAGGAAGGCACTGAAGCACCACCTATTCATACGGCACTACCCAGAGATCGCTTTAAAGATCTACCTGCAAACACTGCCACAATCTTGTGTATTACCTGATATAATGTTACGATAATATCAATGTTTCATTTTCAGATCATTGCAAAACATGTTTTTGGACATATACAATGCAATTTTACTATTGCTCAGTTAGTTTCCTTTGATTATAATTGTTGGTGGATCACTTTTTTTCATGATGTCAAAGTAAGATCGTTGTTGGTTTCATCATGCTTCTTGATATATGTCTTCTCTCTCACATTGATATGTTCACTTTTAAGACTTCCTTTTTATACAATTCAGTGTATCTAGGATTAACTTTTTATTATTCATGTTTATATTTATATTTATTGTTTTTATGCATTGTTTTATTTATGTATGTCTTATTTTGATATAATGGTTTTCAATATACATGTCTTATGTTAAATAAATAAAATCTCAAATTATGCTTTGAGATTTACCCCGACTGAGGCTTATGCCGAAACGTGGTCATGTCATGGTCGCTGTTTGCAAATAAAAAGGGATTTACAGTTACATCTCGCTCTCTGTGTTTTCCCAAAGACAGCATCCAAACAGGAGTCCCTGTCTATACAGTAGTTAGCAGCGAAGGTATGAATGGAGGACTAGGTAGCTGCTTGACAGATCTTGTCAACGGAGACAGAACAGAGGCTGGAAACTGAGGTTGTTATGGCTTGCACGTTGTGAGCGGTGACATGACCCTCGAGGGAGAGTCCCGCCTACACACAGGCAAAAGAAATGCAGTCCGCTATCGGCTTGGATAGGGTACACTATCACTGGAAGTCCAAGGTGACTTGGATCAAAGGAAATGAATAGTTGAGGATTTCCTGTGAGCCTTGGTTCTATCAAAGTAGCAAGCCAGTGCTCGTTTACAATCCAGAGTGTGGTGCGCTGCTTCGACTTGAGAGGCATGTGGTCTCAGGAAGAAAACTAGTAAGATTACCAACTGGTTCAGGTGGAAGGCTGAAACCACTTTCAGAGGGAAGTGCGGAGGGTATGGAGGACCACCCTGTCATGGTAGAACCGGGTGTACGGGGGATCCGCCACGAAAGCTTGAAGTTCACTGATGTGGCGAGCAGAGATAAGAGGGATGAGGAAGAGTACCTTCCATGTGAGAAACTTGAGTGAAGCAGTGGCTAAAGGCTCAAAAGGCAGCTTTAGAAGTTGTGCTAGAACTACATTGAGATCCCAGGCCACTGGTGGTGGTGTGATAGGTGGCTTGGACAGGAGACCCTGCATAAACCTCCACAGCAAGAGATGCAACAAAATAGGTTCCATGTCCAGAGGCTTGTGAAAAGCTGTAATGGCACAGAAAACTCAACCAAGTTAGTCTTGAGACCTGCTGAGGACAAGTGGAGGAGATACTGTAGAAGAAACTCCACCGGGCAGGTAGAGGGGTTGATTTGCTTTTGAGAACACCGAAGTGTGAACCTCTGCCATCTGAAGGCATATGAATGTCTGGTGGACGGTTTGCGTGACGTAAGTAGGATATCCTTGACCTGTTGTGAGAGGTGGAGGTCAGCAAAGATTAGGCTTTCAGGAGCCAGGCTGTGAGACGGAGGCCCTGTGGATTGGGATGGAGAAGTGTCACATGATCCTGAGACAGGAGGTTGGGCACATGTCCGAGTCAGAAGTTGAGTCTGTGCTAATCAAAGCAGCAGAGGAAGCCATGGCTGACACGGCCAAAGGGGACTATGAGAATCAGGGAGCCCTTATCAGCCTGTAGTTTGAACAGGATCTTCAGTATCAAAGGGATGGGTGGGAATGCATAGAGTAGACCTCATCCCCAGTACAGAAGGAAAGCATCCATTGCCCGTCTATGCAGGGAAAAGAAGCCGTGAGCAGAACAGTGGAAATTATGCGTTCTCTTAGCTGGCAAACAGATCTATGAGTGGGATCTCCCACACGTGGAAGATCCCAGATGCCGTTTAGCAATTGAGGGTCCACTCGTATAGACATAGGTTACAGCTGCATCTGTCTGCAAGAAGATGAGTTTGCCTGGGTTTAAAAAAGGTTTGGACAAGTTCCTGGAGGAAAGGTCCATAAACCATTATTAGGAAGAGACCCATGATATCAATGCTTGACCCAGTACAAGCATTGTGGAACCTGTGTCTTTTGGGGGAAACTGCTAGGTATGTATGACCTAGATTGGCCACTGTTGGAAACAGGATACTGGGCTTGATGGACCTTGGTCTGACCCAGTATGGCATATCTTATGTTCTTATGATTACGAACCCTAGGTGTTGCAGCACCTGGATGGTGCGAGTTGTGGTCTGGTGGACCTCAATGGCTGAAGTGACTCATGAGCCAGTCGTCGAGATAGGGGAAAACAAAGACCCCTTGGAGCCTGAGAAAGGCAGCAACCACTGCCAAGCACTTAGTGAACACCCTGGTGGCCAAGGAAAGGCCAAAGGGAAGTTACCCTGTACTGGTAGTGATTGCCCCCCACCACAAAGCACAGATATTGCCTGTGACTTGGGTGTATTAGGATGTGTATATACGCATCTTTTAGGTCTAAGGAGCACAGCCAGTCTCCCTGGCGGAGGTAAGGCAGCAATATCCCAAGGGAGAGCATCTTGAACTTCTCCCTTAACAGGAATTTGTTGAGGTTGCGCAGGTCGAGGATAGGTCTGAGGCCTCCGGTCCTCTTTGGCACCAGAAAGTACCTGGAGTAGAAGCCTCTGCCCTGCAGGTGGTGGGGCACCGGTGATACCGCCTGATCCTTGAGAAGGCCTGCTAACTCCTTCAGAAGCAGCTCCCAGTGAAGGAGAGACCAGAGGAGCTCTCCTGGGAAATGAGGAGGCACCTGGGCTATGTGAAGAAGATAGCACTCCCAGACCACCTGTAAGGCCCAGGAGTCGGTGGTAATGGCTGTCCACCTATGGGCATACAAAGCAAGCTGGCTTCCTGTGGTCTGCCTGGCTCCTGTTGGAAGGGGGGCCATGCTGCAGGAATCAAAAACCACTCCCAGGCTGGGCCGGAGCTAGTGCCTGGGGTTTGGGGGCTTTCTGCTTACGCGGGCCATGCCCCTGTCCCTTGGCCTGCTGCCCCTATTGGGGAGCCAGGGAGGCCTGATAATGGGGGTAACTTTGATAAGCAGTACCCTTCCTCGGGTAAAAGTGCTTTTTACCCGAGCCCTTCTTGCGAGAAGGACATAAGAACATAAGATATGCCATACTGGGTCAGACCAAGGTCCATCAAGCCCAGTATTCTGTTTCCAACAGTGGCCAATCTAGGTCATACGTACCTAGCAGTTTCCCCAAGGGACACAGGTTCCACAATGCTTGTACTGGTTCAAGCATTGATATCCTGGGTCCCTTCTTAATAATGGTTTATGGACCTTTCCTCCAGGAACTTGTCCAAACCTTTTTTAAACCCAGCTACACTAACAGCCTTTAAAACATCTTCCGGTAACAAATTCCAGAGTTTGATTACACGTTGAGTGAAAAAATATTTTCTTTTATTAGTCTTAAATAGTTTACCCTGTAGCTTCATTGCATGTCCCCTAGTCTTTCTATATTCTGATAAGGTAAAGCGTAGTTACTCACCTGTAACAGGTGTTCTCCAGGAGCAGCAGGAATCAGTCCTCACTTATGGGTGACGTCGGCGCCGACGGAGCCCTCGCGGAGCAATTTTCCCCAGCTTTCAAAGAAAGCCTTTGGGAATTGCAGCGCGCATGCGCGGTCGTCTTCCCGCCCGAAGGTGCCATCTTAGCCAGTCAGATGACATAGCTAAAAAGACAGCATAAAAATTTGCAAAAAGAACATAAGCAGACGATTGCAACTCCAAGGGGAGGAGGGAGGGTAGTGAGGACTGATTCCTGCTGCTCCTGGAGAACACCTGTTACAGGTGAGTAACTACGCTTTCTCCAGGACCAAGCAGGAAGTCAGTCCTCACTTATGGGACTCCCAAGCTCAAGGCTACCGGAGACCCTAAGCACAAAAATGAGCTCCCTCTAGCTCAGCAGCACAGAAGGATATAATCTTCGCTGAATTATCACCCACCGGTAGCCCACATCCGGGATGGAGGGTAGGAGTTGCTCAGACCTCAAAGAGATTACGGAGGACTGCCTGTCCGAAAGCACTGTCCCTACGGGACTCCCTCTCGAGACAGTAATGGACCGCAAAAGTCTGGCTCGAAGACCAAGTAGCGGCCCGGCAGATGTCTGCCAGCGGAACAGAGCGGAGGTAAGCCACTGACGTGGCCTTTGCCCGAACGCAATGAGCCGTGACTCGACTTTTTAAGGCGAGTCCGGCTGCCCCATAAGCCCAAGAGATACAGTCCGCAACCCAGATGGACAGAGTACGCTTGGAGACCGGGAGTCCCAATTTATTGGGGTCAAAAGACACAAAAAGCTGAGCAGCTTTACGGTGCTCCCGCGTACGGTCAAGGTAGAAGTTCAATGCCCTTCTACAGTCCAGGGTATGGAGGACCGTCTCAGCTCGGCTGGAGTGTGGTCTGGGAAAGAAGGTTGGAAGTACCACCTCCTGATTGATGTGAAAAGGGGAGACCACTTTAGGCAGGAACTTTGGGTGAGTCCGTAGGACTACCCTATTCTTGTAGAACCGAGTGTAGGGGGGATCAGACACGAGGGCCTGCAATTCACTTACGCGCCTAGCGGAAGTGAGGGCTATCAAGAACAGTGTTTTCCAAGACAGAAAACGGAGAGAACATGTAGCCATAGGTTCAAAAGGCGGACAGGTGATCCGCTGCAAAACCACATTCAGGTCCCAGTCCGGCGCTGGCGGGCGCAGAGGTGGTTTAAGTAGAAGGAGACCTCGGAGAAACCTCGCTACAAGAGGGTCGCTGGAAAGAGGTCTGCCGTCCACCGGCACATGATGTGCTGAAAGAGCACTGAGATGAACTTTGACGGAGTTGGACTTAAGTCCCAGATTAGAGAGGTGTAGCAAGTACTGCAAGATCACCGACACCGGGCAGGAGAAGGGATCCTGAGACTGTTGGGTACACCAGACTGCAAAGCGACGCCATTTAAGGGCGTAGCATTTGCGGGTAGAAGGGCGTCGCGAAGCCAGGACGACCTCCTCCACCTCCGCCGGCAGGAGAAGGAGAGCAAGGACTACCCTCTCAGCAGCCAGGCCATGAGGTTGAGAGACCTGAGGTTGGGGTGCAGTAGGGACCCCTGATCCTGAGTGAGGAGATCCGGTTGTACCCCCAGAGGGATCGGACCCTCCACCGCCAGTTGCAGCAGGAGCGGAAACCACGGCTGTCTGGGCCAGCGAGGGGCCACCAGGATCATAAAGGCTTTGTCTCGGAGAACCTTGAAAAGAGTCCGAGAGACCAGCGGGATGGGAGGGAAAGCGTACAGAAGGCTCCCCGACCATGAGATCAGAAAAGCGTCCGCCGCAACCCGAAGGGGGTGTGGCTGACGAGAGCAGAAGCGAGGAAGCTGCCGGTTGCGAGGACTGGCAAAGAGATCCATCGTGGGGAGGCCCCACTTGAGGAAGAGCTTCTGAACTACCAAGGGATCCAGACGCCACTCGTGCGGCTGGAGGACCCTGCTGAGTTTGTCCGCAAGGCAATTGTCTTGGCCCGGGAGATAAACTGCCTTGAGGAGAATGCCGTGACTGACGGCCCAAGAGCAGAGCTTCTGAGCCTCCCGGCAGAGGAGAAAGGAGCCCGTGCCCCCCCTGTTTGTTCACGTAGAACATGGCAACTTGATTGTCCGTCTGGACAAGGACGGACTGTTGGGAAGTCAGGTGGGAGAAGGCCTTGAGAGCTAGGCGGATCGCCCGGAGCTCCAGGAAGTTGATCTGCTGAGCAGACTCCCACGTGGTCCAGAGGCCCTGAGTACGCGCCTCTTGGCAATGCGCTCCCCAGCCCAGGAGGGATGCATCGGTGGTCAGCACCCGGGTCGGCTGAGGTGACTGGAAAGGCATACCGAATATCAGGTTCGGCTGCCGGAGCCACCACCGGAGAGACGAGATCAGCGGCTCGGAAACGCGCACTAGGTCTGCGAGGCCGCCCGTGGCTTGTCGCCACTGCCAGCAGAGACACCATTGAGCAGACCGCATATTCAGGCGGGCATTGGGGACACATGGACGGTGGAAGCCATATGGCCGAGCAGTCTCAGGAAGCGCCTGGCGGAGACCAGGGGCTGGCTGCGAAAGCGGTCGGCTAGGTCCATGAGCCGCTGAGCCCTGTCGAGCGGTAGGTACGCTCGCGCCTGAGGAGTGTGCAGCCTTGCGCCGATGAACTCGAGATCCTGTGAGGGGAGCAAAGTGGACTTTGCGAAGTTTATGACAAAGCCCAAGTGCTGCAGCAGAGTCACCGTGCGGCACGTGGCGTTGGTGACCTCCTGAGCGGACGCTGCTCTGATGAGCCAGTCGTCGAGGTACGGAAAGACATAGAGGCCGTGAAGCCGGAGATGGGCCGCCACGACCGCGAGACATTTTGTGAAGACTCGCGGTGTGGAGGACAGGCCAAAGGGCAGTACTCTGTACTGGTAATGATTTCCTGCCACCACAAACCTTAGGTATTGGCGGTGGCTTGGGTGGATGAGGATGTGCGTGTAGGCATCCTTTAGATCCAAGGAGCATAGCCAATCTCCCTGCTGGAGGTAGGGCAGAAGGATTCCAAGGGTAAGCATTTTGAACTTCTCCCGCACAAGGAACTTGTTGAGGTTGCGCAAGTCCAGGATGGGTCTGAGGCCCCCTGTTCTCTTTGGTATCAGAAAATACCTTGAATAGAAGCCTTGACCTCTCAGGTGGTGTGGCACCGGTTCCACCGCCTGTTCCTACAGAAGACCTGCTAACTCCTGAAGGAGCAACTCCCTGTGCAGAGGGGGGCGCGGAGGCTCTCCCGGAAAATAGGAGGGAGGGACCTGATGGAAGTGGAGAAGGTAGCCTTCTCGCACGACCTGATGCACCCAGGCATCTGCGGTGATGCTGGACCACCTGTGGGCGAAGTGAACCAGCCGGCCTCCGGTGCTGGGGGGAACCAGCGGGGGGGGAGAGGCTATGCTGAGCGAGTCAAAAGCCCCCACCCTGCTGAGCAGGGGCTGGTGGTGCAGGCTTGGGGGCTTGCTGCCTACGGGACCCGTTACCCCGTCCCTTGGCCTGCTGGCCCTGTTGGGGAGCTGCAGGGGCCTGATAATGGGGGTATTGTTTGTAGGCAGCCGCCTTCCTCGGGTAAAAGGACTTTTTCCCCGAGCCCTTCTTTTTCTGGGAAGGGGCGGAGGTCTTCCTAGAAAGCCTGGTCCTGGTGAGAGTCTCAGTCTCAATTTGTGCAGCCTTTTCCACCATGGGCTTGCCAAAGAGGTTTTCGCCTCGGCAGGGGACATCGACCAACTTGTCCTGTACACAGGGCTCAAGGTCGGACGACTGAAGCCAAGCCTGTCGGCGGGCACCGATGCCGGCTGCGGCTACTCGAGCCGAGGCTTCAAAGCCATCATAGGCTGCTCGGGACATGAACTTTGAGCATTCCCGAATGCCCGTGGACAAGGCTAGGAACCTCCGCAAGGGCTCCTCGGAGAGACCAGCGGAGAATCCGGCTAGCTCTTTAGCCAGATCCCGGAGATACATGCCCATGTATAGCTGGTAAGTCTGGACACGACATGCGAGCATAGAGCCCTGGAAGCACTTCTTGCCAAGGCCATCCAGGTTACGGGCCTCCCTTCCAGGAGGCACCGAGGAGTGCATCTTCTGGCTCTTAAGACGATGCATGGCCGATTCCACTACCATGGAATGGTGTGGCAGCTGTGCCTTTTGAAAGCCAGGGCTCTTGCGGACCCGATAGATAGAATCGACCCGCTTGCTCAGGACCAGCGAGGAGGCCGGACTCTCCCACATGCGGAAGAGTAGTCGTTCCAGCATAGGAGGAACCGGCACAGTAAAGTGTTCCCTCGCGGGAGAGTCATACTGCAGGGCGTCGAGCTCTTCGGCTCGAGGCTCCTCCTCGGGATCCGCAGGGAAGGCCAAAGCCTTGGCCATATCCCTAACGAAGTCCGAGAACCGGGCATCCTCCGGGGGGGACTGCTTCCGAGGCTCGGACTCCGGTGAGTCCGATGGGACACACCGAGTCCGGAAAGAATCAGGTGACTCTTCCCCCTCAGACTCCCAGACCGACTCCGACGAGGACTCGGTGGGGTCGGCCCGGGCAGGGTGCGGCGCCAGCCGCCCCGACGCCGAGGGAGTCGGCGTCGGCGACCTCAGTCCCGAACGGGAGGCCGAGGGTGACCTCGACCGAGGATCGACTCGAGTTCTCATCGACTCGAGGATCGGCTCGGTCTCCGGGGTCGACTTGGACGTCGACGTCCCGGCGGTCGGGGCAGCGACGCCAGCGAAGCCAGCGAGCAGTGCCCTCTGCTGGTCCATGAAGGCAGACAGTCTGCTCTCCAAGGCCGTCAACCTGAGTCCGAGCTCAGGTGACCCAGCAGCCCCCGACTCGGGCCCCGACGGCGTCGGGCCCGACGTCGGCTGTCGCGGAGGCGAGTCCAGAAGGACCACAGGACTTACCCGGGCAGGCATCTCCGACTCCAGGCGAGGTCGCTTCGGGATGTGTTCCTTCTCCAAGGACCCGGGGCGGCTGTCGGGGCTATGCGACCTGGCCCTCGCGGAGCCAGGAGCGTCCACCGACGCCGCCCTCGCGGGTTTTTCCTTCCGACGATGGTCCCCGGAGGGAGAACCCCGGTCGGAGGAGCTCCGGCGACGGTCCGAGCTGGAGCCTTTCGACACGGAGGCCTCCGACGAGGTCCGGGTACGGCTGGGGTCAGCGAAGATTCTCTCACGCTGATGCCGCCGACTTCTCAACGCCTTTGAGGACAGTTTGCTGCAGGGCACACAGATCAGTTCCTCATGATCCGGGCCCAGGCAGCGGAGGCAAAAGTCGTGTGTGTCGGTTAGTGACATATTTCGGTCACACCGACCACACCGCTTAAACCCACTGGCAGCCATCGGGGGAAAAAGGGCCCCTGCGAGGTCAAAGGACCGGGCTGCCAGGGAAAACGAAAACGAAAGCTGACTAAGTCAGAAAAAACCGAAAAAAGTAAGAGGACTCGAGACCGGCGTCGCGAGTCCGGGCGGGAAAACGATCGGCGTCGAACCGAAAGAAAAAAGGATAAAATAAAGAAGAAAATCAACTTTTTCGCGGGGACAAGACGGGGACGTCTGTAGGGCTCCGCGGAAAAAAGAAGACTGGCTAAGATGGCACCTTCGGGCGGGAAGACGACCGCGCATGCGCGCTGCAATTCCCAAAGGCTTTCTTTGAAAGCTGGGGAAAATTGCTCCGCGAGGGCTCCGTCGGCGCCGACGTCACCCATAAGTGAGGACTGACTTCCTGCTTGGTCCTGGAGAAACAATCGATCTACGTTTACTCATTCCACTCCGTTCATTAATTTATAGACTTCTATCATATCTCCCTCTCAGCCGTCTCTTTTCCAGGTTAAAGAGCCCCAACCTTTTTAGCCTTTCTTCATAGGAGTATCCTTCCATCCCCTTTACCATTTTGGTGGCTCTTCTCTGAACCTTTTCTAAAATCGCTATAGACCTTTTAAGATACGGCGACCAGAATTGCACACAATATTCAAGGTGCGGTCTCACCATGGAACGATATAGAGGCATTATAATATCTTTTGTTTTATTTTCCATTCCTTTCCGTATCATACCTAGCATTCTATTTGCTCTCTTGGCCGCCGCTGCACACTGGGCCGAGGGTTTTAACATGGTATCCACAATGATGCCTAAATCTTTTTCCTGGGTGGTGGTTCCTAATGTGGAACCTTGCATCGTGTAACCATAGTTTGGGTTGTTCTTCCCTAGGTGCATGTTTATACTCCTGTTCGATGTAAACCTGACAGCTTGTTGTTATGGTCGTTAAGTTATAATGTAAACCGCACTGATGCTAAATAGCGCGGTATATAAGAAACTGTAATAAATAATAAATAAATAAATAAATAACCTTGCACTTGCCCACATTAAATTTCATCTGCCATTTTGATGCCCAGTCTTCCAAGTTATCAAGATCCTCTTGCAATTTTCCACAATCCTCTTGGGTTTTAACAACTTTAAATAGTTTTCTGTCATCTGCAAATTTGATAACCTCCCTCGTTATTCCACTTTCCAGGTCATTTATGAATATGTCAAAAAGCAGCGGACCCAGCACAGATCCCTGGGGTACACCACTATTCACCTTTCTCCATTGGGAAAATTGGCCATTTAGCCCTACCCTCTGCTTTCTATCTTTTAACCAGTTCCTGATCCACAATAGTACACTGCCTCCTATCCCATGACTCTTTAGTTTTGCCAAAAGTCTCTGATGAGGGACCTTGTCAAAGGCTTTCTGAAAGTCCAGATACACAATATCAACCGACTCACCTTTGTCCACCTGATTATTCACTCCTTCAAAAAAACATAACAGATTAGTAAGACAAGATCTTCCTTGTCTAAAGCCATATTGGCTGTCTCCCATTAGGTCATGACTATCTACATGCTGAGTAATTTTATTCTTTATGATGGTTTCTACCATTTTTCCCGGTACTGATGTCAGGCTCACCGGTCTGTAGTTTCCCGGATCACCCCTGGAACCCTTTTTAAAAATTGGTGTTACATTGGCGATCCTCCAATCTTCAGGTATTAGAGATGATTTTAATGATAGTTCACAGATTACTAATAGCAGGTCTGCAATCTCAAATTTCAGTTCTTTCAACACCCTTGGATGTATACCATCCGGCCCAGGTGATTTGCTACTCTTCAGTTTATCTAATAGTTGTAATACATCTTCCCGATGTATCAATATTTCGATACATCGGGAAGATGGGGCAGAGGTCTTCTTGGAGAGCCATGTCCTCGTCATGTAGTTAGTCTCCAGCTCTGTGGCCTTGTCGGTCATGGGTTTGCCAAAGAGATTCTCCCCTTGGCATGGGACATCGACCAACTTGTCCTGAACCAATTGTTCAAGGTCCAACGACTGCAGCCAAGCCCGGCAGCGTACACCAATGCCAGCCGCAGCTACCCGGGCCGCCGGACAAACTTTGAGCACTCAGACTGCTTTGGACAGGCCCCTGAAGTGCTGCAAAGGCTCCTCAGAGAGACCAGCCGAGAACCCGGCGAGTTCCTTCGCCAGGACTCTCAGGTACATGTCCATGTACAGCTGGTATGCCTGGATTAAACAATTCAGCATTGCCCCCTGGAAGCACTTCCTTCCGAGGGCATCCAAGTTGCGGGCCTCCCTACAGGGGAGGCAGAGGAGTGTCTCTTCTGGCTCTTCAATCTGCGCATGGCCGATTCTACAGTAGTGGCCAAAAAATTAAGGCAGAGTCCAAAATATCAGAATTTTATTAGAAAAGTACATGTTATTGTCACTTTCATGGTCAAAAGCTTTAAGAACCAAAGATATGTCATTTTCAAAGTTTTATTCAGGAAACAATATATGTGTCAATATTTGATAGGGTGTCCATGATTTTTCAGCACAGCATGGATTCTTGTAGGCATACTGTTAACTAGCGTTTTATAGTATGCCGGAGTGATTTCATTGACCCATACATGCATGAGTATGTCCTTTAAATCTGCTTCTGAAGTTGGACGGTGTGCTGCCACCTTTTTCTTCATAAGCTTCCAAGTTTTCAATTACATTGAGATCCGGAGAGTTTGATGGCCAACTTGGTAGCAGTTCGATCTTGTTGTCCACGAACCATTTTTTGACTGTTTTTGCAGTGTGGCACAGTGCAGAGTCCTGCTGAAATATAGTTGTGCCAGAAACATTCATGTGTATTTTAACTTTACTATTCAGCACGGATATGTATTTTGCATTGCAGCATTTACTCTTTCACCTTTCACAAAAATGTGCAGGCCACATTGTCCATTTGCCGACATACCACCCCATACGATGACCGATGGTGGGTGTTTAACAGTCTTGATCGTGTACTTCAGATTTAGTCTCTTGCCTGCTGGTCGGTCGACGGACATAGTGTTAACCACTCCCACATACTTGTTGAAATGTACTTTCATCTGTGAACAGTACCCTCTCACCATTCAGCAGATTTGTCTCATCTTGCTACAAAACTGTATGCGGGCAGCAATTTGTTTCTGGTCATCATAGGATTCTTGGCAGGTCTTCTGGCCACGAGTATGAATTCATCCACAAGCCGTCGGACAGATCTGGCACTTATCTTTTTTCCTCGATCATTAGCTAACTGGGCCACACATTGAAATGAAGTATGTGGACTAGATGTAATAATGCTTTTGAGGAATAAGTCATCTCGTCCAGTAGTTATCCGTCTGCGCCCACATTTCAAGACGTGTACGGCCACCTTATTTCAGAATATTCTGAACTGCAGACCTTAAGAACATAAGAACATATGATATGCCATACTGGGTCAGACCAAGGTCCATCAAGCCCAGTATTCTGTTTCCAACAGTGGCCAATCTAGGTCATATGTACTTAGCAATTTCCGCAAGAGACACAAGTTCCACAATGCTTGTACTGGGTCAAGCATTGATATCTTCGGTGACTTAATAATGGTTTATGGACCTTTCCTCCAGGAACTTGTCCAAACCTTTTTTAAACCCAGCCACACTAACAGCCTTTACTACATCCTCCGGTAACAAATTCCAGAGTTTGATTACACGTTGAGTGAAAAAATATTTTCTTTTATTAGTCTTAAATAGTTTACCCTGTAGCTTCATTGCATGTCCCCTAGTCTTTCTATATTCTGATAATGTAAACAGTCGATCTACGTTTACCCGTTCCACTCCATTCATTAATTTATAGACTTCTATCATATCTCCCCTCAGTCGTCTCTTTTCCAGGTTAAAGATCCCTAACCTTTTTAGCCTTTCTTCATAGGAGTATCCTTCCATCCCCTTTACCATTTTGGTGGCTCTTCTCCGTACCTTTTCTAAAATCGCTATATCCTTGATATACACAAATGTTCTGCAATAGCACATTGCGAATATCCTTCAGCATGGAGTGTGACAACTTGTCCCTTTACAAAGTCATTAATATCGCACTTTCTACACATCTTGATTGTATATTTTACATGTAACTTTCAATCTTTTCCTAGTTGTAAAAATTCAAAACTTCATCCAAGAAACCTACTACAGAGTGTAAGTAAACTAAAATGGACGCCAGATGCATGGTGTGACTAATCACCATGCTGATTAAATAAGTAAGCACTTGTGACATTTCCACAGTACATTGTTGTTGTTAAGTGCCGTCAAGTCGGAGTCGACTCATGGCGACGCTCTGGATAGCTATCCTAAATTGTGTTCGGTCTTCAGTCAGGCGGCTCATTGTTGACAGACTGGTACCCGTAGCTGCTGTTATTGTATCGATCCACCACAGTACATTATTTAACAATAAATTGTAGAAAAAGATACCTGCCTTAATTTTTTGGCCACTACTATTGAGTTGTGTGGCAGTTGCGATTTCTGAAACCCAGGGCTTCAGCAGACTCGATACATCGCATCGAGCCATTTGCTGATCACTGACGTCGACGCCGGTGCCTCCCACATACAGAGCATTACTCATTCCAGGATCGGAGGCATGGGTACAGTAAGGGCCTCCCGAGGGGGGGGGGGCATGCATACTGGAGGATCTCAAGCTCGTCGGCTTGAGGATCCTCCTCTGACTCTGTGGGGAATGCCAAAGCCTTGGACATGTCCCACACGAAGTCCAAGAACCTCATGTCCTCTGGAGGGGACCTTCTCCGAGGCTCAGATACCGGGGAATCGGAAGGAACATCCCTATGTCAGCGGGTATCCGGGGACTCGTCTTCTGTTTCCCATGCCGATGCCTCTGACGAGGAATCGAGGGGCTCATCAGATATCAAGGGCCCCGGCGCCGACCGCCCAGATGCCGTCAGGCTCGGCGGCGATGACATCAGTCCTGAAAGGGAGGCCGAGTGAGACCTCGGCCAAGGATAGACTCGAACCCAAAAGGCCTCGAGGATCAGCTCGGCCTCCGGGGTAGATTTTGACGTCAAGGACCCGGTGGTCGGGGCAGAGGAACCGGACAGAAAAAGGAGACTGAGCAAGATGGCACCCTTGGCCAGGAAGGGGACCACGCATGCGTGGTGGCAACTCTCACAGGCTCTCTCTGAAAGCTGGGGATTTGCTCTGCACAAGGGCTACGTCGGTGCCAACGTCACCCATATGAGAGGACTGACTTCCTACTTGTTCCCGTAGAATACAGAGCTTCCAGTGGAGGTGGTGTGCTACTTTATTGTGCCTTTCTGTATAGAAATTTTCTGCCATCAGAACTTCACAGACTGCTATTAGGCGAGTCAAGTTTATCTGTAAGAGATTCCTGGTGTGTCCAATGTTCCTTTTTTGGTTATATTGTTCAGATGTGCTCCCCAACTAAGCTTGGAGGCATCCGTTGTCAGGGTGCATGGAGGTGGAGGCATCTGAAAACGTGACCAACACCCCCCCCCCCCCCAGAGTAGGTTTTGAGGGGGGCACTACTACTGGAGTTGAGAAGTGGAGTGGTGATGCATATTTTGTCAGAGACACACCCGGTTGCCTGGGTCCATTTAGACAAGAGAGTCCACTGGGCTTGTCTCATGTGCAGGCAGGCATAGGGGACTGCATGGACTGTGGAGGCCATGTGCCCCAAAAAGCATAGCATCTCTCGAGCCGTTATGCAACTGTGACTCCTTAACTTGTGCGTTAGCACAATAAGCCAGGTAGAGCGATCCAGGGGGAGGAAAACTCTAGCTCGTTGAGTGTCCAGAAGAGCTTCAATGAATTCAAGCCGCTGGATTGGCACCAGATGTGACTTGGGAAAGTTTGAGACTGATCCCAGATGCTGGAGCACTATGATGGTGCAATGAAGGGAGAGCTTGACCTCTTGTGAGGATTCTCGCCCGATTAGCCAATTGTCTAAGTAAGGGAAGACGAAGACACCGCCCCCCCCCCCCCCCCCGAGTATAAAAGTAGGCAACCACCACTGCCATGCAATTTATGAATACTTGGGGTGCAGAGGCTAAATTGAAGGGGAGCACCCTATATTGGTAATGGTTCTGCTGGAACTGAAAATGCAGATACAGTCTGTGCTGAGGGTGGATCAGTAAGCGTAGTTACTCACCTGCAACAGGTGTTCTCTGGGAACAGCAGGAATCAGTCCTCACATATGGGTGACGTGAGCACCGACAGAGCCTGAACTGAAGCATCCCCCCAGTTTTCAAAGAAAGACTTTGGGAGATGCTACCATGCATGTGTGGTCCTCTTCCCACCCAAGGGTGCCATCTTGCTCAGTCAGTTGACATAGCTAAAAGGCAGCAAAAATAAAAGAAAAAAAGGAGCAACTCCAAGGGGAGGAGGGAGGGTTGTGAGGACTGATTTCTGCTGTTCGCGGAGAATATCTCTTGCAGGTGAGTAACTATGCTTTCTCCGGGAACAAGCAGGAAGTCAGTCCTCACATATGGGACTCCCCAGCTACAGGCTACTGAAAGTCCATAGCAAAAAAACAGCAATTAAGTCTGTAACTACAGACTACAGTAGGACCCCCTGTGTCCAATGTGGTGAAAGTGAGTTAAAGTTGACTGATTATGCATCAGCAGTAAATCATGGGTTAATCAAGCCTCAATTTTGTAGGAAAAAAATTCCTGCCTGTGCAATTTTGTGAGAAACTGTTTGCATAACTACATCATGTGAAAACTTATGAGAGGGAATCTTGATACAAGGATGTAGATAAGGAAAAGCTTTTTCACATAGCAACTGTGCTTTTTCTCAGACAAAATATACTGAAGATCATCTATCGGAGTTCTAAGCTTCTGAACCATGGGATGGGAGATGCCCCTCCCTTGAACATTCTCAGGCACTTGATTATGTTTCATGGATAGCTGATCATATTCTGTGTATGTCAACTGATGGAAAATTACTGGTTGCTCTTGTAACAAGATATAAAAAAAGAGCCTTTTGTCAGTCAGGGAGTAGAGAGAAATTCTCACCTACAGGGTGAACGCGCACACTGCCTGGGGACTTCCCGACTGAGGGTCTCTCCTGCCTGACTGAATTTGGGGCTTTTTCAGTCAAACTGTTGGCAAGAGATGAAGCTCATTACTCTGTCAATGATGTATTGTTTTCTTTTATCTTACCTTTCATGCACAGCTTAACTAGTTATATGTGGATTAAGTGAATTACTTGCTTTCAAATTAATTAGTTTATTTATAAAATATATATTAAAAAAGTTATCTCCATTCTAAAGTGTGTTAGTGTGTGAAATAAAGACTATTTAGGCAGGACAAATGGAAACCAGCACTCTGGTGGCCTGAACACAGAAGAATTGGAGGGTAGGAGTTACCTAGACCCCGAAAAGATTCTGGAATATGGCCTGGCCGAAGGCACTGTCCTGTCGGGACTCCTTTTCCAGGCAGTAATGAGCTGTGAAGGTATGGACTGAAGACCAGGTGGCAGTCCGGCAATGTCCATCATCAGTACGGAGTGCAGATTTGCCGCCATGGCCCTGACAGTGTGCCGTGACCGTCAGTGTGGGTAATCCCCCCTTGGGGACTCAACTGATTCAGCATCATTAGCGTACATCACTGAGGAGGTTTCTTTTTTTGGCAGCCTGGAAGAACAGAAGGGTCAGTGGGAAGGAGTTGAACATAAGTCCCAAAGAAATGCCAGCCTGGCCGAAATTGCTGTCACTTTGGCAATCCCCATCCAAACAGTAATGAGCTGTGAATGTGTGGACAGGCGGCTACATTGCAGCCCTGAAAATCTCCTCCATGGAAACAAATTGCAAGTTGGCCACTGACGCAGCTATGACTCTGACATTGTGAGCCATGACATGACCAAAAGGCTGCCTGGGCATAAGCAAAAGAGATGCAGTCTGCTAGGCAAATGGACAGCATGCATTTGGAGATGGCAGCCCTCAGCTTGCTAGGGTCGAAGGAGACAAACAACTGGGTGGACTTCCAGTGGGCCTTCGTACACTTGAGGTAAAGGCTAAGGTCCTCTTACAGTCTAGCATATGCAACACCGCCTCCCTCCGAATTGCATGTGGCCTGGGGAAGAAGGTTGGCAGAACGACCAGCTGGTTCAGGTGGAAAGCAGAGACCACACCTTTTGCAGGAAACATGGATGTGTCCACAAGATCACCCTATTGTGTGGAACCTGGTGTACAGTGGGTGAATCACCAAAGCCTAGAGCTCACTTAGACAATGTACAGAAGTCACCATCACCAGGAACAAGACCTTCCAGGTCAGAAACCTCAAGGGGCAAGATGTGAACGGCTCAAAGGGAGCTGTCAAGAGATGGACAAGAACCACATTGAGATCCCAAGCCACTGCAGGGGGCTTGAACAAGGGGGCTTGGAGAGGAGCAAGCCCCACATGAAGCAAACCACCAACATTTGCGTGGAGATGGGCTTCGCCTCTGAGCCATGATGGCAGGCCCCAATTGCACTCAGATGGACTCTGATGGAATCGACTAATGCCCAAGAGGTGGAGGTACTCCAGCAATTTGTCAATAGCGCAAGAGAAGGGTTTCATAGCTCTGTCAGTGTACCAGGAAGAGAACCTCTGTCACTTAAACACACAGGACCTGCACGTGGAATCCTTGTGAGAGGCCAGTAGGATTTCCATGACATTCTCAGGCAAGCTTAGCTCTGAGAGGACTACCCACTCAACATCCAGGCCATGAGGTCAAGGGGTGCAGGAAGATCCTGTCCTCCTAAGAGATGAGGTCAGGGGCAAAGCTCAGATGCAGAGGCTCCTGCCAAGAGAGCTGAAGCAGCAGAAGGAACAACAGCTGTACCTTTGTTGACCTGCAGTTTCAGCAGGATCTTCACTAGCTGCACAATTGGAGGGTAAGCGTAAAGCAGGCCTGTCCCCCTCCAGTGGAGGAGGAAGACATTTGGCACAAGCCAGCTGCTGGAAGCCATTCTAGACCAGAACTGGTCTACCTGGGCATTGCACAGGGTGGCAAACCGGTCTACGATGGGGGTACCCCACTCCGAAAGATCCGAAGTACAACCTCACTGCTGACTGCTGAGGATCCACTCATACAGCTGAAGCTCCAAACCATAGGCAATTGCAAACTTTCACAAGTGGACTGCTTGCCAAGCATAGGAGGTATGATCCCATGTCGCCCTGTTTGCTGATGCAGTACATGACAACTTGGTTGAACATCTGGATCAGTACCGCTTGGTTGGCCAACTGTACCTGCAGTTCCAAAACATTGATCTAGTGAAGGCTCTCTTATTCAGGGTCCTGCATGTTCAGATGAGCTCCCCAGCCCAGCTTGAATGCATCCATCATCAGCATTCTCTGGGATGGGTGGCACCTGAAAACGGGAGACTCTTGAGCAGGTTCTGTGGTTCTATCCACCAGCGCAAAGACTGGGCTAGAGACAATGACTGCTACCTGGTCTTGCAGGTGGCCAGTGGCCTATACTCACTGTGAACCAAGAGTACACTAAACTTGTCTGAAGAACAGATGAGGAAAGGGAGTAACAAAAACAGAAGGCCACATGGCCAAGGACTTTCAGCATCCCCCACTGTCATGCAGCACTTCTGCTGGATGTTGCCGACCATCACCATCAGCCTCTGCAGGCGATCCATAAAGAGAAAGGGGCCTTTCCCAACACTACTCTGACTTGGGCCAATGAACTCCAGCTGTTGCGATGGTTGGAGGCATGACTTGAGGTAGTTTATCTCAAATTCCAAACATTGGAGTACATGGATGGTCAGGTGAGCTGACTGCTGGATGCTGTCCAGAGAGGAGCTCTTTATGAGCCAGCCATCCAAGCAGGGGAAAACAGAGCCCCCCCCCCCCCCAAGGTCCAAAGAAAGGCAGCTACCACCACAAGGCATTTCATGAAGACCCGAGATGCAGAGGCCAATCCACAGGGAGGAAACTCTGTACTGGAAGTGACGATCCCCCAGGACAAACCTGAGATATTTTCTGTGAGCAGGGATAGATCTGTTTGTGTATATATGCATCCTTGAGATACAGGAAGCATAGCCAATCGTTCTTTTGCAGATAAGAGGGAAGGGTCCCCAGTGAGACCATCTTGAACTTCTCCCACAACAGGAAGGTGTTGAGGTTCCAGAGGTCTAGGATGGGCAGAAAACCCTCTAGTTTTCCTTAGGAACCAGGAAGTACCTCGAATAGAATCCCCACCCAACCTGAGCCAGGGGCACCGGTTCAATGGCAAGCTCTGTGAAGAGAACAAAGGCCTCCTCCTCCAGGGGGGAAAAGGGGTGGCAGCTCAGCAAAGTGCAGCATGTATCTGCTGTGAACTATCTGCAGTATCCAAGGTGACAAGGGGCCATCTAAGGATGAAATGGACTAGTCATTCCCCCACCAGAGTGTGTACCCCTTGGGCACTGGCAGATTGACTATGCTCCGAAGGAACCCATCAAAATCCTGCCCCAGGCTTCAGCTGCAGGGCGGGATGGGCCTTCTGAGACTTCTCCTGCCACTGTCAGAGGGGGCCTATGGCTTTGGCCAAGAGCTTCGAGGGCTTGGGTAGTACTAGCACTTACGCTGGTAATAGGTCTTCTTCCCCTGGTACTTCTTACAAGAAGGATCAGAGATTTTCCTCAAAAGCCTGGAGAAAGTAACATGTCCTTTCTGCATCGCCCCCGCCTTGTCCTCTACCAGCTTGCTGAAGAGGTTCTCCTCCTACAAGGCAAGGCCGCCAGTTTATCCTGGACCCATTGCTCCAGGTCCGATGACTGGAGTCAGGGAAGACGGTGTGCCACAATGCCTACCGTGCCATCCTGCTAGAGGATTCAAAGGCATCATAGGTCGCCCGGACCATGTACTTGGAGCAGTCTTTGCCATTGCCCATCAGGGCGTGAAAGGAGTCAAGACGCTTCAAGGGGATGTGGGAAGCAAAGTCAGCCAGGTCCAGCATGATGTCCTTGAGAAATATGCTCATCTACAGCTGATACAAGAGGACCCTTGCCACCAGCATGGAGACCTGGAAGCACAGTTGTCCAAAGGAGTCCAAGGTCCTTGCCTCTTTGCACAGGGGCAGTGAGGAATGAGTCGTGTTGCTCTTGACCCTGTTCATAGCTGATTCTATCATCATAGAATTGTGGGAGAGCCGAGGCTGTTCGAAACCCAGGGCCTTCTGCACCCAGTACGAGTCCAGCCATTGGCTGATCGCTGGCACCATGAGGGGGTTTCTCCCACATCCTCAGAAGCAGCCTCTGCAGTATGCGGTGTGGCGAATCCAGGCATCGGTTAGACCAACAGTGCACCGAGTGCTTCCATGGCTGCACTGGGGCATCAGACCCTGACACTCTGGTTCCTCCCACCAGGACATCTTAGCAGGTCACTCCCAGCCATCGCTCTGTGTGTCGTGTCGAGACTGGCTCCGGTGTCTATGCACATGGGTCGAGACCTGGTGTTCAGTTGCCCCCGTGGATGCCGATGATCCATCTTCAGGTCCGGGCAAAGGTCGATGGAGTCTCTGTTCCGGGCCACTACAACCCCAAGTGCCCCTCGATGCCAATGCCTCTGCGGAACCTCACAAGGACATGGATGCTGCTGCCGGGGCCAATGTTAAATACAACAGCACTAAGAGGGACTCACACTGTTTCTCTTGGCCCTTCAGGCCACATCTTGTCATCTGTAGGCTGAGACTGCAAGACAAGGGCTGATGGTCAGGGCCAAGGCACTGAAGGAACCAGTTGTGCTGGTCGGGGACCAAGATGATCCGACTGCACTTGTTACGCTTCTTAAACCAGTTGGCTGGCTTGGCCATGTCTGGGGAACACAGCTGTGGTGAGGTCGAAAGGCTTGATGTTGCCAGCAGTGGGAAAAAGCAAAAAAGAAGAAAAATAGACAAAAAATAAGCCTCTGCTTTGCTGCAAGCAACAGGCAGTATGATTATTATTCACTATTTAACTATGCAAGTTTCTTAAAAGAACCACCCATGAGGTGGTTTATTAAAAAAAAAAAAGGGGTTTGAGGAGAGCACGAACACCTCCTGGGGCTCTGCAAAAAAAAAAAAGACTGGAGAAGATGGCACCGCAGCAAGCGGGAAGGTAGGTGCACATGCATGGTGGAGCCTCCCAAAACTACCAATGGAAGCTGGGGAGTGTTACCACACAGGGCTCCGTTGGGGACATCACCCATACATGAGGACTTACTTCCTACTTGTCCAAGGAGAAACACTTTTACAAATTCAGAGAGTCCTAATTCTAGAAGTCATTTAATATGATGTCTTAGACCTCTCTTGCTTTTTCCTTTGTAAATTATCTGTAGTGAAATTTTTATATTTATTCGTTGCTTCATTTAGATGAGCATTAAATGGAAATTACACTTACCTGGTAATTGATGTTCCTTGAGGGAGTACAGTTCAGTCCTCCACCACTGGGTAGTGCACCTCGTCCTGCAACATGGAGACTGGACAAGTCAAACTTGTGACATCACCGGGTATATCCTGCTGGTCTTCTCCCATGATCCCCCAGTGACCTACTGTCAAAGCAGACTCAAAGGAGCAAACAAACAACCAGTTAAAGTACTAAATACAAAGCTATGCTCAAACTTCAACTTTAAAATCACAGGGCCCCAAAAAGAAAGGCCGAAAACACCCTCTTCCGTGCCCCTGTCCCCCTGCGCACCAAACAGCGGAAGACAGAGAGCTAGAAGGAAGGAGAACTAAGGAAGAGTATAGGCAGAAAAGGTTGCTCTCGCGATTACCTGCCAATCAGAGCCTGTTGCTGACTCTAGGATCCGAAAGCATACTCGGAACTGACGCCTCGCGTCTGAAACATCCATCCCCGGGCGGGAATGAGGACTGAACTGTACTCCCTCAAGGAACATCAATTACCAGGTAAGTGTAATTTCCATTTCCTTATCGGTCCTACAGTTCAGTCCTCCACCACTGGGATGTACCAGAGCAGTAATCATTGGGAGGGACCTATCCAGTCAGCTCGGCCCCTAAACGAACAGAGCAGGCACCGACCCAAGCCCGCTCCTCAAGCCAACCAGGAAGACACGACCGAGAGCCCACTTGGATCCTCTTCACTGGTGAAAACAGCACAGAACTCTGCCCCAAGCAGCGCTAGTGCTTCAGAAAGACAAACTCGCCATCGCAAACACACTGAACGCCCTAGAAACAGACCTACTGAGAAGGCTACCGGAGCTCCGCCTGAAAAATCCGCTTGAGCTCCCCCTTGGCTCTCGACCCCACCAGGGTGTCAAGTGTTAGCAACCGCTGCTCTCTCCCGCAGAACCCGCCTCCACAGAGGGACAGGCAGCGAAGAGACCTCCCAGAAAGCGACGGAACTTCACCTAAGGTCCAAGGAACGCAGGTTACAAGCAAAGTGTTCTTGCGTAAGTCCCAAACCGACAACTAAACAGGCACAGCCGGATTCCACGAGGGAGAATGAAACCGAGGTCCATCCAGACAGAGGTGGGAAGCAAAATGAGGGAAATGGAAAAACCACCAGCGTCAAACACCCTATTTGTCACACCTCTTAAGGGCTTTATTCTTTGCAACACAAAGTAGCTCTACAGCTATGTCCTGGACCAGTTGGAGTCTTTTTAATTGAGAATGTGGAATGCAGCTAAGCAATGAGTTGCAATAAACCAAGCGTGATCCACCAAGGGCATATAAGAGGGTGTCAAGTGCCCCAGAGTCCAGCGTTGTTTCAGAAGATGTGGAGTCTTACATGGTGTGACAAAAAAGAAAGGAGACTCTGGTAGCCACGCCCACGACGCAATGCCGGTAGGCCAACCGCTTACATCACCTGGATATGCCCTCCGGAAGTGGAGGAACCATGCAGAAGTAGCAATTGCCGACGTGATCCATGGGCCCTCTCCTGATCATTGGAACCGCAAAAGACTTTGATGGTCTTCTCCCATCCATCCACAGCCTGAGATCTGCTACACATGTATTGCAGCATATGTGTGGCGCCTAGCTTTTATCCTGATCTTTTATTCTGCAGCCAAAATATAAATTGTAGGCTTTCTGAACCGCCACAGTCATATGCCATTTTTGTGATGTAAAAGTCACATCACCACAACTAGAGCAGAAATTATCTGCATGATTAACACCAGGACGAGGAATCGCCAAATATGCTGTGAGTGACCTATCGGTATAAAATAATTTTTTTTTTTTTTTTTTTTTTACTGTCAAGCGAGGCAAATTTAAGTAGTGACTGCATCAACTGGTTTTGGACAGTTATTTCGATTGGTTGCAAGTAAAGATTATGCAAGCTCACGCAAATGTTGCAGAATACACTGGTAATGGTCCCCACTGACTAATGAAGAGCACCTATCTTAGCAACCAGACCCAGTCGGCCATTTTCACTATGACCTCTGAAAGGCATAGAATGGACCGGGCCATGGCCCCGTACCAATGCGTCGACGCTATCCAGTAGCCTCATATGTCCTCTGCTAAACATCGACCCGTCGCCGCAGACTGACAGGTCGCCATGAGGTCCAATATGGGCTGACCGCATCTGAGCACACGTGGCGCGCACACCGCCTCATGCAATCTCACTCCTCCGGCAAACACTCAGACCCCGCTAAGGGCATTCGCCACCACAGTGTCCCCACCGAAACGCAGGCCGCCAAGGCTTCAACCGCGCACGCTGTCCCTTCGCTCGGGCCACCCTGACCACCCGACCGACTCCACCCTGCCGATCGAAATAGGCCACCATCCCGGAGATCTCAGACAGCACCTACAGTGCTCGATCCGCTACCGTGTCCGTGAACGCCTGCCACGGCTGACGTACCGCGCACCGTTCCAGTCAGACGATGGAACACTGGGCGTGCTGCGTACACTAAAACGCCTTGTACATAAAGGATCCCCAAAATATAGCCGAGTCTAACCACGCTCCGGCCAAGCTCCCGGAAGAAAGGGACAGAACCTTATAAAAAAGAAGTGGGGACAATTAGGAAGGCTTTCCTGTTTGATTATTCTTTTTTTTTTTTTTTTCCTTTTTACAACTCCATAAGGGCCACAAGGCACCCAACCGAACAGGGCATTGTCCAGAGAACGCAAGGCCCCTCCTCCAGGCTGACTCCACAGCCTAAACCGGCAGTCACCTTGGCTGATGCCGAGCAGCGCGGAAGCCAACTTGTAAGCCCAGCATATGAAGTATGCCTACTAGTACAGCATTCCACAATGGAGGGACATGTAACCGGACGGCTTTGAATATGAACCTACAGATATCGTGCGCTTGCTCCAAGACAAGCACTGTGCAGCCTACTGGTCTTCTCGGAGCACCGCCACGACCCGAAGACCTAAACCGGCCAGCAAAAGACGACGTACGCTGGGCCCGAAGGAACCTGGTTGAACGGATCCCAGCACTCCCTGTATCGTTAGGATCGGAGCCTCCCCCCAAGGACTCAGCCCTGGCTGGAACCGGCTGAGCATAACTCCAGGCCCTGAGGCGAGCCCCCACGAAGAAGTGGGACGCAACGATGCCTTGAGGAAAGGGAAGGCCCAATGGGTGAAGCAAACTGCTAGCCGACCAAGGGAGTAAACCCCACACGCGCACCTCAACGGAAGGTCGGAAGAACCGAGGATTCTGGTCCCACAGGTGCGCCTGCTAGCCTTTAACAACATACACCTCCGCAGGTACAAAAAACTTAAATTGTGAGCACCTTCAGGGGTAAGGGGAATAGACGACAGCCTCCGACTGTTGACCACCTTGTCTTGCACAACAGACAGCAGCACCCCATCAAACAAATGATTGGGAATATATGACCTCAGAACCCCAAGACAGAGGTAAAACAGTAGAACGTGCAGTGGACATGAATTTCCAGATCTGCCAGCCCCCCTGCCCACATTGAGAAGAGGCAGGGAAGAACTGGACCGGCGGATCTGGAGGGGTGCCTCCTGGACAGCCGGGCCACCGAAGGGAAAGCTGATGACTGAGGCCCAAACTCCTCAGGATGGCCCCGTCTTGCATTGGCAACCCCATGCAACACCATGACAACCCCGCTCACGATATCCCAAGCGATCTCTGTCATTGCTGCAACAATCACCTGAGCATGAGATCACAGACGGAACACGGACATGCAGACGCACTCAAGGAGAATGCACCTAAGTATGAGCCTATCCAACATCCAGCACCACATGTCCAGGTGTCCCACTCCTGTCACCCAAAACACAGGACGCTTGAACCTAGGTGACCGTCATAGCAAAGACAGGGAGGCCTGACTGCCGCTATCAACCCTTCCAGGACCCTGGAACACTAAGCCCCGGACTGTGCCATCCAGCAACACTTCTCACGATCCCCAGCAGGGGCCTTTCCCCAGATGGCCCAGATGGGCAGTGTTCCCGCCAAATGGGCAAGCTGCGCTCTGATAACATAGTGCAGAAAACCAAATCAAAGTGTCTTAACCTAGCTAATTTTTGTCTAATAGTGATCATTCATAATATCAGCCAGGCTCAATCATAACATTAGTATTAATGATCTCTAAAGATTGAAGAGTTACTAATGTAACACTAATTGGGTTTTTTTTTGTTTTGTTTTGTTTTTAAAGAGCTTCAAAGGCGATCTTGGAAACTACAGACCAATGAATCTGAGTTCAGTGCCAGTTAAATGAGAGAACTTGTTCTGAAAAGCAGCACCAAGCTGTCTTTTCAAAGGGTTAATAAACATGTGAGTAAGCCAAATGATATGTATCTGGATGTTTTAGAAGGTACTTGACAAAGCCCCTTATGAACTTCTCCTGAGGAAGGAGATGATGTGCTATTATAGAATAGGAAATGGATCAAAAACAGGAACACAATAGGACTAAATGGCCAGTTTTCTCACAGGAGACCCGTAAATAGTGGAATGTCTCGGGATCTGCACTGGAACTGGCATCTGGTAACAGCTACTGCACTGAAATGATCTGGAAAAGAGATCAGCAAGCATGGCGATCAAATTTGCAGATGGCATAACGACATTTAGAGGCTGCACAATTTCCAAGCGAATAAACATGGAAATAGCATCCTTATGTAAATGACAATTTCAGAAAGGGCTCAATTTGTAGGTGGTTGTGCCGCCGATGACCCTGAATGGCCAAATCCTAGCACGGAAACCTGCTGTTGACAGACGTCGCTAACTGCCAGAATGCAGACAAAGGTAAAGGCACCCCCCAAGAAGTAAAACCCAAACCAATCACATTGCATTCAAAGAACTATAAACTATCATGAAATTAAAAGGAAATTAAAATTAAAAGGAAATTAAAATTAGAATTAAAATTAAAAGTAACAGCAAAAGGAAGTCCTTATCTGGGTGTAGCCGCGTGGAACAGCGTCGTCTGCTCAAACGCGGGGCTGCTCCGCTCTCCGCCACGAGGCCTCAGCCCTGCCGAGAAAATGGCGCCAATCCGAAGCAGGCCCGTTTGGCGCCAAACACCACAGAGGCGGCAAGAGCTCAGAGCCCCTCCATGCGGACTTGAGAGACTCCCTTGTGGCGTCAGGATGCAGCAGTTACCCCGCTGTAGCTGCGGGGTGAAGAGCTGTCCAGACACGCTGCTGCCTCGCGCCACCAGAAGTAGCAGACGCTGCGAGCCCCGGCCCACCGGCTAAAGAACCTCGAACGGCCTGAGGCTCCCGCCACGATGGGAATCTGCTGCATGGACACTGCCAAAATGCAGGTGTTCCACAGAGCTCTCCCCCGTACAGTCCTGGGGGAGAGATCATCACCGGGCACAGAGACCGAAGAATCCCAAGCAGAGAGGCTAGCTGGCAGCGTGAACTTTGAAAAGGGACAGAACCCCCCTTTACACTAAGGCAGACTAGGTGAAAATAAATAAAGTAAAAGTAAATGAAATTAAATGAAAATGAATTCAATTTACAGGATTACACCTAAAGAAGGGCAAAAGAAATGCAAGGTAAATCAAATCCTGACTAACTGCTCCTAAACTGCTTCTCAAGTGAGCCCAGCACCTAGGCTCACTACGTCCTCATGCTGCATGGAGACTGGACACACTGGGGGATCATGGGAGAAGACCAGCAGGATATACCCGGTGATGTCACAAGTTTGACTTGTCCAGTCTCCATGTTGCAGGAGGAGGTGCACTACCCAGTGGTGGAGGACTGAACTGTAGGACCGATAAGGAACTTAAGAGTTCTATTAACTCTTGAATATGTTCAACCAGTGAGTTTTATTGCTTAAAATGCATCAGGATACTTTTTCACCTGCTCAGAAATAAACAATATTTTGATTATTTAAGAATGAACAATAACATCTGGGCATTTGATTGAGGGGGGAATTAAAATAACTAATATTAATCATGCAAGATTCCGGAATCACACAGCTACCTTTTAAGCCTCTGCCCAGAAAATAAGGCAGCCTTCTAACTTGTGCTTCCAAGTACCAAGTTGCCTAAATCCCATTCAGAAGAGCACACACTCACTCAGATCATCCTCATCCAATGTTTAATAATCCATCCCAATACCTGCATTCTCTGTGCTGTTCGAATACGAAGTTGATTCACAGTAGCCCGAACTCTCTCACTCTGGCGAGTCCTGGCTATTGCCCGAGTTCTCATACCACTAGTCCGAGGCCTACTTGTTGAGGGCACATGAGGCTGGAGAATTACAGTTTCCTCTTCACTTACAGAGTCTGCATCTGTAGAATAGCAGAATAAAATAATACATCATAGGACTTGAAACAAGAGTTCCATCAATACAGCAGATATCTGTAATGTCCCTACTCCCCTGGGACTCTTGACCAGGACCGCCTCATCTTGGGGCAGATTATTTGTGCTCTGAACTATAATGTTACTGGCTTACTAAGAAAGAAACCTATATGGCACTGAAAACAATAAGCAGCTTTTGTTCCATTTCTTTCCCCCTGATCTCTCCCATGAAAAGCCAGGGCTGCTACAAATTGTTACTATCACTGAGCTCCATATATGGCTTGAATTAATTAATTTTATTTTAAATTAATATGTTTATTTATGCACATTTTCTATACCAACCTCAGGGCAAAGAGCTCAGAGTTGTTTATCCTATCAACTATACAGTATGTCCCCTTGAAAGACTAGAAAAGGGGCCTGTTACTTCTGGAGAGAGATCTGCAACTGTGAGTATATACTTCTGGGACTTTTCTGAAAGGAATTCTTTTTATTAAAGCTAATTAATCTGTGAACCCACTATTTTTTGTTAAATCAGTCATGGCCTAGTAGCAGCAGTTTAAGTTTACATTTAAAACACAGAAGAGAGCTTTCTGGTTAAATTTCATACCCAGCAGAGAGCTTGTAGTTTAAATTTCATAATAAGTTAGAGCCTAGCAGCAGCGAAGAG